>RBKR01000008.1:0-600000 GCA_004835665.1 Phoma sp. XZ068 | reverse complement strand
GGGGTAAGTTCGGCGAACCGACAGAACTCAATATGGACTTCATATACCTACAAACATGGGGAACCTGGACAGTATTGTGAGAACAAGTATTCCATGTGCCGCAAGTACCGCCGGCAAACGTTGTGGCCTGAGCCATGTGCACTAGTCTTGTGATTACTGGATCGGAGAATTAATAGCAAAACAGCGAAGTGTGTTTAGTTGATCGCATCAAAGGCTGCACAGATATTTTCATTCGGTCCTCTTCTGCTCGTTGCTATGGCTATGTTTAGCCAAATGGATGTTCATCAAGATGGAGATGGAAAACGCCTCGTTCATGCATATCGTCATCGTACATAGCCATGACTGGCTTGAAGCAAAACGCCCGCTAACATGCAACAATATGGTCGCTTGAAGATGGAAACACATGAGTCGTAATATGGAAAGTACAAAAAAAAAAGCGTAGCTTATGACGGCTAGGGTGTGTGGGATCGGCCTTTAAGGCTTGCGCGCTTCAGGAGTCGCGTGACGAGACTGACTCTGGGCTTTGGTTTGACATAAAATGGTCCCTTAGTGCCAGTCTGATCGTCGGTCAGAACAAGTTCTTCGAGGGCGAGTGGATCATCCTGAACGCTTGGTGTTGGTGTTGGTGTCGCTGCTGGTGTTGGTGTTGGTGTTGGTGTTGGTGTTGGTGTTGGTGTGGATTTCTGGCGCTGGTGCGGAGACTGGTACTGCCAGCCGTACAGCGCATCTTCGTCGGCTCGAAGGTCGGACCGCGTGAGGGTCATGCGCAGAGTCATCTCGCGGTTCATTTGCCCAGGGCTTGTTTGCGACGTAGGTAGGCCGTTGGAGTCGATCGAAGACATCTGGCGGGTGTGCAAGCGAAAGGATAAGCCTGTACTTGAGGGTGTTGGCGGTGATTCGAGTTCGACGGTCGACTCGCCATCAGAATCAAGGCCTTGGTTCTCGTTTGTCTTGTCCTCGAAGAAGGAAAGTTTGCCGTCCCTGAGAAATGTATGCATATCTCGGCTGAACTTGCGCGAGTGCTTAGTGACCGGGGGCAGTTGATAGTGAGGCATGACATTTTCCTGCTCGGTAGTAGACGGAAAACCAAACTCGATGGCCTCGTCGAACTTCTGCGGTGATGCGAGGTACATGCGTAGCTTTTTCCTTGTCTCCGGGTCTTGATAGTGCGTGGCCTCTGGATCGAAGGTGGGTGTGGGCGGTGAATACGAAGAACGTCGCCCCGGTAGCGCCGATGACGGTGACCGCAGATGTGGAGATTGATATTCGACTGGGAAGATAAACAGCGGAGAGGCTGGCCCGGCTACTGCGGAACAGGCTGAGTGACGACTAGGTGGGCCGCCTACAGACAATGTTCGTCTGAATGCTGCTGGACGCATCTTTTTACTCGAAGGTGAATCCATGGTGTCGAGGAAAAACAAACTGCTCTCTGTATCCTGCTCTTTCTTCGATCTTGGTGAGAAGCTAAAAGAAGGCCGACTAGGGCTGTATGTAGAAAGCGAGGAGCGGCGCCCTCGTGGGTCCCCAGATTCTGGCGTATGACCAGGGTTGGAGGAGAAGTCGAAGTGAAAGTCGTGAAAACGTTGTTTGGCTACCTCGTTTGGCTCCAGGCTGTGGTCAGGAGGAAGGAGCGCCTGGTCACACTTGGCAAAAAGGATGACCTGCTCCTCACGGGAGAAGTGCTGCTTCCGTACTTTATCAGGTAAAGCCAAGAAGAATGCAGCCTGCGCTTGCGTGAACTCGGGTTCCTGCCGTGGAGTTCTGATAGTGCGTGCACGCCGTCTGGAGTGTAGACGTCGGAAAGGTGCTGTCGAAGCTGCCTGAGAAGAGGAGCCAGAGGACGGCTCGCTTGTATGATCACCGACGGCCTGCTGCTGTATTTGCAGTCGCTCGAAGGATGAAAAGTACTTCCTCCTAAAGCAACAAGGGTTAGCTTTCAGCCGGCTGCTGCAAGGTACACAACAATAGTCATAAGGTGGGGTGCCATGAGGGTACTCATGCACGCGACAACGCGCCTCATCACACCATGGACAAATCAGAGAAGCTGGGTCACACGTACTGGACTGAATACGGAAGCGCGTTGTAGTCGACCTGCTGTAGCGGCGGAGGAACTGCCCGTGTTTTTCTCCCCATGGTCTCGGTTGCGATATTGCGAGACGGCCAAACCCAGGTACATATGGGATGCGCTGCAGAGGAATCACACCCTGGCCAAAGTGTGCCAACCTCGCGGTGGAAGGTGCAAGTGCTCGTGGGATGATCGACCGGGAGGGATTGCCCAATGGCGGCAATGATGGACGAGCGAGGGATTGAAGGGTTGAAGAAGCAATGAAAAAGCGAAACGAAGCTGGAATGGAACAGAAACAATGTGAGGGCTTATTAGCAGCATGCGAGCTACATACGCACTTGGGGCGCCTGCATATCTTCGTACATACGAGTCGGGATGCCACCGCTGCCACTAACGCGCCGCCAGAGACGTGGACTGCTCAACCTCACAGCTGGGCCCTAGCAGTATAGTGGCTTGGACCCGAGCAATCACACAGCAGCCGGTCACGCTTCTCGAAAGTCGATCAACGGGTCAGGCACATCCTGGAACACCCTAAAAACAGCTGTGAGAGCCGCCTTGAGCTACCGCAGCACGGGCAGTGGCAGCGAAACCCAGTAAGAACACCAAAGCACGCACCAGGTCTCTCCGATGACCCTGCGCATGTTGGTTGTACACGCAGGCAATTCCCCGCCTCTCTCCACTCTCGCCGTCCACTGTTTCAGGCCATTACGGCCGCTCAGGAACGCCGAGCGGGCCCCAGCACTAGCCTGCAACACACCGCATTAGCTGCCAACGATTCCCGGCTCACTGGCAGCATCACGCGTGTAATATTTCCATGTGGGAATTGCAGTTGCAACCACTGTTCGCTCCCTTCAAGTTGGTGTCGTCATTGTTTGCTCCTGGACGGCATGCCTCAGGTAGAGCTCGTGTCCACTTCACTGGATCAGTACATCAGCCCGGAGTTGTACAGGTAATACTCGCACAGACAATGCCACATTCTCTGTGTATCATTGCGAGCATGCGCTGTGTGACGGCAAACGAGCTGAAGGACATGCACGATCCATGTCGAGAAAGCAGTGCCTACAAGCATCCATGATGTTTGCTGTGATTTACAAAGGTACAAGCAAGGGTATCTCCAGAGAAACTCTCAACCAACACCCAACAACAAATTTCTGCCCTCCCATGTGTCGCCCACCTTATAATTAAAAGTTCCAAGTTTTCCACCGGACACATGTCCGCGTGTTTGCAAAACCCAAATCTCAAGACCGTAGGATGTTAGCGCCACGTCAAGTTTAATAGACTTTCGGTACGCGCGCGATTTGTGTGGTGATCCCTTAGCTCGGATCCAGGGAATCGCCCTCTTTAATACCCACGTTGATCAAAGATCTGAGAGACAACGTGTGTTGCCAATAGAAACAGCTGTACTCAGCCTCATGCTCCGGCTATATCGTAATAATACTCGTCGTCCAATCCTTCGCGACTCGGTAAGATCGGCTCCTCCAAGCCTACGTCTTCGAAGCGCACGTTCAGTAAACGAATCTTGAGTCCGTAGCCGCCGATGAAGTTCACGAGCTTATTGGTGTCGGCTGTAATAGGATGTTGGTTCAGCAGCATAAGCAAACCATCAAGCCATTCTGACGCAAGAGTATGGGTCTGAGGGTGCAGCTGCAAGAGAACAGACTCTTTACGCCCCGCGCCTGAGCCGCTGGATGCCTGCCGTGAGTGGCTGGTAGCAGGCAGGTGGCCATGGATCGTGATCTTGGTCGATGTTGTTGCTCGCTCATGTGGAAGACTCTTTACGGTGCTGTCGGACGATGACGAAGATGGTGCTTCTGCCGAGACATTGCTCACGACAGAGGACACAATGGAGAGATCGACTGTCAATGCATGTCAGCCAGCGTTTACGCAAGCATGCACTTAAGGCTGATTGGTAGTACTTACTCTTTTCCTGCAAGGCGTCCAACCTCGGTTCTGTTGTTGTCTTCTCGTCAAAGTCGGCGTAATGCAGATATCGGCGGTTGTGTGATAGTCGTACAAAACGCCACGCTGAGGGGACTGCACGGCTGAGAGTCTTGCTTGTGACTGGCCCCGCGCCCGAGCCATAGTCAAGGCCGGCTGGGAACCACCCGCCTTTGAGTAAGCACCTTATCCTTTGCTCCTTGACGAATTGGAGAGCCTCGTGGTTCAGTTCTTCGCGAACTTGGCTGTGCATTGTCAGTCTTGGCATCGATGGCGGTGCCGCCGATGGAACGTACCGCAAGTGGTGGCCCCATGCATCCTCATATGTGAGTTCGAGCAGCTCCATCTGCAGCTCTCGCAATCTCTGTATCTCAAATGCTGCCAGTTCTTCCTCGACATCCTTGATCTCCCTCGTGCGAGGTGCTTGGCCAACAACTTGCTCGATCAGTATTCGAACTAATTCTTCAATCTTGTCGAAATCTTCTACTTGAGCTCCTGCTGTCTTCCACAGCCGAATGAACGCACTGAGGCCGCCCGTGTGTACTCTTGACCAGTGCAGCAATAATGGTCTAAACGAGCGGTCGAAGTTTGCTCGAGACTCAAGGACTGTGTAGCGCTGTGAGTCGAGATCGTCTGCCCTCTCCACCTCGAAATGCTCGTATAGTATGGATGTTACTGAAAGACTGGCTCGAGCAATAGGGCAGCGCTGCTCGACAGACTCTGCTGACTGCTCCAGCAACAGCTTCTGGAATCCATCTTCATTCTTGTAGACGTAGTCGGTAAAGTCCATAAGGCCAAGAAACCCTGTCGCTTCGAACTCCCAGGCCGGCGACTCTGTATCGAAACCTAGTCGCCGCCACTTCACTTTCTTGCTCCCTTTAGCATCCCCATTTTCAGCAATGCCAGCAGTGTGTAAGCCTCGAATAGCCCGTCGATGATCAGACTTCTCCAAGTCGACCTTCTCCTCGCGCCAGTTGCGCAACAGTATCTTGGTGAGGGTCTGGAAGTCGAGCAACGGGTGAGCTAGGTCCTGAATCGCAGAACTCTGCATGAGAACATATACGCTCTTGATGACACCAAGCTCTTGTAGCTGCTTTATAAATTTGGGCGCTTCGAAGTCGGCATCGTGTGCGATTGCATCGCGCATCAGCGCATTGATCAGCTGCAGCGAATTCGCGCAGAGGGCATGGTCGGCGGAGGTAATCTTTTCGACGAGCGAGGGGAGGAACTGCGGCTGCGTGTCGACTGCTGGCTTGAGTCGTTGGAAGCCAGTGGCACCAGGGTGGGAGGTTCGATGGAGAGGGTGTCCGACAATGGCAGCTAACACCGACATGGCACCTCGATTGACATTGACGAGTGGTTGCGCAACTACAAGATCGACTATCTGTCACCCCTCCGTCAGTCTTTCCCATACATTGACAGGTCCCACTATGGAACGCACCCTCGCTATGAGATCGTCTGTGACATGGTCCCAGCCCTTGTCCAGCTCCAGTAGGCGCGCCAGCGACGTGAGGCCGTAAGCCAACGTGTTTCCGGTGGCATGCAGAGCCAGAAACCGGAGCTTCGGCAAGCCTCCCTCGTATATGAAAACATCTGCGAAGGAGGGGTCACCGATGGCGGTTTGTAGCTTGAATGCTGCCATCTTCTTGGTCGACTCCTCCTCGGCTCCCAATCGAGCAACCAGCTCGGAGACATTAACGCTGTCCATGGCTCAGGTTCAGGATCGCGTCCTAAACAGGGGTGTAAATGAAGGTCGTGAGGGCTGCCAATTCATAACAACTACCGTGGCGAGAGCCAGAACATCCTGTGTTAGATTCCAAAAACAATATACGCGGTCGCGAGTTCAGCCTCGAGCGATGGGGGCCAGGCCGTCTATGTACAGCGGGCGCGCAGCTTTGACATTAACCTGGCACGTGAAGCGTGTTGTGTGGACCGCGCTTTCGTCTCCTGCAGCGCGCTAGCTTTTTTAGCGTCTTGATGCCTTGCGCTATGTTGATCGCCATCAACAACCACGTTCACGCAGGTTCTCGCTGTCGCTGTCACTACACTCTTTTTTGCATGTTCTTGTCCAGCGTTTGCGTTCGCGCAGAATTCCTGCTCTCCGACACTTCTTCGGCCGTGCTAGCACCTTCGTTTGGGCCTTTCACGGCTTTACCGCCGCACGCTCCATTCACTCCAGGTCCCTCCAGTTCCCTACTCCACAGTGAGCCCGCCGCCATGGTCTACATCACAACGGACCTCTTCGGCCCTGCCGATGCACACAACCGATCGCACCACTACTGGCACACCATGGCCGATACACAACACGATGCGGCAAACCTTGGAAAGCGGAAACGAACAAACGATACAGATGCAACACAAACGAGTCGAGGAACTCGTCCACAGCATACATCAGCCTTCGATCATAATGACGACCGATTGTATTCATCGCACGCAACCGCAGAACATCGGCCTGTGAAGCAAATCAAACGCATCAGCCCCAAGCTCGCCCTTATCAAATCGACTTCACATCTTATCGACACCGATGCGAGTACGAGCCCATCAGTTGGCTTCACAAACACCCATATCCAACCCCCCGCCGTCGCGGACCTGCGAGCATGTCACGCGTGCAAGTCAGCACCGAAACGAAGGAAGGACCTCGAAAACTATATGGACTGTAAACGTTGCGTCGGCCGGACATGCTACATCTGTGCAAGGCAGTGTTTAGGTGGGTGTGGAAGGAAAGTCTGCAGGGAATGCACTGCAGAGGTGGGACAAGAGAGGGATTCCTGGTGCTTGGACTGCCTCCAGCGGGATCAATACATGAGGTGAATCGGACATGTTGTTTAGATTGGAAGGAGCTATGGACACCACTTTGGCATATATCATTTCTTAGCGTGGCGTATTGAGCGTTTGGGTTAGCATCATCTATCGGGATACCATAATGAATATTTAGTATATGAGAGAAAGAATTGAATAAGAAGGATAAGCTCCTCGGTTGACTACATTCGATTTCCCACGCTTTTGCATTGTCATATTGCGGGATTTTCAGATCTAGAGCAGGAGCTTCGTACCGGGACTTCGCGTTGGGAGACCTGACCAAAACCTGCAAGATCCGGAAGCCATCTGCATGCACTAGCAGCAATATGAGGGCCTCTCCGCACTTATGTAGTACTTGCGATTTCACGATCTCGTTGCTTGTCGTTATTCCCAAATCGTTGTCGATCATAGGCAGAACTCGTCATAGCTCCAACTAGCCATGGACATCAGTCGTTGACGCGGTGGCTGCCGGTAACTCTGTGATCATGGACACCAGCAATGCAACTTGCACATTTTATCTCTGCACGCAACGGCCCATGATTATATATGCTGGCTTGATTGTGCTTCGAGAAACTCCGCGAACCCGGATGGGTCCACTCTGCGGCAGTCGCCGCGTGCATATAAAGTTTATACCACTAGCACAGCCGTCGCATGGTATTGCAGTGATCACACCGATAGTCCACGTAACGGTTGACGGCCGCTCAGCACGCACAGCCGAGGTGCGTGCAGCGATGTGTGAATAAGTGGTCAGCCCATGCGCACCAAAGCCGTCTCTCGTTGAAAAGGAGTCCCGTTAGCATATGACCCGTCGTCATAGAATAAGACCCAACAGGTCCATCTCGCGGTACAAAATTGTGGGTGTCACATGTTACTCGCAGCTGAAGCTTGTTGGTAGGAATTACCGGTGTAGAGTTGTTCTTGGCACTGAACTCCTCCCGAAACCAACCTCTCGGATGGTCTGATCATTCCCCGAAGAACCAAAACAGTGACCGAATGTCAGAGGGTGTCTAACACGATATAGCACACATCAAGTTTGATCACACAGCTAGAAACCGGCAGGCCTTTGACGCGTGGTGTCATCAAAATACACACCTTCCCTATCACAGCACTCGCTCAGCACTTTTCTTAGTCACCATCCTTACATCGACCCCTAATTCCCGGTTCGACTTACCAAACTTCACCAAGCTTGGCCCAACAATCTACTTGCCATGTGCTCGCTCAGCCACCGGAGATGCGGCCGATCGCACATGCAGCAGTGCAGATCTGTAGATCCGACGATCCGCCCTCGTGGTCTAGCGGTCAGCGACCACGTATCCACGACCCGTTAAATCACATGTCGATCCGTCAAGCGCATGGGGTGAGAATGATGAATTAACCACAAAGTAACTTTGAGGACTGCAGTCGTCCAAGAATATAGTCGGAACCTGCCTGGCGCAATTGTACGGTAACTTAGTTTCGTTGTTCTAGCTAACTTATGCTTTTGTATGCGTCGTAAGCAGCATGACTACCAGAACACATATCCATGCAGATAGCCATAGAGGCCGAAGTCCAGATAGCAACGAAGAAACCCTTCTGACATTACAGTAGCGCATGACATGTCCATAGTGAACAATTAATGCCGTAACTTACGGGCACCCTCCGAAAAACAGCCATGTAGATCGCGAAGGATACATACGCCTAACATACTTTTGCTGTGGGCCCAAAATCGAAACACCTTGCATAAATCCTTCCGATCAATATTAGCCATTCCCATAAAATATTGCTGAAGCAGATTGTACGATGCGAGAAGCCATTGGAGGATCAGACAGCATGACCATTATGCCTGGTGGGGTTCACCAGGAGGAATGCCAGGGCGATAAGTTGAATACCTGTAGCACCATATAGCTCAGGCCGCCGTCGTAAAACAGTAAACAAAAGAAAAGGCCATGGGGGCCATGCAGCAGGCTCAGGGCCGCCAGCAGAGTGACGACCGACGGGAAGATTTCGGAGAGCCGAAAAAGTGTATGTGATAACGCCAGTGATCCGTGAGTGTTAAGATGGTAATGTACAGCAAGTCCTCATGGACAAGTCTCAGACCTAATCTCCGTGTGTGACCGGTGGGTTCAACGGTGTGGGTGCTCGTAAGGTCGCATACCGCCAAATTCGACGCCTTGCATGGCTGTGGGTGCGGGCGTCCCCCATTGAGGTTGTTGCGGTGGAGGCTGTGTCTGGGGCTGTTGTTGCTGCTGTTGTAATGGCGGCAGCACATTGTTGGTTGACGCTGGTGTGTTGCCTTGCTGTTGAGCAAGCATACCTGTCATGCTTCCATAGATGTGCGGGTTGTTAGGGTCAAGGCGGCGCAGGCTCGTCCACATGGCGGTCAATTCATTCTTCAGAAGCTCGTTCTCCTCTTGCGCTCGGCGAGAGAAGTCTGCTTCAGGTCGTAGTCGCGCATTCTCGGCGCGAGCTGCTTCGTGCGCTCTGCCAAGATTTCTAATGTATTCAATAGCTACCGTAGCGTTAGCGTGAGTTTGCCTGATGGAGGATCTGTGACGCTTACACTTTGTAAGAATCTCCCACTTGCTGGATTTACTTCCAGGAGAATTGGGAAGGATCTGGTTGAGTTCATCGAAGAGGTTCTTCATCTCGCTACGACGCTTCCTTTCAGCCATCTTGTGGCTAATGCGAAGCTCTGGGGTCCGACTATAGTTCCCACTGCCTTGAGCCATAGATCCATGATCGAGACCTTGAAGACTTGTGACACTGCGGTGCTGCATGGAGTGGTGATGAGTTGTTGAGATATCTGGGTAAGGTTAGCAAAGGTCTTTCATCAAAGGTGGGGAGCGCGTGCCGTTATCTAATCGCTTCTGCCCTGAGGGAAGTTGTGAATCTGTTGTGTAGATGCTACTGTTGATCGATGTGGCAAAGCTATTCTGGCGCGATGGGATGTGTGAATTTCCTGCGCTAGACTCACCACTGCTTGATGCCCGCCTCTCATCAGGTTCAAATTCGGCAGGAAAAGCCCAAGCGTAACCTTTTGTAGGCGCCGCAGCCATGGGATCTGGCATACCCGATACGCTTCGAGGATTAGGGTTGATGACAGGCGCACGGCGAGGAGGATGATTAGCCCGGATGCCGCTGTTGCGAACCGGGGGAGACAGCGGGGAAGCGCCATTGATGCGTGCATCAGGATTGGTGATACCTCGTTGTTGCTGTAGGTTGGAGACCAGCGAAACTCGTGATGTGTTTTGGCTGTCGTACGGTGAAGCAGGGCTGATCTGAAGGTGACCCATTCCCACATTCATACGACTGTCCACACTACTGCGTCGGGAGTCGAAGTGCGAGCCTGCGTCAATGCTCCGACGGTTGTCGCCGAACCCTTGGTTGAGGGAGGGGAATGGCGCGCTGGGCTGAGAGCTTGTTAATACATATTACACCAGACCATGAGCGACGTACCGGTTGAGGGTGACTAGCCTGATGCCTGACTGAAGTAGGCGTGTCAGGTACATTGCGTGTTGGTGAATCCTCAGCGTTGAGAATGGTCTGCAGTTGGAGACCCATGTTGTTGGATACAGTTGAGGAGTCTGTGGATTGTTAGCTCCAGAATGAAGAGACCTTGGAAGCACATTGAGCAAGTAACGGGGAACACTCACGTTTGCTCTGAGAGATGGACCAGTTGCCAGAATCACGAGCCTCGCGAGACTCGGAGTGCTGTCTGAATCGGACTGGGCTCTGTTCAGATGGAGAGAGGCTGCTGGTGAGAGAAGCAATGGACGGGAGTGCCTGAGGGTGAGACCCGTTGCCAGGCGCGGGTGGCCGTTGTTGAGAGACAGACTCCATAAAGACTTTGATGAGCGAGGGCCGGTACCTTTTGCACTACCTGAGGTTGGGAGGCAAATCTGGGGCGGGTTGCCGTGAACGGGTGGTGATGCAGAGCGCCAGTGGTGGGCCGCTGGCCAATGAGGAGCAAGAGTGCGAGGCCTGGAAGGGAGCGTTATAGGTGGGTGACGTTCCCGTTGCAGCGGGTTGCTGGACCGAGATGGTGGTAAGAAGAGAGGGCGCTGGTCTGGGGTCGAAGAATGGCAGCAGCGTGGAGGAGGAGGATGGCCAGGGAGGGCTGCAGGCTGAAGAGAAGGAAGGTCGAGGGTCGAGGGCGCACGGGGACGCAGGTGGTCGCTCCTACCCTTTGGGGTCGAGTAGACGTTTGGCGGGGCAGGCCAGCAGAACAAAATGTTCCGGGTACGCGCCGAGCAAATATTCTGCTACGGCAGGCGCAATCGCGTGCGGCTTACACGCGAACAATTCCGCTGGGCAGGAGAGTCGCAGGTACTTGCAGCTGGAGCCGATCTGAGCGATGACGATGCCGAGGCGCCCTTCTTTTGGCGGACAGCAGCAACACCAGGCTAAACGAGTGATAGTCGCGGCGACTGCGACGGATCATGAAGCTCTCACCAACGCTCGTAGCCAGATTGGACGTGGCTGCAGTGCAATCCTCGGCGGGTCTGCGTTGCAGCAAGGTCAATTGCAGAGCCAATTGTGCTTGGCGCCAAACTGCTACACAGCGTCCTGAAGGCGGGATCTGTTATTTACGCGATGACTGGCGTCCTGGCGATCCGATGCAACGTGCTGCGAGGCGCGCCAGACGTCGCTGGTGAGCTTTGGCCTGTTCCGGGAGCCTATGGAGCAGCTGATGGGTGGCGCCTGGAGGTTGCACACGTCGAGTGCGGTCAAACTGCACTTCCCAAACAGATCGGGGGCGGCGAAAACAAAGTCAGCGCCGAATCAGCACGCGCACTCGTCTTGCTGCACGCGGCGGGCAGAGTGCAGAGTGCAGTGGGGTGTTAGGTGGAAGGAGAGCCAGCTTCAGCAGACATTCAGGTCGACTTGGAGTCCTGGGAAGGTGAGGGGGCAGCAGCTGTTGCTCGCGACCGATGATTCAATCAGCACAGCGTGCCTTGCATGGACGGGCTCCGTTCAGTTCCAAGGGCGCGGAGGGCACACAACGAGCCGGATGGAGACACGAACAAGCAGCGCGCAGCCGGTGGTCTGGACGTGTGTGCAACCGCGGGATGGATTCGAAGTGGAGGAGCTTGCAGCGGAGTGGAAAGCCAACAATCACGAATTCGATCAGCAAGGGCACCTCTGGGAGGGACCAATTAATGAGGATACTGGTGCCCAGAACAAAGCCGGGCGCACGTGGGAATCGTTCAATCGAGGCCTCGTGTATCTAAACAAGCCCGCCTAGCGGCGGCTAGTTGCAACTAATATGGCCCTCCCTGGCTCCGCGCGCGAACTGCTGCGTTGCTGCATGGTCAGATGGCGGTGCAGATGACGACCAGCAGCACGACATTTGCCGGACAATCAGCGCCCGGGGACCGCGACTGCGCATCGTCGTCCAGCATTCCAGCGGGGACACATGCGTGAGCCTGAGGAGCAACACCTTCACCGTACCATGGTAGTAGGCCAGCACCTGAGCCGTGAGGGCGTGGGATTAGTGATGCCGCCCGCTGTACATAGCACCGCCCGCCACGAGGGCCACCTATTCTCCACGTCTCCTGCCCAACCGGCGCGCTCGCCGGGAAAAGCAAAGTCTGCGCTCCACTGACGATCCTCATGGCCGACACCCCGCCGAGTCGTGCATGCTTCAGACATTAACGCTACAAGCATTATTGCTGCACATTGCTTTGCTCGAGGCTGCGACGTGTTCGCTATCGTTGCCCACCGTTGCCTACCAGTGGTCCTGGTAGGAGAATTGGGCTGCGCTAGGTACTAGGTTCAGTGCATCAAAAGACGAACGAAGAGAGGTACCAGATCCAGACGAAATAGGGCGCTCCGTACCCAGACAGGCAGATCACAAGTGGGTTATCTCATGCCTATATCCAGAGAGGTCTAAACCGTCTCTTGTTGAGCCCCCTCGAAGTTGCTCCTCGGTCGGCTACACTAAAATGGTCTCCCAGGTCCCCCATCCTTGCAACTGGTCCCACACCGCACCCATTGAGCGGAACAAATGATGAACAGGATTAGCTCCTCGCCTCGTGAACCGCAAACTGCCAGGCTTGTATCTTCAACGGATCAATTTCTCTGACCTCCGGACCGAGATGATTGAAAGTTTATGTCATCCCCTGTCCCGAGGTCTGGTGGTTTCTGAGATCACCTCATACCAGAATGCTTACAGCGGGGCGTGTGCCGATCTACAGGGCAGTTACACGACATCGTCAGTGGTCACGTTGCGTACGCACCTCATTGATGCAGGTCAATGACAGAGAGCAAGGCTGCTGCAGTGTGGCCTGCGCAGACTAGGTGTGGGAAAAGCGCCCTCGTACGATTTCGGAGGCCAAGCTGCGGTGCAAACTTGCATCCCCGGACACTCAATAAACAAAAATGCACGCTCCAAGGAAGTGATTTCAAGAGTCTGATAGAACCACAACGACAGTTTCCCAGTAGTAACATACCTCAGAGATCGTCAAGTGTCCCGGTATACCTGGCTTGTCTTCTGAGACAAACAATGAAGATCAGTCATGTTGCGGCCTGGTCACAGGGTAGCACAAATGGACGGCTGAATCCCATGGTTACAGCAGCCTCACAGCAGTTCCCGGTTAAGCGCGGCCGACTCATTGACACAACCTGCATCTCTCGTCGGTTTTGAGCGTCCTTCAGCCTAGTCAAATGACTTAGCTCGAGGTTGTTGTCAGGGCCACCACCGTATGTACGCCTCTTTGCTTGAGACCCGGATTGTGCGACAGTACGCAAGAACCGACAACCAGGTTTCGAGAATAACGGCTTTTGTGTCAGGTGCCAATGCATGCTCTGTACACAACACACTTCCAGCATGGACCATGGGTCAGGTTGTCTTGGGGTTGCTATTGGCCTTGTCCTAGGTGAGAAGACAATGTCTCTCACTGAGCACCACGATTTGGAAGAGCTCCTCTGTTTGTATCGAAAACATGTCGAGTGCTTGATCTCGCCCTGCGTCCAACTGCAGATCTTGAAACTATAGTATGCACGACTAATTACAGGCACCAAGCTATCTACTCTACGTCCGTACACATAACCTGCTGTACCTGTCAGCCTTGCATTCTAGTTCGTGTAAATAACTACTTGGAGCAGTTGCTTACACGGCAGACTGCATGTCTGCGAGGTACGGTCAGGTGGAGCACTGGCATCTGGTTTCCATGCAAACCCTGGCTACGGGGAAAACCATCGCACTCAACACTGCATCGTCACCGTCCGATCTAAGCCACCTATGGACTTGCAGAATCTGAACTGGCTTTGTGTCGCCAGAGGACAACACGTTGCTAGGACAGACTCAAGCCGAAACACGCGGATTGAGACTTTATGTTGTGCATCGAGCCTCGTAAGTGAGCAGCCGGTAGCCGTTCATAGATGGAACTGTTGGGACTCTACCTGTCGCACAGATGCAGTTGGTACGTAGCTGGCAGGTCGCACCACGTTCAACGGTGGTCAACAGGGCTCAGCAATTATCGGCAGTTGAGATTGCTCACTGAAGGTCGCTCCCGAGTGACATTCCAACATAGCAATTTCGGGTGGATAGTTACGAAACTGCTTAGCCCACTCGCTTCTAGCCATGATCAACACCGACGATACCAAAGCGTATGAAGTCCGACTCCTACGACTATATTCATAAACTTTCTCGGGAGAGCCTGCCGACAGCGTAGTACGCTTACTGCTCAGCCCATGGTCTATCACTGCACAACATGCAGCGGGTTCTCCAAAGGCAATCTGCATCCAACGTGCAATGGTAGCGAACGGCGCTGTGCCCGTTGGTCGACAAGCATCACCAAAGATCGCTTTGGCTCTGTTCAGTGATCGCCGACTAACTAGCGGCATCTTGGCCAGATCTGGTGGAGTTATTCCTCAGCTCGGGCAAGATCCAAATGCGACTGAGACTTCGAAATATTATCGGTCGATCCTTCGCTCAGGGGCATGCTGGAAGTGAGCAACGCGTTGCCCCAATGGTGTTGTCCACCGACAACCTTGACATCTTATTATAATTACTCCGTGCTTCAGCCATAGAAGCGCCGCCCGGAATTGCGTAAGGTTAGATGGGGCCACGGGCTGCCAGTGCCAAACACGTTCAGACGACAGGCTGCTCATCGGCCCGCACAACGCCGTCGATCTCTTGCTCCTGCCCGAAAGAGAGATCTGCTTCCGGGCAGGGGACCCTAGTCAGGTGCATGATCACGTGATGATGGCGTAGTGGCTTTGCGGGGGAGACTTCCGAAGAAACGAAATACGACGCGACATATTGAGGCGAAGAGGTAAGATGGCTGTGACTGCGTGTGCTGCACCTGTAGCACCTGTGGTTGATAGTTCTGCAGGCACAGCGCATATTTCATCGAGCAGATCGATCCTGCCATTCTTACGACTGCCACGCGAACTGCGCGATCAGGTATGCTCCCAGGCTGCAACCAGCATTAACACAATTGTCTAACACAACCAGATCTACAACCATGCCCTTAGCATCCCCGACAAGCGCAGCGACCGCGCTCTCCGTATTGAGCGCCGCAACTTGAAATACTTCCAACCAAGCGCCGCCGCCCTTCTCCTCATCCTACACCACGAGTACTTCCTCATCAACCGGCAAATCGCCCTCGAAGCACTTGAAGTCCTCTTCAAACACCACACCGTCTTTCTCAGCTGCGGCCCTTTTGTTTTGAAGTCGCTCCTTGAAGCTGTCGAACAGCATAATGGGTCTGGCAAGCAATGGCTCAAATGGTTGAATGCCATCGAGCTAGACTGGGTCACGTTTCCAGACCTGCGCATGTACCCACCCGACCGCACACATGGGCGTGATGAATGGTGGTTTGAAGCTGCAGAGCAGGAGTATGATACCGTGGAGGTGGATGTCGACTATGTCCGCGGCGCAGCATACAACTGCCACTACGACGAGCACGACCACACTGGTGGGTACTACGACGACAATTTCTACGACCCGGCGGACGCGTCGCTGTACCCTGCGTACCAGCACCAAGCTCCCGTGCTAAATCAAAACGCAGCTGCGGACGATATCTTTGGCTTCGCGGACCACAACCCATTTCAAGACGCCGAGGAAACGTACCACCCGTCAGCAACCTCGAACACTGCCGAAGACCTGAGCACAAAGCTCGATCTGCTAGTCGAGATGGAAGTCACGCCCCTCTTCACATACCTCGCCTCGCCCACCTTCTCGTCCCTAACGTCCATAACCCTACCTCTATACTTCATAAGCCGAGAGTCATTTTTCCACCGCCGCAACAGCCGTCCAGACTACATATTACCGCTGAAAGTGCGGTACTGGGTTCATGTAGCCGTGCACGCCCTTTCGATGCTGAACTCGTCTACACTACAAGATGTCCGCATCAAATACATGCCCTGGGATATTTGGGCGAGCATGGATAGTTGTGATGACCTGCACCGCATTGTGGAGAGAGGAGTATGGTTCAACGATCCTACGACGGACGGGGAGGGAGGCGAGCGTGAGCATGAAGGCGAGGCGTTTCGTTGCGTGTGGACGATGCTTATAGAAAAAGGATTGTGCTCGGGGACAGGACAGACACGAATGGGGCTCAGTTCGTCGAGCAGACTCGTGAAGTGGGACGGCGAGATGGATAGCTACAGAGTTGGAGACGAGCTAGAGATCGTTTTTGCCAAAGCCGCGAAATATCTACCGGCAGAGTCTGCACGTTGAATGATATGGGCGAACTGGACATACACCCAAGTAGATATCAAAGAAATGTCATGAATTGGAACTATGTCACCATGGTATACCTGTGATTGCGCCAGCCGGACCATGCTGATGTGCCAACCACGCCAAAGATCGTAACACACACCCAAGCTTTCCCGAGGTTACAAGGACAAACACAAGTTTAGAGAGATCGAGGGACGGAAATGTTCTACACAGCGGCAACCGAACATCTAGAAGTCCCAGAAGCTCTTGTCCGCGCCCTTGCGCCCGCCCATACCGTCGCCAGTGGCTCTGATTCCCTTGTGGTTCCCAATCATCCTATTGTCAGCTTTGGGCTCCTCTGGCTCGTCGAACAGAGAGAACTGAGTGCCAGCGCGGTTACCCATGCCGTTACCAGCAATGTTGATCTTGTAATTCTCGGTGGACTTGCCGTCTGGCGTGTTGTCGTTCATTTCCCAGTGGGCGCCAAAATCCTTGGAGCGGTTCTTGTTCTTGACTGCCTTGGTGACATCGTTCAGTGCACGACTATCGCTGTGAGCGATGCCCTCGTCATCATCGTTGCCGGTAACGTGATCCTTGTACAGTCCCTGGCCCTTGTTTGAGACACCACCCTTGGTGGGAGCCGGAGCCCTGCGCGCAGCTGGTGTGTTCTCATCCTTGAATTCGAACTGGTGGCCAGTACCAGGTCGTGCCTTGTGCACGCGCTCAACGCGGACAGGAGAAGTCTCGACCTGCAGTGTATCAGCACAGCTCATAGTTCAGTCACAGACTTCAAAGTCAGGACGCAGCACAAGGACAAGAAGGCCAAAGTGTTGTTTCCCTCAGCGCGTACTTACCTCATCGTCTTCCCAGTTGAGGTGACGAACAGCTTGTGGCTGTATCTTGGGGTTTGTCTTCTCTGGCGTAGCAAAATCGTCAAATTCCCAGTTTGCCTGGCTCTTACTCTTGTCGCGAGGCCCCTCTTTCCTTGATGCATCACGTCCACGCGGTGTCTCCTCGTCTCCACCATCGCCAAACTCGAAGTGGTTGTACTTCTTGGGGTTTGTCTTGGTGACGCTGAGTGGTGTAGACGCAATCCTGTCCTCCTCTGTGTCCTCGAACAAGCGGTTTGCATATGGCTGCTTATTGGCACCACCCTTGACTGGGATTCTCTGGTTCTGCGGAGATGGCGATTTTGCATCCTCGCCAACAAAGAGCTCGGAGTACTCGCGCGGTGGAGGCTTTGCGGACAGTGCGCGCGGTGCTATTTGGTGCGCACTGGGCAGCTCCTCTTCG
This sequence comes from Phoma sp. XZ068, assembly GCA_004835665.1. NCBI lineage: Eukaryota > Fungi > Ascomycota > Dothideomycetes > Pleosporales > Didymellaceae > Phoma > Phoma sp. XZ068. The sequence continues at coordinate 582,259 of RBKR01000008.1, read as the reverse complement.
TCAATCTGACGACGCTCGAAGAGGGAAAGGGACGCGTGGGGATCGTTTGTGGCATTGGTGGTCGAGCCTCGCGAGCGAATTGAGACCTCATCTGCGCCTCGTCCAGCGGTCGAAGGGCGCGAAGACGGCGCTGAGTCTGGTTGTGCGACTTGAGCAGAACGCTTGATCAGCTTTGCCTGCTCCGAGCCTTCGCGGATAGGCCAATTGCGAGAGCGCGCGCCGATCACGTCGATTTGCTTCAGCAGGGAGCCCTGGTCCCAGTACTGACGAATCTGCACAATCTTGTTTGCGCTGTCGAAGTGCACGATGTGGACCTGTGTTATTGTTAGCATGCGCCCGCGCGTCTTATGGTAGCGTGCTTACCATAGGGAAAGTAACAGTGCGGTCTGCGACAAAGTTGTCATCCAGCCCAGGCAGGTACGCGCCGCCGCCGTTCTGGAACTCAAGTGTCGTCTCCACGTCCAAACTGAGTGCATGCCTGCCCTCTACGACGCTCACAACCTGCTGCTTCGTCTTCTTCAGCAATTTGTCCTGAACCTGCAGGTGCTTGATGATGGCCGCGGCATCCTGGATGCTGGTGAGGGTTGTGATGTAGTGCAGCGCAGCCTTTTCCGCAAGAGCGCCCTGCGAAGGACGGTCCAAGAAGGTCTGGTACGTGTCGCTGAGCGTCATGGCGCTGACTGTCGCAAATGCTGTATTGTGCTAAATGTTGTGTAGAGTGGTGGGCCTAATAGATACGGATGGGTTTGGTAGTGGTGGGGTTTGGTGGTGGTAGTACACGCGCGGGATCAACAAACAAACAGTCTGCAAGGCGTGTTGTGGACAAAAGGTGAAAGGGGACACGACTTGCGGTTGCCTTCCCAGGCACCCTTGGGCCTGCCCCAAACAGAGCGACCACTCCTTTGCTCATTTTGAACGCTGTCATGCAGGGGCATCCCGCCCGCCGCTCGTGTCGTTCTTGCCATTGTTTTGTTCTAGCCTATTTGGGATATTAGTGGCAGATGCAAACCCGTGGGCTGCGGGGAGGATCAACGTGGCAAACCAGTGGAGTGCAGCAGAAGGATCACAGTGAGCCCTGAGTGCCTGAGTGTCCACGTCGCCTGCTGTTTTGCTCATGTCAACCTGTCCAGCGAAGAATACCACGGTTGCTGCATGTATGTGTTCCACATGTGTACTAAATTCCGAGCTGGCGTGTTTCAGTCTTCGGCTACCCCAATCCCATTCACGTGCCTCTCTTGACCGCAATCTCAAGGAGTTGATGACAAGACCAGGGTATCAGAGGCTGTGATATCAAAACAGTGGGTGTGCATGAATCTCACTATGAGGCTTGGAAGCAGCGTGGTAGATGTCAATGAGATGGCATTGAAAATGCTGTGATGTATACACAAGGAAAATCGCTACATAACGCTAGGAAAGAAGTCGCTAGATATAAAAGACATAGCAAGAAAAGATGATCAGTCATCGCCAATGACAAAGTTCTCCTCAAAATTCTCGTCAACGACCTCATCGGCATCGACGTCGAAAACGCTCTCCCACTTCAACACCTCTCCCTTGAAGTCCAGCCCCACACTCGGCCTCTCCTTCACAAACCAAGCACACCCGGCACCTGCTGCGCCGAAGATAGCCAAACATGTCCAGAGCGCAAAGTTGGTACTTGGCACGCTGATGTCGCTGCTGATGTAGTAGCTGGCTCCACTTACGGCGACAGCGAAGGCTTTGAATAGCGATGCGACTTGCATCATGCCGACAACTGTTCCTGCGGAGAAAGCGTCGGGTGTGGTATTCAGAACAAGGAGGGTAACGAGCACGAATGCACTGCCTGCGAGAATCTGTTTTGTCAAGATGGCGAAGATAGAGAGAACGGGTGCGATGCCGGTGCATGCTGCCAGGAGAGCAAGAAGCGGCGTGATGATGTAGATGGCGGGGAAGAAGAGCGACACTGTACGATAGAGCTTGAGCAGGCCATGCTTCTCCATCAGCATTGGGACGAGCGAAAAGATGGTCATGGCAGCGATGCCACGCACGATCAGAACGACGATGCTGAGCCAGTCACACGGGATGCCCATGCCGCCTTGTTGTGTGCTGCTGTGACCAAGGTGCGGAAGGAGAACATCGAAGGTTGCGGCGTGGAGGGAGAGGAGACAGAACGAGGAGAGGAGAACCAGGAGGGAGGGCGCTTGCATGAACTGTGTGATGGTGATGGGTTCTGGGCGGGCGAAGTCGACGAGGGTAATGTTGGTGTCCTCTGAGCTGCGTGTAAGGAAGGCTGCTTTCTCGCAATCCAGATCCATGGGTTCGGCCGGAATGTCAGCGTGCAGCGGCAAGGTCTCCCTAAGCAAGACTGAAGCAGCCATAGCAATCGCAAAGAGCACGATTCCACACGCCAGTTCCGAGCCCAGCGTGGGGAACTTCTCCCATACCATTCCATATGCCTGCAGACTCTCAGAGACCATGCCCTGAGCAAGTGGCCCAACAGAGCCACAAAGCGAAATCAAGGGTAGTTTTGCGACGTTCCTCGCCCTTTCTTCTGTAGTCGCGCTCAGATCTCCAATCATGGTCAAGCTGGTGCACACAACCGCCGAGCTGACCATGCCAGCAAAGAACCTAAAGGCAGCGCAAGCAGCGAGGTTTGTCGCAAAGCCCATAACCAGACAGCAAATCACCATACTCCACAGCCCAATCAGCGTGACGCGCCGCCTGCCCATGCGATCAGCCAGGTATCCCCAGAACAGACCGGTGGTGCCGCCGAAGGCATATGCGCAATCGAGGATGCTGCGGAGATAGGAGGTGGAAAGATTTCCGCAGTAGTCAGAGGACGAAAGGAGCATTTGGAGTTGAGGCTGTAGACTCGAGGCCATGATACTGCATGTCGTGCATTAGCGTGGTTGCTCTCGACTCAGGGTCCATAGGGTGCATATCGGTGGTAAACAGATCAGGTGAGTGGACTTACGCTTCAGCAAAGAACACAAGGTAGACGAGCATTAGTTGCCTTCTCCGGGAGCGTATTGTCGAATCCAACGCGTCTGTGTCCTGCTGCTCCTGCTCTTCCTCGCTCTCGCTTTCATATCCGTACATCTCTTCCTCATGCGGCACAACATCGTACTTCGCCAGCTCCTTGACTGGAATCAAACTCCTTGTCCTCTTGTGGAAGCCCAACATCTTAAAAAGAAACTGCAAAAATGACGTGAAAAGACCGTTGGAAGTGAAACAGCGCGAATCGGTATCGCGAATTCGTCCGAGGCAGGAGAACGACCAGCGTTTCCTATGTAAAGATTGACAAGATAGGGATAGAGATTGGACAGCCTACGCGGCCTAAAGATGTTCAAAAGAGAGTGACGAGAATGCGTCTTCACGACGACGACAAGAGCCTCCGTCTGTCATGGATAGAAGGCAGCTTGGTGGCTGCAGAGGAGGGGACGCCTGAGTTCGCGAGCCGCTCGAGCGTTTCAAGTCCGTGCCACTTGCACCCGATGTCCGTTCTGACCCACTCACTCTCCACTCTGCGCCCAGCTTAGGGCGCTAAGTCCGACCTGTCTGTGCCATCTTTATCGAAAAAGATAGTCCGTGATGTCATGCTGTTAGGGGTTAGCCTGCTGAGGGGCTGTACTGGATTCAGGACCCCTGCACCTGATGCTCAATGGGTGTGAACATGGTTGCTGTGACGCGGCGGAATCATCGAAGCGGAATGTGTCACAACCCTTAGAGTCATCATGCATCACCAAGCATTTTCCAAGACGCGTTTTCCTCCACGATTTGTTTGTGTTGTATTCTATTCTACACTAAATCTGACGATCTCAACCGCACCCTGCTTCCACACGCCAAGGAAAGAAGGGGGGAGATCCAATCAATAACGACGCTGGGGAGACGAGAGATCCAAAAGCCATTTGTTTTATGGATTTTCTGTTCTGAAGGTGTATCATGCCACCGTGAAGCAGAGAGGAAGATCTTGTGTTCCATGCCATATCCATACCGTATCCATTAACCGTCTCTTGTAACGTGCAGTGTGCTCGCTATGCGCCATGATCACGAAACTAATGTTCGTTGCCATATAAAAACAAAGTGGGGAAAGATCCGTATTCAAATGCGTATTCATCGTATACAAAGCAAACCAGTATCTAGGACTGGTTGCCGGTGTTCAGCCCCAACATCTCATCCAACGTGGTTTCCAATGCATTGGCATTGTAGTAGGTGTTGTCAAATTGCTGGGCTCCATTGTCAAACTGTCCTCCGAGCTGGTTAAAGTCAGGGAAAAAGTTGGCAGTGCTGTTCATCGACATGTTGTTGGCCGGTGCGGAATCGAACAGCGTGAAATCCTCAGTCGGGCGGCCGAAGGCTTGCATGTCCAAAGTGTCCATGGCGTCACCAAAGCCTTCATCGATCTGCATCTGAGGAGAGAACAGTGTCAGATCGGGCTGGGCCATTGGCGACAACTGAGGAAGCCCGAGAGTCTGGTTCGACGTCATTGTGAACATAGGCTCGTTGAAGTGGAAGTCATTGCTCAAAGCGGGCGTGTGCTGCTGAAAACCTAGGTTGAAATTCGATCCCATCCCGCAGTTGGGGAACAGAGCATCAGTGTGGTCGATGGTGACATCTGCAGGAGTCACGGCAGCCTCTACGAAGGAGTTGGGCTCAACAGGTGAGTTGCCGGAAGAGTATGTGAGGTGTGTGCCATCGGTAGTGATGGAGTCACGACGGTAATCATCCTGGTAGTTCTGGAGGCTCATCGCTGGAGTTGCGAACCCATAGGGGTCGAAGTCGTTGATCAGAGGAACCGAGGGAGATGCCATGAAGGGAGTGATAGGCGTGGTGAGAGCAGCAGACTGTGGTGTACCAAGGAAGGGCGTGAGAGGAGTGGCAGGGCTGTTGCTGACTGCCTGGCTCTTCTTACGGCCGTTGCTCTTAGATCGAACGTATTCCCAGCCGTGAGCCTTCTCCATGTGCTGTTTGCAGTTCGACTCACGCTTGGACGCGTATGTGCATGGTGGGTAAAGGCACTTGTACTGCGCCGGCGCAGCCGAGTGCTTGTCGTTGACGTGTCGGTCGCGCTCCTTCTCGGTGGGCCAGCCAAGCTCGAAATACTTGCACTTCTCTTCGGAGCACTTCCATGGACGAGAGTGAGTCTTCTCATGCTTGGTCAAGTCGCAGGGGCGCTTGAACTCTTTCTTGCAGTCACGGCACATGTGCAGAACATCGCCAGGCTTGTCAGATTTCCTGCGGCGAGCCATGGAGCGCATGACGTCGTCATCATCAATGTCCTCCTCAGACAGGGAACGCTTCCTGTATGCGTGTTCGGAGCCGGTCGTAAGAGGGATGACCTTGCCATCCTTCTCGCGAACAAGCTCGACCGGGCGGCCGTTGTGGCTGAGACCACCACGAAGAGTAATCTTCTCATCGCTATCGTTTGAGTGATTAGCCGAGCGAGTAAAGAGAAATGTCGCGGCGCGATCATACCGGGAGTAATCCATCTCGTCGAGTTGCTCTCCTTGAGCTTCTTTTTGTCGGGTTGCGGCCATGATTGCAGCGTATCTTCGGATCTGTTCGATCAAGTCGAGAAAGTAGTTGTTAGTGTACGGGCGGTCGGTTGGTAGTCGCTGGTCGCGTTCCGAAAGGTACTCGACAGTCGTGTGAAGCAGTTGAATTGATCGTTCGCAGAATCGAAGGTAAGATGCCGGTGTTGCCGAAAACTCCTTAAAGCCGCGAAGAATGCAATAAGCTTTTGCACTCTCTGAAAGATAACGGATTCCACTTACCGGTGCCAGGAAGACGAGGGTCTTTTCGAGATCACGGAGGTTGCAAATACTCTTCTCACCTATGCGTCGAGGAACGTCCTGGATCAGAGGATGAAAGTCCTTTAGTGATTCCTCAGCGAGAATGGGCTTGATGATCGAGTCGTGGATCTGTTTGCAAGCGTACTCGCCGAGAGTGTGCTTCTCCTCTGACGCACCCAATGCTGAGAATGAGCGAGTAATGGCGGAGTGCGTTGTGACAGAGGAGTTGATGGAATCACGGACACTGGAGTGTGCGGTGCGAGCGTCGTCTTTAAGTACGTTAGATGGTGGGGCATCCAAGCCGGGTAGCTGCAATGAGTCCTTACTGTATTTTGATCCGATGCTGGAACCCAGACCGCTGTCTGAAGCGTGCTCGTGGGGGTTACGTTCAGCTGCTGTGGGCTTAGAGTCAATGTCCATGGGCATATCATCCAATGTAGTGCTGTCAAGCATGAAGCTGGGAACAGGAAGCACCTCAGGGTCGTTGAGGATGCTTGCACCAGATGCCGATGCGGCCTTATGACCTGCGAGCTTCTGGTCGAAGTCCTTGAGCAGGTTGGCGACACGGCTGACACTAGGGTGCTGGTCCTGAAGGAGAGCTTCGAGGCTCTCGGTGCTAGTCGGAGACCTCCTGGGCATGAACGGTTGGTTCTCTAGGCCACAGATGTCGTTTGACAACGACTTGGGTGACGAAAAGGTACCGGACTTGCGAAGTTGCATGCCATGGGTGCTGAGAGGCGAGACGGTGCCCTTAAAAGGACGGCGGCGGGGGTGGCTGTTCTGGGGTTGAGGTGCGGACATGTTGTATGACTAGTTCCAGAAGCGCTAGGATGGGAAGGAGGCCTCAGGTTATGAGTCACGGCGACTGGACAATTCACAGAGCCCGAGGGATCCTATTGACCTATGGCCGGAACCGATAATGGTGGTGCAAGTCCTGGATCACGTTCTCATTGACCGGTTCGGAACAGCAACTTGGCGGCCGCGGAAAGTCGTGGTTGGCTGGCAGAGTGATAGCAATGATTCCAGCGGAGGAGGAAGGGCGCGCAGAGTCCTTTGGTGGATGCAGACGTGGGGAACAGTCCGATATAAGAAAGGCGGCGCAGTCGGGGTGAGACGGGCTGCGTGCGTGGCAAAGTATGCAGGAAAGGGCGGGTGCGCGGCGGAAAAGAGGGGATGCAGGCCTCAGGATACAAACTGAACGGAGGAGGACTGATGAGTTGGGCGAGGTGAGGTAGAAGAGAGGGAGGAGCGTATGGGTTGGGAACACTCGACGCTGACAGCCAAGATCGTGGACGGGTTCCGCTAGCGTGGTCGTGAGCGCTGCTGCCTGGAGGCTAAGCCGCAATGCTTCGATAACTCGCGGCCAACTTTGAGCTTATGCGATTATTCGCTGCGAGCACAATAAATACGCCCGGCTTGACGCGACTTGTTCACCAGCGAGGGCGCCATCCGCTCCAGTCTATTCGCCATCTGTTTCGCAGTTGCGCGTTGTCGTCGTCGGCCGCACTTTTGCACTCCTGACCCACGACGACCGCCAGTTCTGCACCCAAAGCAGTGGAAGCACAGCCAAAACGCCCTGCAAAGGGCGGTCGACCCATCTGCGAAAACCCGCACTTGCGGCCAGAGAACTGCACCGCGCGACTACAAGGCTTGACCGGTGACCCACAAGCAGCAGGAACGCTCATTAGCGGCGCTCATCAGTGGCCAGATCACGTCGGGTGGGAAAATGGTGGTGGCTTGCCTGATGAGGCAGTGCTGTCAAGAGTTCCATGCTCCGTGCCGCTGCAGCATGGAACCCACCTCCTGCCGTCTCATGGGCTGAGGATGATAAGAAGACATGAATCTGCTCAACTGTGCACTTCGTGTCGCCCTCCCCGCTGTTTCATGAAATTACGCCGTCCTGCAGGTGAATGTGCTGGTGTGCGCGTACCATTGTCCGGTTGTAGTTCACCGGTTTGGCGCCAATTCCGAATGGATGGTCGGGGAAGCGGGAGCAACTGGCAAAATTGTTGCACGCAGGGCTGAAAGATATTCAAGGTGCACATCTGCCACGTCAGGACCAGAGCCGCCCTCTGAGCACAACATTCTGGTCCCCGGTCTCTCGTTGCTTCCATGTGACCAAGCCTGCAGTGACATTGCTCCAAACTTACCCGGGTTCGCCCTGACATGTCGTCAAGCGTCGGGCTTCGGCATCATGAATGCCCCGTCGCCCGAGTCGTATTTCGCACTCGACACTGGATTCGGAACCGCTCTAACAATAGCTTAGAAAATTACCAGTGACCAGTCTTTTGGAAATGTGTCTTTTTGCGAAGCAATTATACAGCAAAGAAGTGATGCAAGAAGTGATGCAAGACGTGTTTTTTGTACATTGAATCTTGGAACGTAGTCTCGACAGGGGTTTTAACAAGTCACGTATCTCGCTGATAGCTTATGGTAACGAACCGTATACTGCAACACTCTGACAGCCATGACGCATACACGGCTACCAAATTTCGCAGGGTAGTCCCTTACAACGTAAGAATTCCTATTGAGTTGAGAGCTTGAAAAAATGAAAAAATAAATTGTCTATCAATATCTCTTTAGTAATGATCTTGGTGACGATCGCAGCATTGCATCTTTCGAGATGTGCACATAAAAGAAACCAGTAACACCACTTCAAAACGATTAACAATTGGACCTGCTACCATGAACGAACCCTGATAGTAGGATGTATGGCCCATGTGCATCGTACAATTGACAGGCAATAGCATCACATGGATCAACGGAAAAGGGAGATCAGTCGATGGGACAGCAAGTAAAGATATGTCTTATTCGTTGAGCATATCAAAGCGTTCACCGTAAATCCTCAAATACTCGTACGCATCCAATATCATCAACTCCTCCATGCTTTGATTTCAAAACTTTTTATGCAACATCAACAAACCCCCTCTTCTTCCTCTGTTTGCTTTCTTCCTCGACCCTCTCCACATCCTCCAACCGCACCACCTTGGCTTCATCCACCCTCTCGCCCACAAATCTAAGCGCGGCGACATTGAAACCAATCAGATCCTTGTTCCCGCTCAAGCTCCTCCTCAAGTCACTCCTCATGTCTTCGAGCACTGTCTTCAGCTCCCGAGACGCCACAATCTGCTTCTGATGCGTCTTGAGCATGAAGAAGAGAACGCGGCAAGTGAGAGTCACATTCCACTGTTTCTGGACCCATATGCTGAGGAATGTGAAGAGTGCGGGGAGTGAAGCGAAGGGTAGAACAAGGAGCGCATCTTGCAGTTGTGCAGCAGGAATCTTGGCCATGGTGTTCAATACATGTCGCTCGGCTGAGATGTTACCCAACGCCATATACAGCGGGTTTCGCTGCGGTGGCGCAATCTTAGGATTTGCTCGTTTCTGCACTTCCCACTGCTGAACGACTTCCAAGTCTGCAACACCGAGATCGAGCGCTTCTTGGATGCGCTCTCCCGCCGTAAGGGAGCTGATTGTTTGCTTGGAGGCGTCGACTGCTTCTGCGCGTTCGCCGGTGAGGGGTTCTTCGTCTTCGAGGGAGTGGGCGAGTGTGTTTTCGTAGAGTTCTTCGAGCTCGCGCTCGCGCTCTTCTTCGAGGAAGATAGGCTCGTCCGATTTGTTCCAGATGCGGATGCTCTTATCGTGCGAGGCGGTAACAATGAAGTCGCCGGTGCGAGCCAATGTCATGGCCCAGATCTCGCCGTGGTGACCGCGGAACTTTTGAATCTGCTGGAACTTGTCGCCATCCCAGCTCTTGATTGTTTTGTCTTTGCTGGCACTGAAGAAGATGTGCTTCTCATCGCCATCGACGGGGTGTGGGATAAAGGAGATTTGCATGATACTGTCTTCGTGGCCGAAGAGCGCCTTGTGGCAGTCACCAAAATCAAGACCCCAGATACGAACGTTCTTGTCCGCGGAGCAGGTTGCGATCAGCTTACTGTCGCTTGATATCGACATGTTAAGAACTGGCAGCTTGTGACCGTACAGGTTGAGGAAGAGTTTGAGCGAGTCGACGAAGAAAACCTTGACAGTGTTGTCGAGGGTCGCAACGGCCAGCAGCCTGGAGTCAGGCGAGAACTGCAGGCTCAGAACATCGTCATTGAGTTTGAGAATGCGCGATTGTACAAGCTTGAGGCGAGGCATCGTGCGCTTTGTTCCTGGAATCTCTTCCTGGACGATTTCGAAATTCCAGAACTTGACCGTTTTGTCCGCACTACCAGTGATGAGCGACTTGCCATCAGGGTGCACCTGCAAAGTCCAGACAGCGCCCTCATGTGCTTCAATCTTGTCAAGCAATGACGAGGCTGCGATGTCGTACAACTCAAGGTGGCCTTCTTTCGTACCGACCACAACGATCTTGTCGCCTGGCAGGAACGCGCAGCAAAGCGCGTAGCCACACTCTAATGTACGCAAGCAGTTCTGGGTCTTAATGTTCCAGATTTTGAGGCCACCGCTTGAGGCGGATGCTAACATGCGATCGTCTGAGCTCAACGCCAGTGCCCGCACATCGTTTCTGTGGCCTGCAAGCTCAACGGACAATGTGCGAGTGTAGTCCGGTACTTCATCGGTCTTCGATTTGCTCTTCGTAGGGATGTCGTAAACATCGATCAGGTTGTTGTTGGTGCCGATCAAGAGTTGCATCTTCTTCGAGCCCCTGGTTTTCATCCATGCAACAGATCTGACCTTTCCTGCCGTCCGCACAGTAACGTAGGAGGTAATCACCTCGCCGATCTCAGCGTCGGCAACATTGATCTTGTCTTCTGCCTCCTCCTCTTGTGCGTCGCCAGTTGCCTCGTTCTTGCCCTTCTCGCGTCTTCTTCTCCTCTTCCTGGCCAAACTCTTCTTCACCTCCTCTTCTGTCCGTATCCGCCAAATCTCGACGGCCTTCTCTGCACCATGTACTGCGACGTAGTTCGACTTGGGGTGGAATGAGATGGCCTGGGTTCGGTCCTTGCCTGATCGATATAATGTACCTCTTGCAGTGAGATAACGTTGCTCGGTAGCTTCGCCAACGGCTGATGCAGCTTGTCGTAAACCAGGTAGATCAATAGCCCAGACCTTGAGTTCGCCGTCATTACCTGCGGTGATACAGCCGCTGCCATCCAGAGAAACGCCCAAAGCCCAACACTCTCCGTTCGTTTGCGCGATGTGTGTTTCGATACAGTGCTGTGAGCTGACATCCCAGATCTTGATTAGAGCGTCTTTGCTCGTCGATAGGATGAAGGCCTGATCTGTGTCCATTTCCGTCTCTTGTCCATCTTCCTGCGATGCTGTCCCAGGCTGGATGAATTGCAAGCCAGTGATTTGTCCCTTGTGCCCTCGAAGCTTGAAAAGACCAGTCTCAGAAACAAGATCCCAAACCACAATGTCTGTATCCTTTGCACCACTGGCAAGTCGCACGCCACTCTGGTCGAAGGCTAGTGTGGTGACGGCTGATTTGTGACCGTTGAAGCTGATAATCGCAGTCGACGTCCTTGCATCCCAGATTCGAATGCTGCCATCTGCGTACCCCACTGCGAACACATCTGGGTCGACTTCGCTCCTGCAGATGACTGTGACCTCCTCGGTGCAACTGGCATCGCGCCACCTGCTCAGTAGCTCGCCCTTCTTGACATCCCAGCAGAGAACTTCTTCGTTTGCGGCGGCGTAAGCGCGTCCTGCTCCGGAGGACTTCGCGCCTGGTTGAGTGACTTCGGCGGCCCAGACAAGGTTTGAGGTGGCAGTCGCGACAACACCAAATGAGTCGCTCTGCTCGTACTTGCTGTTCAAGAGTCAGTGGGCGGTCTAATTACTTTGCGCCTGCCCTGCGTACCTGTATGACTTTACCATGATGCGCCACTAGCGAATTCTTATCGTATCAAAAGAGTATGGAGAGAAACAAGAGATCCACAGTATAGCCTTCAAGTCATTGCTCTCCCTGGCTTACGTTGCTGTTGTTGGCCGACAGCGCGAAAGTTGGTGAACTTTTCTCGGCAGCAGCTCTCGAAACTTTTTGGAAGTTGCGACCCGCCGTACGCCACAAGCACTAGCCACAGGCGACCCACTTACCAACGACGACACTCCCGGCCTCCGCATCAGGCTACGAGAGCTCCCCGCCGCACCTCGTTGCAACCCGTCACAGCAATCGGACCGCCACAATGCTTCTCCTCGACTACCAGAACGTTCTCATCGAGTCCCTGCTCAAGGACCGCTTCTCTGGGTACGCCCTGCCCCGCGCTGCTCGCATTGCAGCCCACCAGACTGACCGCATACAGAGGAGCGCCCGCCAACATTGACCAGGTCGTCTCCGACTTCGACGGCGTTACCTTCCACATCTCGACCCCCGAAAGCAAGACAAAGATCCTTGTCTCCCTGCAGATCAAGTGCTTCTCGGAGCTGGTGCAGTACGGCGCCCAAGCGGTCCTCGAGCGCGAGTATGGCCCGTACATCGTATCGCCTGAGTCGGGGTACGACTTCTCTGTGCTGGTAGACCTGGAGAACCTGCCAGAGGATAAGGGTGCGGCCTATAGTCATTAGTCCAAAATAGCTGCTGACAACTCTCAGAGAGCCGCGATGATCTCATCAGGCGCATCTCGCTCCTCAAGCGGAACGCAATGGCAGCACCCTTCGAGCAAGCTTTCGACGAGTTCGCACAGCTGCAGGAGGAAGCCTCCAAGTACACGTCCGAGTCGGCACCCCAGGGCGTGAAGGAGGGTGGTGAGGTCCGCGCGATCCACTACCGCGAAGAGGAAGCGATATACATCAAGGCCAGCTTCGACCGTGTCACAGTCATCTTCTCCACCGTCTTCAGGGAAGAGACAGACAGGATCTTTGGAAAGGTCTTCCTCCAGGAATTCGTCGATGCTAGGCGGAGAGCCATCCAAAACGCTCCCCAAGTACTCTTCCGCAACGACCCCCCTCTCGAGTTACAGGGCATTCCAGGAGTGGACACATCTGGCTCCGCCGATATTGGTTACATTACATTTGGTGCGCACAGCGAAGCCCGTTTACAAGGCATCTGCTAACAATCACAGTTCTCTTCCCTCGCCATCTGGCAGCTGCACGACGAGAGGAGGTCATCTCTCACATCCAGACCTTCCGCGATTACTTCCACTACCACATCAAGGCCTCTAAGGCATTCATCCACTCGAGGATGCGCAAGAGGACTGCTGACTTTCTCCAAGGTATGTGTTCGGGATTCTTATGTCACAGAGCTCAGATACTTACCATGTTACAGTCCTACGAAGAGCGAGGCCAGAGGCGGAGGAGAAGGAGCGCAAGACAGCTAGTGGACGAACATTCAGGGTACAGGCATAAGAAGCGTTTGCTGTGGTGTAGGAGGCCTTTGAAAAGACACAACATTCCCAAACCATTCTGTGTTATTGCGTGATATTCTCTGCTTCAGCCCAAATCAGCGGCTATTGTCATCTCAACAAATACCCTGTAATTCGGTGATGATGTTGTGGACCCTGCAGCTTGCGCCTCAAATGACATGGATGCACGGACTGTCGCGACTTCCAACGACGCGTTCCCCAAAGTTCACACCCCGCAATCTCGACACCCAAACCAAACAGCACACATTACCTTTCATAAATACAGCCCACTTTGCAATGACCTCAGAAGCATCGCGACCGAAGTATGACAGCCTGCCTGGGATAGACACGGCCCCAGATGTCTACGAAACCCCCGATCTCGCTGAAGACGTCTCTACAATACAAGCCTCGACTGCGATATCCGATTCAGACTACTCCGACTCGGACCCAGAAAGCTCTGCTGTAAACCACCAGCGCCTGCAGACCGACCAAGCACGCAACCTCTTCCAGCCCTCGCGAGTGGACGCAAATGGCGTAGACTTCTCGGACAACATTGCACAACGGCAAGCATACCGCACATACACACGACAGCGGCGGCGAGGCGAAATCTTGGGAGATGACAGCGATGAAGAGCAGGAAAGCTTCTCACGGAAGCTCATGAGAGTGAAGCGGGAATTGCAACAGCTGGAGGATGAATACGAACAGAGGATGCAGTCTGGGGACAAGACGAAGATCGAGGAGCGGGATGCAAAGCAGGTCATGGACCTTATCTCAGACAAAGTTGACGAAATCTATGCAAGCCGGAGGGGAGGCGTCCGGGGTGCAGAACCACTACTCGACCGCACAATACAGAAGTTCAACGACTACGAGCCCTTTACTCCGAGCTCGAAGATCACAGCCGCTATTGCGCATCAGCCCCCGCTACCCGGGACACAAATCCAAAAGAGCCAACTGGAGCAGGTGCTGAGCCAAGCAGCCGAATTCGACCAAAGAATCACGCAGATGGAGAACAGCCTGGGCCTCAATGGCAACACCATACCCGAGATGAGCGAGCACTCCACATTCCCAGTCTTCACAACATTACAAAGACTGGAACAAACGCTGGGTGCCATTGGCGACGCCTCGACCAACAACCTCGACGGAGCATCGCAACAGATCAAGAAGCTGATCGAAGAGGCCGAGGATCTCAAAGAAGCACGACTAGAAGCCGCTCGCGCGGGCTCATCTTCCGATGACACCATGCCGGTCGCAACACCAGACCAAGGATCCAAAATCAACGCGCTCTACGGCACCTTACCCTCAATCGACAAGCTTTCCCCCATCCTACCTCTCGTTCTCGAGCGCCTGCGCACACTGCGCCTCGTACACACCAGCGCATGGCAAGCCGACGAGGTCCTAACCGAGCTGGAATCGCGCCAATCGAAGCAAGAAGAAGAGATCAAGAACTGGGAGAAGCAGCTCGAGCTCGTAGAGGAGGATGTGAAGAAGCATGAGAAAGCGATGCAGGGCAATGTCAAGGTAGTCGGCGACGATATCAAGATGCTGGAGGAGAAGATTGCGAAACTGCTTGCGGCTGGTCAGGAACAGTGAGCAGGATGCGAGGAGTGCATTTAGGGAGGTGTAGCAAGAGATACCCATTTGCAATTGAGCAGACATTCGCTTCGCAGGACATGTGATGATAGAGATGAGATGTCTGCTTTGAGGCAAGCGAGACAAGCTCTTCGCGTGTTTGCAGAGTGAAAATAAGTGTTCACTTATTGACTCAGTCACAGCAAGCTTGACCCTTTCTTCAAAATGATCTCTACAGCATGTCTAATACCGCAGCACAACCTCAATTTGAGACTGACGGCTACGTTTCTCCGCAACCCCTGAACCACCACATCCCTCAGAGTACAAAATGCCATACATCACAAAACCTCATCGCAGCATAACTCAGGCAGAAGCGCGATGAACATGGAAACGACTTTAAACGTCTACCTAGCTTTTGCAAACCGAATCTAGTACTCTACCCTGAATGCTCACCTAGCATCCCTGTTTTACTCGCTAAGCTTGAGCTTCTCAAACTGCTCGATACTCGCCTGCCAGTTCTTGCCCTCGATCTCGGCAGCCTTGAGCTTCTCCTTCTCCTGCTCCTTGACGACATCAGAGACCTTCTCCTCCCAGTCGGCGTCCATGATCTTCTTCTGCTTCTCGATTGTCTCGTTGGCCTTCTTGAGACGGTCCTGGGCCTTGGTGATTTCCTTGTCGACCTCGATGCGGCCCTTGACGTCGAGGAACGCGGTGGCGGAGCTGCCGACGGTGTAGACGGCGCAGCCTGTAGGGAGAGGGTCGGAGGGAGAGAGAATGGTGATCTCAGAGACGGTCTTGCCGGCCAGCGAGCGGATAGAGGGCAGAGATGTGGCGGTCTGGAGAGACTTGTGGGTAGCGTCGTCGAGGGGCTGGATGTAGGTCTTGCCGTTGTCTTTGAACCCGTACTCGGCGGTGAGGGAGCGCAGAGCTCTTGAAACGTCGACAAGGAGCTCGTACTCAGCCTCGGCGCTCTCATCGTTGAACGACTCGATGTACTGCGGGAAGGAGGCGACGGTGATGGATGGGGTCTTGTCACCTTGCCTGCGGGGCAGACGTTGCCAGAGCTCTTCAGTCAGGAAGGGCATGAAGGGGTGGATCATGGTCAGACCGCCCTCAATGGCTGTGTAAAGAGTCTGCTTGGCGCTCTCCTTCTCGGCCTCGCTACCGTCATCGAAGATAGCCTTGCTGTTCTCGATGTATGTGTCGCACAGGAACTGCGACTTGTTAGCATGATTGGGCAAAAAATCCATGTTTGATATGCATACCTCGTAGAAGTACCTGTAAGCAACCTGTGTAGCAAGCGAGAATTCGCGGGCCTCGAGGTGAGCGTTGATCTTCTTTGCGGAAGTAGTGAGCTTGTGCAGAATCCACCTCTCGGCGAGCGACTCCTTGCCGCCCTTCTCAATCTGTGCACGAGGCTGGAAGTCGCCCAGACGACCAAGGACATACTTGGTAGCCTGGTAAATCTTGTTGCAGAACCTCCTGTATCCGTGGATGACGGAGACATCAAACGAGATGTCACCGCCACCAGTTGTGTAACCAACAAGGGCCATGCGCAGAGCATCAGCACCGCACTCGGGAATACCCTGAGGGAATGAGGTCTTCTGGTACTTCTCGGCGGTCTTCAGTTCCTTGGGATCGAGGTTACCCGTAGTCAGCTGCTGGTGGAGCTTCTCGAGGGTAATACCGTCCATGATATCGACAGGATCGATGACGTTTCCGAGGGACTTTGACATCTTCCTGCCTTCAGAGTCACGGATCAGCGAGTGGCAGTAGACCTCCTTGAAAGGAACCTTTCCGGTCAGACGGAGCGACAGCATGATCATGCGAGCAACCCAGAAGAACAGAATATCCCAACCAGTCTCGAGGACGGATGTAGGGAAGAGGTTCTTGAGGTCGACAGAGTCCTCATTGGGCCAGCCAAGCGTGCTGAAGGGCCAGAGACCAGAAGAGTACCATGTGTCGAGTACATCCTCATCACGCTCAAGTGTGAACTTCTTGCCCTGGAACTTCTCGGCAGCCTTCTTGTTTGCCTCCTCTTCTGTGCGACC
The DNA here is from genome assembly GCA_004835665.1 of Phoma sp. XZ068. Lineage (NCBI taxonomy): Eukaryota > Fungi > Ascomycota > Dothideomycetes > Pleosporales > Didymellaceae > Phoma > Phoma sp. XZ068. The sequence continues at coordinate 565,579 of RBKR01000008.1, read as the reverse complement.
AGTGACCCAGAGCTCGTTGTCGGTACGGTCACCCTCGCCACCCTCGATGTTGACGAAGTAAGCAGGAATCTGGTGACCCCACCAGAGCTGACGCGACAAACACCAGTCCTGAATGTTGTTCATCCAGTGCATGTATGTCTTCTCCGAGCTCGCAGGACGGATCTTGATGTCGCCGTTGCGGACAGCTTCAATCGCTGGCTTCGCCATTTCGTCCATCTTCATCCACCATTGCGGCTTCATGATGGGCTCGATGACATCGCCAGACCTCGAGCAAATGGGAACCTTCATCGGGTTGTCGACCTTCTTGACGAAAAGCCCCGCCTTCTCAAGCGCCTCAACAACGGTGTAACGAGCATCGAATCGCTTCTGGCCTGCAAACTCGCCGCAGTTCTTGTTCAATGTACCGTTGTCGTTAAGGATGTTAATGAACTCGAGGTTGTGTTTCTTGCCCAGGTTGAAATCGTTGGGGTCGTGTGCGGGTGTCAGCTTGACAGCACCAGTACCAAATTCGGGGTCAACGTATTCGTCGGCAACGATGGGCAGGAGACGGTCGAGGAAGGGGTGCTTGGCCTTCTTGCCAACCAAGTCCTTGTAGCGCTCGTCCTTGGGGTGGACGGCGATACCGGAGTCACCAAGCATAGTCTCAACACGAGTTGTCGCGACTTCAACGGTCTTGTCACTGCCCTCAATCTGGTACTTGAAATGAGTCAAGACACCGAATTCGACCTTGCGCTCGTAGTCGGGAACGGTGAGCAATGTCCTGCCAGTGAGGTCCTTGTTGTCGACCTCGAGAGCTGATAGCGCTGTGTTGAGCTTTGTGCACCAGTTGACGAGCCTGTTCGACCTATAGATGAGGCCGTCCTCGTGCATCTTGACGAAACTGTCTGTCACGGCGGCAGATAGATTGTTGTCCATTGTGAAGGCCTCGCGTGTCCAGTCGAAAGAACCACCCATGCGCTTCAGGGTGTGTGTGAGATGCTGGTGGTACTCGGTCTTCCACTCGTGTGTGCGCTCCAAGAACTTCTGGCGACCGAGGTCGTACCTTGTCTTCTTCTCGCGTCTCCAAAGCATCTTCTCAACAACGCTCTGTGTGGCAATACCTGCGTGATCACAGCCAGGCAGGTAGAGTGTGGTGAAGCCGCGCATGCGGTGCCATCGGATCAGGACGTCCTGCAGCGATGTGGCGAGGGCGTGGCCGCAGTGAAGCTTGCCGGTGACGTTGGGGGGAGGGATGGGGATGACGAAGTGGCCAGGGGGCTTGACGGTTCCATCAGCCTGGAGCTCAGGCTTGAAGAAGCCCTCCTTCTCCCACCAGTCGTCTGGAACAGGTCAGCACAACAGCAGCGAACGGCGGGGGCTCGACTCACACCACGCTGACTCAACAACCTTGGGCACGTACGCCTTTGTGTGCGGGTCCTCGAGGCTCCTCATGCGCTTCTTCTCGCCCTTCGGTGTCTCCTCGACAAACTCGGGCAGCTGCTCCTCGTCCTTGCCCTTCTTCTTCTCCTTCTTGGCGCCGCCCTCCTTTGCAGCAGCGGGCGCAGCTTGGGCGGCGGCCTTCTTCGCCTTAAACTTGGCATCCTTTTCAGCCTTCTTTCGCTCCTTCTCGAGCTCCTTGGCTGTCTTCTCCTTCTTCTCTACGCCCTTCTCGTTCTCGCGTCCGGGCGCAGACTGGCCGGTGGGGTCCGCATTGGCGGCCTCGAGGAGCGCCTTCTTGCTCTCGTCGCTGACGGCAGGAGGGGCAGCAGTGACGGGGCCAGTCTTCTCGCCGGTGACGTTGTGCGAGGCAGCATTGAGCGCCATGGTGGCGGTGGTGTAGTCGTGTGAGAGCACGCGCTCGACGGTGCAGAGAGTGGAAGGCTGCGGTCGCAATTGAGCACTGCGCAGCGCGGACAGGGACCGAAAGTGGAGGGAACGGTGTCGTAAGTGTGGGAGAGAGAATCGAAGGGTGCGCGGTCGACGCAATATAGGACCGAGGGGCAGCATCAGCGGGGCATATTTTGCGGTGCAGTGAGTCGACAGTTCAGTCACTAGCTCCGCGGGCATGCATGAACACCACCAGACCTGGACATCCGAGCGTCTCTACTCCGATCCAATGGGCGATCACCAAGCATCACGCAGTCAACGCAACGGTGAAGAATGTGAACAATATGAGTCTTTGAGTGTGTTTGATAGCACGTTGACGCCCTCCGAATGCATGACTGACTGAGTCTTCCCTCCACTTTGCGCTCCATACTCCAATAGAATCCCGCCCCAGTCCTGACGCAGACCGACCTTTACGCCCTGCCACCGCGAATTGTATGACTGAATATGCACTAGAACATTGATGGAAAAGGCGCTGCTGGCCAGAGCAATGAAGCATCAATGAACCATATCGAGCGTCGGTTCGTTCGTGAATCTTATGCCATTACTCAACATCTAGGTACTGAAATGGGTATCAATCACGCCGCGTTGCTGCTGTTCTGCTGAGCAGCTTGTCGAACAGGGGCAAAGTAAGGATGAGCCATCGCCTCTTGGGCTGTGAGTCGATCCTAGCTTGAGTCAGTATGTGCAAACAGGATACGTGTGACGGCATCTTACCTGGTGGTCGTAACGCAGAAGCTTGTCAAGGAAGTCAATGGCGTCGTTGCTAACGAAACGCTGGTTGTCGGCATTGATAAATGAGTGCCATGGCTTCTTGGGGTAGCGGCTGAGTATGTCGTCGTACTGAGCATCGAGCTCAATGTCGTACTTGTCGAGGTAGTCGAACAGATCCTCAGTTCCAAGCACCTTGGCAATCTTCACCAGCTGGTCTGAATTGCTGTTGCCGTGGAAGAAGGGTTCTCGTCGGAAGATCATCGATGCAAACATGGCGCCTAATGACCACATGTCGAGCGAGTAGTCGTACTCCTGGAAATCCACGAGCAATTCAGGTCCCTTGAAGTATCGCGAGGCGACGCGGACGTTGTATTCGGTCCCGGCGTGGTAGAATTCGGCGAGACCCCAATCAATCAATCGTAACTGCAAGCAAGCAATCAGTAGTCTTTCCTTCCAGTCGCGCAGAGAGCCCTACCTTGCGCTTCTCATGATCGATCATAACGTTATGAGGCTTGACATCACGATGCATGATGCCTTTGCTGTGGCAGAAGTCCAGAGCCTTGAGCAGCTCGAAGATGTAGTACCGTACGTCGTAGTCCTGGAACTTGGGGTAGAGACTCCTGAAGTCGGTGTTGTTGACATATTCGAATATCAACGATGGAGTCTTGCTCTACACCTTGCACATTAGCAAATCGTCCAAGACGTGACAGCGGGCGAGGCACAATACCGTGCGGTCGCTCATGCAGTCTTCTTCAGAATCACTACTGACCTGGTTGTCGCGCACCACATCCAGAAGCGAAACAATGTTGGGTCCACCAGACAGGTTCTGAAGGATCTTGATTTCGCGCTTTATCTTCTTCTTCTTGACCGGCTTCAGAACCTTGATGACGCACTTCTGGTAGTTGACCACGTTGATACCCTCGAACACCTCCGAGTACTTTCCGCGGCCAATCTTGCGGACAACCTCGTAATTCTCAAGCACGCCCCACGAGATGTTGACCGAGTCGTAGTCCCAGTACGAGCGGGGCATGTTGGCGTTGACGTCGGCATAGACGCGAGCAATGCTCGCGCCGCTGCTGTTGGTGGTCATTTTGGCAGCCAGATTGGCGGTGACAGTCGGCAACGAGGCAGCGACTGTCTGGGGCACAGCGAGTGTGGTGGATTGGTTGACGCGGTCGAGTGGTGGGGTGAAGAGGCGGAGGTTGGCGGGAATTAGGCGCAGACACAGGCAAGCAAGGCCGACACTCAGCAGGCCGAACGCAGCTGCCTTATTCCAAAATACGCGCCCAGAGTCGTGGTTGTCGCGGCGCGGTCGTGGTGCTGCAACAGCCGGCTGGGACTTGGCTGGCTGCGCGGAGAGATCGAGATTTGACTGGGTGCGGGGATGATGGTGAGCTTGTGCAGCAGAATCACAATGCGGTTCTGGCAGTATTATTTATTAGTCAGCATGCCCTTTGCATTTCACAGCCGTACTGAATACCTTTCTTGCTGCGCATACCTCCCCACTCAAAATCGCCCATACTCACCATGTTCCACGATCTGAACGTACCGTGGCCGGGTGCGGGCGCTGACGCTGCGAGAGAATTGCAGCGCACAGTTGCTTTCTTGGACGAATGTACGCAGACTCGGCGCCCTTGCGTGCATATAAGGTCGTGACTGACTTGTGTAGTAGGATACGACGTGGTTGCCCTCACACACACATATAGTGGGAAGCTGCCCAGCGAACTAGTACGTGACATGTACCGCTCCTTCCGTCTAGCAAGAATCCACAGAGCTTGCGTTCTCCCTGACCCTGTTATGCGATTTCCATGGAGCTCACAGAGCCATGACTACCAAGACCTGGCGACCAAGACATGCTGCTAACACCAGACCAACCAGACCTCGCAAATACCAACCACACTGCCGTTCCCTGTTCCCCAACGCCTACGTATTCTGCGACGATGCAACATCTTCCTCACCGACAGCGCCTCGAACTTTCGCATACCCCAACTGCAACAGCACTATGACCTCGTTGCCGCACGACCAACCGACGAGCGCACCCTTCAGCAAGCATGCCACAGCCTCGACGTCGACATCATCTCGCTGGACCTGACTCGCCGATTCGAGAAGCACTTCAAGTTCCCTATGCTGGGCGCAGCGATTACGCGTGGAATCAAGATCGAACTGTGTTACAGTCAAGGCATCCTTTCAAGCGACCCGCAAGCGAAGCGCAATCTGATCAGCAACGCGACACAGCTCATTCGGGTCACACGCGGTCGAGGCTTGATCTTCAGTTCAGAAGCAAAGAGCGTACTGGGCATTCGCGCGCCAAGCGACGTCATCAATCTGGCTTCAGTATGGGGTCTGGGAGCCGAGAGGGGAAAGGACGGTCTTACAAAAGAGCCGCGCAGTGTTGTTGAGCATGCGCGATTGAAGAGACAGAGCTTCAAGGGTGTGATCGACATTGTGTACGGAGGAGAAAAGCCGGCTCCCGTATCGAAAGACAAGCAAGATGGCAAGGGGAAGGCAAAAAATCAAAACGGGAAGAGGCCAGGAGAGAGTCTGGAGGGTACACCTGCGCGCCAGACGGAGAAGCCCATCTCCAAGCGCGAACAGAAGCGCATCAAGCAGGCTCAGTTAGACGCGGCCGAGAAAGAGGCTGCCTGAGCGAGGGACGGGTGTAAGATCGACATACACAAGTGTTAAAGAACATCCACTGTACACCAATACCAGCTGCATAGCCGTGGACTTGCCAAGCGGCGTCTTGGATGAATGTCGGCACGATGGATGGTGGGCAGCAAGTCCTCACGCCATCAGCCCACTCAAGGAATCGCCCATAAAGGGGTATACTTGGCCAACGCGTCCGAGCGTAAAGTAAGAGGAGCAGGGCTATGAATGGTGAGACATTTGCATCTCAGCCTGTGTCATTCACATGAAGGCGATGCAATAAAAGTAGATAGACAAAGATACCCAATAGACATACGACACAAGTCACAACAGCACGAGCACCAGCTATTTCGTATGTGTCTTCAACTTTGACATAGATTAAACTTGCAGAGCACTCAATGCTCTGTACAAACATAAAAAACGGAAATTTGTAAGGGTATTGCATGCATCCATCCCCCATAATCACCACAACCACCTCTTCGCCGCCTCGGTAGGCTTCGCTAGTCTCCTACCCAAGTTCACTGTAACACGGCTCTGCAGTGCCACCGTGGAGATGTCAAATGGTAACGCCTGGTTCTGTTGCAGAGTCGCCGTGCTGTCTGGTGGTGTGGCTGCAGGCGTTGTAGTACCCGTGACGGCACTTTGCGCCGGCACGTTCGTACCAGAGCTTGTGGAACTGCTCGCTTCGCTTGCTACCGGGGCTGCAGGAGCAGCGGCGACGTTGCCTGAGGATGAGGTTGAGGACGCAGCTGCTGAGGCCGAGGCAGAGATTGCTGGGTCGCCGGAGGCAATCATGGTCACGCCTGGGCCTGCCGGTGCTGCAGGGGAACCAGCGAGGAGACCTGCGGTAGTCAAGGTTGCCGAGTCGACGCTCACAGTCGAGCTGCTCGAGGATGAAGCGACGGCTTGCTGTGCGCCTGGAGGTGCTGGGCCGGCTACAATGGTGACTGCGGACGTTACGGTCTGCATCGTGCTGCTTCCTGGGCCTGGTCCCATGGCGCCGAGCTGGAAAGGCTGAGCTTGGGGAGCGGCCATGGGGAATGAGCCAGCAGGACACAGGCATGCACAATTGCATCCACCATTTGCTGCTGCCGCTGCTGATGCGGCACTGCTGTTTCTACCCCCTGAGCCAGCGACGACGGTCACGGCAGAAGAAGCGGCGGTTGTGGTGGAGGCTGCAATAAGGGCGTCAGGGGTGAGGGTTGCAGAATTGACCGAAGCGCCGGCTTTGGAGGACGTCGCTTGGGCAGTGCCGTTCTTCGCTCCACCGCCTGCAACGACGGTGACTGCGCCGGCTGGGCTGCTAGAGTTGGATTTTGAGCCTGAACCGGCAACGACTGTCACTGCTGCTGCTCCTGCGCCGCCGGTTGAGCGCGTTGAGTTGATAGCTACAACAGTGACTGCAGCAGCAGCTCCGTTGGCTGACCTTGTTGAGTTGGTTCCACTCCCTGCCTGGACAGTGACTGGGTTACCTGCTGGTGTGACAGTAGGTGAGGCGATGAGAGCATCTGGGGTCAGTTTTGCAGCATCAACAGGAGACGCAGCAGGGGATGATGTGTTTGCCGCAGCTTGGACTCCAGGTGGTGGCGAGCCTCCTGCAACGACAGTCACGGCCATGCCAGAAGCGGTAGCGTTGGCGGCTGGCGGAGAAACTCCTTCATTTGGTTTCGGGGCACCCTCAGCTGGCTTTGGAGCTTCTGCTGGTGGTTTAGCGGCCTCTGCGGCTGGCGTTGCTTTTCCACCTTCAGCAATTTCAGTGATGGTACCAGGAGGTGGTGGAGCAGAAGGCTGTGTCTCATGTCAGCATAAATATCACAAGGGAACCAGTGACATACCATTGCACCCATGCCCTCGGCAGGTGGAGTAGGTGGCTTAGGCATTGCCTCAGCAGCAGTTGAATTGCGCAGAGGCTCAGCTGGTGGAGGCATGGCTGGGGGAGGCATTGGCGGGGCAGGCATGCCTGCTGGTGCTTCTGTAGGTTTGGCCTCCGCAGGGGCTGGCGGAGGCTGAGGAGGTGTCATTTCGGGCGCTGGCGGTGGCACTGGCGGTGCTGGGGCTTGTTGTCCTGGTCCAGGTTGCTCAATGACAGCCGTCTCTATCTGCTGGCCGTTAGGTTCGAGGACGACGGTCGCCTTGACTTCGATGATTGCCACGCCAGCTCCCTGACCCTGACCCTGACCCTGGGGGTTGGGTTGACCTTTTTCGATTGAAAGAGAACCTCCGCCAGAGATCGCAAGGTTTCCTACAACGTCACTGCTCGCTGGACGTTGGCCATTCACGCCCGGTCCGGGAGCAAGCTGGTTCGCAAGGTCACCAGCAATGTTACTAGTGTTGATGTCGCTCGGTCCAGCAGGCCTCAGTCCCTGGCTTTGTCCTTGTCTGCTTGGTCCAGCCTGTGCAGCTGCGAGTGTTCCATTTGAAGGGCGAGACGACGCTCCAGGCTGTGCGCCTGCAGCTGGCCGAGGGGCTTGTCCAGCAGGTGCCGCCTGTCCAGGCGCCTGGCCTTGAGCGCCAGGTGGGGTGCCAAATCCAGCGACTTGGTTTGCGAGATCTCCACCAATGTTACTTGTGTTGATATCTCCTGTGCCGACCTTAGGTCTGTTTTCTGCAGCGATCTGGTTTGCAAGATCCGCGCCAATGTCGCTGGTGTTGATGTCGCTTGGGCCCGCGGGCCTCAATCCCTGACTTTGACTTTTAGGTTGCGGTTGACCCTGACCCTGCTGTAGACTTTGTCCTTCAGTCTGTCCTTGGCTGAGTCCCTGTCCCTGTGCGCCGGCATCGAGGAGCGATCCTACATCCAGTTGAGCAATCTTGTTAACGAGGTCGGCGCTCCGTCGAGCGTTGTTGATGGCAGATATGTCAAGCTGCCCAACATTATCCGTAGATCTGTCGACCCCATAGATGAGATTCTCGATCCTCCTTCCGCTCACTTCCCGCCCGACATTAATATCGTGGAGATCAACTCCAGCCTCCGCAACAACCTATAGTATGTTAATCCTGCTGTGTTGAAGTCTGTCGGAGACTACGTACTGCATTGATCAGTAGGAAGGCCAAGCCCAGAGAAGACTTGGGTGTCTTCATGATGATGGTTTGATGATGGAATAGCCCCGAGAAACAGGGTGGAAGAATGAAGAAGATTAAAATTAATACATCAACAGCACAGCTGGGATCGAATCAAATTGGCTGTCACAGACATGCAGACTCATTCAAGACCTGCGCAGCAGAGGGTCGAAGAGGAGTAAGGAGGAGTGAAAAGGCGGGATGCGCAAGAAGACAGGTCTCTCGGGTTAAAACGAGCGTGAGGTTCCGGTATGGCGATTCCAAACCTTTCAAAGGTTGACACCTGAGGTGGAAACGATGGTACTTAGGGAACCCGACGCATGCCCCGCTTATTATGTTTCTAAGAATGTGCAGAGTTTCGAGCAGGCCATTCCACGCGGCTGCTGCTACGGTTGCCGGAGTGTCTCAGGGTTGTAGTCTGCGATCTAGGATGAAAGGAGCATGTAAAATGGGATCGCATTGTCCGGATGGCGTGGCCAAGAAGAGTTGCCGCAGCACAGAGCCCTCACGATTCAGACTGACAGGCCTCGAGAAGGTCGTTCTGGAGGATTTTGAGCTTCATGATGGTCTGGGCTGCGGCGATGGTGGTGAGGTCTGAGACGCGACTTGCACGAGGCGAGCCGTCTAACACGAGTTGCGTTTCACGGTAACCTGGAATTATTCATCAGCATCACCTGCGCCCCAGCAGGTCAGTGCTGTATTCCCAATATTGCGTGCCGGTATTGATTTTGCCATAGCGAATGCCTTCCACTCTGTTTGTGGCCAAGTGATGTTCATCATGTTCGTGATGCACCGCCGTTTTTGTTTGGCTGCTGGTCGAAGAGCGACGACGAGCGGCCCGAGGTCGATCGCCGGCCCTTGGCGATCTGAACACCTAATGTCGTCACCAAGTTCCCTTCTTGTACAGCCAAGTCGAAAGATCGTCTAAAAAATGGTCTACGTATAGTAACGGAGTCGGCCTGACTTAAAAACGCGACCGCTAACTTCGGGATCCAGCGGCAGCGTAGGTATAGAATATAGTCTATAACAACTCTGCTTGCTGAAACTACACATTCAACGTACCTTTTCACACCAGGTAGTGCTGTGTTACATCAGCCCCATGGCTAACCATGTGCTGGACAACTACTACCTCGCGATCACCTTCCTAATTACTGTCGCATACCAGCTCTTTTTCTTTGCGATCGCGTTCTCTTTGAAGTTTGACAAACTTACGGACTTCGCCGGCGGCACCAATTTTGTCGTACTCTCTGTCATCACCCTCGCTCTTAGTGAAAACAGGGGCAATGCGCGCAACATTGTGGTTTCGGTGTTCATGATGGTTTGGGGTGCACGTCTGAGTGCATTCTTGTTGTTCAGAATATTGAAGACGGGGAAGGACGATCGCTTTGACGACAAAAGAGACAAGTTCTGGTCATTCCTGGGCTTCTGGGTATTGTGAGTGAAACATCACCATGCCTGCATGTGGCTTTTTCGGACAATACTAACAGTCCTCAGCCAGATGTTTTGGGTTTGGACCTGCTCTTTACCAGTAACTATCCTCAACTCGCCAAACGTCACGCAATTTCCTCAGCCCGCCTTCGGTACTGGACGAGATATTGCCGGCATAATTCTTTACTCGATTGGCTTCATTATGGAGAGTGTATCGGACATTCAGAAGTACCGATTCAGAAGCGCTCACCAACACGATGGTGCAGTCTGCGATGTCGGCCTATTTGCATGGACCAGACATCCAAATTATTTCGGAGAGATGATCATCCAGTTCGGAATGTTCGCTATCGCCGTTTCGCCAGCCGCATACAACTACGTCTCGGGTGGAGCCTATTCGGCACTATACGCTTCGATTCTTGGTCCATTCTTCCTCACTCTACTACTCATGTTCGTTTCAGGCTTGACTCTCCAAGAACGACCAGGCGCAAAGAAGAGATATGAAAAGGGCAACAACTGGCCGGCTTATGCACGATGGCTAAGTAGAACGAGTATCCTTATACCGTTCCCTCCACAGTTGTACGAAAAGATGCCAATCATTTTGAAGAGGACCATATTCCTGGAATTCCCGATTTACGTCTTCGATCCGGCGAAGCATGCAGATCAAAGCAAGGTGCAGAGCAGAGGCGCGGAAGAGGGCCGTGTTGGAAGGCCTAGTGACGAGGAAGACTTGCGAGCCTCCTAAGGTCATGATTATCATTTTAATTAGAGATTTGTTCGATACCCATGGTCCGCTTAGATCTCAGCTTTTCGCTTTAATACTTGGGCTGTACCTAGAATGACGTAGCTGAAGTCCTCTTCAATACGGCCACCAGCAGCTACCCAAACAACCTTTTATCCAACTCAAATCACAACGCTCCACACGGATACAGCGATTTCTCTGTTTTGAGCCTCACGAATGTCAGCCCTATGCGAGCTACTGCCTTGTCCCTGCCTTAGGGGGGGCAACTGTCAGATCATGTCGTGCTTCACCCGAAGCCTGGTAGCGATCCTTGACATCACTTGCAGATCAGCCACTTCGCACTTCCGGAAACCAACATTGCAAGTGGCTTGCCTTTGTCGAGACAGTGGGATGCTTCAAGGGTGTATGTAGCTTAGTCACAATCTTAACCTATCATCCGAACCCGTCTTATCTGCGTAAACGATAGCATCACCTCACGCCATCACAAAACTGTACCGGCGTAATCAGGGAACTATCCAGATATCTTTCCCACATGCTCGTTTTTACCTTGGCCTGACTGCTCATTTGGTTCAACTGCGCAGACTAACGACCATGGCGGCGTCTTTCGACTCGGAGGCTTCTCTCATCCCGCGCTGAATGGCTGGTACTGCCAGGAGCTGCACAAGATGTGGTTGCGTCATTTGATGGAATGTTGCGGCGCAAAGAAAGAGCAAATATAAGGCACCTGGTCCCCTGTTTACTCGGTCTCCACTACACTACATTGTCAAGATTTGTTGACAAAGTACGCTTCCTTTTGATACTAGACCTACCAACGAAATCAACATGTCTACTACACCAATCGTCTCTACTGGCCGTGGAGGTACGGTCGCATCCGAACTGATGACCTTTACCATAGCACAACCACTGATCCACATTAGGCGCCGGTAACATCGGGCGCGATGACACCGTCTACGCAGACGGGGCTATCACACGCGAAGGCCCTCAGGGTGAATCTACAGCCAACGAGTTCTCCACCGGCCGTGGAGGTGCTGGCAACATAGGCAAGTCGCCTCGCCTCGGACCGCAGGTTATCGATAGTCCTCGTCGTTCCACCGACGTCGTTCCTGAGCTTGCGACACGCGAACCTCAAGACGAGTTTCACACAGGCGTATGTTTTGAAGTTTACCCACAACCGCGCTCCGACTAACAGCGATAGCGCGGCGGTGCAGGCAATGTCTACAAGGAGAAGCATGGAGGACACTCCAAGTCTCCTGATCGCCAGGGCCTTGGTAACAAGATCAAGCACGCGCTTCACCTAGACAAGGACAAGAAGCCAGAGCCTTCTCCCCTTGCACAAGAGACCACGGTCCCTCATGGCGACACGATCGCAGGAGGTGCAGGAGACACAAGATGATACCCAATGCTTCTTAACGAACTTAAGACGACGAAGATGATCGGTGATAATGGATTGGATGGAGGAGCCTGATGATACCCAAACCCTCATACGAGTCCCTAGGGTTGATATATAGCCATGAAATCGAGCAGTGATCTGTTCAACTTTAGCCCATTATTCACATGTGATTACGTTTGACCTCGACTGACTAGGAGCTTCACCCCGCGGTGGGGCAGGGACCACGTGGGTCGAAGCTACGGGCGGGCATCGCGTCATATGGGCCCAAAAAAGTTTTGAGCCTCTCGAAGCACGCTTCAGTTACAACAACTCCAAGATGGCGTCTAATTCGCAAGATGCAGAAGCGCTCATCCGCTCGGAAGATCCACACCACCCAGCAAACCACATCTGCACGCTTTGCGCGCACTTCTACACCTTAGGATGGGTATGATCTACCAACTAGGAGGTGATTGAGACATGCTCTTGATGTGAATGCTAACACGACGATACTGCCAGGTCACAGGCACAGGTGGAGGCACAAGTATTCGCCATGAAGACAAGATCTACATTGCGCCCAGTGGTGTGCAGAAAGAGCTCATGAAGCCCACCGACATGTTCGTCATGGACTTTAACAGCAAGGAGTATCTTCGACGACCACAGGTACAGCAGCCCAATACTCTATCGTATCCTTGATTCGCCTGGTCTTGTATACTGACGCCTTCACCAGGTCCTTAAGCCCTCCGCCTGCACGCCTCTCTTCATGGCCGCATTCGAGCGCGGCGCCGGCTGCTGCATCCACACACACTCGCAATGGGCTGTCCTTGTTACCCTGCTCGTCGAACGCGAATTTGGCAAAGACGCTTGCTTTGAGATCGAGGAGATTGAGCAGATCAAGGGCATCCCGAAGGGAAGAGGCAAGCAGGGCAATCTGGGATACTACGACAAGCTCAGGATACCGATCATTGAGAACACGGCGCATGAAGAAGATCTGAGGGAGAGCTTGGAGGAGGCTATGGAGAAGTATCCGGATTCGTATGCAATTCTGGTCAGGAGACATGGAATGTGAGTGTTACGACCCCGTCTGGATTGGGCAGATGTGCTAACAATGGCAGATACGTATGGGGCGACAACGTCCACAAGGCGAAGACGCAGTGTGAGAGTATCGACTACATCCTTCAGCTTGCAGTTGAGATGCACAAGCTGGGTCTGAAATGGACGAAGTAGAAATACCCAGCCTCGATTCGTAGTAGAATAGATTGAAAGAGCGGTCTCGATCACTCCGCCAATTATCGTGCGCAGCAGTAACGGGGCACAAGTACGGGTTGTTGGTCGCACCAGGTTTAATGTGGCAGATTCAAGCGATCAGGGAGTCAGGCATCCAGGCAGCCATTCACAAAGTGCTCTCCAAAAGCCATAAACCCCTCCTCAGCTGACTTCGCGTAGTGCACGCGCACCCGCGACGCGTCTGGTTGGCTACTGCGTAGACAGGTGGCCTAACATCTGCGTATGTGGAGTTTTTTTGCGAGAAGCGATTGTGGTAACCCCGCTACTAGCATAGAAGCGGAAAACCATGCGAGTAAGCCAGGACGTTCAGATGTGTATAAGTTAAGTCGAGTGGCAACCAAGGAATTAGGTACTCGACACTTCGGCCAACCCTTCAATTCAAGCTGAAAACGTTACGTCTCTCGCAATTCCAACATCAGACCCAAAAACACACTCGAAGACGAGAATTGCCAATATGTCCGAAAGCAAGGCACCAACCCAGACGTACAAAGCATCCTGCCATTGTGGTGCTTTCTCGTACAACGTCTCAACCCCCTCCCTAGCCGATCCAAGCACCGAAATCGTACGATGCAACTGCAGCATCTGCCAACGAAATGGCTACCTCCTGGTCTACGTACCTAACGAGCAAGTCACATTCACATCCGGCAAGTTCGAAGATTTCAAGGTACGCAATCCCTGCCCCTTTCCTTTGTCCATCTTTCCAGGGTCACCCCACCCGTTCTGCGCCCGAAGTGCATATCTGAGACGTGACAGTCGTACACGTTCGCAACGCACTCTGTCGCGCACTACTTCTGCCCCACCTGCGGCAGCTCGTGCATGGCGCGTAGCGTGCGGCCTGGCATGTTTGAAGGAATCAGCATCATCAATATCAGGCAGTTTGAGGATGTACCGGAGGTAGAGACGTTGAGATTCAAGGAGATGGATGGGCGCAGCTATACCAAGGAGACTGCCGAGAAGAGGGTCGCGGAGATTAAGGCAGAGAAGGAGCAAGGTCTGTGAGCGATTGTTGTACGGTTGTACAAAAGCATATTGTTCAATGCGAGTTGTGTGAACGTCTATGATCCAAGATGTGCTGTGTGAAATTCCATGTTCTGGTATTGAGGTCAACATATCCTTCACCAGGGATAAGATATCCTGCCCCTCCTGCCATTGCGTTTTCCTGTACTTCATACTAGTAGGTTTCTTCCTCGTCCATGTCCATAAATCCAAATAACGTGAATCTTGGTCGCTTCTATGTAGCTTGTGCGAACATGACCGACCCTCAGTACAGCATGATTGTGGTCTGTTGTTCTTCCCTGTCTTTTGCTCTCCTGTTGACCAGCCTATCTTTTTCCGAAACTTGTAGTTTGATCTTCACAGTTCAGACCCCTTGAATATTCGATAATTTGATGGCTCCGATGGTTCTTTTCTCCGTTGTTTGAAGATCACCCGGTTTCGTTGACACTTAAGGCATGAAGACTTGCTCCGTCGGAGCCTGAGGTAATTTGGTAGTAGGAGGCGCTATATATGAGTGGAATCGTTCTACTGCCAGGGAAGCCTGTATTGTTTTTGTTATACTGAACTGGTGAACACTTGCTGTGCATCCTCTCAAGCGCCCGTTCTAATTCCGCGCGTTCTTTTCTTTTTTACACGCAGTAATTCCCCGTTTGGGTCCACGTAACTCGCTTCAAGTTGGCGTTGATACTCTTGTATATCATACATGATCATATCGTATTGTCTGTACTCAGGAAAGAGATCTGATATCGTGGACAACATCTCAAGGCCCTCGAGAGGTACACATTATCTTGATACTTACCAGTATATCAGTCCTGGTAGTCGAGCATGATACTGATACTAACTCCATCCATTTTTTCAAACCCTCCTACATTCCAGAATCTGGTTCCATACGCCGGGCATTGAGTGAGAGTAGGCTTACGAAAAGCATAAGTTGAAACTTGGCTTGCATGTAATTTCGGTTAGCGATGATTTCCGCAACCTGGAGTCCTCTCTGGAGTCCATAATGTTATAGGGAAAGCTTTGCGAAGCGGACCAGTTTCCCACTGGAAGTGTTTCTCAAGCATGTCCTTGCCATCCTCGCTATATAGTTGAAGGATGCCACCAGGTTCTTATTTCTTTTTGGCTGCGACCGATTCTACGTATTTGAGCGTAGTGGTGCCAGCAGACTGAGGCGAAACGATCCAGAAAAGAAAGCGAGGTATCCGACTTAAGTCATCAACAAGGTGCTCCAGATCGCCCGAAGGCTCGAAGAAAGTCTGAGACATATCAGCTTGGTTGACTATCGTAGGTTGGGTTATGATGAATGGATGGCTAATGTGGGCGAAGTCTTATAAGTAAGAATAAAAGGCTTCAGCATTATCCTACACTACTCTGCCGCACAGCAAGCCTTTACTGGCGGCTACAGGCAGGCTGTATAACTATTTGCTGTAGACTAAAAAGGCTCGGGTGATGTAGAAGTTCGCCATCTATGCATCCGCCGTACCATGAAACAAACATCTCGTTCATGCCGAAGCAGTCGTTTTTGGGTATACATATGTTCAACGCAACCTCGTGCCTAGCTGTTCGCCAGTTCGCATCGTCTCCATCGTATCATCGTAGTCTATGAGGCGGCCTTGACCTCCAGCGCCCCATTCGCACTCTCCTTTGCGATCTGCTCGCCCTCTGATTTGACTGGCGGAGCAGCCTCTTCGCCTAAAACTTCGGGTTTCCACCTAGCCAGCAGTTTCTTCGCACTTGGTCTTGCACGATCGTTCGATTGGTAGATCTCGGTAAGAACGTTGACCACAATGTCTCTGACCGGTGGTCTAAACATGTAGAGGTAGTGTAGCGCACTGCAGGCGAGATCGATACGCTCTGGATCTTCAGCCATCTTCTTCAACCGAATCAAGATTTCGTAGTTCAAAGCAGGAACTTCGGAGAGGAAGCGCAGGATGATCTTATCCGTATGCTCGACATAGGGGAGGATACCATCTATCAAGCGGAGTGCGCATCGTTGGTAGTTGCCATTTGGTGCATTGAGGACAGACGTGAAAGTGTCCCCGTTTGCGGTACCATTGGTGGCGACATCCTTTGACTGGGCCAGTACAGTGTCGTTGTACCATTCTTCGTTTAACCAGAGTGTGGCAACGTCAATGCGCTTCTTCCAGTCAGAGATGATGTAGTTGTACATGCCATCCCGTACGGTATTGCTAATTGAAAGGCTTCCCTTCGAGTTGCTGATGGAATGCTCGTCCTTGATGCCCTCAAGAGGGTCATCGAGGCCAGCGCTGGCTCGTGTGGCTAGTCGTGAAAGTATTGTCACCCATGCATCGCGGCCATAATCACTTGCTGCAAGTCGATTGAAACCACCCTTAGCGACCTTGCTCTTCTGTGTGTCATCAACACTGCTGAGCATGCCGAACGCTCGGTATACTGTCATATCGCCGTATTTCTGGACCTCCTGTTCTGATAAGGGTGGCGCATCTGGAAGCTTGTATGGCGCTAACGATGTAGACGATCCAGGTTGGAACGTTAGATCAGTTGGTGGGAGGCCATCAAGTTTGTTGATTATTTGCTCGGCATCCTCAGGCTCAAAATCAGGTTCGTATTCCTCTTCGTCTTCCGCAGCAGGTGCTGCAGGTGCGCGAGGCATAGCTTGACTCAGACTCAGGTACCGGGAACGGACGATCTGCAATTATATCAGCCCATTTCTCAAGCGTATGTGTTTGCCAGTAACCGCTATTGCTCTGGCGGCGCCGCAAGGGAGTGAGGTTGTAATGTGATAATTTGCATTATCGATGACGAAGGGGATTTCAGAGCAACAATAGCAACCGATATTGTGGAAGGGGAGCAGATAACGTACGTTCATAGCATGGCCTAGCTTGACGTGGTCCACTGACTGCAGCACGGGCACAAGAATTCTCACCAGCTGCTCCGGATCACGGAAGGCTTGCACATCAAAGTTCACCGTGCTGCCTTCAGGATTCAATGTGAACAGCTGACGCCAGCTGACCGGGCCTGGTGGCAGTGGTGGTGCAATAGGCATACTATCTTGAATCACGGCAGAAGGAGCACCTGCAGCTACTCGCTGTCTCTTAGCTTGGTCAAGGCCGTCAGTTGGCTCGCTGGGAGCTGGTCGTTTGCGGTTGACCTCGTCAACCATCTCAACGCGCATACGGTGCATACGTTCGAGGAACTGCTGTATCCTACCATTGATAGGGTTTTGAGGGTCCCTGATGACTGTGAGTATCTTCATGTTGGGCCTGTACGTCATGTGAGAGCCTACCTCTTCATAATGTTCATCAGCAGCGATCTCGTTGTGCGCTCGATCGACTTCATAATGACTTTGTTCTTGGGCGTCAGGGGCGAGTTGGCAAGCTTCAAGGGGTTGAAGTTGAAGATGCTGGTCAGTATCTTGTTCGCCGCGATTGGTCGTCGGTGCATCAGCACGCCCAATGTGTTGAGCGTTGCTGTAACGAGCAGACCGTCACTATTCCATGTCAGAGCTATGCTTGGATCCTGGCTGTGCCTATCTGACCTGTGATCTCCGTGTATGATATCCAACAATCGGTCGAGCAGTCCATGCCCTTCTGCCTCGAGGCTCACGTATGGGATGAGGGGGTGGTCGCGGGGTACGAGGGCGAGGGAGATATCGTTGTGGTCAGGCCGCTGCGATGTGTGAGAATGCATCAAGCGATTGGGAGCGTTGTAACTATTTACCCTTGGATCAACTACACCGGGTGTCTGTACCAAGACGACCTGTTGCAGGAACTTGACACAGCACACGCGCACGCCCGGCGAGGCTGAGTCCATTCGTCGCAGGATATTCGCTTTGATGGCTGACATGAGCTGCCAGCTTTGGGCATCGCCGGCGTTGTGAACACTGGTGCACGCAAATATAAGACAGGGTTCGACAGAAGTGCAACCACGCGTGTACGGGGATTCGAGGGTGAGCGTACAACGCACATTGCACTCATGATTGGGGGTCAGGCTATCTGAGGTTCGAGGGGTTCCACTCACGTATGTCTGTAGACAAGCGGGTATACACTTGCAGCCGCTTGCACGGAGCTCTTGACGACGCTCATGTCGTTGACGTTCTCCAAGTAATCCTTCAGCGTAGCCAAAACTGACGGCGCGCTGTTTTCCTTCACGTCTGATGGCCATGCTGGGGATGCGAAGGCTTCAGCCAGGAAATCAGCGCCCCATCGTTGGACTTCGAGGCTCTGGTCTGCACTGAAGCTTATGATGGGCAGCACGCCCGGGATAATGGTAGGGTAGTATCTACCGTCGCCTAACGCGAGCGCCCGGGCTGATTGCAGCTGCTGAATTGGACTCATGGTGGTGGTGAAGGGGCAGTGCACGAGAAGCAGGCTTTGTTCCTTGTAGTGAGGTCGTGCACAATGGTGACGCTTGTTCACGCGCGCGACGCAGTCAAACTATTGCGCGACAAAGCCCAGAGCCTGCTGAGTCCAGTCCCCTCATTCCCTGCAAAGCTAATGGTCTAGAAGTAGAAGGAGCGTGGTGAAGCGAATGGGCGCGTGTGTTGGTGGTGTTGTCTACGGGCTGGCCTGGGGAGTTGATGATGGATAGCTGCAGATCGATGCCGCAGGGTGGACGGCGGTGCCAAGCCAACGATGCGGAAGCAGCCTCTCACCACCGCGGCGAATTAACCACGCTCTCTGCAAGACCGCTGAGCTTCACCACGCCACCATGGGATAGTGAGTGCGACCGAGCTTGAGGCGCTTCAGAGTCCTGACATTTGCAGCAAACCTTTCCAGTCGACTTACTACGATGCCCGCATGCGCGCCGCGCCGGCGTTGCTGCGTACTCGTGCGCCCTACCTGATGAAGAACACCATCACTGGCTTCGCAATCTGCTCTCTTGTCATTGGAATTTGTCAGTCTATAAATACCCTGCGCATGATGTCTGCTTACAGTTAGCAGATACATACACCATCAACGCCGTCTCCCAGGACGAGTTTGAGGACGTTATCGTGCCCGACGAGCCCATCGTACGATCGCAGCAGCCTGCCGGTACAACAGCAGCTGTCCAACAAGCCATGGCCGCGAGAAAGTAGGAGCACATTGGAGTGGTTGATGTATATTGGTGTACAAGATATCTTTGCATTGGGCTGGCGCCATGGTCTTTTTTGAACAATATATCCATTCGCTGCGAGCGACTGTTGCAACGCCTATTCGTTCGAAGATCTCCACTGTCGTTCCAAATTGACCAATTTCGAAATGCGGCAAGTGACAGAGTCTACATGTCTCGCGTGGGTGTCAGAGCCAGTGACATGATATCTGGATCATCATCTGCGGCTTTGACGGGTACCCAGAACTGATTCAATTCTATGACAAGAACGCAATTTGATGCCTTGGTAATGCATATTTGGGTCCTCAAATACACTAGCATCGACAAAGCGGCAGTGGTGCATCACGGACGACTTCCAAGAGAGCGACGACAATTTTCTCGAAGTCAGAATTTTGACTCAGTCTGACCATACTCCGAATTGGCAAATCTGATATGCTCAATATCACCTGAACGAATGTCAGACTTGATACAATGAGCTAGAATGTCCACAAGTCGAGCGTACGAAGCCATGGAATTGAAATAAATCACATGCAAATCATGTGCGTTGATTGTGCAGATGCGCAAGCCACTTACAAAAGCGCGCCATCCCTGCATCAATCACCCGTAGACCGATACCTGGGACCGTCGTTGAGATGCACCATGCGGAAATAATCGATATTGATTCGTTGCCAAAGAGGACAAAGTCCGCGGATAATGCACGATCTCTGATGTCATTTTCGATTTCGCGGCAGACGCGACCAAGATAGGAACGCTGATCTCCAAGACCATCAGCCACGCCCACAATCTCTGCGGTTCAGATATCCATTATTATGTCTGAGTCTTCTCTTTGTTTACACCTATACCATCTTACAAGAGTCCAATCGATGTCAAACGACAGCGCGCCCACTTTTTGTCCAGACCGTCCGCCCCACGACCGTTCCACTTGCACATGTTTCTCCACAGACCGTTGTCACACTAATTCTGACATCGGGATTCGATATGGCCACTACGACGACCGTCAGGAACAAGGTCCATGAAGCAACCGCCAAGACTAAAACCAAAACACAAGCAGCTGTCGAGTTCACAAAACAAGCTGAACGTCTCGGTCAGTATGCGCCTGAGCAAGAGAATGATGCAACCGGCTCAACGCGGGCCTTTGAGGCGCGTTTCATTACGGCGCAAGACCCTGTGATCGAGACAGCAGACGGCGGACGTCTGCCCGCGGTGCCCATCGAAGAAGCTACAAAGCTCAACAAGCTCAAAGATGTCCTTGAGGACCGCGACCCGTCCGAAAGTGAACCTGTATCAGGCGAGCTACGAGAGTCAAAAGATGGGACCATCCACGGAGTGCGCCACAAGAAGGATAACAAAGGAGACCAGAAAAGAGGGACAGATGCTCCTCTTGCCGAAAGCAAAGCTCCATCAAGCACAAATCCAATGTTCCCGCCCGTGCCCGTATACGGTCCTCCAAGCACACTGAGAAAGCTCCAATGCATTCAGCTGCGGATCTCGTCGGCAATCCTGTCGCTTTGTTTCCTACTCGTTGTCATATTGGGTGCAGCCTTCACTTCATTACCCCTCGCCGCAGAACATGTTTGGATCAGACTCAAAAGGCAAAATCCTGATAAGCGCCGACCATTCTTTGAAGAGGAGGAAAGGCGGAAAAAAGCGAGGAGAGCCGCTGAGGTAGCATGGAAGAAAGAACATACTGTGGAATCAGAGAAGCTTTCTCATGACAATGAGGAAGGCAAGGAGGGGGATGAATTCGTGCCATTGGAAGGTGGCCCAGATGAGCTCAAGTGCGATGTCCGTTACTACGCACGTCGAGTAGGGCTCGATTGCGAGATCTTCGAAGTGCAGACCGAGGATGGCTTCATCATTGATCTTTGGCATCTGTACAACCCCCGTGATTACAAACGTACCGACGAATCCGAAAGAGAACCGCGCGCACCCGATGTCTTCAGGCGGTCGACTTCTTGCAGTGGAGTACCTGGCTCGCAATATCCCTCAGGTCAAAAGAAATACCCCATCCTTATGATCCACGGACTTTTGCAATCAGCCGGCGCCTATTGTACAAACGACGATGACAGCCTTGCCTTCTTCCTCGCCAAGAGTGGTTACGATGTGTGGTTAGGAAACAATCGGTGCGGCTTCAACCCTCGACACAAGATGCTCGACTACAGCGACCCGAGGATGTGGGCTTGGAATATCCGACAAATGGGTGTCATGGATCTGCCTGCCCTCATCTCGCGCGTACTCTCCGAGACTGGCTTCGAGAAGCTCGGTCTCATCGCCCACAGCCAGGGCACCACGCAAAGTCTCGTTGCTATGGCTAAGGAGCAACGCCCTGACATTGGTGATAAGATCTCGGTATTTTGCGCACTCGCACCAGCTGCATACGCAGGACCATTGATTCAGAAAGCCTACTTCAAGTTTATGCAAGTCATCTCTCCCGCGATGTTCCGAGTGGTGTTCGGTATACACGCATTCATCCCCTTCATGATGACCATGCACTCTCTGCTTCCAGGTAAGCTGTACGGTGCCATGGGTTACCGCGTGTTTTCATTCCTCTTCAACTGGACAGACGAGCGCTGGGACCGAGACCTACGGGACCGCCTTTTCCAATTCTCACCTGTCTACGTCAGCGCTGAAAGTATGAGGTGGTGGCTGGGAAGAGAGTGTTTCGCCAAGCACAAATGCATCTTGTCAACACGAGAAGAGAAGACGATAGAAGAGCAGGAAGACGAAGAGGAAGACAGATCCAAATCTCGTCCAAGAGACGACTCGGAAAATGAGGAGCCAGACGATTCGCAATCTGGCGACACGGCACTCGATGAGGCAGAACGCGGCTCGCATAGACGAGACAGCAGTCGCGCCCGCTTTGCCTGGTACGGACCCCACACACCACCGTTCGCTCTTTGGGTGTGCGGCGCCGATGACCTCGTTGACGGTCGCCGCCTTCTACGTCGCTTCGAGCGCAATCGCGAACCGTACGTTGATGTCGTTCACTCCAAGGTCATTGAAGGCTATGAACATTTGGATGTCATCTGGGCTATGGATGCTATTGAAAAGGTCGGAAAAGAGGTCAGAGAGGTACTTTGGAAGACGGCACCTGAAGAGGCTAGGAAAGTGTGTCGCACACCCAGGGGCTGTGAGGACATTGAGGAGTTCTACCAACGAAATGACAAGTTAAGAGAGGACGCGACAAGAGAAGTCGACGCTACGGCTGGAGAGTGGAGTGAGAAGGGTGCTGAGCAAGTCAAGGGCTCGGAGCAGATTGGAGGCGGTAGTGGCATGGGCTACGAAGCTTTGGAGGCGGAGAAGAAGTTGTCTGTAAATGCCGAGTAGGTGTGGGCATTTGCGTTTGAGTTTGGCGTTTCCTTGAGCATACACGTTATACCCTTGTATCCACTCATCAGGATAAATAGAGCTATTACACATATATCACGTAAAATCATCACTATTTTTGGGAGAACCTTGACCAGTCAGAGTTTGTGAAGCCATCCGTCACTAAACTGAGGAAACTTGGATATCGAAACCATTAACTTGAGAGCACCTTTCGCATCGATGAAATAAGATACTCTCATCATCGCCACAGCTATCTTTAATTGAAGACTCTTTGGATACGTCTATTCCTGAAAGTGGTGGTGGAGATATCAAGGTGTGAAATCGGTGAGCACGAGTTCTTATTGGATTTTAGTTTCCGACCGGAGGGTGTTAACAGTCACTGCGATCAACACATTGCATAGTTACCCGAAAGGGTAATTTTGGGGCGGTGACAAGGGTGGTTGGCAGAACTTCGAAATTTCGAAAACGATGGCAGCACGGCCCGCAACTCTCGCAGCCACCACGCGCATACCCCACGCATCCGGAGGTCTGAACAGCTGAAAATACCAATACAGCTTTAGATCACCTCCGCGATTGATATCGAATCCCTCAGAGGCGCGCGACCCTCGAATAGACGATATAATCTAGAAGAGGCGGGAAAGCCTGCGGAGCTGTCAAGATGCCGAAGAAAGCTATGTATGTGAAGATACACTCTCTGCAAGTCCTGCCAATACTCACAATCTCTCAGTGACTCTCGCATCCCGGCTTTGATCCGAAACGGTGCTCAGGTACGTGTGCACGAAGCGACTGCCATGCGCAGACCATGCTCACAATGCGCAGGAAAAGAAGCGAAGCTTCTTCGTCGTCGTCGGTGACCGCCAGAAAGATGTCATCGTAAACCTGTACCACATCCTGCTGAATGTCGACGTCAAGCTGAACAAGTCGGTGCTCTGGGCATACAAGAACAAGCTGCTCGGATTCTCGAGTCACCGCAAGAAGCGCGAGAAGAAGATCAAGAGCGAACTCAAGCGCGGCATCCGCGATATCGATACCGAGGACCCCTTCGAACTTTTCGTCTCGACACAGAACATCCGATATGTCTACTACAAGGAGACGGAGAAGATTCTGGGTAACACATACGGCATGTGTATCCTGCAGGACTTTGAGGCGCTCACACCGAACCTGCTTGCGCGCACAATCGAGACAGTTGAGGGAGGAGGATTGGTAATTCTCCTGCTGAAGGGCATGAACAGCTTGAAGCAGCTCTACACAATGTCCATGGACATCCACTCGCGGTACCGCACCGAAGCGCACAGCGACGTCGTCGCCCGATTCAACGAACGATTCCTTCTTTCCCTCGGCAAATGCGACAGCTGTTTGGTAGTAGACGACGAGCTGAATGTGTTGCCCATCTCCGGCGGGAAGCACGTCAAGCAGTTGGCCCCACCGGATCCAGAGCTAGAAGGCAAGACACCAAAGGCGAAGGAGCTGGAGGAGATCAAGGAATCGCTAGCAGACACACCACCTGTGGGCGACCTCGTTAAATTGGCAAAGACCGTGGACCAGGCCAAGGCCCTCCTCACATTTGTGGACGCCATCGCAGAGAAGACACTGCAGAGCACCGTGACTCTGACGGCGGCGCGTGGTCGCGGAAAGTCTGCGGCACTTGGTGTGGCGATTGCGGCAGCGATTGCACACGGTTACAGCAACATCTTCATCACATCGCCAAGTCCTGAGAACTTGAAGACACTGTTCGAGTTCGTTTTCAAGGGCTTCGATGCGCTGGGCTACATGGAACACCAGGATTACAACATCCTACAGTCGACACACGCCGAGTTCAACAAGGCCATTGTTCGTGTGAACGTGCACCGACAGCACAGGCAGACAATTCAGTACATTCAGCCACAGGACGCAAATCAGCTGGGCCAGGCCGAACTATTGGTTATTGATGAGGCTGCAGCCATTCCTCTGCCACTGGTACGCAAGCTGATGGGTCCTTACCTGGTGTTTATGGCATCGACAATCAACGGCTACGAAGGAACAGGACGCTCGCTCTCGCTCAAGCTCATCAACCAGCTTCGCGAGCAGTCGAGAGGACGCAAGACCAACGATTCATCGACCATAGTCGACCGTGCTACAGGCAAAGAGAGCAAGGACGGGACAGAGCCTTCCATGGCTGGCCGCTCGCTGCGCGAAATCACACTGTCGGAACCCATTCGTTACGCCCAAGGCGACTCCGTAGAACGATGGATGAACGACCTCCTCTGCCTGGACGCTACCCTGCCACGATCGAAGCTGGGAACTCAAGGATGCCCGCATCCCAATGAGTGCCAGCTGCTCCACGTCAACCGCGATACCCTCTTCTCCTACAACCCAGCCGCTGAGAAGTTCCTGCAGAAGATGATGGCTCTCTACGTCGCCAGTCACTACAAGAACACCCCCAACGATCTCCAGCTGATGTCGGATGCGCCCGCCCACCAACTCTTCGTTCTCACGGCTCCAGCCGAGGACAACAAGCTTCCCGAACCCCTCTGTGTCATCCAGGTAGCACTCGAAGGCCAGATCAGCAGGGAAAGCGTTCTGAACAGTCTTTCGCGCGGACAACGGGCTGGCGGTGATCTCATCCCCTGGATCGTCTCGCAACAATTCCAGGACGAGAACTTTGCCTCGCTGTCCGGCGCGCGTGTCGTGCGCATTGCCACCAACCCCGACTACGTAAACATGGGCTACGGTTCGCGTGCACTGTCCCTGCTTGTTGATTTCTACGACGGCAAGCTCGCTTCGTTGTCCGAGTCTGCACCCAGCGAGATCGAAACCATGAAGCGCGTTACAGAGGCCGATCTCGAATCGGCTACCCTCCAAACCGACACCATCAAGGTCCGAGAAGCGTCCGAGATGCCACCACTCTTCGCCCGTCTGTCTGAACTCGCATCGCCCAAGCTCGACTATGTTGGTGTAAGCTACGGGTTGACCAGCCAGCTACACAAGTTCTGGAAACGCCAGTCGTTCGTCCCCGTGTACCTGCGGCAAACACCGAACGACTTGACCGGCGAACACACGTGCATCATGCTGCGGTCGCTCGAGACAACATCGTCAGACGGCTCGTGGGTTGCAGCGTTTGCAAAGGACTTCCAGAAACGCTTCATCTCGCTGCTGTCGTACCAGTTCCGCTCGTTCCCCTCGGTCACATCGCTCAGCATTGAGGAGTCTGCGTCTCACGGTGCAAACCTCGACACGGAGCTGCAGGCGACTCCCATCTCCAAGGCAGAGCTGGATGCGTTGTTCAGCCCTTTTGATCTGAAGAGGTTGGACTCGTACGCCAACAACATGCTCGACTACCACGTTATTCTCGACATGCTGCCGTCGATTGCGACACTGTATTTCGCCGGGCGGCTGAAGACGCAGATCAAGATGAGCGGAATCCAGGTTGCGCTGCTCCTCGCGGTTGGTCTGCAGCGGAAGGAGTTTTCCGAGGTGGAGAAGGAGCTCAACCTCTCGTCGTCACAGCTGATGGCCATGTTCGTCAAGGTCATTCGTAAGGTGGCAACGGCATTCCGTGGAATTCTCGAGGGCGCGGTGAGGCAGGAGATGCCAGAGGCTATGGAGATTGAGGAGGAGGAGGGCGCCAATGGCGACGCGGTTTCGGATCCGCGGTTCAAGCCGCTGGAGAAGAGTCTCGAGCAGGAGTTGCAGGAGGGTGGAGATGAGTTTTTGGCGGATCAAGAGGAGCGCGAGCGTGCTAAGGCGCTTATTGACGCCCTGCCGCTGCACAAGTAAGTCTTGATTGTCCATTACTATATAATATGCTAACGACATTGTAGGTATGAAATCGGAGCTGGAGCAGACGACTGGACGGAAGCCGAGCGCTCGGTTGCCAAAGCAGCCAAGGGCGGTCGCGTCGACAACCTGACTGTGGCTGTCAAGACGGGCGAGAAGAAGAGGAAGGCTGGTGAGGCCGTTGCAGAAGCGTACAAGGAGGCGGAGAAGGGCAAGGAGAAGAGCGAGAAGAAGGTCAAGAAGGCGAAGCAGAGCAGGAAGTGAGGTGTGTAGTGATGGAGGGATGCATGGGAAGGTGTTGATGGCGTTTGATATCCTCGCAAAAGGGGCTGCTTGTATGTTTGTATCACGTCAATGCATATTTCGAATCTCGAACATGATCGCAGCCGTTGCTGCGGTGTAACAGCAGTCGACGTGTGGGCCGGAGCCGCAATCGGACATGCAAGCAGCGTGCGGGCAAGTACTAAACAACCAATCAGGGCGTTGACATTGGAGGGGTCCAGGACCCATGTGAAAGTGGACGTGAAGTAAAATAGAGGCAGCCATCCACGGGGTCCAGCACCGAGCTTCTCCCCTTTGCCTCGACGGATTGCCTCGTCGAGACAGGTCGAACCTCGTGCCTCGCTTCATCTGAGCGTGTTGACGACGCGCCGGTTGAGCTGCGGGCGACGTGCCGAGGTACACTGGAGGCTTGGCAGACCAGTGCATGCGACTACGCAGCTACCGCAGAGCCGCGTCGACGACACCACCAAGCAGGCCACGGTGCATTGACGCGAGCAAGAGATGGAGGCGCAAAACGGACTGCACCCGGTGAACCCGCGCAAGAGGAGAAGGAGAAGGAGACTCGACCGGCCAGCCATCTCGGCGCGGCTGCTGCTCGACGAGCGGCTGAAGGGCGAGGCGGGCGTGCTGAGCGAGGACCTGTTCGAGGATCTGTTTGGCAAGCACGCCGGTGAGCACTTCCCCCGCCAGGCATTGTTGCGGCACGAGGACTGACAGCAGCAGGAGCGACCGCGACCCGCCATGTCGCCATTACCCCATGGCTGCCGAGCTCCGTCGTCGCTGCCCACAGCGTGCCCTGGACGATCCTCGCCGTGCGAGTTGCCGACAAGACGGACGCCGCGGCTGCGCGCCCGCACTCGTCGCTGCAGGTGCCCGCGTCGGCGCTCGCGCTGCAGTCGTTCGCGCAGCTGCTGCACAGCCTGGCGCCGAACAAGACGCAGCGCCGGGACACGCCGATTGAGGTCCGCATCCACCACGTCGTGCCCCTCGGCCTGGACACGGTCTACGTCAACCTCGACACCGAGGCCCTGCGCCGGCTGGACGAGGTGCACGCCAAGTTCGGCGGGGGGTTCGTGGGGGGTGCGAACGGCGCTGCACGGGCGCCCAAGAACCGCTACCTCGACGTGAATGGCAAGGCGGCGAAGGCGCACAAGGTAGACCACGCCGCGCAGGAGAAGGCATGGAGGACGGCGGTGCGGGAAGCGCTGCAGTCGCCGATGGTGCTGCACACGGGCGACCTGCTCCCCCTGCCGCTGCCCGCCCACCCCATCACCCACGTCCCGCCGCCGCCAGCCAAGGTCACGGCGTGTGAGCCGGTGTCGCAGGGCCTCTTGCTGCCCACTACGCGCATCGTCGTGCTGCAGTCCCACCGCAGCCCCAGGGCCGTCGTTGCCCCGCCCGTCCGACCCGCGCCCATTGCGAACACGTTCGACGACAGCGAGGCCGAAGACACCTCCAACGACGCCTTCTACACGGCCGACGAGCGCCGGGACTCGCGCAACCCGAGCCCGCCGGATGAGGAATCCACAGACAACTTGGACTCGGACTTTTCCGGCTCCGACGCCGGGGATCTGTCCGACGAGTCTGATGATATCATCTCCCTGAGCGCCCCTATGCTGCCGCCGCAGTCCTCAGGCGTGCTCTCTGCTTTCACCTCCGCCACCCCGCGCCCGGGCAACTTCCGCACGAATGGCATTGCAACACCCGGCTCCGTCTTCTCCAGCTTCACCGCCACCAGCACAGTGCGAGGAGCGCCCTCGTCGAGGAGCAAGGTCTTCAAGGCGCATGGCCTGCTGCAGAGCATCTCCGATGAGCTGATGCATCCCAAGCCTGGCGCCGAGGACGACGAGGAGGCCCGTGTCTTTGTCGATACCAACACACTTGTCAAAGTGGGATGTTTCTCTGGCGACTGGGTCAAGCTAGAGGCATCCGAGGAGCCATCAGGTCATCCTCTGTGGGGATTAGGCTCGTTTGGAGCCGCTCAAGAAGAAGAGAACGCAAACTGGCGTCCAGTCAGAGTGTACGGCCTGCCCGAGAACATGTCGAAGAAGGTTGCAAGGTACCCAGTAAATAAGTCTGAGAGCGGCGAGCGGAGGATGAGCATATCCAGCTTTTCGGGCCCAACAACGAACTCGCTTCCCGCATATCTCTCGCCCATCCTGCTGGCAAATCTGGGAAGCCCGTCGCATCTACGCATCACTCCACTCGTCGCACCACACGTGCCCGGACTACCACGCACAGCTCTGCAGAAACCTCGCCTGACTAGCTCGTCGCTGCCACCATCTGCGAGAGAAGTCACCCTTCTCAAGGTGTCGACGCCACTCTCTTCTGACCGCTTACTGCAGCCGAGCTTGTTTGCTGCTTTGAAGGAACACTTCGAGCAGAAGCGACGTGTTGTCAAGAGTGGTGACCTGATTGGCGTGTCCATTGACGAGTCACTCGGTCGGGCAGTCTTCCAGACATCTACAGAGGACGATGTTGGGAGCGACGAACTGTTGTCCAACTCCAGGAAGAACTCGGACGAAGGGAATGCCGTCGACAGCTCCAACCCCAAGGTCGTGGCGTGGTTCAAGATCGGCAACGTCTCATCGAAGAACTCGCAACCCCGGGAAGGCGAGGAGCCAGATATCTGGGGCGGTGCTGTGACCGTCGACGCAGCGAGCACGAAGATGGAGATGAATGGCAGCGAACAGGGCAAAACGCCGCCGCCTATCGACAACGCCTGGCAATACTACCTAGGCGCGAAACGGACACCGGTAACTGCATCTCAGAAAATGATGGCGATGGATGAGCTCCCCAAACCCTACATTTCGCCTCTTCGCAGGCGGCTGCGGGAGCTGATGTCTGTGGCCACTAGCCCGAGAGCTATCCACCTGGGCCTTCCGCCGGTTGCTATCCTTATCACGTCCACGCAACGAGGGATTGGCAAGGCTGCAATATCTACCAAGGCTTGCGAGGACTTGGGCTTGCACACATTTTCAATCGACGCTTTCGACATTGTCACTGAAGGTGGCGCGGGAGGCGGCGATGTCAAGACCGAAGGCTTCTTGAAGGCCAGGGCCGAGCGAGGTCTTACTTGTGGAGCCGAGTTCACCGCACTGCTTATCAAACACGTCGACGCACTTACTGCTGATCGGATGAACACAGCACTCAAGGAGATCTTGGCTGATTCACGAGTATTGATTGCGACAACGACGGAGATTGACAAGGTGCCTGAAGGTATCCGAGGCCTGTTCACCCACGAACTGGAGATGACAGCGCCTGATGAGGGCGAGCGTGAAGGCATTCTGCGCAGCATCATCGAGGATGCAGGAATTCGCTTGTCTCCTGAGGTCGACCTTGGCAATGTTGCGGTAAAGACAGCAGCACTAGTAGCTGGTGATCTCGTCGATGTAGTCGACAGAGCACTCGTCTCGAAGCGGACCCGCATAGAAGAGCTCGCATCAACAGCAACCAAAGCCTCATCATCCGGCGAAGTAGTCACAACCAGAGACATTGAACTTGCCGGCGGCCACTTCAGCAACAGCCTCACCAAAGCTGATCTCGACGGCGCAGTCGATGCTGCGAGGAAGAACTTTGCCGACGCTATCGGCGCTCCCAAGATCCCAAATGTCGGCTGGTCAGATGTCGGTGGTCTGTCCCACGTCAAGGATGCGGTCATGGAGACCATTCAACTACCGCTCTCCCGCCCAGAACTCTTCGCCAAGGGCATGAAGAAGCGCAGCGGTATTCTCTTCTACGGACCCCCGGGAACCGGCAAGACGCTCCTCGCAAAGGCCATTGCTACCGAATTCTCGCTCAACTTCTTCAGTGTCAAGGGCCCGGAGCTGCTCAACATGTATATTGGTGAGTCGGAAGCCAATGTCCGACGTGTGTTCCAGCGGGCCCGTGACGCCAGGCCGTGTGTGGTCTTCTTCGACGAACTGGACTCTGTCGCCCCGAAGCGTGGAAACCAGGGCGATAGCGGTGGTGTCATGGACCGCATTGTTTCTCAATTGCTTGCTGAGCTCGATGGTATGAGCGACGGCGGCGAGGGTGTGTTCGTCATTGGCGCAACCAACCGTCCCGATCTGCTCGACCAAGCACTGCTTCGTCCCGGAAGATTCGACAAGATGCTGTACCTGGGTGTTTCAGACACTCACGAGAAACAGCAGACCATTCTGGAGGCGCAGAGCAGAAAGTAGGTTCACCTCATTCTTTTGTTACTATCGTTGCTAACGACTGCAGATTCACACTTCACCCCGACCTCTCCCTCGCGCGTGTCAGCCAAGGTCTGCCGTTCACATATACCGGTGCGGATATGTACGCGCTCTGCTCGGATGCGATGCTCAAAGCCATCACGCGCCAAGCACGTGCTGTTGACAAAAAGGTGAAGGAGTACAACGACACGCATGCGCAGAAAATCACCATTGCGTACTTCTTCGACCATCTCGCGACCGAAGAAGACACCGCCGTCATGGTCACGGAGCAGGACTACATGGAGGCACACAAAGAGCTGGTGCCGTCGGTTAGCGCAGACGAACTGAGACATTACGACCGCGTCCGACGCACGTTCGAGGGCGCGGGCAAGCCCGACGACAAGAAGAAGCAGATTGAGGCTCCGCCGGCCACGAACGGAACGCCTGCCCCTAGCGCCGGCAAGGGCAAGGGCAAGGCTGTTGCGCCGGTCGATGAGGCAGAGCCTATGGTCATCAGGACCGAGAACATCGATCTCAACGGCGATGGTGACGTGCCGGGTGCGAGCAGCAGCGGCAAGGGCAAGGGGAAAGCAGCTGCGTCCGGGCATGTGAGTAAGAGTAGTGTTGATATTGCCGAGGGGGGTTTCGGTGCGGATGCCGACGATGAGCAATTGTATTCTTAGATGTCGATTTGGCGGATTGAAGATATGATGGCATGCTGCTAAAGTAAAGTAAATGTATGCATTTTTACGCAAGGTCTTGAGGGCGAGTGTGATGTGGGACGCTGGAGATGCAGGTGTAGATCCTGTTGTAAGAGAGTCGAGGAGATGATGTGTCCATGTCGTCCAAGCATGCAGAGACGACTGATTATGCTTAATGTATATCACCCGGATTCAACTCATCAAATGGCTTACATGGTCACTATGCCATGTATTGGAGTGGCAATATAACCGAGTGACTCAAATGCGATTTTGAACGCGGCTAGCCTGATAAACACTGTGTGACAGCAAGAGTTAATTTATCTTGTATATAGTGTACTCAAGTTTGGTGTTTAACAAGCGCTACGACAGCAGTCTCAAAGTCTCATGTAGTGCAGTGATCAGCCTTGCTAGTCCTCTCCCTCTGTCAGAGGCTTCAGCCCTACCTTGGGGTTGATAAAGTTAAACACCGTCTTATGCCACAGCAGACTATTCTCCGGCTTAAGCACCCAGTGATTCTCATCCGGGAAGGTCAAAAACTGGCTCTCTACACCCCTACTCTGCAGCGTGTGGAACGCCGCCAGCCCCTCGCCAATCAGCAGCCGGTAGTCCAGCTCGCTGTGGATAATCAGCTGCGGCGTCTCCCAGTGCTGCGTGTGCCGGCTGGGATCCCATTCCTCCCACGCGTCGCGCTTCTTCCACGGCGCGCCCTTGAGGTCGTGGAACGGGAAGTATAGCTCCTCGCTTGACATTTGGCTCGCCATGCTGAAGACGCCGTCGTGCGTGACGAGCGCGCGGAAGTGTCGGCCTAGCGGGTGGCCCTGGATCCAATTCATCATGTATCCGCCGTAGCTTGCGCCGAGGGCGACGGCACGCGCGGTGTCGACGTACGCGAGGTTCGCTGCGATCCAGTCGAAGCCTAGCACGAGGTCTTGGTACGGTAGACCGCCCCACTGGCCTTGGATGGCGTCGGTGAAGGCCTGGCCGTAGCTGGTGCTGCCGGTGGGGTTGGGGCAGATGACGACGTAGCCTTGTTCGGCGAAGACGGCGGGGTTCCAGCGCGTCGACCACGAGTCTTCCCATGCGCCTTGCGGGCCGCCGTGGATCAGGTACGCGAGGGGGTATTTCTTGTCCGAGGAGAAGTTGCTGGGTTTGATGACCCAGGCGTGGACTGAGGTGTCGGGTGCGGCGCCTTTCCAGTGGATTTCGCTGATTTGAGAGCGCGCGAGGCCGAACATGGAGCCTGAGCGGGTGTTTGAGGAGATGTAGCGTGTGGTGGGGCTGGACTCTGCATCGGCAGGGCCGTCGGAGATGGGGAGGTTGTAGGTGTTCTCGTGGTTTTTGTGGTCGCTGACAGGGACGAAGGAATACAAGCTGTTTTCGATCAGGCTGTTTGAAGTGATGAAAAGGTCTCCAGACTTCAATACTCTCACGTCTGCGACATTTCCGCCCTTGACTAGAACCGTTGGTAAGGGCGAGTCTTCACCTGGACGCTTTGGAGGACCGGCATGGAAGAGGTTGCCACGCCCGTGCTCTTCAGCCGTGAAGTACAGATGCCAGTCGTCGGGGCTCCAGGAAATGGATTGCGGGCTGCGATCCCATTTACCCTTTCCATCCTTGGAAGCGTAGAGAAGTGTCGGCGGAACAGCCAGTTTGGTGTAGTCATGGATGATGAAAGGCTGGTTCTTGTCCGACTCGTACCCGTCAGTCTTCATCGCCAGGAACGCAATCATCTTTCCTGAGTGGGACCAGACAGGGCTGGTACACGCACCCTCAAACCCATGCGATTTTGCGAGCTCTACAGCCTGAATGTCCGCCTCGGACCAATCGTGGAGGTGGTCCCAGAAACCAGTGCCTGCATGCGCTGAAACGTAAATACGAGTCCTCGTGTGTAGGGCAGGGTTGAGATCAGGATCCTTGGCAGTGAACACGAGGCCATGCTTGGAAATGTCAAAATGGTCTTTGCCGCCAAAGGGATCAATCGGGCTTTCGAGCTTGGAGCCCTTCAAAGCATTTCTCAGCTTGGACAGCTCGAATTTGCCGTCCTTCTTGGTGAGCTTGCCAAGCCATATGGCGTTCCTGTTCTCCGTAACGTAGTGATCCCACTGTGGTGGTCAGTACAGAACAGCAGTCTGTCTGTGGTACTTACATGTCGGACAAACATCGACTTGTAGAGTTTGCCAGATGTACGTGGCTTCTCTGCCTTCTCAGGATTGAAGAGCGAGCCATCGGGCTTTGATTTGCCAGAAACAGCGAATGCGACCTCATCATCACTGAGTTTGTAGACCTTGAGATCACCGACCGGGCCTTCGATCGTGCCCGCGGTGTAGTTGCTGTGGTTGTTAGTAGTGTTGTAAGTCGGTCGCATGCAACATACTCGTTGTCAAAGTTGCCAGCCTTGCCGACTACTACGGTTGTGATACCGTCGTCTCTAGACTTCAGCAGGAGAATGGTGTTATCATCAACCCAGACGGGCTCGCTGGCATTCTTGTCGTCTGTGACCAGGCTGGTCTGCTGGCTCGCCACATCAAGAATGCGAATCTCTGATTTCTTAACATGCTCCTCGAAGCTGTACGTCGACACGCTGTACAGAACTTCCGATGCATCCGAATTTGGAATACCTTCAGACCGACGAGGCGCGCTTAGGAGCACCTCTGGTGTGAATTTGGCGGCCCTGATGGTCATGTTGAGTATGAGGAATGAAACGCGGGATGAGTGCCTACATTTTGTCAGTCTCGTGTTCTGGAGATGTAGAATGGAGACGGCGTTGAGTGGGCAGAAAAGAACGAGGCTGATGTTGCATGAACGGAACCAATTGATGCGGAGAGGATGTCATATCCCTGCCATGCTGCAGCTGCACGGCACTGCCACGACTTGAAACATGCAGACTGCGTTGCGGGAGACAAAGAACGCGTAGATGATAATGAGTTGGCAACAGAGCTCTCGGGCGAGCTGTTGATAGAGATGAACGTATCGAGAGCGGCATCCATTGCATTGTGAAGAAACACGCCGCTGAAGAGACTCCCGCAACTTACCACAAGCCAATTCGCAACCGCAATGCTGATAACCCAGCGTACTACGTGTCCGATGTGTGAGACGAGCACCGTGATGATGAACGCCGGAGTGGAGTCTAGCGCTTTGTGGTTGGACGATTCCCCAGCCCCAGCCACGCCGTGACTTCCCCACTCACGCATCCCTAATGCGTCATCGTCAACCGAGGCCAACCAGCCCCTCACGCGACCCCACCAGCCATACTCCTTGTCTGGCAAGACTCACTTTGACGTCTGATTTTACCCCATGCCTTACTCAAAATATAAACCTCTGAAGTTTAAAATTATTATCAAAATTGCCTGAAACAGGGACGCTCAGCGTTCAACAGTGGTGAAAGCCATTCCTGTGGCGCAGTGGTAGCGCGCCGTTCTTATAAGATTCGTCAGACTCTTATGACTCATCTGGGTTATGCGGATGCCGTGGGTTCGAACCCCACCAGGTACGTTTCTCTCAAAAAGGAGATGTTTCCTGCTTCCTGTACTAACATGGTATAGGAATACATGAACCAATGTTTCTACCTTTTTTTGCTTTTTTTGCTTGAGTGACTGAAGAAAGACCTCTGTTGATCTTGCCCTAACTATTTTTTGATCTTGCGGCAAGGACAGCTAAGGTGACTACTTTAAAGATGGCAAGCACAGGGGCGTGGGTAATACTATCAAGCTCGAAGAGAGTAGTTTGAACGGCAGTAATGCACGTTGGGTATTGTATTCGTACAGAGTCTGTGATCTTCCCTACAACATCCCCAGCCAGCGCTACATGGTAATCATGACACTCGCGTTCTTGTACCAGCTCACCAGCGGATTGTCCCCATTCTTCGTGCTCGTCTCGGCTATATCGGCCCTTCCTGCCATGAAGTCCTCGTGTGTGTAAGTGCGCGCAAACTTGCCCGTGATAGCTGTGTACATGGGCTCCATGACCTCGAAGTCGGTGGGAAACAGAATGTCGAAGTAGCCCTGGTGGACCTGTACTTGTTAGTAGGTGGAACACAACGACGACTGACTTCACTTACCAAAGGCGTCGAGACAGGAATCATCTGCCTCTTGTACCTCGTCTGCACGACAGGCGCGTTGATGCCTTCGACTGCCTCGCCGAGTTTGTTGAAGTCGGAGCTGATGAGCTTGTGGTTCGGGAACTTGGAGGCGAGGATGTGGAAGAACTGCATCAGGCGGGTGGGGATGTATTCCGGCTGGCTGAGGTTCGTTCTGAACGGCACTAAACCTCGCAGACTCTGCATCAAGCGTGAGCCTTGGAGGGGGTGTGGGTACGATTCACATGCTGCGTGTCGCCGCGCGAGGAATTGTGTCACGACGGGGTCGAGGTTGCGGGAGTAGTATTCGAAGAGCTCGCCGCGCGGGTCGACAACGACGTGGGACTGGTATGGGGATCCGGTCTCGTTGTCGTATTTCAACGCATCGTGGGCGAAGTTGTCGAAGACTTCGAGCGCGAGGAAGTAGCAGGGCGAGGATATGTACTGGTTCCAGTCGAAAATGGAGCGATTAACAATCTCGACTTTGTCCGAGTGCCCTCTTGCATAGGCTGAGTGTCCCAGCCCTTTCTGCTGCAGGTCCGCCAGTTGGCTCGAAATTTCGATAATGCGGTACTTTGTCCGCTCGTATACGTCTGGATGCACATCTCGGATGTAGTCCAGGATGTTGAGCATCATGGTTCCGTTTCCAGCACCCATCTCGTAGATGATGAGATCTTGATATGGGAAGAAGTTGTACTTGTAGTCCTCCACCAAGTATCGGGCCAGCGCTTCTCCGTAGTACGGCGAAAACAGCTCGGTCGGCGTATGCCAGAGCTGGCGGAGCTCATTTGGCTCCTGCACGTCGAGCGCGTCCTCGAAGTCGGTGTAGCGGTGCCGTAGCTGCTGGAAGAACTCGTGTTCGGACTTCATGTTGTTGAAGTTGAATGGTTCGCCCGGTGAGAAGATGACGACCTGCTTCGAGAAGTAGCCATAACTCGGATTGTAGAGGCTGTCCTCGATGAAGTCGCGCATCAGCATCTTCACTCTCCGCGGTCTCTCTTTCCTGCTCCGCAGCATGTCCGACGTGACCATTGGATACCTGTCAAACTCCTCAGTCCGCTCTTGCGGGAATGCATTCTTCCTTGGTGTCCATCTGCTTTCCCTGCTTGTCTCCCCTTCACCCAAACGTGTAGCCTTCCCTCGGCGCTGCAATTGGGGTGCTCTGGCGCTCGTAAGCGCTGGTCGAGCTCCGCGGGCAAGACATTGCGCTGCTCGATGTGAGAATAGCTGGCGAAAGAGTTGGGAAACGAGCGGCGAATCCATTGGCGCTGCGCAAGTGTCTGAACTGGATTGCGACAGTCAAGGCAGCTCTCTGCGCGTCTGCACGTGGTGGAGATTGTGGGTCGCTCTTGCGCTGCCAAGCCGGTCGTTGTCAAAGCTCCATACTCCGAACCATTCCCGCACCTACACCAACTTGCTGGAGCACATGATCTTGGCAATGCCAGACTACACCAGGTACTATATTGCAGGAGCATTCCTCAGTGGGATAGCTTTGACTGCGGCCTACAATTGGCGGTTGACAATCACGTCTGAAGATACTAAGTCTCAAGATGCATCGAAGCAGTCGCATAAGCTGCTCTCCAAATTGTCGAAAATCAATGACCTGGATACGTTGAAGAAGACTTTGGTGGAGCTTGAAAGCTCTTTGCCTAAAGGAGAAGGCGCTGGTGACATCAAGGAAGGCATCGAAGGTTGCATTGGTGACACGCCCCTCATCAAAATCAAGTCTCTGTCAGAGTACACAGGGTGCGAAATCTTAGTGAAGGCTGAGGTGGGTTTATGTTCAAAACCCCCTACATCCAGGGTCGCTGAAAGGTCCTACAGTTTCTCAATGGCGCTGGCAATAGTCCAAAGGATCGTGTTGCTCTCAGTATTATTGAAATGGTAAGCCATATCGAAAGAGTATGAGATGGTGATACTGAAACTTTGCACAGGCCGAAGAGAAAGGCTTGCTCATTCCCAACTCCGGAGATACCATCTACGAGGGCACCGTTGGCAGCACTGGCATTTCGCTAGCTGCCATCTGCAGAGCACGTGGCTACAAAGCGCATATGTGAGCAACTCATGTACTGATGTTAGGCCATCGCTAATTGATGCCAGCTGTATGCCAAACGACATGGCTGTTGAAAAGTCAGATATCCTTCTGAAACTGGGTGCAGAAGTCGAAAGAGTCAAACCAGCACCTATTGTGGATCAGAAGCAATTCGTCAATCTTGCGCGAACCCGTGCAGCAGAACACACAGCTTCTGATGACAAGCCGGGACGCGGATTGTTCGCCGACCAGTTTGAGACAGAGGCAAATTGGCGTGCACACTTCACCGGTACCGGACCTGAGATCTACGATCAAACAGGAGGATCTTTGGATGCATTTGTGAGCGGTGCCGGCACTGGAGGAACCATCTCTGGCGTTGCGCTCTTCCTGAAGTCGCGCCTTCCAGATGTCCAAATCGTGCTCGCCGATCCTCCGGGCAGCGGTCTGTTCAACCGCGTCAAGTACGGAGTCATGTTCGATCCAAAAGAAAGAGAAGGCACACGTCGGCGCCACCAAGTTGACACGATCGTTGAGGGTATCGGTATCAACCGTGTTACCCACAATTTCGATGTGGGAAGAGAGCTCATCGACGATGCGATCAGGGTGACTGACGACCAAGCAACATCCATGGCACGCTGGCTCGTTGAACACGATGGCATCTTTGTTGGTAGCTCTAGCGCTGTGAACTGTAAGTCACCAGCTGGATTCACGAAGCGCATCGATATTGACTCTTGCAGGTGTGGCCGCTACAAAGCTCGCGAAGCAACTCGGTCCCGGTCACCGCATCGTCACATTACTGTGTGACAGGTGAGACATTTTTGCAGCCGCGTTGACTCTGACTAACAATTCCATAGTGGAGCACGACATCTCAGCAAATTCTGGGCTCAGACCGAGCCTGTTGGTAGCGCAGTAAACGATGTATCCCTCGACCAGATCCTCAAGACTTAGAACCTCTACCTTCCCGGCCAGTTCTTTGATGATGATGTAAAGTCACTCGTCGGTATCGACAGCTATCCATCACGGACTCGAAGCTTCAAGAGGCGATGTCAACCTTTTGTGCACTTTCAACAGGCCTCCGAAACGACCATTCAAAGCCGCATTCGGTTCGTGAAAGGCTGGGCCATCACATCTTGAAGCAACCCACAATGCGCCCCCTACATTCAATCTGTACGGCCGATGAATGTTTTTACCGCTGTGCAACCATACACAACAGCGTTGTGCAGAACAGTCTGCTGTCTACCACAGACAATGGACACGTGACAAAGCAAGACAAAGCTTCCACGCTTCACACTCGTGAAGACAGGCTGTCTTAGATTCGTAACAAAGAGCAAAGCGCCAACAATGGCTTCTCAGGCCTGCTTTGAGCGTTTGTGCTCGCATTATATATGCTCAACACCCGGGCGGTTGCTTACATCTACGATCTTTATATCGACAGCGGGCCGCAGCAAACTTCCCCACGTAGCGAACAGCCAATCCCGCAGAGCACTTTCAACCGAAGCGACCATGGCTCGCACCCGCTCCAGCGACAAGAAAAAGATCTGTAAAACAAGCCGCCCGCGAAAACGCCTGTGCGACCGCCGTCTTGCCAAGATACAAGACTCGAAGATATCATCCAAATTTATTCTGCACACCAAGCGCCCCCTATCAAAGCGGAATCCCGACCTTGCCCTCAAGATCTCCCAAATGCGGCTCACCATAGCGCCAATAGTACACGTCGTCACCGGGCAGCCGGCACCCGACTTCCCACACACGATGCTCTCCCTCTTCACACTAACGGAAGCGCAACTCGACGCCCTCGCAAACTACTACAGCCAAAGCCACACACCCACAGCGCTCACATACAAATACCCACAGACCATGGACTGGAACAAGCCGTTTTTAGAAACCGATGCCGCACTGCCTGAAGACTGCAAGCTGAGCGAGATGGAGCGGCTGAAAGTCAAGATGCGCATGTTTGCACGGTTCATAGGGATGCGGGGGGCGGATACGCCACAGTGGGAGTATGAGCGGCAGGTGGAGATTCTGGGGAATAAGATTGAACGGGTTGTGCGCGAGGAAGATGACGAGACAGTGCGGAATAAGATGTATCGGGGGTTGACGCGGTATTAGGGGGGTGATGGAAAGAGTTGAATGAGCATTATGTGAGCGTAGCGTTTGTAGCGTTTTAGGGTCTGTTCTGTGCATGAGAATGGTTTTTGAATGCATTCCTAACAAAATATTTACATTCATTCTCGTGAGATGTTCGAGAAACAGCTTTAAGCTGAATACATGTAGTTGACGCTCAGTCCCCTGAATCCAGGTTCGATTAGTGCAATCATTTTTGCTCCTTAGTGAATATGGTGTCGATAATGATACAATTGCTGCGCTTATTCTACACTCGTCGTACACACTGCCTGGCAGCTCCACTTATTGTACAACAGGCGCCTGCTTGGGTGCCTCTGCCTTGGCTGCTGCTACGCGAGCGACTGCAGGGGCGTTTGCGGCAGGCGCTTGTGCGGCAGGAGCCTTCGCGGCGGCCTTGCTAGCCTTTGGTGCCTCTGCCTTTGCCTTTACCTCGACGTCCCCTGTCTCAAAGTATTCTCGCCTGTCACCCAGCGAATCGACATCCAGGTCTGTCACCCGCCGGACCTTCAGGTGTGCTTCCGCGTTGTGCATGCCGACTACGCCTATCCGCTTCTCCAGCATGCCCCAGATCTTCACGGGCGGCGCCTCGCCCCGGAACAGCTCTCGGCCGGCGTGGATCAGCTGGTTTGCCGCAAAGGTGCCTGGCGCGTACTTGGGCTCGTAGGGCGTGCGGTCCCACTCGCCTCTCTGCAGTCGCAGCAGGTGCTGCACCATACCATCCGACAAGGTGTTCGCCATTTTGACGTCGCGCGGGTCCAATTCCTCGCCTTCTTCGGGCTTCTTTCTCTCGCGCCTCTTCGGTCCATCCTCGCGGCTGCCCTTGCCGCTGGCGCCAGGCTTACCGCCAGCCTTTCCGTCGCGACCGCGAAGATTGGGGCCACGCCTGGCTCCTACTGATGCGTTGCCTGGTCGTCCGGTGTTGCGTGAGAGCTTCAACTGTGCGGGGGCGCGGGCCATGGCGCCCGGCGGGGGTGCGCCTGTCCTGGGCCCAGCCGGTCCAACCTTCTCGCGTGTGATCTTCAGAGTACCCTCGGGGCGCACTCGGGGAGAGTCGGGTGAGGTCTGGCCGCCTGTCTGGCCGCTGGGAAAGTTGCCCTTCGCGAGGCCTCCGGGCTGGAGACGGCGATTCGCACCCAGGCGGGTGATCTGGTTGAGGGCGTTGACGGAGCGGGCTCTGCGGGAGTCGGGCTTTGCGGGGGCTGTCTCGACGTCAGAAATGGCGGTTCAGCTGCCACAGGCGTGTGGGGGGCGTACCAGGCGCGGAGGGCGCTGCAGCGTTGGGCTCGTCGAACCGGCACGCAGAGACGCTGAAGGCCCTCGACGGGCATTTCGACGCAGCTGCGACGTCTGCAGCTAATGTGCGCCGCAGCGCGCCCATGGTCGGGCACATGTTTCGCTGGTACATGGCCGCAATGGATGGGAGAAGCCGTGATGCCGTCGTCAACTTTTCCATGTCGCGGAGGTCTTGGCACGACAGGGATCTGCTCCGACGCACCACGTGCCTTCACTTTCACCCATCTCATCTCCCTCGAGCTCACTTCACCACGCCACGTTTCCGCTAAGCCACTCACAGCCTACCAAGGTCCTCGCTTCCGTCCCGTGACCTTTCTATCCGATCTTCGAGCCCACAAAGCTTCCTTCACAACACCACACCGTCAATACTCACCGCCCGTTATCGACAGCCTCCCGTTATTCCTTTCTGCTTTTTGTTCCATTGAGAACCCACACTCATTGCCATTTGCTCAGTTTGCCCCGCCGCTCAAGCTGCCAGGATGCTCAGACGCGCCCCAACCACCATCCAGCTCACCCAGGCCGATATCGAGCAGTACGAGGCCAACCGCCAGCGCAAGCTGTGGGAGCAGCAGCAGCAGCAGCAGCAGCAGCAGAACTCGTCGCAGTCCACCCAAAGCTCCGAGAAGACTCAACAGGCTCCCTCGAAAACCAAAAAGGACCGCATACTAGGCGGGCGCTGATTTTGACTCAAGCTGTTGACGATGCCATTTCTTGTTTACGTTTGTGGCTTTCACCTCAGAGGGCGCAGGTCCGAGTGATACACGAAACTTTCTCTCGACCACATGGGTTTGAGCACCTTACGCCTTGTAAAAACATCATAATCCCAGCGCGTCTGGACGTTGCCTGTTGTGTCTCGATGCGGACCATTTTCTCAATCTTTCATACGCTTTACACTTCTTGGATACGGAGTCTGATTGGGAGTCTGGCGCTCGACTGTAGTCTACCTTGCAATGCTTGTTACCTGGTGAGCAGTCCTCCAGTTCCACAAGCAACATTTTGCGGCTCAACGGCTCATGGCGTGCAGGTTTTTTTACGAACTCATGACGAATTGAACGGCCACGCTTTGCAAGAATGCCACCCCTCCATGACGCTCGCCTGTCTTGTACAGAAGAGGGTACGACTGCATTGTGTAAGGCAACTTGACGTTGCGCAGGCAACCTCTTACTGCTTAGCGCTCACGCGATTTAGGCCCATGATTGCTCCTTTTGTACGGTTCCCAGATCAAGGAGTTGGATTCTAGCATTGTCTTGGCGAAAGCGGAGGATTTGTACGCTGACCTCCCTTTTTGAAGTTTGCGTGAGTACCATTTGTGGGAATGCTATATCCTTTACTAAATTCTTCGCAGGCCAAGCCTTTTGAAACCTTTAGCATCAACGAAAGCCACTTCCCACAATCTCCTTACTTCATGTCATCATCCTTGTGACCGATGGTTGGCCGGTATGCTGAACATCGCGTAGTGGAATGTCCGACTTCAAAGCGTCCCCGCCGCCCCCCGCGACGCGAGGAATGCTTGGTATGAACTTCACCACGCCACCGCCACGACTATATGATATCCTGTCTCACCCGGATGGCTCCTTACGCTGGCGTGGGCAGGCTTCCTCGTCAAGATGTCTCACCGTACTGCGGCGACCGCGCTGCTACTTGCTTCTTTGCCTTATGGCCTTGCCTTGCCTCAAATCATCCCTTGGGGCGACCTCGCTCCGACCGTGACGCCTAGCCCGCTTCCACTCATTGCTATTAATCCTTCCACCGTTACAGTTGTCGGTACCGTTGTCAAGCCTGCAGTTGAACCTGCGGTTGAAGACGTCACTGATATCCTTGAAGATGCAATCGAAACCGCTACTTCAATCTTGGAGAGTGCCACAGATGCTCTCCCAACAGACGTTTTCTCGATTCTGGACCCTGAAGGATCCCTCTTTCCGTTGATCCTGCCAGGAATTCTTCCTCTAGAGACCGACTTGCCCATTATCCACATCCCCATTGACGTACCCCCTGTCGATACCCCGGATGTCCCGCCCGTCGATACACCGGATGTCCCGCCCGTCGATACACCAGATGTCCTACCCATCGATACACCGGATGTCCCGCCCGTCGATACACCAGATGTCCCGCCCGTCGATACACCAGATGTCCTACCCATCGATACACCGGATGTCCCGCCCGTCGATACACCAGATGTCCCGCCCGTCGATACACCAGATGTCCTACCCATCGATACACCAGATGTCCTGCCCGTCGATACACCAGATGTCCTACCCATCGATACACCAGATGTCCTACCCATCGATACCCCAGATGTCCTGCCCATCGATACCCCAGATGTCCTGCCCCCTATCGATACACCTGATGTGCCATCCGACCTCCCAGACACCAACGACCTTGAAGTGATCGACCTCCCACCACCCAACGCCACTCTGCCCGCCGTTGATCTCCCCGTTGAGGTGACTGACGTCCCAACGCCAGACACTACTTTGCCCGTCGATCTCCCTATTGAGTTGCCTGATCTCCCCGAGTTTACGGATATACCTCATGACGATGATGACTATTACCATGAGCCCATCCCGTACTACCCCGATTTCCCGGACTTTCCAGAGTTCCCTGACTTCCCTGAGGAGGCAACTGTGCCTATCAGCACATTCAATGCCGTGGTTCAGCCGCTGATTTCAGTCATCCAGACTCTGCTCAACGCTCTGCCTGGTAACTTCGCGCCTCCACTTCCAGGAATCTTTGTTCATCCGTTGCTGCCAACTATAACACCTGACATTTTCATCGACCCGCTGCTGCCGACGGAGACATCAGATATTGTTGTTGATTTCCCCACAGATGTCCCAGAGATTGTCACCGACCCAGTGCTGCCGACTGAGACATCTGACGTCTCCACTGATTCCACATCTGACATCTCCACTGATTCCATCCTGCCAACAGAGCCTCCGGAGATCTTCATTGACCCGCTGCTGCCCACCGAGACCATTAGCGATGCTGCCGCGACTGCTACTAATCTGATCGACCAGCTATTCAACTCGCTGGTTGACCCCATTCCATTTCCAGACTCGGTTGCCATCGACCTTCCTTTCGTCAGGAAGAGGCAGGAACCAGTAGATGCTTCCACTGCCAACAGCATCCTCGAGTTGATCGGCCCTATCATCGAGGCCATCACCGCACTCGTCGCTCAGCTCCCTGGCTTCGGTCCCAACGCGAGTGATCTCGTTCCTGAGATCATTGATACTGTCCCAGCGGTGCCTGATCTGCCAGTCGGTGTCCCACCTCTACCGGTCGATGTTCCTGCGCTGCCGGTTCCAGATGTCGCGGTCCCGCCTCTGCCGGTCGATGTACCAGCTCTGCCAATTCCTGATGTACCTGCGCTTCCGAACCTACCACTGCCGGACCTGCCAGTGGATGTACCTGCGGCCCCACTTCCTGAGCTGCCAGTCCCTAGCCTGCCAGTAGATGTGCCCGCGCTCCCACTTCCACTCCCAGCTGTCTCTGGAGATCTTCCTTCAGGCATCCCGGACGAAATTCTGAACATCCCCGTCCCAGACGATGTCGAAGGTATCGACTGGGCTGCGTACGAATCTCCCCCGTTTTGGATTCCGCCTACACCAAGTGTAGATGACTTTTCGATCCCAGATGACATTCTCAACGTCCCTGTGCCAGACTTTGACGAGTTTGGCGTGCCTATTGACACGCCACTTGATGCTGTGTCGGGTCTGCCAACAGGCCCTGGTAAGCTACCTGAATTGCTGGATTGGCCGTACGACGACTGGGAGATATCTGATTCGCTAACCCTTGATGCAGATGGAGAGCTCCCAGATCTGGCTGATGTGCTGAATGTGCCTGCCCCTGTCGTGAACAATCCCGCCGTCCCTCTTGAGTTACCAACTGATGTTGGTATACCTGCACTTCCCATCGATGCAGTCGGTGGCGTGCTACCTGCTGTTGAGCCCGTACTCCCGACAGATCTTCCTCTACCGA
Organism: Phoma sp. XZ068; assembly: GCA_004835665.1. Classification (NCBI taxonomy): domain Eukaryota; kingdom Fungi; phylum Ascomycota; class Dothideomycetes; order Pleosporales; family Didymellaceae; genus Phoma; species Phoma sp. XZ068. The sequence goes on along the minus strand of RBKR01000008.1, from coordinate 520,670 downwards.
CCGATCTGCTCGATATTCCCGTACCCGACGGCTTCGAGGACGTGGGTGATCTCCCAGCAGTCCTCCCCCCGCTGCCCACTGTCGACGATCTCGCTATCCCAGACGACGTGCTCAACGTTCCTGTGCCCGACTTCGACGAGAACGGCTTGCCGATCGATACCCCCGCTGTCCCTGCTGCGGGTGCTGCAGTCCCTGAACTTCCTACCGCTCTCCCGACAAGCCTCTTTGACGTACCTGTGCCAGAGGGCTTTGAAGATTTGGGTGATGTGCTCGATGTTGCTGCTCCTGTCGTGCCGAGTGGTATTGTTCCTGACCTTACAGACTCTGGCATTCCCAACGATATTCTCAACATCCCCGTTCCCGACTTCGACGAGAATGGTCTGCCAATTGACACCCCCGTTGACGCTGCTGCTGGTGTAATTCCTGAAGTCCCTGCCACTCCTCCCACGAGTCTCTTCGACGTACCTGTCCCTGAGGGTTTTGACGATCTGAGTGCTCCCGTTGATGTTGCTGCCCCTGCGCTGCCAACTGTTGTCAACGAATTCGGCATTCCGGACGATATCCTCAATATCCCTGTTCCCGAATTCGACGAGAACGGCCTGCCGATCGATACACCCGTTGACGCTGCTGGTACCGTCCCTGATGTCCCTGCCACTCCTCCCACGAGCCTCTTCGACGTACCTGTCCCCGAGGGTTTTGAGGATTTAGGCGCTCCGGTTGATCTACCCGCTCCTGAAGTACCGGCTCCCGCAGTGCCAGCTCCTGAAGTGCCAACGGATGTTGCAGACGGCATTCCGGATGATATTCTCAACATCCCTGTGCCCGATTTTGACGAGAACGGCGTGCCGATCGATACTCCCGTCGATACTGCTGCTGATATCATCCCCGATCTTCCTAGTAGGCTTCCTACGAGCGTCGTCGATGTACCCGTCCCAGAAGGTTTCGAAGTAGGCGAATCGCTTGATCTTTCCGCTCCTGTAGTGTCCGCCCCTGCCGTGCCAACTGCTGCTGTTCCTAGCCTTGCGGCACCCAGTATTCCGGATGAAGTACTCAACGTTCCTGTACCCGAAGTCGATGCGAATGTCCCGCCATTCGAGCTGCCGACCGGGCTGCCGACTGACCTTCCCGCACCAGCACTACCTGTTGAGGCTTTTGGGGCTGGTTTCCCGATTCAGAATTTCCCTGATATGTCGCTGGTTCTTCCTCCTGTATCCACAAATGTAGTCCCGTCCTTGCCGACTGGGGGTCTGCCTATCGAGGGACCGGCCGCGTTGCCTGCAGCTGCATTGACTTCAGTATCGACTGATGCTCTGAGTGGCTTGCCAACGAATCTGCCTACCGGCGCACTCCCTATCCCACCCTTCCCATTCCCTGTGCCAGCTGTTCCTGCCGTCCCCGCCGTGCCCGCCTTACCCGCTGTGCCCGCAGTACCCGCCGTGCCCGCAGGTATCTTGCCTACAGGTGTACCGACAGGTGTTGTCGCACCAGCCATCCCCAACGTGCCAGCCGGCATCCTACCTACAAGCTTTGTCGTACCTACAGGCGCTGTTGCACCAGCTCTCCCCGCCGTCCCTGCCGTGCCCGCAGTGCCAGGAGGTATCGTACCTGCAGGTGGTATTGCGCCATTCATCCCTGCGCTCCCGGCGGTGCCTACTGTCGCCACACTTCCAGCCTTCATCCCTAAAGGACCGGTTACGTTCCCTAAGCTTCCCTTCCAGGTCCCTCCTGGTGTGGCAAAGCGCCAGCTATGGGCACCGAAGCCTAGCCCTCCTGTCGCTGCGCCACCTGTGACGGATATTGCGTTCTCTTTACTCAAGCCATTGTTGAGCCTGATCAGCGCGCTGCTGGGCAAGCTGCCTGTTGTGGGTCCTACTGTGCCAGATCTCGGGGCAACTCTGCCTGATGTTAGCAAGATTTTGCCCCCGCTCCCTGCGCTCCCTGGTGTACCGGATGTTGGCAGCATTGTACCAGATGTTGGTAGTATCCTTCCTGGTGTAGTGCCGGATGTTGCTGGTATCGTGCCCGACCTGGGCAGCATCGTTCCTAGCAACCTGATTCCTCGTCAGTTTGACGCTGTAACTGGCCCCGTTAGGGCTGTGCCTGGCATTGCTGAGGTCGCGTCGACTGGCAATAAGGTTCCCCTTGCGTTTGGCTCTGGCCTGACCAAGACTCCGCTCCCAGCGGAAAACCCTCTCGACCCTGCTCTTATTCTCAATGCTGTCAAGCCGCTCCTTGCATTCGTCGAGAAACTCGTAGCGTCGCTGCCGCTGCCTGGTTCGCCTCTCGGAAAGCGCGATGCTGCTACTCTGCCCATCGACCCAAAGATCATCTTCCAGATCATCACACCTCTTCTCCAGCTTGTGACAACACTAGTCGACTTACTCCCTGTTCCCGTGCCGGATCTTCCCGTTGCGAACATTATCAGTGGACTCCAGAAGCGTGGCGTTGTAACCGATCTTCCACCTCTGCCAATATCGACATTGGACACTTCAGCTGTCCTTACGGTCATCCACCCGCTGCTGAAGCTTGCTACTGTTCTGCTCTCTGCATTGCCTGCTCCAGTGAGCACAGTCACATCGACGCTACCGCTTGGCAATGTTCTCGCTGGTCTTCCTCTTGGAAAGCGAGATGCTGCCGCCCTCGCAGGCCTTGACTTGTTTTCTATCATCAAGCCGTTGTTAGCGCTTGTCGAGTCGTTGATCTCAAGTCTTCCTCTCCCAATTCCTGTGCCTGACATCCCCGTCGAATCAATCCTTGGCGGCTTGACCAAGCGTCAGCTGGGTTCCCTTGACCCCTCAGTCATTCTGGGCCTTGTCGACCCACTGATCAAGACCATTCTTGGACTGATTAACATCCTACCCGTTCCAGTGAACACTGTTGTGCCTAAGCTACCTCTGAGCATTCTCGGTAAGCGCCAGCTAGACAGTATCCCTCTCCAACCCACCCAGGTTGTTGCCCTTGTCAAGCCGCTTCTCACGCTTGTGGGCTCTCTGCTCCATATTATCGGTCCCGCACTCTCGACTGCCACGGCAACGCTCCCACTCCCGGTCAAGCGCCAGTTCCTTGGAATCGACCCTCTCGCGATTCCTCCAGTCGTCAAGCCCCTGCAGAACCTTCCCGACCCCAACGCTGTATTCCAGCTTCTTCCGCCTCTCCTCCGTGTCCTCGGCCAACTCATCGCCGCGATTCCCATTCCTGCGGCCCAGCATGTCAGCTTAGTCAATAGCCTTGGAAATCTAGGCAAGCGACAGTTGGGTGGGGCTGCGCCTTTGGATACAACTCAGGTTCTCGGCCTCCTTGCCCCGGTACTCCAGCTACTAGGTGGCCTGCTCAATGCTCTCCCTATCAACGCTCCTAACCCACTTGCTGTTGTTACCGTCGGGCCATCGACTAATGTCGTTGGCGGTCTAACCAAGACACTTCCCATCAACCTCCCCGTCGCGCGTCGTGCGATCGAGGAGTTCCAACAAGGACCCGCAAGTAACTGGGAGTCTTTTTTAGGCGAGCTGGATGAGTCTAAACAGTCGGAATTGACTGGGCTCATCCATGATTCTGCAAAGGCTTTCAACAACGATAATCTCGATGCCCTGTCCGAGACGTTGAAGGCGGATTTCGACGATCTGAGCGACGAGACTAAGGAGCAAGTATTAAATGCATGGGAGTCTGACCCAGTTCCCGCCACCGCTGAACGACGCGCACTGCGTCATGGTAAGAGGCAGGCATTCCCCAAAGGCATCCCCGGTGCTCAGAGTATTGGACCCAACCTCGACGATGCGCCAAAGGTCGACCTTACGTCCATTCTAGGCCATTCGGGAACACTCGACCCACTGGGACAGTTGAGCCAGCCAGTACCTGCGCACTTTGCAGACGATCTGCCTGAGGATTACATTTCGCCAGGCCACGCCGCCCATTACCATCACCAACTCCCCGACTCCTCAGTCGACCACGGCGTGAACCCCGAGCTATCTGCCCTCCTCGGTTCAGCAGGTACACTCGACCCGAACGGCATGCTCAACCCTTCCATCGGCTCACCCGTCGACGATGACATCGATGAGCAAGACCCCTATGCGGACATTCGGCCGTCATTTTGGGATGATGCACTCCAAGGTTCACCTAAGCAGGCGCTCGAGGGGCTCGACGCAACAATCCGGGCCTCCAAGTACAACCACATCGGGGGCAGGCCTCCCAGGCTCCCGTTCGCGCACGCCCTGCGAGGTGGAAGTGCGGCAGCAAGACACGCAGAGGCGAAGGCCGCGTATCACGCACAAGGTCGTGTGTTCAGGTGGTTTCAGAGATATGTGAGGCCGAGCGGACGGAGTGATGTTGACCCCGAGATTGTGAGGTAAGGGATGAAGAGGGAAAGAGGAAAAGCGTTTGAAGTTCCTTACGGAAAGTTGTTGATGTTTACTTCCCTCGTGAAGAGGCGCTAGGTAGCTTAACAAATTGAATGAATGAACGAACAAGAATACATGATATGGATGTGTTCGCCTGCTAGCTGTCAACCGCACCCCGTCCTTGAAACTAATTTCACAGCCTTTGATATTAAAGTGCAGTCATGAAACAATCCAGCCGCCATTGTCCTTGTTCGTAAGCACTCAAAGTTGATAGTGAGTGAAACGATGTTAACACCTGGCTTGCCTCGGTGCATATTAGCAATACTGATCTTTGATATCATTTTATCTACTGTGTTGGATACATCCTGCTGGGCGTTTCCACACTTGACATCATATCATCTATTTCAACTCAAGTGACGAGAGCGCAGGCAGTGGAGCTGTGCCCGTCTCAAGCGGTGAAAGTGTGCCTGGTTGTGCGGATACTTCGGATCATACCCTAGTATTAACTGCTACCTTGTATGTAGGAGTGGCTTATTTCCCGCTCTATTGAATTGACAAGCTCAGCTCGGATTTGTCGGCTTGTAAGCTGACAGAGATATCTAAGGACACTGCCTTCACGTGCACGCTCCGAGTTTGCTTTAACATGCTCTTGTGCCTCTGTTATAGGCTGTATGCAGGCCTGATAATCTTACCTCTTCGAGTGAGATGAAAGACACATTTTCTTGACGTAAGAGATCATTTCCCAGTAATATCGAAAGCTTCTTGCATGTCGACAAGAATCTTGACGAATTGCCGTCATGTCATGCTCCGAGGCATCTATGACTACGCTACAGGCCTCCCGCTGCCGAGCAGATGAGAGATCCTGCGCGCATGTTGGGCATGTGATTTGGTCGGCAGTTGCAGCCTCTCCAGTCGTTCGCGGGTGCTCCCTGCAGATCTTCTATGGCGGGCGGAAACATTATTTGAATTTTGAAATTGTCCGGATGGTCGCCGAGTGAGTCGACTTAGACTGGCATTCGCAACCGAGTCGATGCTCCGGTGCACTGGATAGGTTGCGTGCGCGTAGGTCGTAAAAGCAGTTGGACACAGCAGCTTCCAGGTCCTGGTAGAAATAGGCGACGCGGGGAATTGGGGTCTTCGAAGTATTGTAACCGAGCCTCGGAGCGAACGAAACTACATGTAGTTCTTGAAGATCTTACAGAACAGGAAAGTAAGATCAATCGCGACATGCCTAAATCAGACAAACTTTCACTTAGAACCGATCGTTCTTGCAAAATGGAGGGAGGCTGGTCGCCCTGGGGCACTCACTCTTCCTATGCTGGCAGGCCATTACTCTGTCCTGGCTGATGATGATCTTCTAGCGCTTTCCGTCGTGACATCGCTCCGTCGATGGGCGAGTCGTTCAGATTATCGCAATCGATCTCGAGTCAATATGGCGGTACTAATCCGATGTTGTCGTCCAACTAGCACGTTAACTGTTGTTGTCACTCCCCCTTTCGAGTCAACATCCACCTGGCTCTTTTTCGGTCATACCTACTTGCGCCCGTTATTGCCTTACAGGTCTTTGTTGACAACAGGGCAGGTGACGCTAGCACCTGAGCCTCTACGCCGCCTTGAATCGCTGACCTTTACAGGACAATCATGGACTATAACCCCACTGAATCGGATCCATGCCGTAGCCTTGCTGATCACCCCAAAACAGTTCCAAAATAAGACTGCTCGATTCGGAACGTCCCTTTTGTGTGGACACTGACACGGTGTCTCACGCGTTCAGCGTGGTACCGCCCGATTCCTCGGTAGGCTAGTCCTGAGGTTTTTGGCTTAAGTCGGTTAAAGATTGTTGCGCCTGGTCCTGAGTGGTGGGCCGCACCGTGCATTTGTTTCCAGGCTGTGGGGTATGACTCGTGGTCGTGTGCGTTCGAAACTTGGGTCCATCCGGGCACCAAGACTAGCTCAGGCACATTGACGTTTCAGAGTTTTGAAATTACGAACGAGGGCATCGCGCTCAACAGTTACGTTTGGAATTGGAAACAATCGGCAGCGTTGTACGATGATGCTTGCCTCAAGAACTCATTTTCGTTAGGCTGACTTCCATTTACGTGGCGGCACGGTATGTTGGTAGGGCTGCCGTGCAATGACCTTCAAGACCGAACTGTGCCGGCGCGGGTCGGGCGTATATCCACCGGAGATCATAACGCGGAGTGATTGCCAAAACGGGAGGCGCCACGTCGATGTGGTGTTACCATGGCTGCCTGAATGCACAACGTTCCTGCATCCGAGCGGCGTTCACAAGCTATCGACGAAACCACATCGCGACGTTGGATGTCATTGCAATAGTAGGTTGGCTCTATTGAGCTTGTTGCGAGTGAGAAGGCCCATGCCGTGGTTTTCGTGCACTTGACAAATACAGTGGCTTGCAGTTCAGTATTGAAGTTGCCAAGGAACACCCTTTGGGTAGAACAAAGCCGTGAGGTGCGAAATGCGCACGATGTGGCGTACAAAGCGAGCTCGTATCGGCAAAATTCGTAACTTGAGATGACAACGGACGGGACGATACCGGTATTGACGTACAGAAGCAGCCTTCTGGAAGTTCTGAAGAACATTGGCAACGTTAATGTGGAGATTGAACTTGAAACAGTGTGGAGCAAGATCACTGACAACCTTCAAGTCGTGCTTCTCTTAACGACTTACCATGGCCCGAGAACACATCCAGTATTTCGGCGGGCTGCGATAATTCTTGAGCCATCCTGATTGTTCCTGTGCACGAGCATTGACTTGTGAAGAGTGTATGATCCTTTGCATGGCTTTGGCCTTTATGCAGGGCGTAAGTTCGCGCGGACTATGCAGCCAGTGGTCTACAACGAAGCCTTACGGGCCGATGACCTTCCACTCATACCCCACAGCTAGTCGACGGCAGTTGATCAATGATCACCGTGTTACTCAACCTCGCGAAGAAATTTGAGAACCACAGCGCGGGGTCGTTGAATGCCGACGAGTATATGAACTGGGGTCAAATAATAGAGGCTTGCTTTTCACGTTTCCGGCGGCGACACCAGAAAGACGGCAATGATGCTCGTGCAAAACGTGGTTCTGAACCAGGACCGGGATGTTACCGCCTGCATGGATTAATCGTATGGGCAAAGCGCGCGGAAAGTCATGTCGCGTGTGCGAAGTCTGTCTGCGTATGGGACGCTCTGCCTGGTCAAACTGCACAAATTTCCACGAGACGACTTCTTGGGCCATGAGCCGACAGGCCAAACGAAGCAATCTCCGCTTTGTCATACAGTCGTAGCGTATTCCAATGCTGATGGGCTTTAATCGGTTGCATAGATTTCTGAGTGCATTAACCGTCGCAAAGTCGGCGCAAATGGTTCCTACAAAGTGGCATGTGAGCGCAGAACTATACCTCACGATTGAAATCTATTGCGTTGGGAGCCATTATTGCTGGGCCGAAATCCGTCAGAAGTTGCCGTCTTACAGTAGTTGGCCGACCGCTGCACTTTCTTGGTAGTCTTGAATCCCCGTCTACCGTACTTGTTAAAAGACAATAGATCGTCGCTCTAAAGAGGATCGCCTCGTGGCTATCGAGGGATCCGGGGCGGTTGGGAAGGGCCGAAATGAATTGATCATGATTCTTGTTGCTGTAAGCGAAGCATCATTGTGTGCGTGAAGAGGTTCGATGTTTGGCGCTTAACTGCATTTGAGTGGATGACCGACAGATGATTTTCTTGGGTAGCGGAGAGCACTCCGTCCCGATGCAATAGATCCGTTGTTGGGACGTACATTCGGTCAGTGAGACAACGCGGTTAGGTCGACGACGACATTTGTACAGCCAATTACAGATGGTTGACCGTGATATCCTTCATCCGTGTTTCACTTGGATCTCGAGTGGAGTAGCGTACAAGGTGACCTGTCAGTGGAAATACCCGAAAGTATATTACACGGCACATACAACTCGCTGATCAGAGTTCGATACCGTGTGATGAGATTAGGTTTCGGAGCTAGAACGGTACCCTCAAGCTCTACGATGAGAGCATCTTGTGGGGATGCGAAGCTCAGTAAAACCGTGGCCGTTAGGGCTCCGTAAGCGAAGGATGGCGCATCTGCATGCACGCCCAGAGGCGAGGAGCGCGACTCCACGAGTCTCGCAACAGAACAAGTCCTGGAGATGCTTTGCGGTATCTTTCTAGGCCGACTCAAGCCTTGCGTTGGGTTGGTTAGTGCAAGGTGACTTCCAATTTCCCAGATAGAGAAGTATACACTGCGTGTCGTTGGCCACAGATACGCATACTTACAAGATGCTGGAGGATGATGGCGACACCGGTCGTTGTGGGGCTGTCCGGAAGGCACTCTAGCCAGGCTGGAAGGTGAAATACGGGTGGTTTCCACTAGTCTTGATTCAGACAGGCTGGACTTTCCACTCCACCGGCCGCGTAGGATTTCCCAGCATTCCTCTCAATAACACCAAGACTTGTCAACGCGTTTTTCACGCGTTTATCCGGCCTGAGTTATGCCCCTACTTCAGGAAGCTCTCGATGACACCGGGCGTTGCATGATTGATGACGCACGCTGCGCCACGACGGCTGGTGCACACGGCACGCCCGTGGCAGCCGGAACAACACCATTACCGCTGCGAACTCGGTGTTGAACACTCCTTCGATGTGTCGGAGAACGCCGGTGCGGTTACTAACTCACCTACATGGGTGCAGATTCGCCATGGTCATTGGGAGCTGAATTGTGGGTTACCGTTCGCTTGACAAAAATGTTTCAACCATTCAGCGATGAGAAGCAGCAACATCTCACTGTGGATAGAGGGGCAAACCAAAGCATCCTGACGCAGCCTGTTATGCAGCAAAGGTCCCGCCAAACCAAAGGATTTCCTTTGCACTCCGGAATTGCCTACGCGAGCAGCAATCTCGTCTGGCCATGAGAGCTTCCTGTAACGTGCAGTGAAGTGCTATTCGGTACCCGTCACAAAACGCCTTTTTCAATGCATATCTCCACGCGTCTGGACGGATGAGACTCAATGCCGGCCCGGAGAGTGCTGTGCGAGTTCCACTTCGAATGCGCCGCATCGAAGCGCTTGAAGCACGCATGCGTTCAACAGTGGGTATGGAGCACGACGGCCTACTAACTCTCGCGAATCACGATGACCGATCTCAGCGGTGCCGTGAGAGTGCGTGGTGCCGTCGGTTTTTGTCTAGCCAGTGCCAGCTCTGTACAAGTCTTGTTCCTGGACCCCAGCTTTGGGACCCCTGCACGGTCCCGCCATTGAAACCCTGTTGCACATGGGTACCTGATGCTTGGCGCTTTTAGCTCGCCGGGGGCACAGCGCGCTAGTTCTAGGGCGCACGTCTCTGCAGGGGTTACTGGTCTGTCCATCAATGGATCAACGACCATCAGGCCGGCGGCCCCAAATCAGGAGCTGCCTTCGAGACTTCTTCTTGGGCTTCTGCAGCCACCTCTCCCGTGCCGCAACGGTTCTTCATACATTACCGTGCAACATCCCGTCACTCATTCTTCTTGCTTTGGTTTTCATGTGTTTCTAATACCGCCAACACCCCCATTATTTCCCTTTCGCCTGCCTGACACAAGTTCAGTGTTTGGACTAACGACTTCAACGCTACTTCTACATTCTGTTTCTGTTCTGCGACACTCCTTGACCCTAAGGGAAACTGGCTGTCACCGGTTTCATCTTCTGCATAGACCGGCAACACCGCAATCACCAGATCCAACGATAATTCACTCAATTATACCCTCCATCGACACCAGGAAGCGCACCAGCCGAACTCAGTTCTCCGCCTTTGAAGCATCATCGAGATAGGCATACCAAACGTAATCTAAGTGGGGCAGTACTTGAGGATACTCCATGCCGCGCATGTCTATCTTTCAGTAGACTTCTTGTGTCTGATAGTCATTGCCGATCGTATTGAAGTCCAACATGGACAACGCAACTTTAGCAGCGCTGGCAGATCCACTGAGAGGATTTTGCCCTCCGCCTTTCTATGATATCTCTCAATTTGGGCTGGATGGATGTATGTGGTACCAAGCATGTAATGAAGGCTTCACTGACATCTGTAGTCGTTGCCGGAAGGTTTTGTTCGCCGGTCGATAAGATCAGAAAAGGGCTGGTCTGCTGTTTACCATGCCCCCTGACAGACTACCTATATCCTGAAGGTAAGTACAAATGATCAGTGTACGCTGTCAGCACTGATTGATCTTTCCCCAGAGTTCAACACATGGTATCGAGTGGCCGAAGCTTTGAACGTTGCCGGCCTCATTTGTCTGGTCTTCCTGATGGCAACTTTCCTGGTTTTGCCTGCTGAGAAGACTCGCCGGCACTACTTGAGCTACTGCTTGATCATCGCTGCCATGCTTATGGCGGTAAGTTACTTCAATAGAGAACACTGTATATACTTCCACTAACAAATAACAGCTTGGCTTCGTCATTCCTTTTGGAGCAGAACCTGAGCAGTGCTACGACGAGATAACACCTAACGACATGTACTCAAGTCTAACCTGTGCTTTCTCTGGCGCGTTTCTCATCTCAGGAGGTCTTTCAATTGCCGTATGGATCTTCATCCGTGCATTATCGATGCACCTACAGATCTGCTGGGATGTCACACCCGGCAAAAAGTTCTTCTACTGGGCGCAAGGACTGGGTTGGACTGTGGCAGCCACCTTCTTCACAATCACCATTACTATCACAGGAGTCTCTTTCCGCTTTGGCGATGTCTGTCACGTCAACTCGGAACACTCGATGAAGGACTTTTGGGGTCCTCTCCTGGCAATTGCTGGTGGTGCCATGTTGATCCAGCTCGCGACGTAAGTTCCTTCAAAGTACACACTATAGGAGGCCACTGACAAGTCAACTAGATTCGTTTACTGCATCAAAGTGTACCTACAGAACATGTGGAGCGATGACAAGACGGAGACTCAGAGCAGTGCAGGACTGCCTTCATACACCGGCAGCGTCCGTACAAGGTCTGCCCGAGCAGTGTACCGCCGTGTGCGGAAAGTGCTATGGCTTCAGTGGAGAGGTATCACCATTGTTGTCTTCATCCTAGTCGACGTCATCTTCTTCTCGGTCGTATTCATCTGGCTCAACTCACTTCAGACACACGCACTGGACGATATCCAAGATCTGCAACCGTACTTGCAATGCCTGATAAAGTCGCCACTTGACCCAAAGCCGTGTTTGCAGTACGGCCAGGCGCTGGCAATCAATCAGTCGACAGTCATTGCCATCCTGATGATGTTGTCAATTGCAGGATTGCAGGTCTTCTTCTTGCTCCTTCGTTGGAGCATGCTCACTGGATGGGTTGAGTTATTCAAGTCCAAGTTCAGCAAGAACCGCGAGTTCGTTTCCCTGGACGCCAAACACTACCAAGAGAATCCCAAGCACTATGAGTTGAGGAAGTTCGAGCAGACAGATCTTCAGTCACCACCGCATGCTTTTTCCAGTCCGGACTTTGCCGGTCACCGTGATGGTACACCCGATTACTTCCAGCAGGACGCCGAAAGGCCGTACAGGAGCCCAACGCAGAGCTATTCGACTCCAAGACCACACTCTCAGGGCACGATTGCAGGATACCCACGTGTGGACTGGGACCCAAGGAGTACACATGCAAGAGGCGGACTGGGTCTGCACCCTCCGGAGTTCGACTCAAAACTTTGAATGTGCAGAGACGCACAACTACACCGCACCAACCTGCACGCATCGAATTATCGATGTCATGAGAACACGACCACGTTTGTTTTTATCGCGGACTACCCAACAGAAGATTTGCCTGTCCGGGTGGCCGGATACAAGCGTCATTTATGCGCAGAACAGACAAAATAAACTAAGCGATAGCGCAATCGCTCCACCAAGCAGCCCGTAGGTCACAGCGACCTCGAATCCAGGCCCTTACAGACGACGACCTGTGGCCTAGATGACAACACCTTGTCGGTGCTCTACGACGCAAGAAGCGTCACAAGGACGTGCGATCGCACTGACAGACGAACAGCATCAAGGACCAAAGTGTTTGACCTGAGATGCAGTTTCGTCTTTGTGTTCTACTGTATCATTTTCCTGTACTCGGCTTTGGCCACGCCTCGAACCATGTTTTCTTGTGTAAGACCAACAAAGTCTACCAAAATCTTCTCTTACGACTTGCATCATAAGAGCAGACGCTCGCTTTCTCATTAGTCTATAGACCTTCATAACTAGAGACCTAAATTACAGAATTGTGATCTAAAGCATACTCAATTTGTCCTATCTTGGTGTGCTATTTTCCCTACGTCTGCGTCAACCACCTCTTTGTCCTGTACCCATTTCCAGGCTCCCGGAAGGTCATACATGGCCCGGTCACATTTCTCCAAACCCGGATTCGCCGCTCTGCCGTTTTTCCAGTGGCCATGCAAATCCAGTTCCTCGCTACGCACGTCCTCGCCCTGCATCCCACACACTATCCCACAAACCCAACATCCTACTGCACGTACGGCTGCAAATTCCCACCAGCCAACACATCCCCCGGAAAGTAGGAAAAAATGTACAAATCGTCAGCAAACGCATTACCCAATATTGGACGCGGAAAACTGGGGCGGCTCGACCGCGCCGCCACGCCTCGAATCCATGGTCCCAACGACCCATGCAGGTACCCCGGCTTGTGACATGTGTATCATGCAGGGACCCTCCTTTCCGCGGCCCCAATTCCTGTTCTTCTCTTTTCTATGTCTATCTTGGGGTCAGCCATCCGACCGGAACGCCCATCGGATGCTCGTGCCGTGCCATATCTTGCTCGTGTTTATCCGCCAAGATCGATTGCATTGTGCCACTAGCACGGTGTCAGTTTCGCAGTTCTGGAAAACGGTTTGCCGCTGTCACGTCTGAAATGTGGAACTTCTAGATGCAATCGGCAGAAACGGCCATGCACTGCAGACAGGTCCAGCCGAGTCGAGCACTTCGCTCACAGGCTGTAATGCCATCAAAAGCCAAGGGGTATCCACCCAAATTCATGCTTTAGCGCGGTATAGCGAAGGTGCGTCAATTTTGCTCATTGCAGTATAGTTGCAAAGATGTCAGCACGGCATGAAGCACCCCTGCAATTATTGGCGGGCAGTTCGAGACGGGAAGCTCGATAGATGGCTTACGTGCGTTGTTACTGCATGTGGCAGCGCTCGTTCCTGCGTCAGCTCTTGGTGTGATTCGCGGATTATGAGGGTACCTGCCAAGAGCTGAGCAGGATGAAGGTACATGCAAGCTGAGCGCAACGGGTAAATGCACTTGCATACACAGGTCGCGTAGAAATGTATACTCAAGCATGACTGCCTTGGCGATATGGCATGATACGGACTCGTTCCACTGCGCATATGACCCAAGATGGTTGTTGTCCGTACGCTACTGCGAGTTCACCGTTGTCTACCTTCAGGGCTCCTCATAACTGGCGTACAGGGTCTTAGTTCGGTTCTATACCGGGCGTCTCGTTCAACAGAACGCCTACTTGCGTCGTGTGGCAAACTTCTCATGCACAGGGACCACATAGTCTGGGCCGTTGAAGCCTTCTGAAGCGTACTATCGTCGGCCCCGATTCGAAAATCCAATAACAATTCTATTTTGACAGCTAATGACTTCATTTCGATTACGATTCCAATATTCACATCCACGCCCAACTCGTCGACCTGGGTAAATTCCCACCTCATCAACAATCTACCAGCGCCCATCCCTCGATGGGAAGGATTGACCATCATCATCTCCAATGTCATATTCATCTCTAATGGGAGCCAGTGGTTGACTCAGCGAAATGGCGTACCAACCAATAGGCTTCCGTTTTGCCGATGACCTTCTGGTTCATTGGGAAGGACCGACGGAACATACACCGCGCAAAGTCTTTCTCTGTTTTATCTTCCAACAGATGCCATCCATCTTGGGTTGATGAGGGAGCTCTATACGTTGTCCACGTTCCACTGCGCCGCTGCAGCGATATTCTTGCCTGCGTCGATATCGACCACTTCCATGAAGTTGCCGTATGGAACACCATAGAACATAGGATCCTAGGTTGGCAAAAACCCTTACCGCTCACTTGCAATGGTCTAGGGTTTCCAGACTTTCTCTTCAATATCAATCGCTGATGAATAATCGTATGCATCCCACTGCGGCTAAAATTTTCGAGGATATCCGCGCTCCACCGAAACGAACAAGCTCAAAACGCGACACCAACATCGTATTCACATCATACCTTGTTCTGTATGGGGTGACATCAAGCTTTCCTAGACCCGAGACACGGAGAGACTACGGTGTAGCACAGTTCACACCTAGAGCGATGCGGTTACCTGAACGGCCCGACTGCACAACAATAAACAAAATGTACTGCTTCCTTGAACAGGTTGATAAATACTCATTATCTTTCTCATACCGTTTAAACAAATGTTCTCGTTTACCATTCATTCATTTCAGGACTTGATGACTGTAAATCACCCTTGCTTCGTGCCATTCGCCTTATCGTCGGATCCTGTTTGTCATTCACTTCCTCGCCTGCCGTCTCGAGAATGTAACGGTCGCCGAAAACGTTCAGGCTGGACCCTTGTGTCTCACCGTGAACTGGAGCATTGGTATGAGGAGGGGTCTTGTCTTGCTGGTCCGACTTATTGCGCTGGTCCGTCTTATCTGTCGACTGGCCTGTGTCTGGAGACTTGTTCTTACCGTCAGAAGGGGATGACATAGTGAAAGAAGTCTGGTTAAATCAGAGGTAGTGTTTGTTGGTTAGTCTAGCGTTCGAGGTATCAAGGTGAAAGCGTATTTGATCACCTTGTTCACAGTGCTCCTTGTCACGGTGAAAGAGCCTTATATCAAGCCCTAGCAAAGGAAGATGTTTGCTGGGTTATTGTCGCGTGCGCAGAGTATCAGCGGAATACCTCAGGTGTAGCGATTGAGTACTTGATGTGATCAGATGTAGGAGTTGTGAATCTGTAATTACATCGAATCTGATGCGAAGGCGGATATTCGTCCATCCCAGCCTGATTAGACAGCAGATTTGGACAAGAGGCAATATGTCAGCCAGATTCTTGATAGACTGCACAGTTCAAGCTTGAAGATGGCCTACTTTTATCCGAAAAACTGTCACAAAAAGTAGTCAATCATGCAGCAGCTCCATGACAAGCAGTAGATGAAATGTGCAACTTCGTTGTTGCTGTCTGCATTCAACACGTGTTTTGCTAACGCACTATGCATTGCTTTAGTAGAAGTTAACTTGCCGTCCCTAAAAAATTGGCTCTTAAGGGGATCGTCTAGTCAGTAAGCCGAAGCCACTCAAGTTGCCCATATTCTGGTCCACTACCCTTCACTCTTGCCAAAACCCCTGAAGCCCCCAACATCTCTCCTAAAAAACTTTCCAATATTCTTCAAATTATCATTGAGATTCGCTTTTCCGTCCCCTTCGGGCTGCCCTGGTGTCGGGCTCCCAAACCGATCCACCCCATCCCTTGCAGCATTAACCAACATGTTACCCAAGTTCGCTGGATCGAATCGCCCCGCGGCCAAACTTGGTGTGCCCATTTGTCCCATTACACTACCTACATTGCTTCCAATCCCGCCGGTCGATGGCGGAGCTTGAAGTTGTATCGGAGTGAGGAAGGGCGAGTTGTCCACGAGGTCGGCGTGGGAAGGCGACGCCTTGAAAGCGGAAAAGATGTCGAGTAGTTGTGTTTGTTCGGCTTTGCGAATGCCCTTTAGGTCCATAATTTTGCGGAAGTTGGTGTCGGATTTGTCGGCAATATGAATTAGGTAGGCTTGAACGAGGGCTTCGGGTGGAGCTGGGCGGACTTGGAGGGTCTTGAGAAGTGGGTCGATGCGTGACATGGCTTGGTTGACGCGTTTCACAAAGCTGTTGGAGATGTTAGTGGAGTGTCAAGACAAATTCAGGGCGTGGCTAGCTTACCTGGCTGGTGGAGCAGTCCCGGCTTCATCATTGAGTATGGGGAGCTCCGTAAAGCCCTTCTTCAGGACGTAGGAGTCTAGCAGCATTTGCTCGGCACCGGCTTCGGAAATAGGCTTGCTCTGAACGATGTTGGCGATGTACGCGTTGGCCATGAGATCGACGAGATTGTCGCAGAACGCTCGTGCATATTGTTGCTTGTGGAGCGACTTCAGTATCTCGGCTGAAGTCTCCTTGATGTGACGCAACAGCTCTGCGACGTAAGTACTCTGATCGCCCACACTCTCGAGTTTGCTCCACGGCGTATTGCGCATCTCTCTCCATGTGGGTTCGCATGCTATTTCGACCTTCCTAACAAGCACGCGGACCGTCGCACTGGCGATGCCCATAAATGCATCGGCCTGGCTCTGCAGGTCGACCTTCTCTTTGAACTCTTCGTCGATGCGCCCTTTGATCTTCTCCTCAAGCTGATTGCAGGTGGCATAACAGTAATCTGCAGTATTGAGAATGAGAACAGCTTCTTCCACGGATGGTCCTTGCGCCCCAGGTTTCTCGCTGAGGAAGTAGTATAACACTTGTTGTCCGTACTGATCCAGGTATTTTGCGAAAGTTGTGGACAGCTCTGCCAGTCTGCTTCCTGTGGACAGCTTGGCGCACTGTCCAAGTGTGAGACGATAAAAGTGGAATAGCTCCGTCGACGAGGGTATGACAGCTTGCGGCGAGAATTCTTCTTCGGAGTTACGAAGTGGCTGTTGGCGGTACTTTGGAATCAATGTTGCCAACTGCTTGTCTTGTGACTCGACCCACAAGCTCATGTAAGGTTCGAAGGCCTCAGATATGGCTTGACTGAAGCCGTGAGGACGTTCATCCTTGGAAACGATTGTATCCATTGACGATCGAGATTCGTTTGAGAATCGCCGTTCTAAACTGTGTTCGAAATTGAGAGTCTCCTGGAGACACGACAGCAGCAGGTCAACATCCAGTGTCTGCCCGTCGCCTCGTCTCATGGATCGTTGTAGAATGCCCTTGAAGTCCTCTCGGGTGCCTTCGCAGTAGGAGTTGGCGAGCATTTCGTTAACTCGCCAGTAGGCTGGGAATATCGCAGCATGCTCAACATCATATGTCTTCATCATGCGATTGAACCATGAGTATCGTCTCGAGATGTTGTCCAGGGAGCCCGCCTGAATACGATCAGTTTAAACACTCAGAGTCTCTTCTACCATTTTACGAACCTCGTCATTCCCACGGAAGACCTGTCTGTACTCGCGCAGCTGTGTGTTGCAGTACCAATTGATGAGCCGTGTACGGGCATGGTCGCCAAGCGCATCAATGACCAGACATGCCTCAGCCAGCATCCCTTTCTTTTGCGCAACGTCGCCCTTTGCAAACGTAACCTCGAAATCCTCGCACACCTGCTCGAGCAGCTCTCCTTGAACGTCTGCCACGTTGCGGCTCAACGTAGCAATCTGGTCTATCGATCTATAGCTCTTGAAGTGTGCCACCAACTGTATCACGGCCTGCAGCAACTGAGCGCATTCGCGGTACTGGCGCGACTTGCTCAAGTTGCGCAGCTGTTCATATGCCGTCGTCAGCATCTGCAGTCGCTTCAGAGCGGTCATAGACAGTGTGAGGTTGCGCTTCGTGCTATCTAGGCGCTTTATGTCCGCTGTCATGTCTGTGATGGTCTGCTCTGTCTGCATGGCTCGCTCGCGCACGCTCTCGATCTTCTTGAACAGGTCCGCCAGCTCACCCTTGGCGGCTTGTATGCGCTGTACGCTGTCGGCATCGGAGGCGGATTGGGAGGCGACAAAGACGGCGATGTCCTCGTCCAGGTCATCTTGGTAGCTGCGGAGCGTCTCGGAGGTGCTCGAGACGGTGGAGAGGGTTGCGGGGTGGGAGAAGATCGCGTTTAGGTGGCCGATGGGGTCGTAGTCAGCTATTGTAGAGGTCAGTATGCCACATGTACTCCACAGGGCCATGCAAGGTGCAGTACCAGAATCCAGTGACATGAAGTGCAGTTAGGCCTGCATTGAGCCGCGTAAACTCGCGGTCCGCAGCTATTTCCGATGCAGCTGCGAGTTTCGAGGGAGATGAGGGCCGCAGATATGGCAATGGAGCGGACAGAATGTTACGGTAATCGTCTCCTCGGTGGTTAGAATAAAGTGTGGGGTTATTGGGAGCCCTCCTTCTTGCTGTCATGAATCCCACTCGTGAACCATTCGCGTGTCCACAAGGGTCCAAGCTCACGCTAACCCCCGGTCTCTCCATGTGAGAACCGACGTCATGCAGGGTATACAGCAGATGTTAGAACTAAGACAGAGTAATGAAGTCAATATGCTGATATCGCTATGCTACGCTATGCATTTTGTATCCAATCCGCAGAAACAGAGTAATTTTGCGCATGATTGTGCGGAAGAGTCCCATACCTCAAATCAATACTACTGCGGGAAGAGACCGAGGAAGCCGTTCCATACTAGGCTGCGATCCTTGTTGTCTATGGAGCTTGCATCACCAGTACCAGTCCAGTAGAACAAGCCTCCTAGTCCATTCTGGCGCACATAGTTGGCCTTCATCTTGACCGTGTGAGGGTTGTCGTAGGTGACGAAACCACCGTCACCGCCCATACAATACGCTGCGCCGACATGCTCATCGATATGTTCCTCGGAGCCAGGTCTGGGCAGGTCGCGATACTCAAAAGTACCCTCTTCTCCTGCTTGGCCTGAGAACGAGTGCCCCACACCGCGCGTTCCGGTGAATGATCGACCATAAGCCGGCACACCCATGACGATCTTGTTGGCGGGAACTCCTTGCCGCAGCATATACGACACAGCAGAGTGACAAGATATCGCTGCTTCGGCACTGTGCGGAGCTTGGGGTGTAAAAAGCTGGGCTTGGTGACCGCACTTGTTCACCCAAGGGCCAGAGTAATCATATGCCATAAGGTTGATCATGTCCAGGTAGTGCGATGCCTGGTGCAAGTTGATGTGTTGCAATGCCCACTCGCCAGCGGGGAGTGCTGACGACAATGTGTACTGAGGTCCAGGTAGGTACTGTCGTAGTGCAGCCAGCAGAGCAATATAATCTTCTCCCTGGCTCCTGTTCTCTGGGTGCTCCCAGTCGACTGACATTATTGTAAGTACGTAGGTCGAAGCGAGGGCGGAGTTTAGACTTACTGTCGATGCCATCGATCCCGAATCGCTGCACCAGCTCCAACGAGGACCTTGCGAATTGATCACGTTTAGCTGGGTCTTGGGCAACTCCAGCAAAGGGCTTGCTACCCTCACCACCACCACCGACTGAGAGCACCACCCGTAGTCTGTTATACTTCTTCTTCAGCTCAGCCAATGAGTTCAGGCAACCCTTGGTGGCAGGAACATCTTCATAGCCGGGAACTTCGATCTGAGCATCTGCCCATTCGTCGCTGAGCTAGGAGTTTGTTAGCCGGAATCAGCAACTCATGATCAGGATATTGATCGTACGTATACTGTGCCGTCTTCCTTCACCCTGAGAAATGTCAGCTAGTGCACAGCCACAATGCAGTAGGAAAGCAACACACCAAGCAAAAGCGTAGAAAACATGAGAAATGACGTTGAAATTTAGGGTAGCCGGTGGCTGGTCGCGATAGATACGCCAATTTGGGTAGTAAACGCCGTTCCAATACATTCTAATGGTGTTGTTGAGAAATGGGTGTCGTGAATGAGGTGGGGATGGTGGAAGAAGGTTCCGCTCATGGTCGGTCGTCAATCTTCCGCTAGCTGCCGCTTAGCCGCGTGTTTGGTGCTGCACGTCAGAAGATGAGGCTGACGAATAGTAGCCAAGTTGTCTAAGAAATATAGTGAAAGCTGAGTGAAAGACATCGCAATTATACTGAAGGTTCCCACCAACTCCCGATGTCGTTTGCTTAAGTCAGAAAGTCAGCAAAAGAGTTGAGGCCCACCATTTGAATTATGGAATGTGTTTTGCGCACTACAAGATTTCGATTGGCCATGGCTGGTGATGCATAATGTGCTTCTGAATTTGAATGATGGTCAAGTCAGTGGGCTAGCTGGGTGTAGCCGAATGCAAGCCTGCGGCCCTCAAAAGTACGAGAGGTATTCGTGACGGGTTTAGGCCATCTGCAGTCCGATGAAGCCTCTTGGGATTCCAACTATTTGTAACCATTGTAACCCTGGTTTTCCTCTTATACGAGAGCCTGGGTCCTCCATCACAGTCTTGTCCCTTGCAATCCGCATTCGATGTGGCGTCAAGATCTGCTAGTACCATTTTTGACGCTAACTTGAAGGGTACGAACCAAATGTACAGACACGCGTAGAGAGCCTTTTCGAAACGTTGTTGTTGAAAGCCAGAGATCGAGGCAAGTGACATCATTGAAACAGCAACTCAAAGCTCAGGTCGTGATTCTGTTTCGACTAGCATAATGGCTCTTCGTATTGTATCTTTCAGTGCTCTGCCTACATGATGTAATCTCAAGACTTCATTGATTGACAGCCGCTCGGTTAGTTGTCCGCCTCTCCTTGAGTGTAGGTCCATAGACCATGCTACTCTTGTAGCCTATGCTATTCTTATTGAAACACAATGCGTTCTTCCCACATTGGCACTTCCTTCCCAAGCATCTCAATCTTGTACTCGTACGAGCACTTGATCCTGCATCCTGGTAGAACCTTACGGCTTAGGTACTTGTCCGATCAACAGCAGATGGAGCCGTCGAAGGTCTGTTCACGGAGGTATGTAGGTGGTTGATGTAGGTAGGTATGCGGCAAGGGTTCAATGAGTATGAGTGGGGTGTATGGAGCGCAGATCTTGGCAGGCGCGCTAGTGAACGCGTCTTCCGCGCTTTCGCCGTACATGTCCATCATCACATCACGATAGCGATCAACCTACGCATTACCTGCACAAGCCTAGACCCTTCGTCGCAGTCATCACCGATATCGTAAAGCTTCATACGCCGTTTTCTAGCACGAGCTCGGCACCTGCTGCCGCACATCCACAAAGCCTCGAAGCTTATTACCCTCAGTCGACCATCCACCATGGCGGAGGTGCAAACCCCGGTAGCACCTGACCAGCAGCTCGAGGAGACAGGCAAAGCTCAATACAGCTTTAACTTCAGCGATTTCCTGCGACGAGAATACAGATTTGGTCTCGATCCCGACCGCCCATCGTGCAAAGCCTACTTACAAGGACACTGTCCACTGGGGAGTCGCTGTCCTGACAAGCACCATGTGTCGTCGTCATACAACAAGTGTGTTCTGAGCTGCATTGAATGCCGAGGGCAAATAGCTGACACGCTACCCACAGTCTAGTCTGCAAGCATTGGCTGCGCGGCCTGTGTAAGAAGGGGGAGACTTGTGAATTCTTACACGAATACAACCTTCGACGCATGCCCGAATGCTCGTACTACGCCCGGACACAAACTTGCTCTAATGGAGACGACTGTTTGTACCTCCATATCGACCCTGAAGCGAAAAGACCTTCATGTCCACACTACGACCGCGGTTTCTGTCCGCTCGGCCCACACTGCGCGCTCAAGCACAACAAGAAAGAGAGGATATGTCCATACTACTTGTGCGGATTCTGTCCGGCAGGACCGCAGTGTAAGGACGGATCGCACCCAAGGTTTCCCACGGAGCTCAAAAAGCCAGAGGTCCGCATTGAAAAGAGCCCAGAGGAGCTTGAGGCAGAACGCGCAGAGCGAGAGCGAGAGATGATGAGGAGGGAAGAGGAGGAGAGGGAACGCGATGATGGACGAGGGTTCCGCGGCGGGAGAGGTGGAAGGGGCGGTTGGAGAGGCAAACAACGCGGCGGTCGCGGAAGAGGAAGAGGCCGAGGAGATCACTGATTGAATTTTGCTTCTTCTCAGCTCAAAGAAGCAAGGAGGAAGGTATTGTGCGAGGAAGATTCGCAGCAAACTGCATTTCAAAAGTTATATACCCCAATCTGAAGAAGATTACAGTTCTTGTTACAGCTTGTTGGCACTGACCATGTGTTCATTCCTGTTCGAACTACGCACGCCGAGCACACCGCTGCTACAACTGCGTAGAATATGGCTGGAGCGCACCAATTGTACTTCGATAGCGCGAATGACGTAACCACGCTCCAACTCACTCTGGTGTTAGCGGGACGACCCCTCTGTAGTCCAACTTCATCGCCAAGTATACAGAAAGCTTGTTTCTCGACACTGATCCCTCGAATCACCCTAAGAATCCATATCAGGATAGCAAGAATGAGTTACGATCAAGCAGGCATCACTCGCTCTCTTAACTCGATCCAGAATGAGCTGCAATACCTCGCTTCACAAGGCGTCATTGCTCCTCCACAGATGCAGTCAATCCAGGCCCAGCTGCCAGTAGGTCGGATCTCAAACAATGTCAACCAGAAGCATTGATGAAACACAGCAACCCAATGGGCAACCTTCCCAATACATTGACCCTCGATACGTCAGTGGTAACCAGCAGTTTAATCCAGCCCTAATCGCCCAACAAGCTCAAGATCCGAACCACCCGGCGCATCCTCAGAACCCCAAGGTAAGCTGAGGACTCAATGAGAGGCTGCAACTGAGTAACATTTGGACTGATACCTCGTGCAGCACCATGAGTGGGCAGGTAAGCTGGCCCACAAGTTCGGCAATGCTGCGGTCTACGGAGCGGGTGCAACATTTGGTGCTGATCTTGTGAATGATGTAATGAGGAAGTTCTAGAATGTTAGATCTGTCGGGCAGTTTATAAACAGAAATCGCCGATGTAGAAAAGACATTTTAGATGGCTATGTTGATCGGTTGCCTTCTCCTTTCTTGAATCGTACAGGTGATATGCTAAATGCGTGGACCAAGTCTAATGAACCTTCGATGCTGCGATCAATTCGAGACCTCCCAACAGTCTCTGATCTCCATTCATAATGCTTCTGAGCATCAAACCAAAAGAGATCGCCACACCTTAACGTGTGGTTGTGGTATTGATGATAGTCGAGTCTTGAATGGCTGCATTCGTAAGGGAGCAGCCCCACTTCGTGCTTGTGCCCCGTCCGAATGCAGCAACTGTCTTGAATGCGTTCCTCAACCACCACTCTTCCTCAATAGCACTATCGAATCAGCAACGTGCGCACGACAACTCTGCAAAACAGTTGGTACCGAGTAATTCTAGGAACTCAACTTGCACTCAGTGATGTTATGCTGTTTGAGGTTATCCACCAGGTACAGCGGTCATCTTAAGTCTTCAATTGGTGGAATCTCACATTCCTCAAAAAAGTAGTGGCTGGACTCGCAGAACCTGAAACGTATATCGATAAAGGGCCGTTATTCTGAGGAGTGTAACCAGCTAAGCATCGTCCTAGCTGCGTGCGGTGATGCAACCTGGTAGATTTGATTGTTTTGGGCCTTTGTTCTATGTTTGACATACGCTACTTTGGGCAGATGTAGCTAGCCACGTGCGAGCGCGTCGACTGCAGCCCTTTATCAGGTAATGATCTAGATGGAGCCCAGGGTAAGATACGCTCCTGCCCTTCTCCTGCACCGTTTGCGAACGTCAAGGAATGAGCCTACAGAAGAGACTGTCTCCGGACACGCAAAATATGCTCTCTTCCTCACATCTGAAGGGCATGGAACGACCAGTACGATTATTCAAGTCTTCCACTGGTTCAATACCTCGCGCAGGTCCTAACAAGCCTCTACCACCTCCCCCATTGCTGCAGAAGTACCCATCCTCCTCATCAATCTTGACTATTCAAACTAGAAGTACCGGGTACTCCTTGTGGGAAGCGCCTTCCAACTGGGACAACGACGAAGACCCTCAAACTCAATCAACACCTCCTTTTGCAAATCGACCCTATTCCCTCCTCATACCAGAGCCACCAGAGGATCTTGCAGCTATGCAATTGGATCCCATTCTCTGGCAGCAGGGCAACGGCCCATTTCAGCAAACTCAGTTAGATCCTATAGGCGAGGGTTCGGCGACTACTCCAGGCATTCCACCTCGCAACCCGTCCAGATTGTCCGGTTTATCAAAATCGGGCTCGGCAAGAAAACGCTCCAAAGATACTCTACCTTCAGTCACCTCAAGATACTCGTCTTGCGCCCATGCTGAAAGCCCATTGGGGGATTCTTTTGGGCCTCCTTCTAGTGGACAGCTGGACACAGACTTGCCGTCACCTCTAGATCTTGTTTCGGCGCTTTCAGATATGAACATGAAGCAAAAAGCGTTCAACTCGCAAGGCATGGGATCATCACAGGATCACAGAAACGTACTGGCAGGCCAGCAACAACATTCAGACTCTCAAAACCTCGAGGATGATTATCATCTGGATTTGCAGGGTAAGAAGCTCACGATGTTCAGGAAAGGGAGTTTTCATGCAGAAGATAGCCCTGGCACCCCGGAACATCCAAGCACCAACCATATGATGCAGGCATTGAGCTTCGCCCAGGACTATCACAATGTGCTTGCCGGCCGTTATATCGATGATCATAGTCACCTGGAGGAAGATGAGCCGCCAATAACACCACCCAAAGACCGAGATATGGCACCACTACCACTGACGTGGAGGAAAAAGTCAGACGGGTCATCACTAGGAGAGACTCCTCCACGCACCCAGATGCCAAGTACCTCTTCGTCGGGACGATCTTCCGGACGACACAAGAATCTCAAGAAGATGAGCTCGTGGGTGAATCATCACCTGAGAAAAGACCCGCAACCTGCCAGACAACAGACAGCTGGAAATACCCCTAAGAGACCATCTCAAAACCAACTCCCCGAGGCTGAAGTAGATCGACTGTTGAAGAAAGACGTCCGTCTAGCAAACTTTATTCAGCATGGCAAAGATCTCATGTCTCGGAAGATGCTACATAAAGACCCTGAATCGCAGAAGCCGCTGGTCATCTCGTATCCATTTCGTCAGAATTCTCCCCAGGCACCCGGAGACTCCTCAGAGTTTGCATCTCCGTTTGAGCTAGCGACGCCTTTATTCCGCCTCCCAGCTGGCCTTGCCATAGTACGGAAGTCACCTTCATCGACAGCACGACCGCAAACCGCCAGCGACTTGCCCTCCTCACCTTTGTCTACCCACTCATGGCCCGATTTTCCTGTCTCATCGCCGTTCCGCTTCGACTTCTCGCGCCGCGGCTCGTGGCAGAGCTCGAAATCACAACCACAATTTGCGTCCACAAGTTCTTTTAAACAAAGGCCATCTCTCTTCTCTGGCACGCATTCAGTTCCGCGCTCCTTTTCATATTCAGCAATCTCAGTAGCCACACCAGAACCGCAAGAAGCATTCTACCCGTACAGCCCACCACAGTCGCGTCGCCGTTCACACAATGTTGGCTCGCCGCGCACTACAGCGCCCCTTTCACAAGGGGTCACACAGCGCACCGAAGATTCGGCTGAGGGTGCGATACATAGACTGAACTTTGTCGAGAAGGCAAAATATGCTCGGGATGTATGGAAGACGCATCAAAAGGAGCTTAGGAACGAGAAGCTGAAGCAAAGCATAAGGCTGGTAGGACCAGCTGATGCAAGAGATGTGGCGGGCTATATCAAGTGCGATGGAAGATCGAGTGAAGACAGCGGCATTGGTGAAGGCCCTCTACCTGGACAGACTCTCAAGGACTTGAGCTAGGCTTGCATGTTTAACTGATAGACTTGAACATAGCGTTGATTAATAGCCTGATATTTGGTTATGGGTTAAATACTCAAGGCCACCTCAGTTCACTCTATTGATTTGACCAGTGTGGACCTGTTAACGCACAGCTGAGAATACTCTCCAATTCACGAAATCAACTCATGACACTCTCGAAGTAGGATGCTTGCTTCCGTACAGCCCGGCCAGCCACAGCATTGAGACAATGACCAGAAAGGTGTATATCGTATGAGCTAGGATCCGATTCCTGTGAGCAACTTGTAGAAAGTTGTGCTCAAAAGGGACCCACGAATGTGCAGGGTAAAATTTGAGGGATCATGATTTCAATTACATTCACGGAGGCGTGCGTGAGCAGATTCACTCCGCGGTAATTACACCCTTCAAACCTCGACCTTCCTGTTGCAGAAACGCTCGGATAAGCCCGAAAATGCCACTGATCGACGTTGGGGTCCAAAATGATGCTGTACTACCCGAGGACCAAGATGGCTAGCTCTTGCAGTATTGCGTACCCTAATTGGCTGGAGGCTCTCCGAACAATTGACCACTATGCACATGTGTGGCACATGCTTACAGGGTCCAAGATGAGGAATTACCGTTTGGGCCTGCGCCTGTAAGCGCGACAGACACAATATTGTTGAGGCCCCCGAGCTCTGCTTGCACAATTTCTTCATTCACAACACCTAAAATGTCTCCAAACTTTCTTCAGGCGCGTCAAACACCACAACCACTCGCAGCAACCCTCACACAACCCACGACAACAATCGCGCTCTCGACAACCTTTATACCACCCGCATCATGCACGCTCCCTTCACATATCGATATTCTCCCTTCCCCGGGCTACCTAATCTGGTGGAACGAGCCGGTCCCATACACAAGCATGACAATTAGTGATTGCTACCCCAACGAATTCTTGCGCTCCTACACTTCAGTTGCACCGACCTCAGCGCGCGCACTCGGATCGTCAATAGTACCGGCCATGAGCCCACTAGTTTGTCCCGAGAACTTCTGCACACAGTATGTTGGAAGCGACAATTACATCGCATGCTGTCCCAGCGGGTACAAGTTCCAGACTACGGGAACGCCCGTCGTGAGCAACCGGCCGGCATATGGAGGAATCTGCTATACGGATATACCGATTAGTCAGGAGTTGACGGCTGTGATGTACGACTCTACGGGCTCTGCGCACCAGGAGGTGTGGGCGCCCAGTACTACAGGCGCCCAGGGTTGGGCACATCCCATTGACGGGTGGGCGGCGAGCAAGCCGTCCGTTGGTTGCGCGGCCAAACAGTCGGCAACGTCTCGCTCTGGGAGTACGTCGTCGGTATCGACATCTAGCAGGGACAGTACTTCTAGTAGATCATTGACGGATAGCGTCTCTTCGGCGAAGGCGAAGGCGAAGAAGAAGAAGCCCTCAGGCGGCGTCATTGCTGGCGCTGTTTTGGGGGGGCTGGTTGCGCTTGCTGCGATCCTCGCGCTTGTGCTTTTGTTGCTGCGGCGGAAGAAGCGTGCGAGAAAGGATGTTGACGCTGGAGAACAGATGTCACAGAGTGAGGATGGTACACTCCATCAGGCTGAGGGTGCGCAAATCCACCAGAAGGATGGGGATACTGCTCGCGTGGAGGTAGATGCTGTCGTTGCCACAGCCGAACTGAACTCAGGCAAAGGTGGCAACCTTCATGAGATGGGAACAGAACATGTGTCTGAGTTGCCTGCTGGGTCGGTTGCACGGGTGGACAGAAGACAGGATCCATAGTGAACGAGATATGTGAGAGGTTTCATTGAGATCGTCTAGTTATCGAGAAGGTAAAAGTGGGTATCATCGCCTGCAAGGTCGTACAAAGTTGTCAGAATGCTGTCGCCTGGACGGGCCGACTGGGAGAAAAGGAGCCTGGGTGATTATTTCGGCGGTTTCCTGCCATACACCACAGTCCCTGGCAGATATGCATGCGCCCGGTAGCTCTTGAGCTCCTTCCGCATCTGCGCAAGATGAAGCTGCGCTCTCGAGATGCTCCAGCCGCCAACCTGAGTCAGCAGCCTCAACATGAACCCCTCGATCCCATCGTGCAACCTCAGCTGATTCCATCTCCCGATGTTCTTCATTTTCTTGTCTTGACTCCAGCCGTTCATAGGCCATTTATACTGTACCTCTACGACGTCCACAAAACCGGCCATTTCCATCCTTTCTTTTGCTTCCTCCCAGATCGTAAAGCTCTTGCCAAACCTGTCGCCCATTTCAATCACCGTCTTGCCCCACGTATGGTAGAAATGATCTGGCCCCATCGTCCCATCGTCAGCAACTGGTTGCACGGAATGCTCCACAATTTCAATCCAGCCGCCCGGTTTTGTGTGCTTGTATGCTTCCTCGAAGAAGAAGTCCCAGTCTGGTATACACCCAAACAGCTCACGGATATGTATGAAGTCGAAGTGATTTTCTGGAAATGTCCAGTCTAGGCATACATCGTCGATTTCGAAGTGGCAGTTCGGTGGGACCCATTCGGGCTGGATGGGCGAGAGATCGGTGCCAGTAACGGTCGCAGAGGGGTATTGATCGGCCATGTCGATAGCCCATATGCCGGTGCCGGTGCCGACGTCGAGGATTTGCTGGGGATTTTGTATGGGTGCTAGGTGCAGTTTCTGGTCGAGTGTGAGGAGGTACATGTGGTGTGCAAAGTCAAGAATCTCTTTTGCGGGCTCGTCGTTAGGGCCCCAGTAGGCGCCATCTCGATATGCATGGTACTGTCGCCCATTCTCTATTCGGTGGTTCAGGATGTTGGAGGCGAGAGAGTCAGTCTCGTCGCCCACGAGGCTGCCGCTGTCGAAGCCTGAATCAGACGCAGAATCGAAGACCTGATCTTCCTCTTCTGGCGAGGCTCCGTCGGTCTGGTGGCCCAGTTGCGGTGAATCAATATGCGCGTGCAGGTCGACGCCGCTGTCCTGGGGTTGCCGCCGCCCTATCGTGCTAGTTGTTGCCATAGTGGGCTGGTTCGGAGATATGGATCCGGGGAGTCAGATCGCGGTGCAGTGAGGATTGTCGCTATCTCAGGCTGCACGGGGAGGGCAGTTACATTATGACAAGCCGATCAGCCGGGCGAGTCTCCGTGGACATTTCTCGCCCATGATCCGCGGGAGCTCTCTGGCTATATTAAACGGCAGCAAGCGGGCTGGTGGGCAGCTGCTGGCCGCGCCGCAGGTCAGAGTATCGCTCGCCCGTGGCGGGAACTAGGCAAGAGCGTCTCCGCTTTACAATGGGCCGGCAGCCAGTCGCAGTTGCACAGCTGAGTCGCCATCTCGCTACGAATTCGACGGCGCAGACCTTCTGCTAAATCGCGCCCTCGTCGGCTGCTTTAGAGACAGACAGGACATCGCGCCGTTGGCCGCTGCGGTTGAGAAATCTACCGAAAAAGGGCCGTGTCAAACGTTCGCTGGGACTGGGCCCGAGTAGCCAGCGATAGATGACTTGGTCAGGAGACCGTAAAGCTTCTGTCAACGACACCGGAAGGCCGATCTCAAGGTTAAGATACATCGCGCAGCTCTGTGGGAAGGCGTGCCGCCATAGTCAAGTCGCAATGGCAGAAGGCCCTGTTAATGGTAGCGTACCACGCCAGCTACCCGTGCTGATCATTGGCTCCGGTGCGTGCCTCAATGCTTGCCGTTATGCTGTGTAACTGTTACTGATTTGAGCTGCAGGCAGCACAGGACTCGCACTTGCGCAGGGACTGCGAAAGGTAAGTAAGACGAGACGCTGTTACCAGCCTCGCTGTGTCACTTCGCAATGCAGCATTATGTCATCCCCGCTCACCGATCAGCTGTTGTGGCTTCAACCTCGAGTATAAACTGACAACACCAGGCTGGCATACAATGCATAGTCTTCGAGAAGAATGCTTATCACCATGGAGAAAGAGACTGGAACATGGGTCTGCACTGGGGCGCACCAACACTCAAAAGTCTCATGCCGGACGGCCAGTTCGATGAGCAGGTCCAAAGCCTCCAAGTCGACCCTCACGTGCCCACAAAAGAGCTTGACGACTTGATCTGGCTGAAAGGCGATACCGGCGAACGCTTGGCAACGATCACATTTGGTCCCTTCTACCGCCTGAGGAGAAGCAAGCTGCGAGATATTTTAAGTCAAAACCTTGACATTCAGTATGGAAAGAGCCTCCAAAACATTACTTACTCTGAAGACGGCCGATCCGTTACTGCGCACTTCGCCGACGGTACCTCTACTGCTGGATCATTGCTAGTCGGTGCCGATGGGGCACGCTCAACAACTCGAAGCCAGCTTTTAGGCCCAACTCTAGGCGCAATAAACAACATCCCCTACTGCGCAACCTTCATCCAGCAGAAGTTCACCTCTGAACAAGCTCTCTACCTCCGCTCCTTCCATCCCCTCTTTCTTGCCTCCGCGCATCCAAATAACACATTCGCCTTCTTCGGCATGCACGACGCCCCTGACCCCAATGATCCCTCGACCTGGACGTTCTTCTTCTATGTATCCTGGCACTCCACGTTGGAAGAGCAAGAAGCAACCAAGCACTGGACAGATGTGCAGCGCGTAAAGCAGCAGAAGGAGTTGGCTAAGCATTTCTGCGACCCCTGGAAGAGCGCACTAGAATGGACGCCCGATGACGCATCAGCTTGGTATTTAGGTCTTACAGACTGGGATCCTGGGCTCGAGGGTCACCGCTGGGATAACCACAACGGCTTGGTGACGTTGGTGGGTGATGCGTGTCATCCCATGACATATCAGAGAGGTCAGGGGCTGAACCATAGCGTTACTGATGCTGGAAAGTTGAGGGATGCTCTCGTGAAGATACAAGAAGGTGGTCAGCAGGCACAAATCATAAACGAATTTGAGGAGGAGTTGGTTCGGAGAGGTGGGACAGAGGTCAGGGATGGGACTGCGAATACGAGCATGTTGCATGATTGGGAGAGAATCAAGGATAGCCCGTTATTCAAGAAGGGGATGAAGAAAACCGACGCTTGAACTATCTACCAGACGCCATTATGAGGCGAAATAGGACACTAGCAACCTCGAAAGTGTCTAGAAATCATGTTAATACATTCCGATATCCTGATTCGAGACGCAGCTCGTTACAAAACCTTTACCTGTGTGTTTCGCCCATTCTAAGACTGAGATTCAAGAAACACGTTCTCGCCAAGCGTTATTCGCACACCGTTTCAGTATTCCACGAAAAGCACAAGTTGAAGGCTTCATGCCCAGATATGGAACACCTGCTCTGTCCATATTTTAGCTTGTGTCCTTTCCTAATAGGGAAGGTCCTTCCCAACGACTTTACTGCTGCATTCTTGCCTCGGGTCAGTCGGTCCACATCAACACCATGGTTTTCATCATTTAAATTTACATTTCAACTTTCTAGGATCACGATTGACTTATGGGATAATGGAGGCCCTTCCGCAAGAGCTATACGATAACGTTTGTCACGCCGGCATGAATCAACCACAGAAATGCTAAATCAGGGATAGATCACATCACATGTCGGCATCGAATGGTCTGGAGATGAATTCAGAGGAAAGCCGCGATTGTCCAAAAGCAAGACAATGGTAGGCAGGCAGCAACTCGCTAACCTTCGCCTTGTGAACAAGAAGTGGGCCAAAAGTGCATCGTCTCGGCTGTTCCAAAGCCAATACGTAGCATTCCCACCACCCACCCTTCGAGAGGGTGATAACGATTGTACACTGTTCAAGGTTTCGAAAACTCCTCTTGCCAATAATGTCCGCCATATTTTAGTTCGACAATCGAACCAGCGTGAGACGAATAGTTTCTCGGCCGAACTTCGTCCAGTTTTACAAGGATACAAGGAAGCAGTGCTTGCAGCTGTTTGCAGCTTACCCAACTTGGCTTCTGTTGTGTTTTCTGCGGCTATTGGTGGTGATAGAGAGTGGTGGTACAACGAAGCAGAACCCAAAGAAGGTCCACACTTTCATTACACTGATCTCATTAGCAAGATATTCCACCGTGCTCCTGCTTTGGTAGCATTAAGGTTCATGCTTCCAGGAACGCATGATTTTGCAGCCCTTCTGGAGAAGGATGTGGGCGACGGTTTGAACCCATCCCGTTACTCGATCAGAACAAGGATGAAGAACATCAGATCGCTCGAGATCAAGGTGAGCGATGTCCGCCGCCGACCTATTCAGCGCATATCCGCACACGAGGACTACAGGGATGAATTTTTTGACTTCATCAATATGGCAGAAAGGTTGAGAACGCTTAGTGTCCAACTATGTATTGAACCTGTTCTCGACTTCGACTATCTTCAGGTCCATCGTCTGAACGAGTTGAGATGCCTGGAGCTTCAACACGTCAGCGTTTCTGCCGGCCATCTTTTAGACCTTGTTATTAGGAATGCGCACTCGCTGCAGCTTATCTGGCTAGGCGACGTCGTTTTGAAAAGCACAACATGGATGGACGTATTTCTCGGACTCTGTCGCCTGCCTCACCTGACAACCTTTTGGATGATCGAGTGTGGTTACTCAACGGATGGTCAATCTGCCCGGTACTACGTTCATAATCCGGATGGCCCGCGTATGATAATGGGATGGCCGCCGTCTTCACAATTCCCAGAGATCTCTCTTCGAACATCTCACCAACCTGACTTCAATGCATTTGGCAATCTCCAACGACATGTCAATTCGATTCGGCGTGCACTTGGCAGAAACGTTTATGAAGCCGACCTTTACCAATATCTTGAGCACGAGCCGATCGAAGACGCACCGTAAATTTTCTCCCTACTAGAATGAGTGAATGCAGTTGTCGGAAAAGTATCAGGACTTGTGTAGCACAGGTCTATTGGAGCATTTAGCGAGCATAAAGACGTTTCACCTGAAGCATTGGGACATGATCGGCCCTCCAGAGTCTGTACTGGTCAATTCAAGCCATGAAATGATACTGCTAGCGCCTCATTTTTCGGCAATTCAAACGTGGTACAATAGACCTCATATGCAGACTGTACGTTTATGTGCCACATATCAAAGTGACCGTTTGTGGAGAAGCATCCACACCTAAGTATCTCGTCATACTATCATTCTGCTCACACGAAACTTGAGACTACCAGACGATATCTCACTCTTACCTTTCCCCTACAATACCGCCTTGCCTGATTTTCGTCCATAACTCCCCCCAGAACGTTCTCGTCTCCCAAATCGGCAGGAAGCAGCTAATCGCACTACTCACAAAGACCCAAATGAAGCTGATAACCACCCATGCCGTAAAGAATCCCTTGCTGAAGATGTAATGACTGAAGAACATAGGCATGGGCAGTAGGAAGTCCAGGATGAAGGTCAGCACGAAAGAGGATATACATGCGAGCTTGAAGGCACTGCGAAGGGATGCAGGTGAATCGTCGCCGTTGTGGGAGGCTTCAGTTATCCCTTCGGCATCGGCTTCCAACGAGGATGCTGCTGGGATGGACTGGATGGGTGAGGAAGGAGCGGACTTGGTGTCCTTCTCTTGCTCGAGAGATGTTGTGCCTGTGGGCGTTTCGACTTCTACTTGTCTAGATCCCTCGCTAATCGGTATGGCGTTGATAGCACGCGTAATTTCCCAGTCGAAGTCGTCTGGCTTGATGAGTGAGACTGTAGTGGTCACGATGAGGCCGGTCATGATTGCAGATAAATTGCCTGCGAGCGTGGCATACTCGGTGCCAGTAGTTTTGACAGTTATCTCTCCGAAGTAATGGTACGCTGTCGTCAGCCACGCGATGAGACCCACAGAAAGGCCACAAACACATCCTAGGATGGCTCCAAGACGAGTTTGCTTCTTCCAGACGATCGAGAACGCGGCTGGGAAAACTGCACCACCTATGAGCAGGCCCATGACGCTGTGAAATATTAGCTCAGCAAAGTTATATAACAGAGCGACTGTTGTGGGCTTACAGGAAGAGCCATCCAAGGTCGATGGTCGCAGCATTCCAGATACAGGCGAAAACCGCCATTACCACCCCGAATACACAGATCATGATGTGCGACACAAAAATTAGTTGCTGTGGCGTAGCCTTGGGCTGAATATATGCCTTATAGACGTCGAAAGTCAAAAGACTTGACACCGCAATGAGCTCTGCTGAGGCACAAGATGTGACTGCCATGAATAGTACGATGAGCAGTGCGGCAGCACCATTCTTTCCCAGCAAAGCAATGGCTGCATATGGCGCTGCAAGACCGGACGAGATCTCATGCGCGCTGGGAATGTTCGGATATGTAGGGAAACTCGGATGGTCCGTCAGTGCTGCAGCAGCCAGTCCTAGGGTTGTCGAGAACCCAAAGGGGATCGCAAACCAGGCAATTCCACCAAGAATGTATGCCTTTACTGCCGTGGAAGGCTGGGATGCGATGGCTCGCTGCCAATACGCTTGGTCGAGAAACACCGTGCCAGATCCAGAGCAGAGTTGGATGACGCCGAAAATGAGCCCGAAGTTAGATTTCAAAGTGACGTAGGAGCCGTCGTGGTTGCCGTCAATGGGCCGTGTGGTTGCAGCGCTCTTCAATAGGTCATACATGGCGCTTGGTGATCCGATGAGTTCACTTGTGGCGTAGGCGTGGAACATGAAGTATAGGATGATAATCATCAGAATCAAAGTGTGCGAGTAGTCGCACAAGAAAGTCGCTCGAAGACCGCCGAGAATCACGTACGCGCACACGCCTGGTAGAGTTAGCTCAAGCATCAACTAGGCGGGCTGGTCCTTACCAACGGGTATGAGGAAGATGGCCGCATACACATTCATGCCAGTTAAGGCAGTGACCACGGCACTACCTCCAAGCAGAAGCTGACTGCCGACAAGTATGTTCGTAATGAAGGCAAAGAACATGAACACCAAGTGAGCAACACGACCATACCTAGCGTTGATGATCTCTAGATAAGTGTGGCATCGCGGGGCATTCTGCTTGACTTTACAGGCCAGGATGGAAAATAGGAGGATCTGCACAGTCGCCCCTGCAGCGTACCAGAATGGACCTGCAACTCCATATGTGTATGCGACCTTGAACTCATCAGTCGAATGTCTAGACTTCACAGATCTTAACGCACAGTGCTTGACTGTAGCAGTGTAGCTGCCCAGGTCCAGGCTGACACAATACCGGATGCTATCAGACCGGGCTTAACAGACCGAGACGCTGTGTTGAATTCCTCCGATTGCTTTGTCGAGTATGCTGTGTATCGGTTCTGGATCCATGATATGCCCATCATCAGAAATGCGAAGAAGAAACCAATGCCGACAACGACGCCTGAAACAATGTCAGCCTTAACAACAGTGAAACCGAAGTTTGAGCGCACCATAGCCGGCACCGACAGGTAGTATGGCTGCCGCAGACTCTGCCATTGTATGTCGCTAGTGTTGAGGTGGAACCGTTGCATGTTGAGGGGGTTTCATGAATCCTTATATCAATCTTGAGAATCTTAGCCCGACTCCATTTCTAGGATCCGCATCCCGTCTGTCGTGAAGGCAATACAAGTGGCCAACGCGATGTTGAGTTGGGTGACTGACGTATCGCAATTAAGGGAGTACTCCAATGCTACCCCAACTGCTTACTCCAACAGATTCGGCAGGCATGATAGATTGTAATAGGTGCAAGTGTACATCCCCGCTTCGAACACCCGGGGTTACTGGATATGGATTGCCAGATTTGTACTAGGCAGTGCAGATCGAGCAAGGAACTGCATGTACATCTCCACAAAGATTTAGATAAGGCGGCGTAACGTCGGGGCAGATGCTTGACCTATCTTATCTGCAATATGATAACATCCTGAGAACTGCTTACTCCAACTTCTCGTGTAAAGCCGCGGTTTACGAATCCCGTCTTGAGCCTTAACTTGTACACTGTTGGAGTCGATTATTCCATGGTCGTCACTTAGCCTTGTCGATATTGACGGCCAACACCAGCGCAAATGTCGCGACGAGTAGCTATACGACATTAGCGCCCACTGCCTTCTCCAACTCGACCCAGCCGCATCACTACTCACAAGAGCGCTCATCACCATTATCACAAACACCTCCCAGCCCCCCGCAAGTGCCTTTCCTCTCACCAACGCATCTTGCAATCTCCAAAACCGAATCGCTCCAACCAGAAGCACAAAGATCGCCATACCAATGAAGGTCACACTGAGCGGTTCTCCAATGACATAGAACCCAATCTCAGGATTTGGTTTCGCTGCGCGCTGAATCCGGAACAGCTGCGCAATTATTACGCCTACCATGACGAGGATGAGAGAAGTCCGTAGGTAGCCGAGGAATGTGCGCTCGAGTGCTGGACGTAATTAGCATAACTGTCACACGGGCTGAGAGAAGGTGACAAACCTAAGTGATCTCGATGAGCCCCTTCATCGATGGTCAGACTATCACAAGTCAATAGGCTATCAGGTGGTACGTTTTCCGGTACTATACCTGACATGCTTCGTCCAGAAGCTTACGATCGGATTATACCAGTGCTCGTCTCGAACGGAGCTAGTCCGAGAGATTATTACTTCTGGCTGTGTAGTGGCGTAGCTTTCAAGTGATTCACGGTCCCGGAGCAGCGCATTAGAGGCTGCTGAACTTCGGTTTGATGGTTTGCGCGTTTGGGAAGGGACATCTAGTTGTCTGCTGGATGCACTTGACGCCGCCCGATATGATCCATGCCGCTCAAACGGTCTTAACTCTTGCGCAACGCGTTGATGTTCAATCTGTACAGCTTCCTCGGAATCCGGATGGGATACGCGACGCGTGCAATCATGTAGCGTTGCAGCGTGTTGCTGATGGCTTGGGGTGGCCATTGTTCGCTGGTGGACTGTTCAAGGAGTGCAACAGCTGATTTGTCTTTGATTGCGACGACATCGCGAACGCGAATACAAAGTGAAGGACTACGGAACTGTTTGCTTTCAAGTTGACTTGCGGGGAAACGGCCGCTCTCACGATAAGCTTGAGGGAGCTCGGACCGTCGGTCGGCTTGTCGGCTTGCGTTCTGACATCATAGCATTATGATCAAGTGTATTAGCACCTACACTGTCGTCCAATATTTACAAACTGAATTTTCCGGACAGTAATACAATACAAAAACTCGCTCGGGTATGGCATTGTGAATGCATCGTTGCACCGACGAACTATCTCTTCTTCTGGTTACATCCCATTAAGCACGCTCTGCACGCCAACACTGCTCACATCCTCTCTTCTGCCGATAAATAGCTTCAACTCCTGAGCGTCTTGGCCCGCACCTCTTAGTCTATCTCTCAGGGCCTCTGGCCCAATAATAAACAGTGTGCTTACATCACTAAGCACGTCCATAGCTCCCGGCTCTAAGTCGTCGCCTGTGGGCCAACCGCGCACAAGCTCTACGTAGCGGTTCATGTCTTTGGACACACTGAGACCACCAACTTGAGATACAGTGAATTTGAGCAGATTTGCCAAAACAAGTGCACGCAAGCCACGAGCGAGCTCTGCGAGGAAGAGCGATAAATTGCGGCCTGAAAGGGCACCGGTTGCTTGTTGAGCGACTCGAGATAGAAAAGCGGCGACTTCGCGGCAGGCTGCTGTCTCGCTTGTGACCATAAGGTCTGCGTCATCCTTGGGCCGAAAGTCGGTTTTCTTTTGCTGTGCCAGACATCTGCTCACCCAGTTCAGTGATGCTGTCAGGGTGAGGTTGAGGATGTTGGACAATTTTGATTCTAGTGTTGACATTGTAGTGTTGGTTGACTTCTCGATTTCGCGTCGAATGGTCAAATTCGGTGTGCAAAGCGGAAGCAGGATTGTGGTGATGGTTTGTTGAAGGAGATGCAGGATCGTGGTTATGGCGTGGAGTGATGAAAGATGGGTGAGATCAGGTGGTGTCTTCGAGTTCTCTTGCGATGCAGCATGGTCGGAAGCACTTTCCGTGAGTCAGTATCGGGTAACACAAAGGGCATCAAATGACTTACGAATCAAGAGCAGTCTCAAGATAGATCTCTCCCATTTGCTGTAACAGCAGATTGAGTAGGTTCTGGACGTCCTTCGGGGTCTCATTGCCCGGTGACAGTTCCAACCCACGTCCAACGCCTTCGGCCAGCCACTTGAGCATACGCTTTGCGGTCGCTAGGGAGAGTCCACCATCCTCGTCCGTGACTTCAATATCCTTCTTATCTTGTTGATCCTCCTTCACACCGGCAATTCGAAGAAGAGTCGCCTTTTGACTGGCGGGCAGATCGGTACTTTCTAGTCGGTCCATGTACGCATCTCGTGCAGATGATGCAAGTTCCTTGCCTCGTTGTGCCAATGACCCGAAATACGATGTAGGCATCTTTCTTCGGCGGGAATGGTAGATTGTAAACTTGAGTAGAAGGGAGGAATACAGCTCCTCCAGGTTCTTCTTTTCCCTCTCAATGTATGACGATCCAATGAAATATCGAGAAAAGAGCTCCTCAAGTTGTTGGTCCAAGGTAGCTGCAACCTGGGATGTGACAGGCTCAGGATGTTCTGTCAAGCCGTGTGCCTTCAGATCTTCAACAAGCTGTGTAATGTACGCTCTCGATGCAGCTAATGCACGCAAAAAGGCAAGACTTGAGAGGTCGTTCGCTTTGTCCAGTACCATCTCAAGCCGCTGTTGTATCGACTGCTGGAAAATACGCTCCACGAATCTGATGAGAACCTCTTCGTAGTAGGGAAATGCTCGCTTGATAATCACAGATTCTTCCTGAACGACAATCCTGACTTCGTCGATCAAGGACTGTAAAGTGGGCTCCACAGATGGTGGTTCCATGTCCGGATCTTGAAGGGCGTCCCATGCCTCATCATTCAGCGCAAGCTCCTCCGAGACAAGCTGATGGCGATCGATGAAGAATGAGTGTTGACTGATGTATGTTGCAATGACACTTGATCCATCGCTGAAGCCTCTCAGCGCAACTGCGCAGTCGCGCATGCCATCGTAATTTGGCCTTCTGTAGCACTCGTCAAACTTGCTGAGCAGGTCCTGCTCCAAGTTCTCCAGGAACTTTTCGATGACCTCTCTAGTGTTGTGTTTCGGCTGCGCCATAGTCTTTCTCCTATTGCCGTTCGGTTCCACACCGTTCGTGCGCTGGTTGTTGTCAGGGTCAAGACGCACGCTGATCCTCAGTAGCTGGCGTGCGATTTCCGCACAACGCACAATGCCGCCGCTCCTGCGATGGTCTTCCAGGATATTGAGCTCGCCCCTCTCGCTGACTTCTTGCCAGCATTCAATGAGGAACTTGGCGTCCATTGCCCTCTTGCGCTGGCGATCCAGTTCCTCCAGTCTCTCGCCAATGCGCATGGCGATATTGCCCCCGGAATCTGGGCCTCCATCGTCTCCACCATTGAGCGAGCTGTCTAGTTTTTGAAAGCGATCGATTGCCTGCTCGAGCCTTCTCCCTAGCGACTCCACGTTCTGGTTGTGTTGCGCCTCAGCACGCCTGACCGCTCCTGACAGCTCACTCTCCCTCTCTTCCAGGTCTTCAGATTGGCTGTTCAGACGGTTCAAGGCATGCTCGAAGGTGCGGATCAGGGGCTTTGGATCGAAAGCCTGTTGACTCGAGGCTGGGGCTGACTTTCGAGAAACAGGCACGGCACTATCGGAGAGCTCTTCGATAAAGTCCTTGACTATGAAGTCTTTGCTCTGCGAAAAGTCAGCGCTACATTGCGAGGCCAGGATCTGGTGTAGCCAACCGAGAAGGTCTCCAGTGTAAACTGCGGTGCGCGGCTACCAGAGACAGTCCTCGACGTGAGGATCGACGCTGTCTCCGGATTTAGGTTGGACATGTTGAAGCCTTGGGACCGTCCAGTCGCGCAATGCAGTCAAGGTGCGAGGCAATCGCAAACAACGCGCCGGTCTATTACGGCTGTCTGGCCAGGTGTTGCCTTTCTCAAGCTGGCGCCTCAGGGCAGTTGCGGACCATGGAGTCTACGAGATACGCGAGTGAGGCCCAACAATTTGCGATACGTTAGTATGTGCTACTCCCCACTGTCTACTGCGCCATTGTCGTTGTATTGGTGATCAACGGTGAACTGCTAGCTTCCCAAGCTTCGAGGTCGCGAGGTGTGGCTTGCGCCCCGCGTCCCGCGTTTCGACCTGGGTAGCTGCCGGCGACTGACCTCATGCACACCAAATCAGCCATGTTGCGACGTACTTTCTCCAAGACATGAACACGAATGCATGCCAGACATGATGCGCACTATCCTTGGCACTTGCGACGAAGAACGCGCAATGACACTGCCTCGACAAGGCTGAGCACCCAACATGATGCGCTTGGACGGCCTAACCGGCAGCAACGGAGACGCCACAAAACGTGGCTGCTCAACCAGTCAACTTTGCGGAATCCTATGATCTCACAACCTCCGCCAAACTGACACGTATTGCGCCCAACCGCTTCCTCTACACTCATTGCTTCCTTTTTCTTTTGTTGTTTCCTGTTCACTGCATACAGAATACCCATTTTGTCACCCCATAGCTAGCACTCCTCCCGCAATGGCTTCGGCAACTGGCATCACGCCCGCGCAAGAAACGGCCTTCCGCCGAGGCACATACCAAGGGAAGCAATTGACGCCGCAGCAGCGCGAAGAGCTCATGAAACCCTTCCTGCCGTCCGAGCCTACTTCATCTTCCGATCGCGAAATTAAGAAGAAAGCTGCAGCCACCCGGCGCCGCAAAGCAACCCACAAGAGACGCACTGGACCCATACGCGCATTCATACACTTCTTCATATACCACGTCATCGCACTACTCTTCTCAGTCTTCTTCCGCTTCCGTCGCGCCTACAGACTCGTCAGAGGCAAGATTGTCGAATTGCTCAAGTACCACCACCGCACCCCGGAATTCATTGCCC
The DNA here is from genome assembly GCA_004835665.1 of Phoma sp. XZ068. Classification (NCBI taxonomy): domain Eukaryota; kingdom Fungi; phylum Ascomycota; class Dothideomycetes; order Pleosporales; family Didymellaceae; genus Phoma; species Phoma sp. XZ068. The sequence continues at coordinate 480,006 of RBKR01000008.1, read as the reverse complement.
ACGATGTCAAGAAGCTCCAGAAGCTGCCCAAGCACCTGAGCGTCATTGTAGACTACCAAGAGGATGACGAACACCAGGGAAACGCAGGTCTGGAAGGCCTGGTCAACGACGTATGTGAGATCGCAGCTTGGGCTGCGTCCGCAGGGATCCCATTCCTGAGCGTGTACGAGCGGACTGGTAAATATTTCCCAACACGTCCGACCGTCCGAAGGTGATACTGATATCTGCATAGGTGCGCTTAAGAACTACCTGCCCCAAACCCACGCCAGCATCTGGAACACACTCGAAGCCTACTTCGGCCCCCGCCGCAAGCCCACACTCTCCCTCCGTGCGCCCCACCTCAGCTCCTACTCCCCACCCAACACGCCTCCGCAAACCGCAGACTCAAACGGTGATCACGAGGAAGAGCGTCAGCACTTGACTGTTATGCTACTCTCCGAGCACGACGGCCGCGATACGATTGTCGACTTGACACGGACGCTGGCCGAGATGGCGCAGAAGGGCGATGTGCGACAAGAGCAGATCAACATGGATCTGATCGATGCGCAGTTGAGCGACCATGTGAGCAGCGAGCCGGATCTGTTGATTTTGTTCAGCCCGACGGTGCAGCTGAAGGGCTACCCGCCGTGGCAGTTGAGGTTGACGGAGATCTTGTAAGTCCATTCTCGTTACTATTGAGCATACCGCTGACCATAGTACAGCCACCTGCCTGACAACAAGGGTGTCAACTACCAGGTCTTCTTGAGGGCGCTGTACAACTTTGCAAAGGTCGAGATGCGTCTGGGAAGGTAGTTGGTGCATCCAAATATCACTCTCCTATAGTCATAATACCCAGCTTCAGTAGCTTGCAAATCACATCGCAGTCATCTAGAATTGTGCCTATGTGTACATGACGAGACATGATATTCGTATCCTGCGATTATTCAATGCTGTTTTGCTGTTGACGATCGGCTATTCATAGTCGAACATAATCATCCTGCAATGAGGATCGGTGAAATATTTCGATAGTTGAGCCGTAGGTAGGAAACGTATTCATCACAACTGCATAACGGTCGAGTGTGGAGGTATCTTTGGATGTAGAGGCTATCTACACCATGTCTTCATGTCCATCGTGACCGCTTTTGTGCGTCACCAAGTCATAGAAAGTGTAATGCACCTAACACCTGTATTCGTTGTAAGGTCGTCAAGTACACACTATCCACCCCACGAAACCCATGCAACCAGTAACCCAAACCATTTACTTGAGAGGAATGAAACGGGAAGAGTGAGTGGCACCAATACCGGGCCTACCGTGCTTGACGGGCTTGCTGTGGGATTGTTAGCTCTCTGTCCTGCAGTCGTACGAGTTGGACTCGTTGTGTCCGGGGTTACGCACTATGAGATGGAGAATTCGGCGAGGTAGTGGCCAACCATCTCGGGCTTGATTTCGACCTGGTTGAACTCCTTGCCGGAGTAGACACCGATGACGGAGCCGATCATCTCGGGGACAACGATCATGTCACGGAGGTGGGTCTTGACGAGGTCGGGCTTCTCGTTGGGCTTGGCCTCCTGCTTGGACTTGCGGAGCTTCTTGATCAGACCCATGGGCTTGCGCTTGAGGCCGCGGTTGAACCTTCTGCGGGCACGGGCGTGGACGAGGTCGCGGAGCTCCTCAGAGCCGAGGTCGAGGAGCTGGTCGAGGTCGACTCCACGGTAGGAGAACTTGCGGAACGAGCGCTTGGCCTTAAGGGCTGTGGTGTGCTGTCAGCCTCTTATCCTTCCATGTCAATGCTTCGCGGGCGTCTGTAATGCGTCTCCTCCATCATCTGCAGTTTGAATCCTCCACAGTCTCGAGCTCAAAGGTAAAGGATTCGTGGCGGGATGGGAAAGGGCTCGCGAAAGGCAGTGGGAGTGGGAGTGGGAGCGTACCGGCAGCCTCCTCGGCGTTCTGTGTTGCTGTTAGCAAGCGCATACATTACTTCGTTGCAGATAATACTCACGTATTCGGAATCAGCCATGGTTGCGGTGGTCGAGAAGCTAGAAAGTTGACTCGATGGGGTCGCAATGGATGTCGTTCACGGTTGTTGAGGTAGTCGCGGTTCACAATTTCGACGTTCGCTTAAGCGAGAGTGGCAGCCACCACCATTGGACTTGGCGCGCCACTGCCCGACCGCGAACATCAAAAGCAACGCAACACGCCTGGTAATAATTAGGAGGCACTCGGAATACTGTCTGAAATTCTATGCTATGTGCTTCTTTTGGTATGTACTTGCAGCAGCAGTGTGCAGTTGCAGTCAAGTTCGCACATATGCATATCGAGAGCAGACAGCGGGAAACTAAATCCGTACTATTCACAGGGTCCTTTATTGGTGAAAGAGCATCAATCATGGTCGTCTCTCTGGCCTTGTAATTCTTTAACTTATACTCTGCATACTCATCTTGCGTTCAAGACAATGTTGCACGAGAATGGTAGACAATCCATTTGGTCACATGTACACGTATCAAGTCACTCAGGAGATTGCATATAATGATAGGGAGGGTGCATGGCTTCATTCAGGGTATCCTAGCAGACAAGTATCGGAGTATTGCCGCCTAACTGTTCTTCATATCCTCCCCACAGCACGCTCGACACCGCCCAAATGCTCTTGTTCATACCGCATGATTCTCGTGTTTGTCGAGAGATTGGCGTGATCATACTTCGTTGGTGGGGTATCCGTTTGGCGATGCACTTAGTCGAAGAGACCGAAGCCCATGTCGTCATCGGACTCCTCCTTCTCCTCCTCCTTAGCCTCCTCAGCAGGCGCGTCAGCGGCACCGCCGGCGGCAGCGGCGCCACCAGCAGCAGGGCCAGCACCACCAGCACCGCCGGAGGGAACGGAAGCAAGCTTCTCGGAACCGGAAGCGATCAGCTGTAGCAAGTCAGTGTCCGTACATGCAAAGTTTTCGATCAGCAGCCTGATCATCGAGAGGCGCATACCTCGTTGATGTCCTTGCCCTCAAGCTCGGAGATGAGCTGGTCGAGACGGGAAGCATCAGCCTCGATACCGACGGACTCAAGGACAGCCTTGACGTCGGCAGCGGAGGGAGAGGTGTTTCCACCGAGTCCGAGAAGGAGGTAGGCCGCGAGGTGCTTCATTTTGAATGTGGTTGTCGAAGTGTGTTTCTGGGTAGGAACAGGAGCGCAATCGATTTAACCTAGAATAATCAGAATTTAAGCGACAATGGCCTAGTCGCAAAGGAATCACGTACCGTTCTAACGGAGACTGGAGCTTCAAGTTCTCGTCGTGGGTTGGCGATCAAAAAGTTCGAAAGTAGGCGAAATTCCAAGTGGGATGCGCCCGGGTCGGCTAAACTGATCGGAGGGCAGTCGCGCGCACGGACGCAATCGAAGCCACGTGATGCTCGTCCTTTGCTTTATAAACTGCGTTCAGCGTGCGCCACTTGCTCCTTATTCTGTTCCCTGATTGTCTGCGCGCCCACTGTCCTTCCGCCTCCGCCTCTCCAGCGTCCGCGCGCCTGCGACTGTCCGTACTGCGACAATCCACAAATCTGCAACTCCACCTGGAAAGCATGTACGACTTGCCCAAGCGATACGACCGGTAACACTGAGTCAAACGCTTGCGAGTCGCCCACCATGAGCGTGAGTCCGGTCTTGCGACCGACGCCTGAGATTTTACTAATATCCTATCTCAGGCTTTCAGAGATATCATGTCCATAGTCGGACCTGGAGGAGCGAAGACAGCAACCGCACCAAAACAAGCGCAATCGCAGCCTGCTGGAGCGTCGAAAGCTACCCCGCGACCAGCTGCTGGCACAAACGGGGCGACACCAGCACCACAGCTCAAGCGCAAGGCATCAGGACCAGCAGACAACAGTCAAGTCAAGGTTCAGCGCAAGGACAGTCCCGCTCAGCCCGTGCAGTATACCGGTACTGCTCGTCCAACTGCAACTCCTGGAGCAGCAAGGCTAAATCAAGCTACAACAACTACCGTACCATACCGTGGAACAGCAGCACCATCATCGATCAAACCCGCAAACGCCGTCACAAAGAAGCCTACAGCGCCAGCAAGCACAGCAACCGTCCCACGGAAAGCGACCCCGCCCGCCCCAAAGCCTGCCTCTGCAGCCACGACGTCGACTTCCGCAGCTCCCGCATCGAAGCCTAAAGGATACCTGGCGCTACTTCAAAAAGCCAAAGAGAAGGATCTCACCAAGCCGGCAGCGCCCCCTGTCACCGTTGCTGCAAAAGGATTCATTCCAACCAAGAAGGAGCGCTTGGCACTCAAGGCGGAGGCAAGTGCAGCTAAGGGAAAGAAGCCAGGCGTAGTGCCAGCAGCAAAGGCCACGGATGTCAAGGGCGATGCTTCGAAGGCCCAGCGCAAGCCAGCAGATGTCGGCTACCAGGGCACCGCACGTCCAGCCAAGACCGCTGCACCCATTGGCTATAAAGGAACCGCCCGCCCCCAAAGTACCACAGCACCGTCTAGCAGAGGTGGAACACCTGCAGCCAAACCGAAGGCCAAGCCAGAAAAGGGTCGATACGACGGGTATGCCGACTGGTCCGACCTTGATGATATGGATGAGGACGAGGACGACTACGCTTCCGATGGCTCGTCTGACATGGAGGGTGGTATATGGGACGTCGAACAAGAAGAACAACTCGCGCTCAAGGCAGCAAAGAAGGAGGACGCAGAAGCCTTGGCAGAAGAGACGAGGCTCAAGCGTGAAAAAGAAGAAAAGAAGCGGAAGCTCATGGCGCTCTCGAAAGCAGCAGCAGCCAAGAAGAAGTACTAATTTCCTTTCTCCCTTTTGGCGTTTCTACGATTATACGGCATACCATACCATACCAGGATACGGGGCGTTCACTGCATTTCGGCGATTGCATAGCTATGGAGCGGTTTGCATTTCTTCAACACAGGCGCATGCATGGGTGCGCTCGAGCTCTATTCACCAACGATTGTGTTTTTACAGCGAGTCCTTAAAGGCGAATCCTCATAGAAGAGACCACACATAGTGTATAGTTCGGAGGATTGTTGGTGACAGACCTCAGTCAAACAAATATGAGTACCAAGGATTGTGCATATTGCAATCACACCACCACCTTCACACCGCTCCAACATCGCTCTGGGCTTGACTTAATCATCTTGCAGTATGCGTAGCGCTACCCCACCGCCACTTTACCATGCTGTACGACTGCCAGCTCACCATCAAACGCAGCATCAGTGAAATGAAGCATGTCACTCAACTGCCAACCCACCGTCTGCTATATCTCCTAGGCTGTCTGGTACACTGCTGAAACACGACATTCCCCACCCATACCATGCCCACAGTCCACACATTGACCCCGCGGCCCGAAAATCTCTCTACTACAGCAACGCTCGTTAATCGCCTTCAGAACTCTCTCCGCATTCACAGAGTCCGCCACAATGGGCCTCTCCATGCGAATCAATCTGGGTCCGTCCGCACAGACTCAGACAAGCGCCGCCCAAGAGTTGAAGATGAGTGGCTCGAAGCACCAGCGTCTCGTGGCTCACCTGACAAGCTCGTGGAGATTGAGGACAAGGGCGAGTACAGTGATCAGAGGTATGAAAGTTTGAAACTATACTGGAACAGTGTGATGGTGGAGGCGAGTGAAGCAGAACAAGAGAGACGGACACTAGAAGGGGGCACCAAGAGAAGGAAGAGGAGAACGGAACCAGTATATAAGGATAGTGAGCAACTTTACAAGGCGTACAGAAATGGGCAGGAACCACGAGGTAATGCGAAATCCTCCACATCAGCGCCGAAACGTAAGGATTCCCTTCTTGGTCCCTTGTCTACGAGTCCAGCGCTGGGTGGTCGTGTCAACGGCTCTTCCCAAAATACAACCGACCTTGACCATGGCAATAACGGAGACCGTTACATCACCTCGACTGAAAATACAAACGTAACAGACCTGAACACCTGCCCACCTACCGATGAAGTGTTGACGTGGAACTCAGCACTCAACCACATCCTAGCCAGCCCTTACATCGATCCCGAAGTATCTTCAACCATCAGAGCGCGAGCCCCCGGCGGGAGACAGAGTAAAAGTCACGAAGTGGTAGATATGAAAGAAGTCAGCATCGTCCCAAACTTCAGCTACCCAATCGAGAGTGCGCGATGGTACGGCGCAAGCAGCACTTTAGACCAGTCTTCCCTCGACAGAGACATTCAAGGAAATGAAATCGAAAGAGCAGAAAGTGACGAGCATTGTCCGGTTGGGCTGGGTATTTTGGTAAATGGTGACGATATTGCCAGTTGTCCAGATTCCAATAATCTGAGGGGTATGAACGAAGACTCGTTGTACTATGCACCAACACCGCCTCGACGCAGGACTTCAACTCCCGGCTCAGTCTTGCGGGCAATATTGGATTCCGAGGAGCTGAAGTTGTATGAGGCGATCAGAGCCGTAACACGCGGTTCTTGATCAGGAGTGCGGAGAACAGGTGAGGCCTTCTTTTTCTAGGAAATTGTTTACAGTGGCTGAGCTTCTGATGGAGAGAATTGCTGACCATGGAGGATGCGATGGGAGATGATTTAACAGCTCATCGTAGTATTGCCAACTGAATTCATTACATGACAGAGACGAGAACTGAGGCATTATTGACTAAAAGGATTAATAGAGAACTCGTTGCACTCATTGGTATATTGCAACGCAGAGTGTTAGTATTCTAGCAGAGGGAGAGCACGCCATGACACTTAGTGGACAAGTACGAATTGTAGACTGTATGAACGGGAGACGTATTGAGGATACAACAATGTATAAATAGCGTGAAAATTATCCATGCTTTGTTCATTGCTGTAATTTCAAGCCCCCGAGTGAGAGATAATGATGTCTTACATCTACTTACGCAGGACAACAAGACGATAAAATCCTTACATAGCGCATGGCAAAGGTTCACAAGTGGTATAAATGTAGTCACAAAACTCTGCGAGCCATTGATGTCAGACATGGCGTATAGCGGTCAACGGCGGCGAATTCCAGAGCTGAATGTCTTGCAGAGATACCCTGCTCTGGAATCTGCAGGTAAACCTATGTCTTGTGCGACCCCAACCTCGTTGTCGTACAAGCAGCCACTCCGGCAACCACGCAATGCTAAGGGTCCTCGCGGGAGACCATGAGCACACAGCGTCTGCAACCGAGCAACGAGGTTGGCGTTGCACGAAGATGGGTGTTTGTCGTTTGTTTGTAGCCGTTTGTAGTGTGCAGCCTGCGCTTCAATGGTGGTTTCGTTTGCTAATGTCAGTGGATGACAATGGCATTGTCTGCTGCTCAAAGGAATAGTAACGCGTCATGACTTGTGCAAAAGTGGGTTCTGGTGATCTCTTAAAGGTCTCAACAAGCTTTGATGGAAGACCGCAATTGCAACGCATTGATTTTGCACAGTTTTCAAGACATGTCTTGAAGCAGCCAGAATGTATGTTGGCACCGCTTCCTCCAGATTACGGTCACTGGTCGTGAGCTTAGACTATCGATGGAGGCGTTCGATAAACAGTAGTGTGCTCAACAACGACTGGCTGACGAGGCTGCCTGCGTCGACGGCCTCGCTTGCTCGATCGATGGGGTGAGAAAATGACCAGGGTGCATCGTGAAACAAACCGTTGTCGTTTTCGAGCAGGGGTCGGAAGTTCATGGTGACAGATTGCTATCCTTGCATCATCCTCGTGTCAGGACAAGATCGTGATCAACCACTTTGGCATTGACGTAGCCTGAGGACAGGCGCAAGGTTTTATCAAGAGTTACCAAGGTGCAGGGATTCTGGAGATCTACAGCTGTCATGCAAAGAGACAGCGTTATGAATCTTCATGTCATCCGGGGATGTTGTTCCAGAACGGCGTCAGGCTCCCAGGCCAAACGGCGCAGGTCTCGAGTTTGCCAGGAGCGTGTCCAAGATTGGCAGCGGGCGAAACTTGACATTTTGCGCCGGCGGAAGGGTGCGGCCCTGCTGTGGGGACATTTCACTGCCACGATGGCAACGCGTGCAGGCAGTCAGCGTGTGCACCGGGCAGTCTAGCGAGGAAGATCCTGGAGCAGTAAGGTGAGGAGCAACAGCGAGGGGTGCGTGAGCGTTTGAGGAGAATATGCATGTGTACAGTCTGGGAGAGTCACACAGCAGCGCTGATGGGGTCTTTTACTGGTGCTACGCCAGCCACGATGACGGGAGGAAGTGCAACGTGAACAGAGGATGCAGGGCGTCGGGAACCATTCGCATTTTGGGGTGAGGGAGAGTCCCAGCGAACAAGGGGCGGGATTGTACTCCTCCAGCCATTGTGCGCGCCATTGTCCGGCGTTGTCAGCTCTCAAGAGCCGCAACTTCTCCTGCACCACCGCACCACCGCTGCTGAACCGCGATTGTCCCTGAGCTATCGAATTTGCTGCACAACAGTGAACCCAGCGAACGCGCTATTGATTGGCGAATCGTCATTCACGTTCGATGCTGGTGAAGACACGCTATCGCCGGAGCTAAGGGTAGCGTAATCTCTTCGTGCCAATCGGTTCCTTCGCCAACACGCCTAACGACCAGCGCCCGGGCTCCTTTCCACCAGCGACCCACGTCTGTACGAAGCACTCGGGCACTGACTGCTCTGTCAGTCCCTCACGCCGCCGTGCAGGCTGTCTCTCTCCCCAGCGCCCATCTCACCGTAGTCAATCTTTTTGCACGCCCAACCCTCGCCCGCAGCCGCAGCAAACGGCACCTAATACCACCGCAACTCCCCATATACACCCGCCAAGCCTAGCACCTTCCCGCGTCACATCCGGCCGCTCCTGAATCCGATCCGACCCACGCCATCGCGACTTCCCATCGATCACGCCTGCGACCGCCTTCGAATACGAACGCCGTGTCCCTGGATAATGTCTGCGACCTGAGCCACGCAAACACAATCACCACCGAGCCCCAGGGCACCGCGGCACTGTCGCATACACCACTTCTATTATTCCAGCACAACACCGGCGTAGCGCCATGAGGGAGTCCTTCGCTTCCTTGCTGGCGACGCGCGCCGGCAAGCTCGCCCTCTCGCTACTCTTCACATCCTCCGCTCACGCATTAACCTTCACACCCGTTCCCTCACCCAATCTCAACATCGACCAGCTCGGTCGGGTGGCATTCGCGGGTGACTTCGACTCCATATCAATATACCAGTATGAGGGCCAAAGCCAAGCAAGCACCGGCCACACCGGCGCCCTCCTTTCACGATACCCCAATGGCATATTTGCCGCCATCAACGAGACAGACGCCGACATCAAAGCCATGTGCACCTTCAAATCGAATGGCCAGGACCGTATAATGTTTGCAGGCAACTTCACTAGTGTTGGAGACCTTGCCACTCCCGGCGGTGTTGCGCTGCTTGATCCTACCAGTGGCAACGTGCAAGCAATGGACGGCCTGACCGGAGCTGTCAATACCCTTTACTGCGACGGCAACCAGATCTATCTTGGCGGACTTTTCCAAGGCAGGAACTCCAGTAATGCAATAATATGGAAGGATGGTTGGCAAGATCTGTCGTTCGAGGGTTTCAACGGGCCTGTCCACTCAATACAAAAGGCAGCAAATGGCAACATAATATTTGGAGGAGAATTCAATGGGCTAGGCGGCAATGCCACGGTAGCGACGGAGAACAACACCCAAATCATTCCCATTGCGAATGCGAAAATCTCAGCTCAGACAAGCTCCGGGCAACCCGGCTTCACTGAACCCGCGGATATCACCTGCAAAGGCGACTTCACCACGCAAGGCTCCGGCTCGACATGGCTTCTCTCAGACCGCGCACCCGGATTTTGGAAGGCTGAATTTGGCTTTGGCTTCCGACCTACCAAACTCCGTCTTTTCAACACTAATCTTGATGGCCGTGGCACCAAAACGTTCCGCTACACCGCGCTTCCCGACGGCGGTATCATGAACTTGACGTACACCGATCCGTCCACCGGCCGACCAGCATTCTGCGACGCCAAATGCCCGCTTCCGCAAGGCAACACCACAGCCCAGGACTTCACCTTCGTCAACAACATCGGAATGAACGCCTTCAGAATCGACATTTCGGATTGGTACGGCAATGGAGCTGGTCTGAACGGCATCCAGCTCTTCCAGGACGAAATGTACTCTTACGCCATCGATGAGTTCAACGAGCCTGCCAACTGCAGCGCCGCGACCACCGCACGATCTCGATCGACTGCTACCGGCTCTTGGCAGGTGACGCCCTCGCACGATAGTTTCTCGGAGTACCTCACCACGGTGTTGCAAGGACCAGAAATCCCTACTGATACGGCCACTGTCACCTTCTTCCCAGACCTTAGGCAATCCGGTAACTACTCAGTGACCATTTACACGCCTGGTTGCCTGGGTGACGGTACTTGTGGAAGTCGTGGCCGTGTCAATGTCACATCACAAATGTCTCCAGGCGAACGAGATGCAGGTGCAGTCCTCTGGCAGACAAACAACTACGACAAGTATGATGAAATTTACAACGGGCCTATTAATTTTCGAGACGGCTTCACACCTTCAGTCACTCTGAGGCCTGCATCTGGACAAGGACCTACCCCACTCACTGTCGTTGCCCAGAGGGTCCGGTTCACACTCTTGAAGGCCACGTCTGGCAACCTTAACGGTCTGTTCGAGTACACATCGGGCCAAGCACTGGCCGACATCGAGCTTTCCGACTCCGTCATCAATAAAGCTGGGGCAAGCCTTGCACCCCGCGAAAAGGCGGTCGTCATGAGTGTAACCACTGGCAATGACAATTTGTATGTTGGCGGTAGCTTTTCCACCGATGACAACCGCAACAATATCTTCCTTATCGGCAAGGACGCCCAGGGTCCTTCTGCGCTCTCTGGCAGCGGATTGAACAGCCAAGTCATGACCATGTTCCACAACGATAGCACGCTTTATGTTGGTGGTAACTTCACCAACACCAATGACGGCAAGTCGACAGGATTGAACGGTGTGGCAGCCTATGTCAACAACCAATGGAAACCTCTCGGCGCTGGTGTCGGGGGTGTCGTCTTGTACATTGTCCCGTTCTCACTCAATATCACCGCCAATACTCCAGAGCAAGTCCTCGCTGTAAGCGGGTTCTTTGGCACGGTCAACGCCTTCGGTAGCAACCCTTCTACCGTTGTGGACGGTCTCGCGATCTGGGTGCCGTCGCAAAGCAACTGGTTGCACAACCTGAACTCTACTACGTTCTCGGCTTCAGGCAGGCTGATGACGTACGCTGATGCAGGAGGCAACCGCTGGTTTGGTGGTTCAATCACCTCAGGCTTCCTGGGTGCAAACGGTGCTGCTGAACTGAGCAGCGCCAACGACAACTTGTCACTTCGCACATTCCCTATCACCCTTGAGGACCAGCAACAGCAGACTACTCTGCGTAAGCGAGCCATCTTGGACAGCGACAATTTACAGACTACAGGTGTCCGCACTGGGTTCTTCTACAAAGAAAACGGCAATAACAAGACAATTTTGGCTGGACACTTCGCTGCTAAGGGCACCGATGGACAGAACATCACTAATGTTCTGGTTATCGATGGAAACGACTCCGACAAGGTCACTGGCTTTGTTGAACAGGTTGACGCCAACTCCACATTCGCGGCTGTTGCCGTGAACAACAACATTCTCTATGCCGGAGGTGTGGTTACAGGATCGATCAACAGTAAGACCATTGCTGGCATCGTCGCCTACGACCTTTCATCAAGCAGCTTCCCGAATGTCCAGCCACCTGCCCTGCAAGGAAACAATGTTACTGTCAATGCCATTGCTCCCAGACCGAAATCCGACGAGATATATATTGGAGGACGCTTCCAGTCTGGCGGAGAGTTTACATGCCCTGGTCTATGTATGTGGAACAGTGCATCTAGCCAATGGAACCGACCAAACAACAATGTGGCCGGCGTGGTCAACGCTCTTATCTGGACCTCAGATACCACATTGCTCGTAGCTGGAAACCTGACATTCGGCGAGAACAGGACGACGATCCTCCTGTTCGATCAATCGAAGAACCAATTTACCGAGATTGCTGGGGCTAGCAACCTCCCAGGAGCCGTGACGGCACTCACGGTCGCCACTCAAGATGGTAACGAGCTCTGGGCAACTGGTGCCAGCCCTGACGGCACTGCGTACCTCGAGCGCTTCGATGGCAACAAGTGGACGTCCGTGGACAAAGCTTTGTTCGGTGCCGGTACAGATATTCGTGGCATTCAGGTGCTGAGCTTGTCCGAGAATCATGCAAGTTCGGACATAATCGATCAAGACCAGGATCTTCTGCTTATGGGGAAAATCAACATCACCAACTTTGGTACTGCTTCTGGCGCCTTATTTAATGGTACCACTCTTGCCCCCTTCCTCTTGGCCACAACAGCCGAGAACACTGCCGGAAGCTTGTCATCGATCTTCGTCGAGAACCCCAATATGTTCTTCAGACAGTCCAGTAAGTTGTGCTCGACTGAACACCATGGGAACATAATTTACTAACACCTGCAACAGAGAAGCACCTCGCTCTTGGCTTTATTGTCCTTATCGCACTCGCCATCGCGCTCGCAATCACTTTCCTCCTCGTTGTGATCGGCATCGTTATCGAATGGTACCGCAAGAGGGCACAGGGCTATTCCCCAGCCCCGCAGTCTTACCCTGATCGACTAGGCAATGTAGGAAGGCTACCGCCGGAGCAGCTGTTCGGAACGCTGAGCGGTCCACGAGCACCAGTAATATGAGTGCAAAGTTGGCTGAACAAACGAACGAATGAGACCATAAGAAACGGACAGGACTTTCGAGGCAGTACTGATGAGCCCCTCCGACTCCAAACGTCCTCGACAGTGTCCATCACAACCATCGCATCACCGAAACCCAACTATTTGGAGGAACATTGATTCACTAAGCATCGTCTCTGGTCTGGGTTTTCGAAGCGAAAAGCGGCGGGATGTACAGGATCGAAAAAGGCGTTATCGGCTAACCCGGCATGGTTGGTTAACATTTCTTTCATGGCCCTTCGAGGCATTATATCTTTTTGTGTGTTTGATACCACCGGCTTGCTCATAGCAGCCCCAAACTTTTCCTATCTCTCATTTCCTTCGTGTGTGTCCGTGGTTGTGTTCCATGAGCGTAATTGTCTAGGCGGGATTTCTGAGCGACTTCGATTGTGCGCCAGCGTAATGTGTACTTTTAGTGAACATTGCAGAATAAGCGAACTTGAGCCGTGAGAGACTCTTGTACGCTTGATGCGTAGTTCGAGTCGGGGTGGTGTATATACTGAAAGTGGCTGGAAGTGGGCACGGTATAGATAGCGGGAAGTGTAGTCGTGTAGTTAGAGTTGGAATGGTAACTAGTACCTTCAGAGTTCTGATACCCTTACTCAGATCGAAGAGCGTGCATGTAAGCCATGGTTAAATGTCAATTGTCAGTCTCCTACCCCACTCTGGAGTAAGCCCACCTGCCGCCTACACGAATAAGGAACGTGCCTTCAGACGCCATGCTCTGCACATTTGCCTAAAGTGCAGGAGTTGGGGGTCAGCATTCGCATAAGCAGCGCCAAACAGCGGATAACAATAAAGTGAAATCTACTCCCACACAAAGCTTTCTCCATATCTGAACCTCGATTACGCAGTGGAATAGCGTGAGCTATGAGGAAGCAGCATGAGCCCGCCGTAGGCTTGCTTGAGCCACCGCGATTAATTCCTCACGTAAAAGCGATCAAGCCTCGGCGAGTCGGCGCTTACGAGAAGCATCCCTTCCCTACGTCCATTCATTCACCAGCCCTCATTCTGGTGTCAATAGACTCGATATGTTTCGAACCGCTGTGAGGATGGCGGCTTCTTCGGCAAACTACACAGGAGCTACGGGGCGCAGCTATGCTTTCAAACAACTCATCCAAGAGCGGCCGCAAATCGGGCGCGTTTGGCTCGCCAGGTCTGGTTTTTCCTCGTAATCTTTTGCGTTGATCATTTAACTAAGAATCTGCAGATCCGACGAAGAAATCTTCGTCCTAAAAGACATCCCGGAGAATATATTCACGGCGTTCGAATCCAACACTCGAGCTCAGATCAAGGCCAGTCCATATTTGCGACTTCCGACTGACAGCATTCCTGGTCAAAGAATATTTGTGTATCGATTTCTCAACGAGGACTTCCTGACCCTTGTCAAGAATCGAATTCCCCTGAAAGCGAGGAAAGAGATTCTGAAGGCAAGCTTGCAGGGTCTTGTTGACCTGCATAGCCAGGATGTCGTCCACTTAGGTGTGTAACGCTGATTGGCTTGATTTCCAGAACTGACAATGTGATGTTCAGATGTGAAGCCGGATAATGTCATGGTTGATTTCCATAGGACCGGCAGCGAGCTCGTCGTTGAGAAGGCACAGTTGACGGACCTCGAAAATGCAGCGTACTTGCCGAAAGGCCGGTGTATCAAGGGGATGCTCCCAGGGAATGATAATTGGCGGAGTCCGGAAGGACATCTTCGGGCTGAACTCAACAAGCCCACGGACATATTCTCCTTTGGAGCCATGGTAAGCCTTATCTTCATCCAGGAAGCATGGTTACTCTGACTGCAGAATAAAGTGCGTATACGCTGTACTCGGTCCTGTCATCTTTGGGCCGGATGAAGACATGCGGCAGTATACGGACCAAGGGGCGTTAGCCTCGATGGTTCGTTTGCAGAGACAAGTGTCATACTTTGGCGACAGAGATGGAATCAACGGGCTTTTGACGCATGTTGGGGACGACGAGCTCAGCTTGCAGCTGCTGAGCAATGCTTACGACGGCAAAGACGACGACGACCATGGGTACAAGCATTTCTCGACATGGCCCGGAGTTAAGGACGACAACTTTAAACATCTTGTCCTTTCTATGATGAGTTTAGATCCTAAGAGGCGGATTACTGCAACGCAGGCATTAGAACACCCATGGTTCAAAAGTGTTAGACTTAGATAAGTTCGAGAGTTACGTCACGCTAGTTTATCATTAAAGTTCTCTTACTTTTAAAGACAAGGCGGAGATCAGGGTTGCGGTATAAGAGAAGTCCTTCTTACGTCGACTCGAAAGAATCGCATAGCAGAACAGAGACAGTTGATAGTGAAAGTTGTATTAGGCTGAGCGATAGGTTTAGCATTAACGCTTGATGCTTCGATAGGGAGAGCAGTGGTTTTGGGGTGACCAGAACCAGCATCGCAATCAAGAAGAGGAGCTCAATGGGGCCTGAGCATGAACAGCCTGAGACACCATGGTTTCAGTCATGAGCGAGCCCCAGCTCAGCCTGAGCAGAATAGAGCCAAGGTTGAGCTGAGTGCAATTATGCTGATGTAATATACCAACATTGATCTGACTAAATCAGGCTTATGCCAAGAGTAGATGTGACTTAGAAATGGTATAAAGTTCGAGCTCTCATTCATATCAAGTCTGAAACCCTATCTTACAACCACCTCGTTCAACATTCATCACCATGCCTACCGTTACCAACCCAACAATCGTCATCGTTCCTGGCTCGTTCTCAGCCAAGGGCACCTATGACGATTGTCTCACCCGTCTCCGCGCCCAAGGCTTCCCCGCCTTTGCAATCAATCTGCCTTCCACCCAGAAACGTACCCCGCTGCCACCTGCGACGCTGCAAGATGATGCGGGGCACGTGAGGGCTGTAGTGGAGAGACTGATCGCCGAGGGAACTGAGGTTGTTGTTCTGGCGCATAGTTATGGAGGAAGTGTTACTACTGAGGCATTGGCGGGTTTGGGTGTGAAGCGGGGTGATGAGGGGAAGGGAGGCGTAAAGAGATTGGTGTTCCTGAGTGCTACGGCGCCAAAGGTGGGCGAGACGCAAGTCACTGCTATGAAATTGGTGCCGGGTGCCTTGCCTGAGGAGGTGGTAAGTTTACCCCTTTCCTATCTGTCAACCTAGAGTGCTCGTGCTGGTGACTTGTGCGGGCAGCATTGTCACACCCCTGTCACCGCAGATCTTGACGGCGCCTCGTCTTCTTAAGCGAGTTCCAGCAGAAATGGTCAAAGGAATTGGTAGTATAAAGCTAATTACACTACAGGACGGATACATGCACATGGACCCTGTGCTCATGGCCCAATACGTCCTCAACGACATTCCATTCGCCAGGGCCTACGAGCTGACGCCCCCGCTCCCCCATCATTCTGCGATTGCTTTCCAGAGCGCAGTCACGCAGGCGAGTTATAAGGATATTCCTCTTACTTACATCTTTTGTGAAAAAGATGTAGTGATTACTCCGGAGACTCAACAACGTTTTATCGATACCATTGAGGAGGTTAGTGGAAGCAAGGTTGACGTGAAGAAGATCGATTCGGGGCATTGTCCGAATTGGAGTAAGCCGGATGAGTTGATCAAGCTGGTCGTAGAATCTGCGGAGATGTAGGAAGACTGAATACAGAATTCTCTCTGAGATGCGGTGGCCGTTCGTTTGTCATGCTATGGATGGTGCTGAGGTTCGTGCTGCAGACGCCTTTATCTAACACGTCTACCGCGTAGTTCTGACAAACTGTGTGCTCGTACCTTGCCTGTGTTGCCTGGAAATCATCCTGGATTACCTCTACAGCTGGTTTCACAAAATATACAGTGTTATGATGGTCAGTACTAGCAATGTACTGGGTTATCATTCAGTATATACCTCAGCAAACGACCAAGTCATAAAGAAACAAAAGGTAGGCTTTTCCTTGCGAATCTTACAGTACGAAGGCTCTCATTAAACTATTAAAGTTGACCAATTTAGAAGAAGAAACGTGTGCTTGCAAAGGACGTTGGATTATACCAATTGACCTTTTTGTACAGGCTCCGAGGCGTCTGTCATACCGTAGACCACTTACAAGAACATCCCAGCCGCCGAAATCACAGCAACTAGCGCGAATGCGAAGAGTCCAAGCCTCGAACTACTCGCATGCACAACATCAAATGAAGCAGCAGCACCCGTAGAGCCAGCCGCAGTATTACTTGATTGGCCTCCTCCTCTTGATGCGGATATACTTGGCAGCTCACTTCTTGTAGTACTGCTCTTGAGCATCGTGTGATTCCTCTCCTCATATCTCGGCGCACAAACCACCTTTCCAACTCTTTTCTGCAGACATTCCCCAACCTGCTGCCACGTCGTCCCATTCCCGTCACCTACAGTACATTGCATCATACAAATGCCTGGGTTCCCCACCTCACCGCCTGTAACTAAGTATCCATATGCAGATATGTCGTGTCCAGGGCAGCATTCATAGACGTCCCAGAATGCGTTGGGATTGATGTCGGCAGCATTGCTGATAACACAGGCGGGTTTCAGGCCCGATGGTCCCTCAATGTTCGGGTAGGCGATGGCGGAGGCGCACCACGTATCGGCGCTAATATGAGGAAGGAATTTTGTATCGGTGTAGGTAGTAGGATATGAGGATGGAGTACTGGGTGAAGGGTTTGTGTAGGTTGTTATCATAAAGGGGTAGGTGGTTGTTGCTGTTACGCTCGAGATCACCATGTTGCTCGCCAAATGACTTTTAGGTTTGGTGCTCAATGATCAAATCAAGGCTGCTGGACGGAAAACGTCGAAGGAGAGACTGAAACGAGAAATCGCTATACAGAAAGGTTCAGCCCTTCGTGTTAGGATGCCTGAAGCTGCAGTGAGTCTCACGTTCCGGTGTGACTGCCGCGGTAACCACTGTAAAGGATGCAGCATCGCTATTTTTAGCGAGATGGCTGGGAGGGAGGCCTGAGGCCAAGTAACTGGTCCGCGTGACATCGTGCAGTCGCTCCATCAGCGTTGTTGTAATTCCGCTTCCGACTATCAAAACCCCCGTCGAATTGAAGTCGAGTTTTTTGGAGTTTGTCGAGGTAAGAAAGTGGAGCATGTGCGGTCACTAGCTGAGCGCAGTGACGCTATGCTACGGTCTTCACGGTTCCACCCTGCCTTCCTTCTCCACATTGGTAGGATGCTTACTGTATTGGCTAGGCGCTCAAAAGAAGGCGAGGCTGCCCACAACGACCACTGCGGCCACATACACCTGCTCCATAACTTCTCGTGTCGCTCTTGCCGCAGCAGCAGTCGATGTGGAAGAACTGGCAGCAGTTGACGTTGTTCCGCTGCTGGAAGGCGCAATACTGCTCGCTGTGGAAGGATTTGCTGAAATGCTCTCCTGGATATTATTGGGCGCATCAAATAGCTGGTTGCCGTCACTGGCCTGTGTCCAACCCAAGACAGCGCCTGAGCTATTGACCGCTTTCCCCCGTACATACGTATCAAGCTGGACATTCGTTAGGTCGATCGTTGTCTCGAACCCAGTCCGGCGTGCGGTGGTCACGTTCGACCAAGTGGATGAGTTTGTCGCATTTGCTGTGTACACAACCCAATTCTCGCAATCTGTTTGGCCGTTCCAAGAGAAGTACGCCTTGTTGCCGTTTTTGTCCCAGTGAACGTCTGGCTTGGTGAGCGGCTTACCTTGCCAGGGGAGCTTGTATGCGCGGTAACTATTCACAGCGTTCGTCTTTCCAAACTGAACGTCCAAAAAGACATCACCTTGTGCATTTAGTTCTGCAAAGTACGGCTGAGTTCCGTAACCGATCAGGTAGTTCGATTCCCCACTTGAGAGTTGGACAGTTTGCATACTGCCTTCAAATTGTGAGAATGTTTTCACGCCGTTGGTGAATTCTCGAGCAAGCGTGACTGTCATGTTGTTTTGGTTAACATCTAGGAGGAGACCGCGAGAGTACGCGATGTCGTTTGTAGGGCCATTATCGAAGAGCGTCATCTGGGTCTGATTCTTGTCATCTATCCAACGAGCGTCGTGCTGAAATGCGAAACGGGCGGCATCCTCGATTTGAAAGTCGGACTGCTTTCCGTTCAGACGCCAGATGATATGGCCGTCTGTTCCAGATATTTTGTAGATGCAGTTCATAACTCGCGCTGATACAAGATAATCGCCGCTCACGTCTTTCTTGATGGAGTTGATATGAAAATAGTCCCACGGCGAGCCTTCAGCCCTGCCAACATCTTCGGGAAGGGTGTTGTACGACTCGTTGATACCAACATGAGTGCTTGCGTTCCACTCGAAGATGAGCTCACCGGTCTCGATATTAATTTCCTGCAACGTATTGTCGAATAACCAGCCATTCTCCACTCCACCAGTTTCCGTTAGGTTCCATGGTATCGCATGATATATTGGGATCATTGCAGTGTCATCACTCGTGATGGTGAACTCATGAATATCGCCCATCTCGTCGCCGAAGCGACTGGCCTGGAGGCGGGCAATTTCTACATATGATTGGTTGAGGATGTAGTAGGACCCACGACCGAATCCATTCTCGAGCTCGCCAGACCAGAATGTGAGCACTGGCTGGCCTTTGTAGGTCTGTGTCTTGAAGTCGAATGGCTCGGTGTAGTTGCCAGTCCAGACTAGTGTGCCCATTCGTTCCTGGGAGAAATCTGAGATTGTGGTTATTACTGCGTGGACGAGGTCTAGATGTGCTCGAGCTCACTCACCATATATTGTTGGCCAATTCTGCCCACTCGTTGGCTCTCCATCCATGCCCAAAAACACGTACCCGTCCGCAAGTCCTGATTCATTCTTGTTGATCTGCATTTGTGGTGGCTTTACGTTTGTATTCGACATATAAGATTGAGTAGGAGTTCCTTTAGCATCATCCGCACCGTATGTATCGAGGTCATAGCTGACAGAATCCTGAGAATGTGCTGGTGGCAAGAGTCCGAGGAAGCCGAAGTGGGTAGCAATTGTAAGGAGGTGCATGTTGACAAGCGCTTCCTAGACCTGAGAGAACTTGCTGTAAAATCGAACAATAAGTCAGCGATCCTAAGGACATGAAGGGGACAAAGCCTGATTATGTGAGGCTGAAGCTTGCGCGTCCAGTTTCCATCCTGTTAGATGTACAGCTTACCTGAGAGTAGTTAGACAGCAAAAAGCACAGTCTGATCTTTGAGGCATATCGTCATGGGCCTAGATTGGTTTGGGGAGGGGATCCTTCCGATTTGCTTGTTTTGTGGTCCGCGCTACAAATGGTCGCGTGTCTGATTGCCGGATCAGGCCCTTTGTTGATAGAACAGGTTGTGACTTGGAAAGATCAGCGATGTATCGAAAAGCTGCGGACAAGTATGGGGTGAGGAATCCTCAGAGTAATTGATGTTCTTTCGGTCCGTGTCGGAAGGCCGGAATTCCCTTTCAGTGTACTTATTTCTTAGCGGATGCAAGCCTGAGATATGCTGTTGTTACATCATTGGTACATGTACGCCACATTTCACTGACGTTCGCTTAGGAAAGCTGAAGATGTCTTTGCCGCAATCAACCCCGCAGCAAATCAAGGTTTTGGTATCTGCGTCTCTCAGTAGTAGTTCAGAGCCGCTTGGGGCATGCATTCATGTTTATCTAATTTCTTTTATCAATGAAGAGAGCCTGTTGATGTGCAGACCTCTACTTCATAAACTTGCTGGCAAGGTTGAGCAAGCCTCCAAGGCCTCCTGAGCTGCCGCCAGAAGCTCCACCTCCACCCATCTCGCTCTTCATGTAGAACTTGAGAGCCATTTGAGCGGCCTGGGCAACAGCATCCTGCTTGGTTGCACTGGGATCCTGAAAAGCGTTAGCCGCTGAACTATCAATGAAGATCAAGTTTCCTTACTGTCTTGCCCTGACTCTGCTGCTTGTCGAACAGCTGTGCAGCCTGGGACATGGCCAACCCAATGAATTTGTTTTGGCCACCCTGAGCCTGCTGCTGGCTACCGCCGTTGAACATTTTCAAGGCCTGCATGGCAGCAGCTGCACCGACATTGTTCGAGCTGGCTTGGTGGTTGCCGCCCTGCTGGTTGCCGTAGAACTTCTCGTGCTGCTGGATGGCATCGTCTTCGTCAATGTCCTCGTTCTGGAGCTTCTGCTTGTTGCCGGAAAGCAGGCCAAGGGCGGCACCGAAGAGGTTTGCGTCTCCTGAGGAGCCAGCATCCTGTTGAGCGTGTTGAGCTGCCTCTCCGTACTCATCTGAGCTGCCACCGTAGCCACCACCGCCGCCATATGAAGTACCAGAAGAGTGCTGGCCACCGTGGTTGCCAGAGCCGCCGCCATAGCCTCCTGAAGAGCCTTGGCCATAGCCACCGCTTCCTCCACTGTTGCCGCCTGAGGGTCTGTCGTTGTCGCCGTATCCCTGGCCACCGCTTGGGCGACCTTCGCCATAGCCGCCTGTCTCGTGGCGGCGCTCGTCTTGGCCGTAGCCACCATTGCCGCCGCTGGGGCGGTCGTTGCCGTAGCCTCCGCCTCCGCCTCCACCTCCACTGTATCCTTCTTGACGGCCTCCACCATAGCCTCCTTCTTGACGCCTGTCATCGCCTCCTCCATAACCACCTCCGCTTGGGCGGTCACCGTAGCCACCGCCACCCTCATGGCGTCTCTCCTCTCCGCTGTAACCACCCCCGCCGCCGCCGCCGCCATGGTGACGTCCTTCTTCGCTGTATCCTCCTTCCTGACGTCCACCTTCCTGGCGTCCTCCGCCGTAGCCTTCTTGGCGGCCACCACCGTATCCTTCCTGGCGGCGGTCATCGTCTCGTCCGTAGCCACCATTGCCTCCACTGCCTCCACTGCCTCCACCACCATAGCTTTCGTTGCGGCGCTCACCGCCTCCACCGCCGTATGAATCGTTGTAGGACATTGTGTGTTTTGTGAGCTAGAAGGAGGTCAATCAGACATCCAGGTGTGTTCAAACCTGAATGCACTTACGTTCAGTCACGCTTTATGAAATGCACAGTTGAGAAGATTGTGAGAAGAATTGATTCGGGTGTGGAAAGCTTCAGGGGAGTTGTGGCCAGATGATGTGTTTACCCCACATGAGCTCCAGGCCAGCTCCAGCCCCTCATGACGTACGACAGAACACGCGGCTCTCCACTCACCACGATTGGTCTCGACGCACTCAAGTGTCACGCTGCAGCTTTCTATTTCATCGGGTTGTCAATTACAATCTGATTATTGACGATGGTTAATTCCTGATCGTGCAATGTAGGTGAATTGCGTTCGAGCTCAGAGCTAGTGCCAGAAGCTGTCAGAATATGGTGACATATGCATGCATAAGACAAACAATGACGTTGCGTGGGATCACAAACACATCGAGTTTCAAGATTGAAGATATTTAGGATTCAGATTCCATTCATTCAATGCAGCCGTAACAGGCGCATTTGCTACATTATCATATTACATCGTTCGTTGCCATCAATGCACCTAAGTGAATGAGGCAGCCTTCTCATCCTCGTGGTGGGAGTGCAGACCAACGCTGCGTTCAGCGTGGACGCTGGCCCTGCGCAGAGTCGGGTCGTTGTCGTAATCCTGGTCAAGAGCGTTCATAGCATCCTCCTCGTCGTTGAGGTGGTGGAACAGGATCCAGATCAAGCAACCGGCGACGAATGAAGCGACAGCCAGACCGCAGAACATCCACATGATCGCGGGGTCGTAGAGGAGAGGGTTGAGCGCCTCGGAGATGGCAGATCCGAAAGCGTTGGTGAGCAGGTACATCGACTGGACGAATGACTTCATGCTGGGCGGCGCCTTGGTGTAGGCGTACTCGAGACCAGTGACGGAGGCGAAAATCTCAGAGATACCGATGAGCATGTAGGCACCAGTCTGGGTAGCAATGTGGATGTTGTTACCCTGAGCAACACCATCGACCTCACTGGCCTCGCAAAGCGGGTGGCCGTAGCAGGGACCCGCCTGGTAGATGTAATGCTGAATAACGGCGGCGTAAACCATGGCAAGAGAAGCGACCCAGAAACCAGCAGTGATACGGTTGATAGGAGGGAAGTTGATCTTGTGTTTGCGGAGCAGGGGGAAGAACCACTGGTCCATGAGGGGCAGGAAAACGATAATGGCGATGGGATCGAAGTTCTGCATCAGATCGTTGGGAATGCCGTGACCAGCCATCTGACCGGCCTGGGTGACGAAGTTGTTGGAGAAGTTGCCGTATACAACCCAGTAGATAGGGTAGAAGCAGAAGACCTTGCAGGCAACGAGAGCACGCTTGACCTCCTCAACAAAGTGGTCGTCCCAGAGAGCGGTTGGGGTCCTTCCAAGAGCAGCTTGGTAAGACGGCTTTGCGGCGTCCATCTTGCGTGCTTTGATCATTTGACCCATAACGCGGAAAGCGTTGGTGATGACAGAACCCTGCGGTGGGCGCACGACGTAGACCTTGCGGCCGAGGACGAGGACGAGAGTACCGACGAAGAAGATGCACAGGCACATCAGGTAGGCGGACCAGAAGTCGACATCGCGTTCCATGTAAGGAGTTGCGAGCAGAGACAGGGAGCCAATATTGATGCACCAGTAGAAGATCATGTAGATGCGAGAAATAGTAATCGCAGGGTCGATGATGACGCGCTCGCCCGTCTTCTTGTCGGTTCCAATAACCATCTGGCGACGCTTGTACTGATCGGCAATCAGGGGAGCCACGTTGGACTTGATACCACCGGTTCCGAGACCAATGACAATGATAGCAGCAATAAAGCCACCGAGACCAGCACCTCCCTGAAGGGCAGTAGGGATGGATGTCAAGGTAAGGATGAGAAGACCGATGATGTAAACACCACAGAAGACGACGATGGTGTTGTACTTTCCGAGGTACTGATCAGCAATGACGGCACCGAGAATGGGTGTGACATAGCACCAGAACTGGAAGAAGGTGGAAAGACCAGTGGCTCCCTGGTGTCCCATGCCGAGAGCACCACGGCCCTCGCTGCCATCGAGTGGGCGCTGGATGTAGTTTTGGAAGATACCGGAGGCACCGTAGTAGGTGAAACGCTCGCAAAGTTCGACAATAGCGACGAGGAAGGCGGACTTGGGCAGAGGCTCGCCGACCTTGCGGAGGGTCAGGAGCTCGTCTGCGGTGGGCTTTACACCACCGAGACCATCGTCGACTTCGATGTCGCGAACCGAGTTACCAGAGCTAACGGTCAGAGGCTTCTCGACGAAGTCCTTCTCGGTGATACCAGCTCCTGCGACATTGTCGTTGTTCAACGACATGCCATTCAGGTGTGGGTGGTGGTCAGCCTCAACCTGCTCGCGCTGCAGCTGGTGGGCACTGCGGGTAGATTAGCACAGAGCGTCATACAAAATGTATGAATCAGACATACAGAGATTCCTGAGCGGTGGCCATGGCTGGTACACAGGTCTGCGAAACTACCAAAGATCTTCGATCAACGGAAGAGTAGGGTGAAATTCGAAAGTCCCAGACGCCTGAGTTTCAACGAGCGGCTGTTCACGTCCATTTAACCCAGCTCCCCTCCTCTAGTATCCCGTACCCGACAACCAACCACGCCGTTGATATTCGCTTCAGACCGAGGCCAAGGTCCCAAGCTTGGACAAGCACCGATGTAACGTCTTGATAGCGTCGATGCTAACCGCAACGGTGCAAATGTCCGGGGGTAAGAAAATCGAAGCCTTCGCGAAAGGCTTAAGCGCGCCACGATGTGCACCACAGACGTGGCCCGATTCGCCACTCCCGCGACCACCTTCCTGAAGCGGTCTGCGAACATGCCGATCTTACGTCCATGATTTCGAACACACGCGGGTTTAGTGTGGAAGCCGAAGAGCCGGGTTGATAGTGAAACCCAATTTAAGTGGCTTGACTATCTGCAGAAACCCCAGAATTCACCTTGGTGTCATGCGCGCATGTAACGCCAGTCCGCGTTTGTGCCATGGGCAGGCGAGCAGTCACTTCAGCGCTGCAACTCGACAGATAGGGATGACCGGAATCTATGCGCCTCCAACACCACTGTCGCCTTCGAATCTCGCCTCCAAAACTCTAAGTTGAGCCATATGCCGAGAAGAAATTTGCTCTGCCGAATCCACACCGGGGATCCCTCGGTACCATTAATCTCCCTGCCCTAATTTTTGCATTTGCCCAGGGACTCGAGTTTCGGACACGCCCGAAGACGGTTCTCATCTCACCACAAAACCACACACAGCGCGCAACCGCCTACCCCCGGGTAGTAGCGATGTACAGGTACCGGTCCACTTCGCCGTCTGGTCAGCTCACCTTCGGCTAGGACCACCGACCTGCTCAGCATATCCCCGTTGCCACGTGCTTTGTAATATCACTCCACCATGAGGCTCTACAGACTCCAGACTCAAACTGTGACTCCCATGTCAGAATTTGTATGATTTTGTAGACTACACAGCGATGTCGGCGCATAGTGTAATGATTGTACGAAAAAATCTGGAGACTTGTTGGTCTCGATGCAAATATCAAAGTGCACACACCTCTACAAAAATCATCAGGCTCGTGTCATGTCCACCCGTAGTTCGTATTCAGATGTACCGTGATCCGACACTCACCTGCTCCCACACTTCCATTCACCTTCCCCAGGTCCCACGCATCGCCACGCAGCGTTACCCGCGCGCCTTCGCTACCCTCAACCGTCCCCTCCCCAGCTTTCCTCTGTCATCCTCTTCCACCCGCTGCAAACCCGGTGTTCGTATTCGGCGGCTACACTGGCTAGCCGAGTCGCCGACCGAACATTTAGTAAAGTGTGGTAATGCCAAGCTCCTTCCTTTCGCGGAAGGCGTAGAGAAGCTTTCTGGGCCCACATCATAGCTACTAGCGTTCATTGAATTCGCTGCCAGAACCGCTATATCCCCGTCCTAATCCCGGCCTGCTCCCAGCCTTCTGGACCGCACCCGAGTCGCGTGCATGAACAGGACGAATCCACAATCACTCTTGTAAGATTCGAGAATGTGGCCAGGTGTGGATGCGGTCGAGTTGAGTCAAGGGAGGCCCTGCGTGTCAAAATACGGTACGGCTGTGCCTTGAGCTTCTGGAAGCAGAAGTCTTCCCATCCACTCAGGGTAGATTGATACGCATTAGATCAGCGGCACTACAGTCAGCCCGAAAATCTGACCTGCATCTCGAAGCGTCCCTTGTGGAATCGAGGCCAATGAAACAAATATTGAAAGATAACAAGCATTTCGCTTGCACGCCCGTGCCGTGTCGGCGCATAAGCTTATTTGACGTGGTGGGGTGGTGGTGGCTACTGACTCTTGTACCGCGGCATCAGCGTACGGACACTGTTGTGAGGGTGTTCAACATGCAGATTTGAGATCGCTGACGGGGCCTGAAATGGGGATGAGAGATAAGGATACGAGCTGGTGGGTAAGATTTGATGTCATTGGACTTATGCCCAGCGGTCGTTAAACGGTGTGCGACATATAAGAGGATCGAATAATACCTCCTCGTGTGCTGGGAGTCGGGTGACCCGTTATCATTCTGCAACTAGGACTCGATGCGCCTGGTAAGACACTGACGCATCTGGATCACCGATCATGCCACACGTGTAAATTCAGTTGCACGTACAGATATGTATTGCGCTTTTTGTGGCCATTCCATCTACACCTTTGACATCTCGCGACTTTCTGTTATGCCAGTAAGGTACAGTCCCACCCATTGCATGTGTAGTCATGCAGGTCTAGACTCAGAGTGCCACCCAAGAAATATAACATCTACAAGACGATAGGAAATAGCACGATATTAAGTGCGGGTACTCAGATAAGAACAGGAAAGGAGGTATCGTACAAGTATCGACAAGTGTTTGAACGAAAAGGAAAAGATCAGGCTGATGAGCCATTGCTGCCCTTGCACTTCTTCTGGCCAGGTTCGCAGCACTGCTTTGCATTACCGCAGCTATCTGGACACTCAAGCAGACAGGCTTCGGCTTCGCCCTTCAGACTTGGTGCCTTGGGGTTCGTGGCTTCATCTTCTGAGCCAGCAGCGGAGTGATCATGAGTTTCATCGAGGCAAAACTCGGGCTGGATTGTAGAAGAGTGGATACCGTACTCGTGCAGACATTCACGTACCTGGCGGGCAAGAGTCATGTAGCGTGCTGAGCCTTCACCCTTGAAGTCGAAGTCGACCTGTACGTGTAGCGAAGCAATGAGCTTGGTGTCGGAAAGCTGCCAGACATGTAGATGGTGGCAGGAGATGATGCCATCGAGATCGGTGATGTCTTCCTTGATCTCATCGATGGAAAGGTTCTCGGGGACAGCTTGCAGCAAGATGCGGGAGGCAGCCTTGCAGAGCGGAATGGCCGAGAGGAGAATGATAACTGTGATGATGAGGGAAACAAGAGGGTCGGCATAGAATCTCCACGAATAGTCGGTGAGCCAGATGAACAAGGCTGTTGCAATGACACCAACGTTACCCAAGGCATCACCCAAGACGTGGAGGAAAACACCGCGCATGTTCAAGTCGCCATGAGAATGTCCGTGTCCGCCGCCTGCTTTCTGGTCCTTGGGCTTGGCGTGGTTGTGGCTCTTGTGGTGGTCCTTCTTTGATGTGTGTGAGTGCGAGTGGCTTTTGCTCTTGCCTAGAAGAGCAGTCTGCTCGGAAGGCTGTTCATCGCCGCTCTCGCTGATATCAGTGTCGTCGACCTCGTGTCGAGAAGACTCGATGATGCTGTTTCTGAACGACGAAGGATGTACGTAGATCTCATCGAGAGTAGAATAACCCTGAGATCCTGATCGAGCGTGGCGGTGGCCGCGCTTGCCAGAAGCCGACTTGCGGCGCGCTCGCGGGGTCTGAGCAGAGCTGCTCTCCTCGTGGGCATGGCCGTGTGCGTGATCGTGGTCGTCGACTCCGTGCGCGTGTCCCTCCTCGGCATGCGAGTGCTCGTCCCCAGCTCCGTGCGAGTGACCACCTGGTCCATGGCTGTGTCCAACGTCATGGAAGAGTACTAGGCCAACTATGTTTGAAGCGAGGCCGAGGGAGCCGACGATGAGAACGAGCTTGGGCTGCGAGACTTCCTGCGGTTCAACGAATCGCTGGATGGCCTCGAGGAAGATGGAGAGACACAGTGCGACCAGGAAAACGCCGTTTACGAGAGCACCTAGAGTTTCCGCGCGTTGCCACTGTATGCTGTTAGTAATGATCCAGGCTCCAGCGTCAGCGTTCTGCGCACCCCGTATGTGTATTTCTTCGAATTTGTCTTCTCGTTGGCGACTTTCACTGCCCAGAGTCCAACAAGGAGCGATATGACATCGTTCAGCTGCGTGAGAATTAGCCATGGCCGCTCCGAATGTGTAGTTGGGCTACCATACCATGTGGAACGAGTCGGCGACCAGAGCCAGCGAATGCACCGCGTAACCCACCACCAGCTCCAGCAGGAAGAAGGCCGAGTCGATTCCCAGCAGGATCATAATGCGCGTCGACTTGGAAAGCCCCATGTTTGCGAGGTGGGAGCGTGGTCCGCTCGTGTGACTGTGGATGTGCGAGGGGTATATAGGGCCGTCGCGGCCAGAGTCGTTACGGAAGACTCAGAAACGGCGAGGGAGGGGCTCTTGTGAGAGGTGAGTGTGGTGTGGCGGCGGGGGAGAGTTGACAATTTCTAGGTGAGAGTCGCGATGGGCAATGAACCGTCAATGCGCATGGGACGCCACTGCCTCTACCCGATTGCGTCAATGCTCACCCCATGCCTAATTCGCAACCAGCCCAAGCTCCATCCGTCGTCACACGCAGCACCCTCGAGAATGCACAATGATCAAATTGTTCGGCATTCCTCCCAGACTCTTCTCTCTTGACAATTCAACGTCACACAAACTATCACTCCTGCCGATTGCTCGTGTGCTCAGCTTCCTCAGCTGCGGCAAGACATATGTGCTCAGGCGTCCACCGTAGGCAATATCAAATTCTACGTCCTAGGGTAATGGAGTGGAGGTCGTGTGAGGGGCCAACACGATCCAGCAAACCAAGCATGGAGCCGCGTCCGCACAAGTGCTCCATATGTTTGCCTTGCTATTCGTGTACGCCATCCAGCTATGAAGGTGTCACCCGGAGTGACTATGGAATACCATCCCGCACAGTCTCCCGTCCAGACCCATTTTTGGGCAACCTGATGACGACTGCGGCTAGGATGCGGGAAGACCGGCTGTTGATCTCTACATCCGAAACTTGAGGCGCGTATCGCTGGTTCGTAGGGGACATCAGGACTCCGACAATCAGATCTAGGCTGGTTTGCATTCAAACACCTGAAGTTCCAGACTTTTGTTGTAGTCTCAGTCGCACGTTCAAGAGCAGGTTTATAATATCATTGCAAGAGGACAAATTGTGTGTTGGTAAAGTCATTATTCATTAAACAGCCATTCATCGCTTCACGCCTCCCGATCGTGAGGCTGGATATGCCTGTCCGTAAGCCACAAAACCGCCAATTTCAGTACGCTGATACTCATACAATTTAAGTCCTAACAGTCCCATTCTCGTGCGTTGCTCATCACCGCTTTCTAAGCGGCGACGTCCTGCTTCTTTCGTCGAATGCTGCCGAATCGCTTCTTCAGTGCATTGCCCAAACCTGAGTTACTGCGCCCAATGCCAGATGCTGATGCTTCGGGTTCGAAGGGGTTCTCCGCGGGGAAAGTGCTGGGTGCATCGAGGTGGCCTACGCTTTTGCTTTGACGGCGTGATCTCATCTCAGTTCCGCTGTCACCGAGCCTCTTGTGGTCTTTCAGTTGCTTCTCGATGGTGTACGATGGCTCGCCCTTGCCCTTCAGGTCGTCTGGGTGATATTCCTACGTGTTATTAGTCTTGGGAGATGAGAATAATACTAAGATGTGGGACGTACAACACCAGGGACTCGCTTGTAGTCGCCTTGGTTGAGCGGGTCACGCTGCATATCGGTGCCCTCCTCGTAGTGGTAGACACGGCCAAACTTATCCGCCATGCCTGGTGGAACAATTGCGACACCTTCTAGAGGACGATGCCTCTCAATAGCATCCCGAATGTTCTCTCTCGGTGTTGCCCGCAGGGCTTCCTTGTTCGACTCCTGTACTGCCGCGACAGGGCTGTACTTCTTGTCTCTGTTCCGTGCGATACTAGCCGCATCGTAGGGTCCCTCGTGATGGTAGCGCGACACACCAGTCTTGTCTAGTCGATCGATGATATCAGCGCCCTGGAAGTTCTTTTTCCTAAGATGGTGAGCACGGTGCGCAGTCTTAGTTTCTTTGCGGATCGTGTCCAGCGGAGAGCTCTCTCCATAGTTCAGTGATCCTCCACGGCTACGTCCAGATACATGGTGTGATTGTGGCCTGGATGACGCAGGCTGGCTTGAGCGGCGAGGTCGGCTCTCGTTCATGGATGCGAATGCACCCGCGCGGTGGTCCGAGAAATGCTGTTTGCGAGGACTTGCAGACTGTGGAGGGGACGGGTACTCATACCTGCTCGACCTTGGAGTAGTCTTGCCAATCTGCGAAACTGTTGCAGAAGGAGCCTTGGCTTCAGACGAGGCTCTCGATCGGCGGTACGGGTTGGTCTCTACAGAATTGCCGGTATGTTGAGAAGGCAGAAAAGGGTTGGTTCCGACAGAGCTGCCGGTGTGCTGGGAGGGAACGAAAGCGTTGCTTCCAACTGAGTTACCCGTGCGGTGGCTACGGGCTTTGACGGACGAGCCGTCCTTGGGCAGCCCGGCAGATCCGGGTGGAGTGATGGGACCATCCTGTCGAGGCGCAAAAGTGGAACGGAAGTGCGAGTTCAGCCCAGTGTCGTCGCTCGGGTCTGGCTCGATCAGAGGATCGATTAATGCGTGCTGTGCCTGTTGTAACGATCAGCAACCAGGCCACTTAACTCCATCTTGCCGCGCGGACATGCTCGCAGAAATGCATCTTGTAGTCGACGGGTACGACGAAGATCCTCCAAGCACGCTTTTCGACTAGACATCGCATGTAAGGGAGGTGCAACATACCGCCTGCATGGTTATTGTGTGATGGGTTCGCGCGACTTTACTGGTGGAGTTTTACGGAGAGTTGCAGTGTGGACTTGGTCAAAGAGAGACGAAGGCAACTGGCTGGATTTCAAGGCTGTGGTTTGAGGAAGAGAAGCAGCAGGTGACGAGAGAACAGCATAGATAAAGCCTGACTTGGCAGGCACGAGCGACAAGAGGACGACGCGTAAGATCACCTTTCGTCGTCGCCCTGCTTCGCACTTGCCTATTGGCGCTACGTCACTGCCGGATGTGTGTGGGAAAGTGGGGCGGGCTAAATCGTCGAGCCCACTGAGCCGCACACTGACGACACCTGCAGCTGTCAAAAGATCAACAGGGCCCAAGAATAACCCAAGCCAACCATGTCCTTGGTGCCTTATCCTGACTCTGACTCCGAATCTTGCAACGAGGGTCTCGCATCCTCATCAGCCCAGAAGCCCAAGGCTGTGTTGAAGCGCAAGCGCAGCGTGCCCAGTGATGATGACCTCCCGCCGCTCCCGGCTGCATTCCACGACCTATACTGCACGAATGCGCGCGTCAGCACAAGCGATAACCCCAGCCTGCATGGTGGTCGCAAGCGGGCAGTCCCTCACGTGGAAGGTAATTGGCCAAGCCACGTCTATTTAGAGTGTAAGGATGATCCTGCGTTGTTCCTGAAAGGCGTGATCCCGGTTAGCTAACGTGTTCGAGGGGTTCCTTCCCAGACCGAGTCTGATAATCTCCACAGCTTGATACAAACCATCAAAGACTCTATCAAGGAAGCAAACAAGAAGCGTGCAAAGCCACTTCCTATTCCTGACATCACCCCTTCTCTGCAGTCAGAGCTTGGCGCACCCCTGCCGTTACATGTCTCACTTTCGAGGACACTACAGATCAAGACCGATGATCGAGAACCGTTTCTAGAAAACCTGAGCAGTTCCCTGCGGAGAGCCGCAGTCCACGCCTTTCATTTTGATTTCCATGGTCTAAAGTGGGTGCCGAACTTTGAGCGGAACCGATGGTTCTTGGTACTGGGCATCAAGAAGCCGGCGCATGATGAACTGAATAGAGTCCTCAGCGCATGCAATGAGGCTGTGCAGAAGTCCGGACACAGAGCATTATACTCTGGCGGTAAGGGAGATGGGCCGATGGAGACCAACTTGCCCACTGCGCATGAAAATGATAAGACTGATCGTTCAGAGAACTTCCATGTTAGCGTAGCTTGGAACCTCATAGAGCCTGATTCTGAGTGGCTGTCTTTGGTTCAGGGTATGGATATAAACCGATACGTCCAGCCACCGCAAGCATCTTTTGACGTCGTTAAAGCACGGGTCGGGAATGTGGTCCACAACTTTGATCTAAGTACGAGAAAAAACAGCCTTGGAACAAGGCGAGGGTCTTCGGGGCTGGGGTAACCGCGGTGTGATCACGCTTGGCGTTGACGTGGACCTGATTTGGCAAGGATGCCTAGATAGTGGCTGGGGTTGAACAATTTGGGCAATCAATTTGATTCGAGAAAACGATAAGAAAACCTTGAAATCTATCTAGGTCTAGATCTAAAGATCATACATCAGCAAGTCTTATTTTCACATCGCAGTAATCCTGCCTCCTAGCCTATAGACTCGGTACAGTTGCGCCTGTTCATTTCTTGTCCTGTGCCTGTCTCCGAGCAGCGTGGTGTTCCTTCAGCATATCAGCAAACTCCTGTGCACCATTCGCACTGAAATGGTTCTCCTTCCCACGCAAGGTCTTCTGAGCAAACTTCGCTGCTCTCGGAACCATCTCCTCCTCGTACGCCTGCGTAGCTTCAACCAGCGTCTTCTTCCCAGCGCAAGCATCGATGATCTCCCTTGCTAAGACCAAGGCATCTGTCATGCCTACATTGACTCCAACGCCAGCGAATGGCGTCATCACATGTGCGGCGTCTCCAACAAGCGTCACACCTGGCCGCGAAGCCCAGTGAAAGCCAACAGGAAGCTCGTATAAGGGTCGCAGAGTCATCTCATCGGTGGACTCGAGGAAGACGCGCTTTAGGTCTGAGCTGACGTGGGAGAAGTATATCTCCATGTACTCTTTTCGCGCAGTGACTGGATTCGTCCAGTCAATACCACATGTGTCGAGAAAAGCTTCTGGAACACGAAGCGATGCGTAAGTCAATAGATAGCCGTTGTCCCCACGCTGAGCTGTCATTGCTATGTTCTCGCCAAAAGAGAACATGGAGCCCTCTCCAACATAGTCCAGTAGCCATGGGTTTGCGTGGATGTCGTTGAGGCTACCTGAGACCATTGAGACACCGGAATAGCGAGGCTTCTCATCTGAGAGCAGGTTTCGAACTTTTGACCATGCGCCGTCTCCCCCAATGACGAGGTCAAAGGCCTCCTCTGTCGTGCCGTCTGCAAAGTGCAGATCATATTTCGTGTCTGTCGTCTGGCTAGGAATCACCTCTTGCAACTTCTTTCCAAAGACGATGGTGTTGCTGTTCAAGTTCTCGTACAGTATCTTCATCAATGCACGGCGATCAATCTCTGGCCGCCCATCGAACTTCTCCTCCTCTTTGATTTCTTTCTTGTCTGTGCTGTTTTCGTCCCACAGCACTTTGCCATCAACTCTAACAATCTTCAGCACGTCTGATTCAGGGCGTGAGTGCTTTTTGAAGAGTTCCCAGAGACCAGCTTCTTTCAGGGCAAGCTGTCCGCTTTGAGGGTGTAAATCGAGTGAGCCGCCTTGTGTTCGAATCTCGGGTGCGGCTTCGTAGATGGTGAACGATAGGCCGTTGTTTTGGAGTATGTTAGCCAGAGCTAGGGAGACGGGTCCGGCGCCGCAGATAGCGATCTTGGGCTGCGTCAAGCCTGCCATGATAACAGAACGGTTATTTGTTCAGAAAATCGTTGTTGTTGCGTGAGCCTTTGCTTTTATCGGTGATGGGTGATGGAAGGGAGATAACGTGACTTCGCAGCCTAGTACTTGTGGTGAGTAATTGTTTCTCATTCCCAAGGCGATACTCGGATCTAAATACATTCTCACTCTGGCTGCCTAAATATTCTTTCGCATCCGAAAGAACGCTTTTGTTCAGCCTCTGAATTCGAATTCGCAGTTCGGACGCGAGAATACAGCCTCTTTGTCATGGGATCGCTCCTTCGGCCCCTAGGGCGAGTGGCTCGGGCCCGAGAGCGTGTGGACCAAACTGCGAGACCCCGAGATGGTTCGAGATATAGTCTATGGCATCAAGAGATGACACGACCAGAATGATTGTCCCGATGAGTGCTGTATGTAGTGCAGTGCTTCCATCAATGCTAGATGCAACGGTCGCAGCCCCTTGTTAGGGCAACACGTCGGAAGCAGAATCGTGACCGATAAATGACCATGTCGAATCATCACGACTTACCACCACAGATTGGGGCTTCGGCAATGAGACTTGCCGACGCAATGAAACATATGAAGACAACGTTCAACAGTCTGCTGTTCAATGTGTGGTTTCCATGCTAGGTACATGTACGTACACAACCGTGCTGAAAGAGTATTCTTCTGATCGTTCTTGACCTTCTGTTGACTCCTCGTTCAAGAGGAAAGTAATTCGTGTATGTGTCTCTCAGGATTCCATGTATCGAGCAAGTTTTTCCTGCATACGTATGTAGACTTCGAGAGTGTTCGGGTTGTGATTGGATTCGCTGCTGGAGGATAAAGGTGCGGAAAGCTTCCAGCCAGTTCCGTAGCTTGAACCGACCTTTGGGCCTACTCTCCGCGCTGTCAGCCTCCTCATGACCTTGCCATGCACATTTTCAATCCCAAGATTCCGCACAGCATCATGGGGAAGTCTACCTGATCGTCGGGCAACGGGACGTGTGCCGCGGATAGCGGGAATCACGCGTTGCTAGTCCATTTCAGGCATGCGGAGGCGCTATGAACCTCGAAAGGCGCCGAATATCTCCAGGACAGTCAACCAGCTTCCCTTTTAGCAGCGAAACCCAACTTTGTCTCTCACCGATATCTGGGCCTCGAGGTTCGGTAGTTCTCTATCCTTCCTCTATTACTCAATTAACTGCCGGAACGACAACGTTAGCCTTGCGAAGAGTTACGTAGAGAGCGATGTACCACACTTCGAATACGGCCTAGATCACTGTCTGACCATCAACGATGGACGGCCTCAAGTTTGATGCTGCATATGAGATAGTAAGCCAAGGGTGGGGTCATGCCAGGTCGACGGTGTATAAAGCGTTCTGGAGCTCCCTCAACTTCTTACCATCAACTTCGAACTGGTCTTCCTTACTTTCTGTTCCAAGTAGATTCTTCAAGATGAGGGCTCAATCACTACTTCTCTTTTCCTTGTCTGCGATCTTCAGCAACGCTCAGGAGGCATGTGACATAGCCTGCCAGACTGCCTTCGGTCAGTTCCAAGCTATCGAAGCTGCTTCTTGGGTCTCCAAAAATGTGACCTCAGAAACGTTCTATAGCACTCCCGCAAATGCCACTGGAGCGAAGCCTGGAGACCTATTGCGTTGGGAAGACTTGTCACGAGAGATCGTCAACACAGCCTTCACACCCCCTGCTGGGATGTCTATATCCAGGTTTCTCTACATGACAGAGGACATCGATCGAAAGCCAATCCCAGCCAGTGCCTTCGTTCTGCTCCCTTACAACAAGCCTGATCCCGACAAGCCTTTCAATACTGCGGTATGGGCTCACGGAACAGCTGGACGGATCCGCAACTGCGCGCCTTCGAACCACAAGGATCTATATTATGAGTGGCAGGGTCCGTACGCTCTGGCAACAGCCGGGTATGCAGTCATTGCTCCTGACTACGCTGGGCAAGGATCAGACATACCGCAAGGTTTCATGTACGAAGCAGGCTACTTGCACGCTGCAGACGTCGCCTATGGTCTCATTGCTGCTCGTAAGGTCATAGGTGAACTCCTTTCGGAAGAGTGGGTTGTCATAGGACACAGTGAGGGTGGAATGACAGCGTGGCGCACCAACGAACGATTAGCCATGCCAGATCAAGACGAACTTCTCAAGGCCGGCAAATTTCTTGGTGCAGTGGCGAATTCACCAGCCCTGCGTCCATTGGACCTCATCCCAGAGTCTGTTCGTCGTGCTGCGGGTGGACCAATCGGCGACGCTGTTTCTGTCCTATTTCTGCAATCGCTTGCGCTTCTATTCCCAGACCAAATCCGAGTGGAGGACTATGTTACCGATATGGTCCTTGGTCGCATATCTCTCATGGATCAGGGCTGTCTGCTCGTCGGACGAGCCTTGTTTTCAAACCTCACCGAGGACGAATTGTTCAGGGACATGAGCTGGCTGGTACATCCTGTCGTGGTCGACTGGCAGAAGCGCTATAACGGCGCTGGCCCACATGCTTTGGCGGCACCCATGTTGGTTGTACAAGGTATCACTGATCCACTCACGTACGCCAACAACACGGTGTGGGATTTCAACCAAACATGCGATGCGTTTCCCAAGTCTAGCGCCACACTGATGCTGTACCCAGATGCCGACCACAATGTGGCAGCTCAGGTACCACAGTTTGATTTTTTGAGATGGATCAAAGATAGGTTTGATGGAGTTGAGGTTCCAGAGGGCTGCGCGATCAAGACTGTCGAGCCTGCCACGACTCGGTTCAGAAATACTGGTGCCTTCTACTCCGGAATGGGCGGTGATTGAAAAATATGTCAGATGTGTCTTAAGCGCTTGCAAGTTTGTCCAATTAGCTCTCCTCACTTGAAAGCAATTTGGACCGTGGTCGATATTCTGAGCTTGAGAAGCGAAATGACTAGTTGC
Organism: Phoma sp. XZ068; assembly: GCA_004835665.1. Classification (NCBI taxonomy): domain Eukaryota; kingdom Fungi; phylum Ascomycota; class Dothideomycetes; order Pleosporales; family Didymellaceae; genus Phoma; species Phoma sp. XZ068. The sequence goes on along the minus strand of RBKR01000008.1, from coordinate 443,565 downwards.
AGGAGATCTGTAAGAGCGGATCGCAGGTAGTATCCTCCAGAACGAATGATCATCACAACGTTTCTTAAACAAGCCTTCAATACACTGCGATTTGTTACAATGTGTGCGCGTGACATGTCACCAGCGGCAAGCTGCACCACTACTGGGCGAGATCAACGCCTCCCCCGGCCTTGAACTTCCCAAATTTCATCGCAACCTCAACACTGAGCGGAGACACGCCAGATGACAGTAGCCAGCAACGGAAGTTTGCAGCTACGAATCATGGACCTGTTCGCGTGCCATTCCTGATCACAACAAAGTAAGATCGTCGCGGCACACCCAGCCAACGCGACCAAGCTTCCAAGACAATTATCGCTCGGCAGCAACCATCCCTCCACGATAACGCCTCCTCACCACGACACTGTGCTTGACTGGTCTGTTGCACGCAAATATACCATCAATTAGGATGTCGATTCTTTTTCCTCGCGCAAGTCCAAACATGCCCGACATGCCTCAACATGCTCGCGTATTAAATGTAAAATCTCACTCCTCTTGATTGCGCGCCCCACGACGGTCATACAGCATATTAAGTATGCCAGCTAGTCGCCCACTTTACGGAACCAGCAAGCGATCCGCGTCTTCAAACGATAGATCGCTGACCAATTATAGTCATGCTAGCGTGCAAGGCTGCGGTGCACGAGCCGCCTTGTACCTGCATCTCGGCAATGCAGTGACCAGAACTGTTGGTACAAGATTAGCCGTTAGTTTTTTGGCCCAGGATGTCATTTCGGCTGCTGACGGACATGTCGCCAGATGAAATGATCATTTGATACCGGTTGACCACGTCGTATACACCATATTTGCTGTAATCGCGACAACATTATCTCAAGGTTCAGGTAATCCGGTGCATGTTAGGATACACGTTCATGTCGGTCACGCGCAATTGTTGCTGTGGCAGTGGTGTGCAGGTTGCTAGCCTTGTCAGGGGAAATTGCGCACTAACCATAACTAGTTCCGGGCCTCAGCCGAAGGAACGATCTGGTCATCTTACCCCAGGCCTCATCTCCCAAACGCGCCGGCGTGCTGCACATCGTGGCTCACTGCGCCGTAGTTTGGATTCCCTAGTGCTCCAATAACGACGTTTTACCGCTTGTGTACCTGCATCTTCCAGGTTTAATCTCAGGGACCCCTATCCTATCGCCTTCGATCCATGGCGCCAACCTTGCCCACGGGATCATGGCAAGTCCGTCAAAAGGCCTCTGTTCCCCGGTTGCGTGCTTGCTTTGCTTCCTACGCAAGGCTTCGTACGCATCAACAGCCTCGTGAGCAAAGTTTAACGGCCTCCGCGCCCAGTCACTCGTTTACAGCCACACCGCTTCACTCTTTCAGCGGATATACACACAAAAACTACATCCGTCAAGATGAAGGCCTCCATCGTCGCTGCTTCAGCGCTTGTCGCGTCTGTTGCTGCTTTCGAGCACAAGAACCACGCTGGGTTCCACATGCGCCGTGGCGCATACGAGCCCGTTAAGGACGAAATCTGCACGGTCTACACAACCGTCTATGTTCACGCCCGTATGTAACCAGACCTTAACAGCGAACGTTGGTCTACTGCGATTTGAGCAGAGAAGGACTGCCTTGGGTAGCGTGAACGACTAACATATTCCAGTGCCTTCAATTGTGCCCAACACCACTGCAGTCTACGAGCACTCTACTCCTGCGGCAGTAACCTCAACCTCGTGCACCGAGGGAAAGAAATCAAGCTCCATCTACACGCCTATTGTGATCTCCACCAAGACACCTGAGGCTTCTAAGCCAGCCTACCCCACCAAGCCGGCTGTTCCAGAGGTCTCTAAGCCTGCCGTTCCTGCGCCCTCCAAGCCAGTGGTTTCTGAGTACCCCACCAAGCCTGCTGTTCCTGAGTCCTCGAAAGTGGTCCCTCAGCCTTCGAAGCCTGCCACTCCTAAGCCAGCTCCTAGCAGCTCCAAGGCCGCTGAGAAGCCCAAGCCTACCGGCAGCTACAGCTCTGGCGGCCGCATCGTCACAAATGGCAACAAGTGGGCTATGACCTACACTCCTTACGCCCCTGATGGCAACTGCAAGACCGAGGCCGACATCAAATCCGATATCAAGATCATCGCTGACCTCGGCTTCACCACCATCCGCTCTTACAGCACCGACTGCGGTGTCTTCGAGTACGTCGTTCCTGCGTGCCAGGAGCACGGCCTGAAGATCATCTACGGTATATTCCTCGAAGCCGGCGGCAGCGGCGGCAAGGGCCCCTTCTCCCAGTACGCCAACGACCAACTCGACGACATCAAGAAGAACGCGCCCAAGGACGGCGTCGCCATGGTCATTGTCGGAAACGAGTGCATGTTCAACAACAACTGCGCACCCGCTGAGCTCGCCTCCTACATCGACTACGTCCGCGAGCAGCTCCACGGCGCTGGCTTCCCCAAGGACATTGCTATCACCACCACCGAGCCCGTCGGTACTTGGGAAGAGAAGGGCGCCGCGCTGTGCGACCACATCGATGTTTTCACCGTGCAAGTTCACCCTTACTTCACTGCCTCCATCTCGCCCGACATGGCCGGTGACTTTGCTGCACAGCAGCTCGAGCAGGCTGCTAAGGTGTGCCCCGAGGCTGCTGCCAAGGGCAAGTACATCTCAGAGATTGGCTGGCCCAGCGCGGGTAACAACAACGGCAAGGCTGTTGCTGGTGTTGCTGAGCAGAAGGAGGCTATGAAGAAGATCATTGAGAAGGTTGGTTCTGAGGCGTGTCTGTTCAGCTTCAAGGATGACCCATGGAAGCACCCTGGTGCGCTCGGTGTTGAGCAGCACTTTGGCTGCATTGACGCCCTTGCGTAAAAGGCGTCTTCTTCAAAGTTGCTGACTTCAGATCCGAAGAAGCATGGTCAAAGGACTGGATGAAGAGTGGTGAACATTTCTCTCTGATCTGCTCCTGTAAGATGGTCCGTAGAGCGCTCTCACATCAACATGTTCACCACGTTTTACGTATTTACGCTTGTGTATGGTTCGAATATCCCTTCTTGATGGCCACCCTGGTCGATAGTTTAGCGCCGGGTCGCGGTATATTTTAGTGTGTAATTTCATAATCTTATTATGATATCAATCTCCGCAATGACTGTCTGTGCTTCCAAAACTGTAGATTGACGCTGCTCATATTCATCTAGCTCTGACGTACTGTGATCCTTCAGATCGGATGTGGATTTATTGTGTTGAGAGGTTTTGAGAGATTTGTATGTACTGTGTATACTGTGGGTTTTGACGTGCATGGTTGTTCCTTAAATCTTGGGCGCAGCGGCACATGGTAATACGAGTTAAAAGAAACCGGACTGTTAGATTGGAGATGAACACAAATTTCTTTTCTTCTTCCAAGATCTCCATCAAGGCGAGCTTGAAACGGAAAAACGTGATGGATCCATATGATATCCGACAAAGTAAGCAGCTGATTCTGTGGACGTGCCACCCTAACACAATCACTTTGCGAGTGGATATCCCGTCTTTGTCGTCCTATGTGTAAATATGACTGTCGAGATGATGGTCCCCACAAGCCACGGCGAATAGGTTCGTCATGGCCCCCAGGTTCTTCAGCCGGCGGAAGAGTGCCGCCGTTCCCCAAAAAGTAAGGGCCTGTGTACAGACTTGCTGCCAGCACAGTATTACCGAAGCTCCAGCGGACACGCTAGTGATGTGGCGATAACTAATATCCAAACCCGTGAAGGTTGATTGATCAGTCATCCGATCCTTGTGCGCGACGCACTACACGATCATGGGGACCCGCCTGGTGTCATTACACTGAGCACCCACCTCTTGGTCTAGAGTTTGCCCGATAAAATCAAAATTATCGTGGCTCAGAAATTGAGCGTAGGTTCTATGATGCGGTCATGTGGCCTAGAGAAGAAACTCCGCGCTGTTGAGGCGGAGTAATGAGTTGGATTATGACCGCGCCACACATCCGTGCAAATTTACCTACGCATAGGCGTTGCGTGTAACTGCGTCGTCAGTGCCGAAAGGAGAGAGAGAGGTGAGGTCATAGTGACAATGTATGTGGTGTGAAGGTCGAAAGGTCAGTGAGGACTGAGATTATCACCTGGCAAATTGTTTGCATAACGTCGCTTCGCAAGGCCCATTGCAAATAATAGCAGCACCAGCGCAGTCCATTTGATATCTTCTTGAAGAATTCTGCATCTTTGAGCACTTACAAGTCTCCTGAGGTCGTAACGGTACACAAGAATGCATAGCAGTGTCGGACGACAAGTGTGTAAAGCCATTAGATTTCCCAATGGAGTAGGTCACAATTACTGTCGATAGCTAGTCCATAACACAGCATCCTGTACTATGCTCAGGATTGACCGCAACCTCAAAGCACGGGTAGACCTGAACGACGGGTGCGTGAAAGCGTTTAAGCTATCTAATGGGTTAGTCTACAACAGCTGTCGACTGCAGCCAAGGAAAAAGGAACCGTGACACTGCGTCCTGCACTAGGCCTCCCTCTTTGATTGGATTGGACAAGGCAACCTCAGAAGACATATAAACCTGAATGGCGGGTGCGTGGAGGCATTTAAGCTACTTAATGCGGTAGTTTACAATAGCTGTCGATCGCAGCCAAGAAGTTCACAAAGTGACACCGAATCCTGCACTAGGTGACAGTCATCGAATTGATTGGCTTTGCAGAATCACGCCCACACTGACCTGTAACAAGCTCCCTGGGGATCGTAGAATTGTTACCCAGCCAACGGTCAGAAAACCTTCTGAGGAGTTTCTCAAGTACCTCCGCTGCTCTACCTCTAAAGCTTGTGACTTCGACCTACAGCCCCATGACAGCGTCAATGAAAGCGGCGGTGAAAGTAGAAGTCCCGAGCTCCAATGTACTTCATTGGCCCTTGGCCTGCGTAGATCTCGTCCGAAGTCTTCCGCCGCCAACCGCTTCACTCTTCAACCTGAACGTAAGCCGGCCTTCGTCGTACGCATAGATCAGGATATATTATACATTCACTGGGCCCCCGCGGGCTGTAATGCTTAGGCTCGAGTTCTGATATGGATGTGCCACGGACAGAATCTCCACCCTGCTTGACACATTGAAGCAAGTGCGCTTCGCCTCAGACAGCGAGGTAGGTAAAGTGCCAGCTACTTAGCAGACACTATGACGTCGAAAGTTGGACCTGCGATGTCGGTTTCAGGCACCACTATATGCTGACTGCGATAACTGTACTTAACAGGACCCTCATCTCGCAGTCGTTACCCTGGCAAATGCGGACGAGGTAGATTGGTCAGCAGAGGACAAATGGATCAAGACGGATATTGCGTGTGCTTCTGGTGAGATGACCATAAAATCTGCAGGTCATCAAGCTATGGACGGGTGGTAAAGCTTGCTTAAGTTCAGTTTATGGATTGGTTATCAGACATCTAGACTGGGTGTAAGTCATGGGCAATTGAAAGGACAGCGAAATTGATATTTGCACAGAACAGTATGCCAGAGAATGGGTAATACTGCGTCGTTCTAAGTGTAGGGCGAATCATCAGAGCAGCTCGAGGCTGCTTATTTGGATATGCTGCAGGCGTTGGAGGTTATGGTCGGGTTGTTCTGCAATAACACAATGTCCAACTACTAAACGTTGGAGGCGAGATGCTGGACTTAGACTTGCACCTCCGCAGTCGTCGTTGGGAACCGCCAGTATCGTTCCATAAACTACATGTGCAGGGTCTGAGGGACAGACAGGACGTACTGGCACGTCGATGCGAGAAGATCACGTTGACACTGGCTGAAATGCAGATCCGTCGGGTGTGTATCGATATAGAGGGTAGGCTGCCAGCGGAGCTTCGGACGATGGTGTATGACTGGATGGTCTTGGAAAGCAGAGTGGTCCTGTTCCACGACCGGAAACGCTTGAGGCAGATATACTGTGGGCTTGGGTTGAGCCGTGTCAAGATTCGGAACCACGAGTGGTACACGGCGAGTCGGGACGACATGGGATATCTGCGTTGATCAGACGATGAGAGTAAGCTACTCGGTCCCTATGTGTCGGAAGGGTTGGCTGCGCAGAAGAGACGATTGTACGGTCATACACCAATTATGGTCGCGTATTATCCGTAGAAGACCGAAGAGGAGCCAGTAGAACAAAGGCATTAAGTTAGCAAGGAGAGAAGAGCGTCTAGGTATTAGGGAAGTAGAGGTATGTTAGGGTATAAAAGACTGGAAACACCCGGTTAGCCCCTAAGTACTATATCATAAGTATAGTAGGGTCAGTAACTATGTGTGCACAATGCCAGCAAGTACACAAGATCAAACCTGGAAACACCCGGCCAGCCCCTGTGCCCCATGAGAGACCCGGGGTTCAAGTACTAAACCCTCGCCTTTACTCATAATCACTGTGCATTATCGTTACATACAGCGTCAAAAATGCAAATAGTAAGATACGAATGCTTGATTTGGGGTATGTAATCTCAAGCCAGACATGCGAAACCAAACCAACAACGGAAACGCGAACGATTACAAAGCGAGTGTAGAAACTAGAGATACCGCCATGGAGACAGCTCGATTAAAAGAGGTGCAAAACTATTATACACAGTAGCAACGTGCAAGGTTAGACTCAAAAAGATGCAGGACATGCAATGCGTTGCTTGCCGTAGCCATAGTGAGGCGATGCAAACAGAGTCGGAGGCGAAAGAGGTATGATCATGCGAGAATCGGCCGTGAAAGCGTCGTGATGGTGAAAGAGTTGGGTATCGATCGTTCCAGAGATGAGGGAGGGGTTGCGGGTGAGTGGCGGACTACGGCCACCAGCCTTGTCTCTTGTAGCTTTCGATTACCTCTTCGACGCCTGCTTTTGTGAGCCTCTCGTGGGTGTACCTGCAATCCTTGTCAGTACTGGAGTCGTACGGTTTCGGGTCAGAAAACTTACTTGAACCCTGTCTCCTTCTCGAACGCACTGCCGTCCATGCTCAGATCTGTGTCCTTCAACAGCTCTTTCTCCATGAACGGGCTCAGTGGAGTCGACTGGCTGATTCCAGCTGCGTTCTGGAGCTCTGCCCACGGATCCAGCGTCTCATCGTTGACTTCGTCGACCACGTGGTCCATGTTAAGTCTCGCGAATGCCGATATCAGTGTGCCGTGGAAGCCAGTCTCGATGTTGAAAACGTCGTGCATGATTTTGGCAACAGTTCCTTGTGCTACTCCATGTCAGCTCGTCTCCATCAGCCAAACATGTGGCAACTTACAAGTGTTTCCGTGATCGACGATGTTGTAGACGGGTGCTGGTGTCTTCTTCGCCTGCTTGACGTACCACTCAGCACCTATCCATAACGCTCGTACCACGTCGTCAATGTGCGCTGTGTTCGTCTTCAAATCCTCCTTCCACAACCACCGCATCTCCTTGCCCTTGCTCTGGTACACTCTCGCCATACACAGCGCCGTGCTGAGGAACTTCCCTGTATACGGCCCATATACATGTGCAACCCTCATGATCAGCAGGTTGAGCCCGTCAATCTTGGCCAAGTCTTCCTCGGCCTTGAGCTTCCACTTTGCCTGGTTGTTCCACGGCTTCAGCTTATCCGTCTCCTTGCGCGGCGCAGACTCGGGCTTGTACACCATGCCTGTGCTAAGCTCCTGGAAGCACTGAACCTTGCGTTTCGCGGCTTCGCGGCCGACGGCCAGGGAAAGGGCGTGGGAGCGGAGTTCGTAGACTTTCTCATCTTGTGAGAAGCGTGTTTCGCCGCCGCAATTGAAGACGAAGTCGAATTGTTTGCCGCCTTCGCGGTCGAAAATGCGGGCTAATGAGCCTATTGCGAGTATCAGTCATGCTGCCAGAGGGGAAGGGAGGGGTACGCACGCTCTTGCGAGGCATCAGCCTGCATGAAGCGCTCTCGCGAACATGCTTCCTTGAACTCGGGCGCAAGCCATGCGAGCTCGGGTAGGTGCTTGTCAACCAGGCGGATTTCGGAGGCGAGGCTGTTGTCGTGGATGTATTTTGCGAGGTTTCGTCCGATGTAGCCTGAGGTGACAATGTTAGGTCTCACATCACAGCCGCATGCGGGGGGGATCTCCAGTCAAGTGACGTACCCAGGCCACCTATTATCAGGACCGCTGGCTTCCCCTCGGTCGACATTTTTTACAGGCGCACGCACGCAGAGATCTATGCTTCCAGCGCAATGGCTCTTTGGTGGATATTGTCGTGTGCTGTGTGTGCTATGGTAGCCTCAAACCCGGGAGATGAGCGTTGTGATTGATCGCCGCGCTCAGGACTTAGGCCGCGCCGTGATTGCAGGACTATGTACCCGGTGCTTGGGAACTGTCAGCCTTTTTAGGAACGACAGGAAGGATCGCAGGCACTTTTACAAGTTTGGCGGAGAAGTCTGCAGAGGAGTAATCAAAGAAAGTTGAAAGCCGCGGGCAGATGTCATACAGCGTTCAGGTAACGGGCGCGATTCATTGACGTGCAGACCGCTGGAATGGTGGGAGCCCAAAGCCAATATTTAAATCGTGACCACGACAACTCTGTCGGAGCAAAATTAAAGGCATCGCTTCGGTTGGGAAGGAAGACAAGCCCGTCGTGGACCGTGGAGCTTGTGGCTGATGCCATGCATCTCATTGCCGCGACAGTGTTCCAGCGCTGCTTTTTGAAGGGCGGGCCCTGGAGTGGTTCATTACCTGCATCACATGTCGCAGGTACAGCGTGAACCACTGTAAGCGACCAACTCCGTCTGTTGCACAGCAGCACGGCACGCGCACTCCCATCCAATATTGTCTCCCACGCCATGTCGACATGCGGGTGATGAACACTGGAACCGGACGGAAGCCAAGGAGGACGACGGCGCGCTCCCGTAGCCCTGAACCTTCCCTGAACCTCGATCGCCGGAAATGCTAAGTCGGTGGTATGACAGGTGCCCAACCTAGCGGGGCTCAGGGGCGGCCACTTCTGCCCTACAGAGACATTCCAGTGCAAGTCATGCTGCGAGCGATGCAAGATGAGTCGAACGTCTCGCTTTCAAGCACGCCAGTCTCATAGCAAACTTTCCGTCTGGCACGGATTGCATGACAAGATCTCAGATCTCAACATCCAATTCTGGGTCAAAGTTCGACTATCATATCCATCTCGTACCAGCATCGACCCTGCTAACCCTCTGCCCTGACTACTACACCTGCAGCAGTGCAACCAGGTCTCCGGTGAAGCCATGGAGTAAGCCCCAAAAGCGCGCTGGAGAAACACATTGTACGAGGACACTTGCGGGGCGCCCGAGACCCAGCGACGTTGGCCGGATATTTCCTTCCTGGAGGCTGAGGCATGAGTCGTGGCCGTGAAAGTTTGCTGCTTCTCAAACGCGGCTTGAGGCGTACGAATCAGTTGCGCCGCGTGCCTGGCCACGAGCTCTTCGTGTCACATGTTACTACGGCCTGTGCTGCAGCCAGGCGTTGTCTTGACCTGAAATCGTTTGCCAGACATGTCTCTGAACATGATTTTCCAGAAGCCTTTGGAACCAAGCAGTGTCTGACATCTATTTGTATGACAATTGCATACACGCTCAGGCAAGGGTTGGCACACCACATCGTCATGTACACTTCGTGCTTGTGGTAAGGTCGGCGATCAAAGCGAAATCAATACTCGGCCGACAGCCTCCGTGAAAATCATTACGCGCCGCGGTGAGCTTCTAACTTCTAAGCATGCCCGTGCACTGCACGACGCCGCAAGTCATCCTGATCGTCCCGCTGCACAATGCACAATCGAGGGGTTTGTCACAGGCATCATGCAAGGCCGTTGAAGCACTGCACTATCAGGATTTATTGCAAATCGAAGTATGAAGATATGGCGCGCAGTAAATCTGCGCTAAGCAGCAAGGAGACCGAAATCTCGCTGATCTGAAAGCAATGCATATTGTTGAATGCAGCCGAAAGCCATGCAGAAGTCGTACAGAACCATTGTGCTTTTCCAGGCCCCTGGGATAGCCCTATGAATACGCTCAAGTCACGCTGCATGTCTAAAACTCCCAATCTTCATCGACAGACTTGATAGCCCAGTCGAACTTCTCACGAAGCGTCTTAGAGAAGAAGCGCTCAATGGGCACGTCGAACTTCTTGGAGAAGACCACGGTAAGTCGGGGGTCGATGTAGTTCTGCTAGTGGTTAGCTCAAGCTGCGGGTCGGTCTGATTGCAGATGCTTACAATCTTTGATGTGCCCAGAGCAACCTCCTTGTTGCCCTCCTTGTCCTCCATCTGTACCTTCATGTTTTCGATGCGCTGATTCAGCTTGTCGACAGCTGTCTCGAGTTTGTCGATCGATGGCCCCTTACCTTCAGCCTCAACCTTGCCGGTTTTGTTTTCCTTCTTATACTTGGCTGCAAGCTCACGAGCCTTCTCGAGTCGTTCTTCCAGTTCCTTGGGCTTCATCTCCTTCTCGCGTTCTGCTGCCAGTTTCTCGTTGTCTTTCTCGAACTTCTTTGTGATCTTCTGGCGGAGCTCTTCTACTTCAGCTTCCTGGTGTGCCTTCACCCAATCTGAGTCGAGGTCTTCTGGTCTTTCGAAATACTCAGCCCCCTTCTTCTTCTTGATCTTGGGATCGACATCGATCATCATCATCTTGGTCCTCCATAGCTGGTATCGAAGACCGTTTATCTGTGCTTTGTCAGGAATGTTGAAAAGTAAGCGACTTTAGTAAACTCACTCTATCTTGCATCTTCTCGATAGAACCGGCGTGACCGGCAGCGACAGTACGCTTATGGTTACACAATATGGCAACCTCGCGATTGGCGTCGTTGTATGCCTTGACCTTTTCTTGAATGGTACCTGTGGCCTTCATTCCCTTGAGAAGCCTAGCCATAGTGTATGACGCGTTGTAAGTACGGAAAACCTTCGCCGTGAGGCCTTGCATGTAGCTTGTCAAGTGCTTGTTGAGGGCTGAGGTGGTCAGTCTATCGAAAATGTCGTCGCCGGTCGTCTTTGGCTCCTTCTTGAAGATCTTCAAGTTTTTGAACACTTGTGTGTCAACCTCTACCTCGTCGTAGAAACGGATACTGTCTTTACCGAGGAAATCGAAGATGACGGTGTTTGGCGGCTTCAATGTAACGTGCTGGAACTTCAACGAACAGCAACCGACGGTGTCTGCTTCGTCTTCGCCCTTCTCGTTACCCGCACGGAGTGCAAACTGGTCGATCAGGTAAATGGCGGTGGCGCGTTGGCGGTCGACCATCTTCTCAGACTTGAGCTCCCTCTTGTAGTCTGTCCGAATACGATCGATGTGCTTCTTCAGCTCGCGAGCCTTCTCGAACTTCTTGAAATCGCTCTGACCCTTGATATCAGAGTTTGCAGCCAGCATGACGTACTTGTAAGCACCGTTGATGTTCTCTTGCCACATAGCGAGCCATGTGCCTTCGTGATCGTGCTTGATTTCCTTCCACTTGTGGCCTGCGGGTGGCGCCGGTACCTTCGCGTTTTCGCCAATGTTGATTGTGATCTGTTCGGGCAACACGCGCTTCTTGACGCGACCTGTCTTTGGATGCTCGCCACGACCACGGAAAAGACTTGGCGGTTCGACTCGGAAGTTTCCGACCTTTTGCTTGCGTCCGTCCCACATGCAGTGCATGTAGGGCGCTTCGATCTCATCTTTCTCAGCCTTCAGAGCTTTCTTCTCCGCTGCAGGGAGGGCCTTCTTTCTCGCACGCTCAGCATCAAAAAGTTCGAAGATAGGCTTGAAGTCGCACTTCTCGAACTTCTTGATCTTGACTGTCTTGCCATCCTTGTCCTTGCCATGTCCAGTCTTGTCGAGAACGGCTACAAAGTCCTCAAAGAAGTTCTTGTTGAAAGTTGGATTTTCGACATTGTGGGTGGAGTTGAGCATGCTTCCATAGAAGCCAGCAATCTCCTCGGCCTCCGGGTGTAAAGACACTGGCACTCCATCATACACCAGCTTGACGTTTTTCGGCAGAGGCTCGTACTCAGGAGGGAAGACCACACCGTTGTGCTCCAAAGTGTCCCACTTCTTGGTGCCATCGCCCGTGGCTGTATCCTCCCACCAGCGGTACTCCTCTTCCTCATTCTCAGCATCCTGGTCCTGCTGCTGTTCCTCTTCGGACTTGACCTTTGCCTTGCCCTTTTTCACTGGAGCTGCTGCAGGTTTGGCCTTAGCCTTCTTTGCTGCCGGCTTTTTTGCAAGTGGAGCATCGGAATCGGACTCTTCCTTCTTGAAGCCGTTGGGTTTCTTAGCTGGTGCCTTCTTCCTTGCAAGGGGAACATCGTCGTCAGAATCGCTCTCCGCCTTCACTTTACGTTTCGGCGCTGCCTTTTCTTTCGTACGAATGGCCTTGGCTTCCTTTGCTGCAGCTTTCTCTATCGACTCTTTCTTCTTGACTAATTTCGCAGTCAACGGTACGTCGGAATCGGACTCTTGTCCAATTTGCTCCGCGGAAGCCTTGGGAAGTGCGCGGGCTTTGAGTGGTACATCGCTGAGTTCAGAGTCGGAGTTGTCTTGTGCAGGTTTTGCTTGCTGAGATGTCCTTCGCCGCTTACTCTGCAGGAGAGTTAGCGCATTGTTCGTACAAGAGTGCCAGTCAACCCACCAGTGGCTTATCATCGTCATCCTCTGAGGCGCTTTGTTCTTTGTAATTGGCGGTTGGGATGCTGCCGCGAGACTTGCGCTTCCCGTTCGCGGTGCCGTTGGGCGCATCGACATCCATATCGTCCACGGGGCCCATTCTTATCGAGATGCCGGGCTCGACATGGCCATTGGCTGGGGCCTGCTTGTCCATGGCCCTATCGACGTCTTTGGAGATGGTTTCCTTGGAGATTGCTAAATGGCAAAGGCAGTTAGCAAAAATGCTGCAGGGTATCAAGTCTTTAGCAACACGCGCCAAAGACGGGGAATGATGTAATCTGAAGTGGAGAAGGGCTTCGACAGCAAGATTGGGCGATCATCGCGTAGGTAAAGCCGTGAAGTGACGTGGACATAGGGCAAGTGAAGCTGTGTGCAGGCAAACCCACCTCCGTTATTGGCCTTCCGGAGAGGCGTGTCGTCTGAGGAGGACATTTTGTATTCGATCCGAACGCGATGGTGTCGCGGTGATTGAAAGGACAGAACGGTTGAACCAGCTTTGTTCGGCGCGAACGCAGAAGCTCTAGCGGAACCGAATGAACGGGCGCAAGAGATGCGCTGTAATGTGGGTGCGGCGCGTGGGAAAGTGAAGCAACCGCCCCGCAAGAGTGGCCTGAGAGCGAGGGAGGCGATGGTGGAAGAGGTGAGAACACGATAGATGAGCGAAGAAAGAGGAATGCTGGGGTTTATGTGAAGCCTCCCTTCAGCGGGCTCGAGGCGACGCACGGGCTTCTCGGCCTTTACTAAAATGATGGCGCAGGAATCTCTGTAACGAAAGTGGCCCTATCATCTGAGAATTTGACACGGTAGAAAAGATGCATGGGGACGAAATATTGGGATAGAGATAGTGCTAGGCTGAGCAGGCTGCAGTCAAGCCTGTAAAGGTAATTGCACTCGAGTCAACTTCATGTGTTGCTCCTTCCATGTCCCATATGGCTGACTTCGACACTACAAGAACATGGACATTCTCCGACGTGCAAATATCGACGACCATTTTCGCGCGAAAGGAGTCGAGAAGACGAGCCTCTTCGTAAATTAAAAATTGGCACCGGCAGCCGTGATGCAGCGTTCCGCATGCTCCGCACACTGCCTGGCTGCACGCGCCAGTCACGTGCCGGTGCTGGGCAAGGGAAAGCACGGCTAGCGCAGAACAAATCCCGCCCGACATCGTGAAGCTCGAACAGACAGCAGCTCACCACCATCACCCGGCCGTCGCCATCTCCACTCATCCCAATTCCTCGCCATGATGCTGTCCCGAGCTGCCCGCCCCGCCATGAGGGCTGGCATGGCCGCCGCCGCCGCCCGGTACGCACCCCCCGGTGTCGCAGCTTTTCCACGCCCGCTGGGCGCTGCACTGGCCGCGTCCATTGCATCTCCAATTGCATCAAGTGCTGACTGAATGTTTGCGTCTGCAGGCCTGCCACCCTTACCGCCACCAATGCCGCCGGCTACGCCACTCTCCGTGAGATTGAGGGCCGCCTCAAGTCGATTCGCAACATCGAGAAGATCACCAAGACCATGAAGGTCGTCGCCTCCACCAAGCTCACCCGCGCCCAGAAGGCCATGGCCACCTCGCGCACCTACGGTCAGACCTCCAACGCCGTCTTCGAGAGCGCCGAGACCAAGCCCATCGACAATGGCAACAAGACACTGATCGTTGTCTGCTCCTCGGACAAGGGTCTCTGCGGTGGTATCCACTCCGGTATGTCGAGGAGGGTCCGCAAGATGCTTCTCGACGCCCCCAACGCCGACGTCGCCGTCATTGGTGAGAAGTGCAAGGCCCAGCTGTCCCGTTCGAACGGCAAGAACTTCGTCCTCAGCTTCGCTGGCGCCGGAAAGGACATCCCCACCTTCGCCGATGCCTCCGCCATCGCCGACCAGATCTCGCTCCTCCCCACCGACTACGCCACGATCCAGATCGTCTACAACAGCTTCATCAACGCTGGTTCCTACGAGGCTATCGTCCAGGAGGCTTACTCCGAGGAGGCCATCACCCAGTCCGGTAGGTAGCAGTGGGGATCCTGGTCCAGACTATTATTCTAACACAGTACCAGCCAACTACTCCGCTTTTGAGATTGAGGACGAGGCTCTCCCCAACCTCCGCGAGTACGCTCTGGCCAACTCGCTCTTCTGGGTACGTACGTTGGTTCCGACAGCGCAAGATATACTGACAATACCCAGGCTCTTGCTGAGGGCCACGCTTGCGAGCAGTCCGCGCGCCAGAACGCCATGGACAACGCCTCCAAGAACGCCGGTGACATGATCAACAAGTTCCAGATTCTGTACAACCGTACCCGTCAAGCTGTCATTACTGGCGAACTTGTCGAGATTATTACTGGTGCGGCTGCCTCCGAGTCGTAGAGACTGTAACGGTGGTAGACTAGATATCCCGAACATTTGGCTCAGTTGCGCCGTGTAGAATAAGTACTGTTCATAGCTCATTTGTCACCCTGCTAAGCAACTGTAAGCTTGTTCTCACGCCTTCTCCGTGTTGTGTTTAGCTGTCTATTCTGCTCAAGCTTCGGCGCTTTTGTCTCGCACCGTCAGTCGCGAACCATCGTTCAAAGCTCTCGGAATCATTGTTCGCTGCACCTTCCAATTCGGCGTGCATCGTCTGAAGAAACCATTCTGCGAACTTTGTACATATGGTTTAGACTGCTGTTTGACCTCCACTTTCCATTGCCACATTCGAGTCAGTGTTACAATCTGGGGCAATGGGCGTGACCTGGAAAGCAAGGTAGGCGAGACGTCTTTTCTGCACCTCAAGGGCGATTGAAACGTTCACCACAGCTAGAGAATCTTCGTGCATGTTCAAGCTAAGATAACCGTTGTGCAGCCAATGGCAGGAACGCCAGTTCGCCCAAATAGGGAATAGCTCCATGCTCGAGCAGCGTTCCCCTGTGTATGAAACATGGTGCAGCCGTTGAAACAATCGGCCCTCTCGGTCTGCACACCCAAATGGTGACAACTATAGAGCTTCAGGCTATAACAAGGTGTGTTATTCCTAGCATCGCGTGCGCGTTAAATCTCTCTTTGCCTTTCTTTTCGCCAGAAAAACTTCCCGTTCACCTGCTGGCCACTTTCTTAGCTTCAACCTTGCAGCAGCACTCTTGACATCATCCGAAGTTTGTGTGGCCTCTTGCATGCACCATTGTCAAGCGTGGTCTTCCTGCAGCTAGTCTGTGACTATTACTTCATTATCTCCAGCCTTCGCAACAGTTGAAGCTGAGCTTCGACGTTCCTTTTTTCTTGAAGTTGCAACCTGTCTCGCCTGTTCTTTCTTTGCTCTCTCTCGACTTGGAGCTTGACGACTTCTTGACAAATGACAAATACAACGCGCCCCTACGACACGATGAACGACACACGATACTGTGAACTGAAAGAAAAGGCAGCCGCTTTGCAGAATTTATATGCCAGTCGACACTATTCGCAATGCGCCAAGTTTGGTGAACTTTTACTGAGCGAGGTACACGATCAGGTAAGTGCGACGGGGATGCCAATGCTCCAAGTCAAGTCTAACATCTGTCAGATACACCCTCTTCACCTTGCCCATCTCAACTTCTATACAGCGCTTTCTCACGACACATTGGCTCGAGAAGCAACACTGAAGAATCGCTGGAAGGAGCTCAGTCAAGCAGAACTCCACTACACTGCCGCCATTCTCGCTCTGTCCTCACTACAGCTGCCAACACAGTCCGATCCATGGTCGCCAAGCTCATCAACATCCACTTTGCCGTCTCCATACTTCCGGCGACGCAGCTCCATATCTTCAGAAAGGAGCGCAGTATCCAGCGCCACATCTTACGGGGAGGATGATGAATACCTCCACATGTCACCAAGAAAACTTTCACGACGGGATGTTGAGATTCTGCCTCAAACTACATACACTGGCACCACATTCTCAGCATCGACACCGGCACCCCGACCGCAGACTCCACAACAATCCTTTTTCCTTGCCAACGTCGCGTCCTTTGTGCGCATGATCGAGGGCCACCTCGCCGACGTGCGACAGCAGAAGCACAAAACGAGCGTGCCGACAGTACGGTTTACGATGTTCTCGCCGCGCGTGTCGCCGACGAAAGTCAAAACCGCGAAGCACAGTCGGTCCATCAGTGACGAGGGCATGGAAGAAGACAGCGCTGCTATGGAATCTATCCGCGAAGCCCGGAGGAATGTCAAGTTCCGGCCGCGCTTCGATCCAGAGAGTGTGCAGAGGCTGTGCAGTGAGGCGCTTGCTGAGCTGCAGACCTGAGTGGAGGCAGTCTGCGAGGCAGCTCTTCAGACTCAGACGGGATCTTGCATTGTCAAGATCAGTTGCGGTGCTTTTAATTCGTTGATCTAATTTGTAAGATGGGCAGGTTCTTCTACTTTATTCGCATGTTGCGAGTCTACTTTACCAGAATAGTTGTCATTTGTGCTGTATTTTTGTACGCTGAGCGTTTCGCTGGCTGTTGACACCCAGTATCTTCTTCAAGAACTGTATTATTAGTATTCATAATGTAGGATAGTATAGCACAAAAGCAGCACAAACAGTGCATGCACACAAGAATGCAATAACCAATGTCTTTAGAATCAAGATGTCGATAACTCAATCTATCTCAAAGGGAAGACACCCATGATATCATATCGTGACTTTTCCAGCCCCCAGCCAAAAAAACGCCTTGCAATGCAAACAGCCCCCTCCACATCACATCATTTCCATTTCGAGACCTATTTCATCATCTCATCCAGCCCCCTCTTTATCCTCTGCGCCTTGATCCGCAGCGCCTTGACGCTCTCCAGAAACAACTCGTCGCTTTCAATCTGCCCCGTGCTCTCGACGCGGAAAATAAAGTGGTCCCGCACTCGCCCCAGCTTCACCTTGTCCTTGAACTCGGCGTGGCGCAGGCACTCTCTGCTGACGGTGTCGTTCATGGGCTTGTCGACGACGGCCTTGTTCTCGCCTTCGTGGTCGCTGAGGTCGGGGTTGGAGGCTGCTTCTTCGGCGGTAATTTTGTCGAGGCGGATGACGCCCTTGGGGAAGCAGCGGGCGAATTTCTTTGCGTCAGCGCCGACGATGGGGCGGAGGATGTCGATGGTGGGGAGGAGGCGGTAGGACGCTGTGGCGACGGGGGAGAACTTGGCGTGGTCCTGGCCAATGCCCTTCATGGCGTGCATGGTGAGGGTGATTCTTTGTCCTGGGCGCATCTTGACGATCAGGATGTCTGGGTTGGTGGCGCGGATGGGCTGGGCGGCGTCGAACATGTCAGACTGCTTGCCGAGGGGTGCCCAGACGAGGTCTTTGGCGTAGACGGAGTGGTTGATGTACAGCTTGTCTGGGTCGGTCTCGCCGGCGACTGCGCGCTGCAGGCCACCCTCTTGCCAGGTACATTCAACGTCGAGGTGTAGGATGGCGCAGTTGAAGTCGGAGGGGCCGCCGGAGCCTTCGTCTTCGGTGGTCGGCTTGACGTACCATTTCATCCATTCCAGGCCCTTGGGGTCGCCGCAGAGGGGAATCAGGCCCAGGCGGTGGGCGAGCACTTCGTCCTGGATTATGGAGGTGTTTTGGTAGATGAAGACGTCTTCGATGGCGAGGGTGGCGATTTCAGAGAGCAGAATGCGGCGGAAGGCGTTTGCGACCGAGGTGTCGAGGCCGGAGAGCGAGAAGGAGGAGTCGTAGGGTGTGGGGCGGGCGTGGAAGTCGACCTTGAAGTTCTGGTGGTGCAGTTAGTACTTATATTTTCGAGCAAACACAGCATTTTCTAGGGCGAACATGCCTCCTTGAAGTAGTCCAGGTCCCAGTCGTGGTTCTCGCCGGGCCAGTGTCCTGGGAAGTCGGTGGACTGCTGGTTCTGCACGATTTCAGCGCCGACATGGAGCTTCTACAGTGACGGTTAGCCAGTTTAGAGCACGCAGCACTCGTCGCGAACATACCTTGCGCTCAGCCAGCACGGCGGAACCGGGAAGAGCCATGTTGGTGGTTGTGCTGCTGGAGTTCGCGGGCGTGCGCGGGCAGCTCTCGAAACTTTTTGATAGCCATCGGCAGCCAGCCAGCGCCAAGCGCCGACGCGCGGGCCAATCGAAACCACGACAAGTTGTATGACGGTGCGATTTTGGTAGAGCTTCACCACCGCCCTCGCCCCCAATCTCCACTCCACTCGCCCATTGAGGCTTCCCACGGGCACACCCAGCGAGCCTCACCCACCATGCCCGTCCCCATCGCGCGTCTGGCCGGCCACGCCGCGAAGCGCGCCTGCCTGCACGCCCGCCCACAGCTCCGCGCCGCCCTCCCTACACGGCCCATTGCGCGCGGCCTGTCGACGTCCGTCGCCCGCCGCTATGCAGAGGTCGCCGACAGCCAGCGCATGCGCATGGTGCCCACCACCGAGGACTTCACCCGCCCCATTGAGGCCGAGGAGCCCGAGAGCCCCGAGGAGGAGCACAACCTGCACAGCGAGCGCAAGATCCGCCACTACACAGTCAACTTCGGCCCCCAGCATCCCGCCGCCCACGGCGTGCTGCGTCTGATTCTCGAGCTCAATGGCGAGGAGATTGTCCGCGCCGACCCCCACGTTGGCCTGCTGCACCGCGGCACCGAGAAGCTCATCGAGTACCGCACATACCTGCAGGCCCTGCCCTACTTCGACCGTCTCGACTACGTCTCCATGATGACCAACGAGCAGTGCTTCTCGCTCGCCGTCGAGAAGCTGCTGAACGTCGACATCCCCATCCGTGCCAAGTACATCCGCACCCTCTTCGGCGAGATCACCAGGATCCTGAACCACCTCATGTCCGTCCTGTCCCACGCCATGGATGTCGGTGCCCTGACGCCCTTCCTGTGGGGTTTCGAGGAGCGTGAGAAGCTCATGGTGCGTGATCCGTAGTTGCACCATGCTACATAGGAGCTAACCAGATGCAGGAATTCTACGAGCGTGTTTCGGGTGCCCGTCTCCACGCTGCCTACGTCCGCCCTGGTGGTGTGTCGCAGGATCTCCCCGTTGGTCTGCTTGACGACATCTACCAGTGGGCTACCCAGTTCGGTGACCGCATTGACGAGACCGAGGAGATGCTGACAGACAACCGTATCTGGATTGGCCGCACCAAGGGTGTCGGTGTCGTTTCCGCTGCCGATGCCATCAACTATTCCTTCTCAGGTGTCATGCTCCGAGGATCTGGTGTTCCCTGGGATATCCGCAAGTCGCAGCCATACGATGCCTACGACAGGGTTGACTTCGACGTCCCCGTCGGTGTCAACGGTGACTGCTACGATCGCTACCTCTGCCGTATGGAGGAGTTCCGCCAGTCCCTCCGCATCATCCACCAGTGCTTGAACGACATGCCCGCCGGCCCCATCAAGGTCGAGGACTACAAGATCGCACCCCCTCCCCGTGCCGCCATGAAGGAGAACATGGAGGCCCTCATCCACCACTTCCTGCTCTTCAGCAAGGGTTACACAGTGCCACCCGGCGAGACCTACAGCGCTATCGAGGCCCCCAAGGGCGAGATGGGTGTCTTCCTCGTCTCCGACGGCAGCGAGAGGCCATACAGGTGCAAGATCAGGGCACCCGGCTTCGCACACTTGGCCTGCATGGACCAGATCTCGAGAGGGCATCTGCTCGCCGACGCCGTCGCTATCATCGGAACAATGGACCTCGTGTTCGGAGAGGTGGACAGATAAGGGGGTTAGAAGAAGAAAATGAATCCTGCTAGCTTGAGATATTATACCAGGCGGCTGACTGTACATAATGTACCCCTTACTTTTTCTTTTTCAAGTCAATCAACGTTTGCATGTTCACTGTCTTTTCTCGCTGTGTTACCGAGCGACTTCCCCAAAGTCAAAGTCCATCCAAGGCGAGGGGTGTTTGGAGAGGTTGATCGTTAGATTCTCCACAAGCACGACGCAATATGCATCCCCTACAACACCGATTCACGCTCTCTAGGGTATCACTATGTGTAGTATGAGTTCTACATTGCTGCTTGCTGCATGTGAGATACTTGCATGTGTTGATTGTTGGATACAAATACTCTCGGTTATGATGATAATAGCGCTTGTCTTGACTTGTTATACACAACTACTCGGCTTGCCTATCAATCATGGTTTGAATAACACACTGATTGTATGATAGGTAAGCATATATTGTAAACAAAATCGAGGTAATAGCCCTTGCTCTAGTATGTTGCATACAATAACTCGGCTTGCCTATCATTCAGGTTTTGAACAACGCACCTACTAAGCGCTTGATAAGTGTGTATTATACATAGTAGCTAGCAAGAAGAAACTAGGTCTCCTGTCTATTAAAATCTTTAAGAAAAGTAACCTGACGAACGACCTCCCCGAAAACGAGGTCAATGGGTCTAGCGCTCTAGTGTAGAACAAGTCCTACAATTGCTGCTGCCTGGTTGTGAGACAGAGATTTTTGGATACAAATAATCTCGGTCGTGAGGGTAATAGCCCTTGTTCTAATATATTGTATACAACAACTCAGCTTGTGATTTGGTTTTTGGATAATGCACTGATTATGTGCTAGGTAAGCGTGGATTTTCCTACAGAGACTTGGGTGAGTCAGATACCAGTTCCGTCGTTGGCAACGAGGAGCTCGAAGAAGAGATCCACGATCTGAAGGATAGGACTGTGAACGAAGTTGCTAAGCTTGTTGAGCACGTCAGTGACAGTGATTATACGTGCATGATACCGACGGTGATGAAGATGAGGACGATGAGAATGACAAGGACAATATGGACAGGAAGGCCATGGTCGGTAGCGGCGATGATGAGGATGGCGAGGATGAAGAGGAGGCTGTTGAGGATGAGGACAATGAAGCTGTCATCACCAACGCCGATGGTTCGTTCACAACGATAAAGATGAAGACACAGGTCTCGCGAGAGGTCATGATGTCTGATGCCGAGAAGGCTCGACAAGTGGCAGCGGACATTGGTTTGTGGCTGGGGTGGCAGCCAAGCCAGAGACTGCCGATGCGATCCTGCGCCGCCAGGTGCGCTTCCTCACTGTCATGCAGCGGGCGGTATGTCTTCTCACACTAGAATCACTATCTGTGGAATAACCTGCTAATGTAGAAGGCTGACGGCGATGTTAAACACCAACTTGAGATCCCTGTTGAGGAAGCCAGGAGGTCCTCAGTGCTCGCTGACAAGTTCCTCGTCCAGCCTTGCGAGAAAGGCGCCTGGATTGAAGTTGAGCCACCAGCTGGCCACAAGAAGAGGAAGAAGAAGCATATCCGTATGCCTACACAAGTTGAACTGGATCGTCTTGGCCTGGAGAAAAGCCCTGGCCCTACTCGTACCAAGCAGCGTACCTGGAGCGCTCATTTCACTTGAAATACCGACAAGGACGCCGGCATCCTGCGCTCACCCAAAAATTTCAGGCTGAAGGTTGGTTTCGTCTTCGTAATCTTTTTGGGCCGATGATTTGGCGCCCCCATCGATCGCTCTCTTTTTGAGGTTGCAGAAGACACCGTCAATTCCGACGACGACTAGTAGTTGACCTGCACTGTTCAAAACTCGGCTTTCAAGAAAGCTGTATCATATGAATACTGCCGGAAAGTGATGCCGGTGGCAGGAAGGCAGAAGTGGGGTTCATTGGGCAACTATGCTCGTTGGTGTATTTACTAGCTAAGTAGCTCATTGATCAGCACTTCAGCCCTGCACTCTTACAATCAACTTTATCTGAACGGGTTATGAGCCCGGCGCTCCATCACACCGCCACGCCTCTTAATACTTACAGAGCTTACGTTGCACGGCGACAACTACACTGAACGGCGAGCCGCATGGACGATATGTAGGTCGTTGGAGCATCGTGTCCAGGAAGTCTAAATGCCCACCTCACCCGCGGCTAATCCCAGAGCAACTCCAAACCAAGATACCTGGACACCAACGGCAATAAAGCGACCGTGGTGCTGCTCACCGCTGTTCACGAAGATCTCATACTCTTACGATCAATAACTTCTCAATTGAACAAATACGACACGTGAAAATAGCGGCTGCTGCGTTCGCGACCTAGATGTTTGTATGCAAACATTCCACAATAGCGGCTCCAATGTTGCGGTAGGTCCAACCAGCTACAACATTCGGCTCACGAGTATTCGGTTGAACGCCTCCAATATTATATTTTACCCTTCAAACTCCAACGCAATTTAAGCCATCGCACACACTCAGTGCATTGCAGAGGTGTTTTTTGTGTTCCCAAAGTGCTAATCATTGACAACGACCGTCGTACCCTGGTGCCCATCGCCTTGGCCTACCGCTTATCCACATGTTGAAGCTGCGTTACATCTTCAACGCTACTGCAACGATCTACGCTCAATCCACCTATCTGCTTCCAACGTCGCGGGCCCCGATCTTGGTTCTTGCTCACACGAGGTTGCCATCTCTTGCGTGCTCACTTTTGGGATGGCAGCTGCTACCGGCCGTCCCGTCCCGTGTCCAGTTCCAACAGCATCATTCGCTCGTCGCTCCCTCCGAGCATCTACCCCACTACGCCCGTCAAGATCTTGATATCGCACCGATTCGATGCTTGTAGCTCCACCCACCTGAAGGTAAATTGCGCCAGATTCAGTACGATGGCGAGCACATTCTCTTCGCCTCGGCGAACAAATGGCTGAGGTTGGGCTTGGTGCCGCAATAAATTGGCGCAAGTCAAATGAGCCTCTGCATCGTATCGTGGCGCAGCACTGCAAACATTCTAGCCATTGCAGTCGTGGTGTTGAGTCTGGCCGAATCTATTGTGTACCATCGCCAAATTGGAGCACTCCGTGCGTCTGGAGCAATCTGTGGCGCAGTCGCCCATGACGCTCAGCTGTACAGGGGTAGGCAAGATATGCTCCTGCTCCATTAACTGCGGGGTCTGATGCGGTACAGATCGCTTTGGGACTGCATCTGAATCCTGCTTTCTATGTAGTCTGTTAGCTTGCTTGTTGGAGGGAGAGCTATAAGAAGGGAGCGTTGCTCCACTGTGACAGGCTATCAATACAAACCAACTTTTGATCTCATCTCACCAACTACCTCTGATTCTACTAGTCTCTATCAGGCCATCAATTTCACTTCAAGATGTCTTACAACAACGACCGCGACAACTCTTCGTACGGTGAGGAGCGCAGCTCCGGCTACGGCAACACCTCAAGCCGCAATGACGACGACTCGTACGGCTCCAACAAGAAGTCGAGCTACGGCAGCAATGATGACGACTCGTACGGTTCCAATAAGAAGACCAGCAGCTACAACGATAACGAGGACTCCTACGGTTCCAAGAAGTCCAGCTACGGCAATGATTCCACCGAGGATTCTTATGGCTCCAAGAAGTCAACTGGCTACGGAAACACTGATGACAACGACTCCTATGGATCCAAGAAGTCGAGCAGCAACGACAACGATGATTCGTATGGCTCAAAGAAGTCCAGCGGCTACGGCAACACTGATGACAACGATACCTACAGTTCCAAGAAGTCAACTGGCTACGGCAATACCGATGACAATGATTCATATGGATCCAAGAAGTCGAGCAGCAATGACAACGAGGACTCGTATGGCTCCAAGAAGTCAACTGGCTACGGTAACACCGATGACAACGACACCTACGCATCCAAGAAGTCGAGCAGCAACGACAACGAAGACTCTTATGGATCCAAGAAGTCAAGCTACGGTAACACTGATGATAACGATACCTACGGATCCAAGAAGTCGAGCTATGGTAACGACAACGAGGATTCGTACGGCTCCAACAAGAAGTCGAGCAGCAACGATAATGAAGATTCGTACGGCTCGAAGAAGTCCTCGGGCTATGGTAACGACAACGATGACTCTTACGGTTCGAAGAAGTCTGGCTACGGCGATGATTCGAATGAGACTTCCTATGGATCGAAGAAGTCTTCAGGCTACGGCAACGACAACGATGACTCGTATGGCTCGAAGAAGTCGAGCTATGGCAATGACAACGACAACTCGTACGGATCCACAAAGAACGACCGCGAGGAGTCTAGCTACGGCAGCTCGAGGCGCGACAACGATTACTAGATGCCATAAACCGATCGTCGGATTGGATTGTGCATGTATCGGCTAGTTATATTGATGGGGTACGGTGGGTCTATGGCCGCCCTGACTTGGACTTTGTAGATGTCTCATAATTAATCCCTAAACTGTTCAACATAATTTTCGTACAATGGCTGTGAAAGTCCCCCCCCCACCTCTTACCCGGAGGCTTCTCTTTTCCGCCTTTCCTCAGGTACGCTCCGTAGTGAAGTATCCAAAGATAATGCGTGAAACAATATGTTATCGTTTCACTTCCTAAAGGCTTGGACTCTGACTCTGACTGCAGCCACCACTAATATATGTTCCTCGTTCACACATACCTAGGCAGTCCGTAAACCACCCTCTACCGTGTGAACTTGAACATGAAGCACATTCTCCTGCTTGGGTTGTATCCTCTGGTGGCTCTTGTAAACGCAAAAGTTGTACCAGGTCAAGATGATAGTCGACTTCATCGAGACCTCGCATTCGCACTTGGGCATGACACAGGGAAAAGTCAAGATATCTCCTCTGACAGTACTGTCACCACTGCCGCAGACCTATGGGATGAATCCGTAGCCCGCGGGACCAAGCTGCTCAACGGAATGAAGTTCAGTGACGCCAGCGCGGCAACCCTCTACAACCTACCAGGCACTGCTGAGTCCCCGTTTGATGGAGATCTTGTCGACAAATTACGTGAATGGGGATATAACGACAACACGCCTGCACTGCAGAAACTCCATGACAAGGAGTGCAACATGGCCAGCGAATTGGGACACATGCTCTCCAAAACCTTTGTAGATTTGGGCATGGATACCAAGTCCAAAGGCCAGGGCGGTCCAAACGAATGTTTCCAAATCAACCACTACGACAGCCCCGCCGTGTTGAAGAAGGAAGACGGAAGTCTGCCAGCAAAAGAGGAGCAATACTACAAGGTCTGCGGCACCAAATACCGCGTCACAGGGGCCGAACACACAATCGGCGTCAACGCCCTGGGCGGCGCACTCTTTGCTCTGAACCGCGCCGGTGCTCCAAAGGCCGCTCGAGACTTGTGGAAAGTCAAGCCAGAGACGCATCAGTTGCCGCATATCCGCTCCGCAAGCGATATCTCATGGGCGGCGTGGAGTCGTGCTGTAGCAGCCACGCCTGGTGCGGATATTAAGGGTGTCAAGTACTTCTTCGACGCGATGGTTATCAATAAAGAAACTAACCGGCATATCAACCGTGCCTTGCAGACCCTTAGCCCGCCGCTCGAAGATGCCGTGGGATGGCCAGGCAATGATTTCTTCATGGATACTGAGGCAGGCAAGGCGCTGTTGGGGAGTCCAGTGGGTAGGTGGGCGGGCTACTTTCTGATGCAGCACAAGCGACAGCTGGATGGTGATAGGTATATTGAGAAGGTGAGGGTGTTCAAGAGTGAGAAGGAGGGGAGCTGGCCGTATCTTTTGTTCTATGTGGCGAGTCCTACCGAAGGTGGCAGAGATGTGGCTAGGATGACGGCGGAGAGGAAGCGGGTTACTAGCAGGAAAGATATGGTAAGGGTAGATGGTGTTAGAGCGAGGTTGTAGGGCGTCATTGGACGACAAGTCGACGACGAATCGAAGAGTTTTCCGGTAGATGGATCGCTTACTCGAATTGGACATACATCAAGTGTGATTCTTTCTTGACTAATGTCTCAGAGGATGGCGAATCAAGCCACAAGTGTTTGATTGTTCTGCAACTAGCTTGATCCACAGTCTCTCGATCGATGGTCATTGTGTTGAGTACCTTGATGGCTCGATTCCTTGAGTTGCCTCTTCGAGCTAAGAGAGTGGGCTTTTCGCAGTCTCATCGTGAATTTTCGCTTGACTCAGAGCCTTGATGTTGCTCCTTCGAACCTACGTTCCGTCATGTGGCGATACTCGAGGAGATGAGACACTCTGAGTAGCTCGGTCGTTGCTGAAAGTGGAAAGGGGCAATCACCATAGACTGTATCTTAAAAGGAAGCTGCATTGGGGGGTTTTGCAGTTCAGGGTGTCTCTTGAAAGGATCCTGCATACTGATGGTCGACTTGAGCCGTAATGATGTCGTGCAGTAAGCGCTTGTTATGTTAGTAACCCTGGTTCAGTACATCCCTTTGCAACAGTGCACACCGCACGTCTGATTGCTTTGAATATACGACATTATAGTAAGGTCTCGAACGATTTCTCGGGGCGAATCTTAAAGCGCAGGTGGCAAGTGCAATGATCTCTCAGTGAATCTGCTCCAGTTGCGCCTATCACTACCGCTTCAGTGAGGTGAGCCGAGCCGCGTCAGTTGGTGGACTGGTATGAACGATAACAGCATATGCTCGAACTGATTTTGTGTCTTGAGGAGTAAACGAAGCCGACTAAACGCAAGTCTGTGTGTGTGGTTCTTGGAGTAACGGGAGGTCATTGGTGTTGATTTGCGTCTCTGCCTGCAGCCAACTATCCAATGAGTAGCTACTTCAAGCTTCAGGAATGGGATGCATACCAAAGCATCAGAATAGAATCGTGGAGCTTTCTACTCACAATTGATGGTGAATAGTCGCGATGATAATAAGCAAAGTATATTCACACTATACATGCTATACAGCTCCCTTCCTCCCCACTAATAGATACCAATGAATGAGAATCTAGACGCATCCAAATGATACCGACACCACTCATGCAACAACACGCTCTTGCCACTCCATAATCAAAGAGAAAGCTGGATCGCCCAGCGCCCAACGCCCTAGCACCAGATACTCCAACCCTGAATGAATCAAAGCGCTCCAAATATGCGGAAACAACATACGATAAAGTGAGATAGGGACCCCCGTAAACATGACGTGTGATAGCAGCGTACATTCACATAAAACTCATCTTGACCTCCTTCTCCTGCCCAAAGTCATCCTCGAATTCATCAGCCCAGGCATTGTATCCCGGGTTCGCGGGCGGCATTGTGTTTGCGGACCTGAGGGGCGGGCGCCCAGGCGCGTCGTTTGCAGCGCTCTCCCAACTGACGGCCGACACTGGCTGGGGAGGAGAATCCCATGTTGCCTTCCGTCCTAGCTCTGGCGAATCCCAGGCGCTCTTCTCGGTGGTCTGGAATGAGGGCGTGGGTTGCGCCTGCTCGCTCTTCGGTGGGTCTTTGAAGCTCGAGTCGAATGTCATGGAGATGTTGCCTGCGTCGGGGTCGTCGAATTCGTCATACTCGTCGTATTCCTTCGTCCCGCTCGTGCCGTTGGAAAGCTGAGAGCCGGGGGGTAGTCGCACGGCTGGAGTCAGGGCACCGGTGCTGTTTGCTTTTGTCGTTGAGCCTGCTACGCCTAAGCTGTCGTTGAAGCTTTGTGTCTGGCGTAAGCCGGTGTAGGGGCCTGTGGACGTCGGTGTGGTGGCGGAGATGTCGATTTTCATCGGCGGCAGCGTGCTCTTGATTTCCTTGATCTCAAAGGCGTCGGGTTCGTAGCCATTGTACGGTTTATCCGCTGCACTCTCTGCCGCCAGTGCAGCGACTTCCTTGCGGATAGCGTCGATATCAAACATGACGGGGTTCTCAGCGATAGTTGCTGTATCCGCGGTTTTATCGATCGGTGTGTGCTTCTGGGATTGTTCGTTGTAGACCTCCCAGTCCTTCTTGTCGCCCTTCTTTTTGCGCCACCACGATAACTTGCCGCCCTTTTTCTCTTTTTCAGCGTTTTTCTTTTCGAGTTCGCGGCGTGCTTCTTCAATCTCGTCGATGAGTTCGCGTTGCCGCTGTTCGTGGTTTTCTGGGTCAGGGTCTTCGATTTCGGTGAACTCGTCGGACTCGACAAGCCATCCGGCTTCGCGGAGGAGTTTGGGTATTGCAGTACGGTACGCCATGTGACCTGGCACGAACTCGGTCACGTTCATGTTTTCAATTGTCGGTATTTGGATGGGTGCTAGACCTGCAACACGGGCGGCGCCGCCACCAGTTGCGCGGAAGAGGTAGCCTGCGGAAGGTCAGGATAAATCATGAATATTTGAGGGAGGAAAACATACCTAAGATCCAGTCATTGGTAGCATACCCATTGACAAATCGTCCAGGAACTACAGTTCGGATTTTGATGTACTCGTCTGTGTTTGCAACGATGGGTGTACCGAACATGTACACATTTTGCACCAAGCCGAAAGCACCACGGTTCTGAAGCTCCCTCAGAGCGGCATAGATAACTCGGGCGCCGAGCGAGAAACCAACGAGGGTGATGGGTCGTGTTCCTAGATTGCGATCGATGATCGAATCTGCGAGGATGAGACCAGCCATGTCAGCTCGCGCTTGCGAGACGGACCAGGGGTTGTCGATGAGGTAGGAGAGCTTTGTGAGGGCAAGAGGAAGTGTCATGGCAGACATCAGCGCGGTCAAAAGTGTACTACCCAGGACTTGTTGGAGACCTTGAGTGAGTGCCTGTCTGAATATTAGTATGACGGACACAGCTTCAAAGTGCTTTACGTACCTCAGTAGCAAGGATGTTAATGGTGTCACCCATACTCCTCAGCATCTCAGGCTCCCAAAGAACAGAGTAAATGTCTCCCATGACTGGGTCCACAGTACTGTACGGCAGACGAACGTCATCAGCCTTGCCGCTCATCCAACCAGCCAACGTGATAATGAGATTGGTCCTCTTGTTGTTGTGGAGCGGACGGTATTCGAATGTCTTGACAGCACCAGTGCGTCTGTTCATGGCGCGAACACCAACCGTGCCACCGGTAGTAACAGCAATACTAGTGATGACTGCAGTTCCACCAGCACCAGCGAGGAAACCACTCGTTCCCGCTACACCGATGGTTGTGAAGCCCGCAGCTAAACCAGCACCAATGACAGGGGCGAGCAGACCAGCTGACAAGCCAATGACCAGACCACCACCTACTGTAGCAAGACCCATGAAGGCCAAGCGCTTGCGCAATGCTTTCTTTCGTCGAGACTCCATGTGCTCGTCTTCATTCCAGTTTTCTTTGTTGGCCTCTTCCTGCATTTCCAATGCATCTGTTACACGCTTCTCGAAGCGGCAGATCTCGAGCCAGTCTACGCTGAGGTACTTGCCAACGACTTCGAACAGCTCTCTTGATCGCGAATCGTAGATTGAGTCTGCGACAAGTAGAAGGAAGAGGTCACACAACACTGTCCATCGAAGATCGATATCGAGGTTCTTGCTTTCGAGGAGTTGTGATGGTGTCTTGGGTTCGGGGTATTCGTAATCGTCGTCTTCGTGAGCTTCGTATGGCGGAGGAGGCGGTGTTGTTTGAGACTCGTGTAGGCTTAGTGAGGAAGCAGACCTTGACTTCTCACCCTTCCCTTCTGGACGCGGTGAAGAGACAGATGGGCGTGCGGAGCCAGAGTCTCTCCTCTCTTCTTTTCCTACCTCGGCCACCTCCGCAGCAGGGTTCTTCACGCGCGCGTTCTGCATCAGTGCTGGTGTCAGGTCCGCAGGTATCACGCCGTGGTCTGTCAGTTGCTCAATCATCACCTGCTCCGAAGTGTTGATGTCCATATGCCCATACAGCCTGACCATCATCTTCTGAGACCACATCTTGGTCGTCTCGGTCTGCATATCGAGCGCTTTCTTGACTTGGCGGCTTTTTTTCTCGGTGACGTTGTTGAACTTGCGCTCCATTTCAATCATGGCAAGACGTACCAAGCCAACGTATGCTACACGCTGTCCCTCGGTAAGGAGGTTTTTGGTGGCTTGCATCTGCATGAGCGGATCGCGCACAGACTCGTCTTCATCATGTAGCGCGGTCGTCTTCTCTTTGAAGAGATAGGCGGTGTTGTCGTCCATGCTCGTTTGCGAATCTGCATCATCGTCGAGAATGACCCTTGTGTAACCCTTTGCAGCACCGCCGACATTGCCATAGCCAGACATGTCTTGCAGCTCTTCGGGATTTTCTTTTGCGATCAAACGATTGTCATCATCATATATGTCGTATTGCGCATACGCAGGCATAGTCTGCCAGCCACCATCATCGTCCTCCACTTCCTCGTCTGCCTTGGGCTGTACAACGGCGTGTTGGTGGGAATACTCGGATATAGAGCCTTGTTTCAGGTGTGCGGCCGAGGGCTCGAGGCTCTTGCGACCTTCCGGTGCGCTCGTTGGAGCATTACCCGGTGCAGTCGTCTCGGTGTTGCTCGGTACATCCTGTTTCTCTTCGGGCGACTGATTCTCAAGCTTCACTGAAGGCTCAGGCTTAGACGTAGCTTCTGGTGTGTCCGCTTTTGTGTCTTTCGGCACCACGTCCTTAGGCGCATCGTCCTTTGCCTCCTTCAGCGTCTTGCCCTCGTCTTCCTGTGCAACTTTGACCTCCTCCACCTTAACGTGCCCATTGACGTGCCCATTGACACCCGAGTGCGCATTATCGCTGCCACTCGCGGCCGTGGCCTCTCTTTCCCTGACATGCTCGACTATGCTCTCGACCGCCTTCTCTGCCTCGGCCTTGTCTACCACCTTCTCTGTCTCGGCCTTGTCCACCACTTTCTCTGGCTCGGCCTTGTCCGTGGCCTTTGCGGTTATGTCGACCTGGCTTGCGGCCTTGGATCTCTCCGCGACCGCATCCTTAAAGTCGTCCTCGTCCGAGCTATCCTCCACAGGCGTTCTTGGCCGGCGCTTCCTAACCGGCAGCCCAAAGTCGTCGTATTCGACCTCGGGCCTCGCTTCTGCAGGAGCAATATGCGCATCCGCAGAGTCGGTACTAGGGGGTTGCGAGGGGTTGTCGCTCTTCATATTGGGGGGCTACCGGTAGCGCATTTGACCTTTCGACGTTCGGAAATCTGGGCGGGCGCGGGGATTGATTATAAGGGCATGGTTTTTTTGGTTTCGGGCTATGTACAGGTGGTGGTGCCCACTCTCAGGCCATGCGTGTTTGAATGCGGAGTTCTCGGGAATGGTGTAAACGGCTGGCAGACGTATGCGGCGCCCGGCCGTCAGCGGTCGGGGCTTCCTCGGCGGCCGAAGGGTAGGGAACTTTGAACTTTTTGAATGCGGAAGCCTTTCTTTCCCCGCGAGTACAACCACACCCACGCTTCTTAAAACACACATTGCCAATATGAAGCTCAAGCGCGCAAAGGTAGGCGATATTTATTATATCCTCTTTCACGGGTTTGCAGCACGAGACTAATCTTCGCAGGCCTACAAGAAGCTGCTCCACCAGTACGAACTCAACTTTGGTTTCCGCGAGCCCTACCAAGTCCTCCTCGACTCGGCGATCCTCCAAGATGCCTACAAGTTCAAGATTGACCTCGTCGGTCGTCTGGAAAAAGTCCTCGGCGCAAAAGTAAAGCCCATGATCACCCAATGCGACATGCGCCATCTCTACGATGCGAAGCCGAAAAACGAGACACTCATCCTGCAAGCCAAGGAGTACGAGCGAAGGAGGTGCGGGCACCACGAGTTGGACGAGCCGCTGAGCACGCTGGAGTGCTTGACCAGTGTGGTTGATCCGAAGGGGAGCAGGACCAACAAGCATCGCTATGTCGTTGCCAGTAACGAGAAAGAAGTGCGGTCAAAGATGCGCAGCATCCCGGGTGTACCGCTCATATACATAAACAAGAGTGTGGTGCTTATGGAACCCATGACGAATGCGACCGAAGAGCACAGGGACAGAGAGGAGAAGAGCAAGTTCAAGATGGGCTTGAAGGGCCAACGGAAACCGGATGCGGGAGAGAAGAGGAAACGGGAAGACGAGGAGGATAAGGACGACAAGTCTATTGCTACGGATGCCCAAGCCCTGAAGAAGAGGCGGCAGAAGGGTCCTAAGCAGCCCAACCCGCTCAGCATGAAGAAGAAGAAGTCAGACACATCAACTTCGCAAACCGGCTCGGAGAAGAAGGCCAAGCCTGCTGAGACGAAGGAGCCGCAAGCAACCACCACAGACGCGCAAGACGGCGAGGCTGCACCGAAGAAGCGCAGGAGAAAACACAAGTCGAAGGCTGAGGGTGCAGCTGAAGGCGGTGGTGTCACTCTCGAGGCAGCCGATGCCGCTTCACCATGATCAGATAAGCTGTAGTAGACTTGCCACCGGAATGGCACCACTGGAAACCGCCAAGTACCGACGAGTGTAGTACCGCTGCCACGAGTCGAACTACCATCTAATGATACCCAATGTAAATATCCGCCGTTCGAGTTCAGGGCTGCATGAGGTTTGTAGACTGCGTAAAAGGCACCGCAAGGCATCGTCAAGTGTTGCTGCGGTTAGTGACATTGATACGGCGCTGGGAGTCTCAGACTTTTTTGCCTTGAGCGAGGAGATCTGAAACCTTGGGAGGAAGAACCAATGTGCTGCGGTCGTTGCGCTTGACAAACTCGACGATGACCTCAGCAGTCTTCTCGGGTTGGTCCTCCTGGAGGAAGTGACCAGCGGCAGGGAAGACTGAGAGTTGGAACTTGCCTGTGGAGGGTTAAACAATAGTTCATACTGCCAACCTCAATAAACATACCCTGCATTTGCCCAATCATCAGTTCTTTATCTAGGCGATCTGTTCCAGCAAGAATCAATAGCTTGGCGCCTTTGCCATTGAGGAACTTTGCACTCATCCCTATGAACCAGTTCTCCCAAAAAGATTCAGTGCGGGAGAGATCTGTCTTCCATGCCCACCGTCCTCCCGTTGGTGTCTGAATGAGTAAACTTGGTACACTAGCTCGCGCCGATTCTGGGTTACGAAGTGTTCGTGATCGAATGTGCCAGTCGATAGCGGCGTCAAGCGTGTTGAACAGCTTCGGTCGAGTAGCCAGATACGACTGCATGTGCTTGAGGGCGTCCATGGCACTCCCCTCTACCACATCTAGCACCGCGAACCCTAGCACCTTGTTACCCAGCAGATTCATGTTGGCCACGTGCGTCACCACCGCGCCGCCGAGGCTGTGTCCGATGAGCACAAGTGAAGGCAGATCTTTCCATCCCATCTTCTGCTGCGTGAGAAACATCATGTCCACCATGTCACGACCTAGCAGGTCGATGCTCAAATCATTGTCCACTGCACCGCTCTTGTCCCAAACAACACTGCCGTGCTCCCTAGCTTCTAGTGCTAGTATCCCAATTCCGGGCATCGCCTTCCTAATCTCTTTCACCGAAAGGGCAAAGCTCATTGCAGAACTTCCAGCGCCATGGTGCAGCACTAGCAATGGCGATTGCAGTGACGCAGGTGGTATGAGATACACATGGAACTTGGAGCGAGGTTCTTCCCTCTCGAGGTAGAACTCTTGCTCGTAGTAGTCTGACCAATGGATGGTGGGTGCCGGCCGTTGCGTTGTTGAAGGTATCACCGTACCTGTGCTTGACATGGAACTTGCTGAGCTCGAATCATCTTCCTCTTCAAGCAGGGGTTCTGGTGGGGGAAGTGAGGACAGCTTTGTCTTTGCGAAGGTTTTGGCGAGATCAGACATGGTGATTGACAGAATTGGATATATGACAAATCGTATGCTTTCTTGCAACCTCGGAGCGTGCCAGGATATAAGTGCGAGGCTGCAATGTATGTCCGCGGTTGGGAGGATGATGGAGGGGGCTCGATCTGTGCGGCAGCTTATCGATTGCAGGGAAGAGCTTCCTGCGCGCCTTCCTTAATAGCTATGACGATGACGACCTGGTAAAATCATTGCAGTACGGCGAGGCAGCAGGCGCGCACGGCGCGGAATCCACCACGATCTTCGGCATGTGCACTCTGGACTGTGATGTGCTACTGGGGGGCGGGACTAAGATCGCTCTGGATTGGCAGGGCTTTGAATCCAGCGAGACGCGACCGGGACCGCGTCCGCTTCCCGCTAGCAGACCAGCATGATGTCAATCGCTCACGTTGGCGCGGCGGAAGCTTGAACGAAACCACCTTGTTGCCAGCAGCACCAGCCTCTTCTCTCTTCACACATCGCAGAGCGTTGACGCTCTTTCATTAATCCCGTCCTTTTTCAAGGACCCGTAATACCCTAATTCAACCCAGCTCCACCAGAGCCGCAACAATGAGTATGTGGAAAGGAAACAAGGACGCGCAGAATGGCGACCACCCAGAGTCCGAAGCGCCCCATGACGATGGAGCTTCAGGAAGAGCGTCGAGGAGAAGCTATGAACCTTCGCGACGCACTGTCGAGTCTCGCGAAGAACCCACCGAGCGCACAAGACTACTCGATCATCCCAGACCTCCCAACTCGGATGGCTATCTCGACCCAGATGACCCAGCTGTAAGAAACACCTCAAGTAGAGATACGTACACAACTGACATGTCATAGGTATCGCCATACAATCTGTGGACGGTGCGTGCTATGCGCTACCTGACCATCCTCTTCCTCATCACCACGTTCCTGTGGTGGGTCCTGCTGTTGGTCTCCGTCTTCGTCTCTCCTCCAGGCCTACACAGCCGTGGATCTGGATTCTTCGATTTTGCCTACACATGTCTCACGCTTGGTAACCTTCTTGTGGTGACCATCTTCTTTGTCACTCCAGCCAAAGGTCTGCGCATCACCACGGCCATTATTGCTGTACTTTTAGCCGTGGACATGATCATTATCCTGGCAGTTCCACGAGTCAGGCTCGAGGAGGGCTGGATTGGCATTGCGAGTGTCGTATGGGCTCTCATCATGTCCATCTGGTGCGTCCTGACCGACCGCGTCGTTGCTTCCGGCAAGAAGGAAGAAGAGGAGCGTCTTACTGGCCGTCCCGAATCACGTCGCACGCTGAAGGAATGGCTTGCTGTCCTCGCCGCAACCACCCTCACAGTCATCTTCATCATCATTGTCGTCTTGATGACCGCCACTCTCACCCTCCGCTCGATCGATGCCGGCCTCAAAATGTACGGCGACCGCATCCTCGTCGATGGCGACAAGTACGCAGTTCACCTTGCTTGCATCGGTAACGAGACCAACACTTCCGGTAAGAAGGTTACGACTATCCTTCTTGAAGCGGGCGAGAACCCATTGGAGTACGACCTTGAGCACTGGGCATACGCAGCCTACAAGAACGAGACCATCGACCGCTACTGCTACTGGGTATGCATATACTTAACCATTCTTCTGACATGAACACCCGCTAACTTGCTCAGGATCGTCCCGGCTACGCTTGGTCAGACAACGCTCCTTCTCCGCACTCCGCTGGCATGTCTGCTGATGCACTCTCCGAAGCACTTGCAAGGACGGGTGAAGAAGGTCCCTGGATACTCGTCTCTGCCGGAACCGGTAGCATCGTGTCTCGTATCTTCAGTTCTCGTCACATGAAGCAGGTAACCGGTATTCTTATGATCGACCCTTATCACGAGGACCTCCTCCACCGCCTCTCCAGTCCCAGCCGTGGTTTCATGCTCTGGGCGTGGGGTATTATCTCACCTCTTGGCACTGTCCGTCTCGCGGGCGCTCTATTCAAGGGACGCACTAGCGCTGATCGTGTCTACGGCCGCAGTGCCTACCAGTCGGGCAAGTTCATCAAGGCTCAGCTGCAGGAGAACCTTGTTGCGGACTCTCTGTCCAAGAACGAGGTTGTTTCCGCCAGGAACATCCAGAGCGCCGGTACACCAGTTGCGATTGTCAGCAGTGGTATTGAATGCCGCCGCGACTCTGAGTGGGAGAGCAAGCAAAAGGATCTGACATCCATCACTGACAATCTTGTCAGCTGGGACATTGTCAAGAAGACTCCTCACGAGGTCTGGCGCACTCTGGAGGGACGTGAACAGATGGAGAAGAGCTTGGCTAAGGTCGTCAAGGCTGCGTTGAAGGCCAAGACCCCAACTGCCGAGTAAGAGTATACTGGTACATGGAGAAACCTGGAATCGTTTTCTTTTTAGAGTCCGAGTCTACTGTTTCCTTCGCATACCCTGTCGCGATTATGTCTGGTCATGAGCACAAGTACGGTGTTTTGGTGTTTTGATGTCGTATATACCTGACGAGTTATGTAATAATCGATTGAATTTAATACATATACAATTAGCCCAAGTCGATTGAAGGACTTATATATCATGAGGCTTCACAGCTAGTTGTGACCCCAGCATTAGCGCGTCCAGCACGGAACGCGGAGAATCTGCTCGGCGATCTCCAAAAGTTCGGGAAGTCGCAACAACCAACAACGCCAACCGCACCAACAGCGTCCACACATCCACAATGATCTGCCGAACCTGCCTGCGGGCTTCCCGCTCTCTCGCCGCCCCATCGAGACGCTTCATATCGACCTCTCCCGCCCTGCGCAACGCCACACCCGTCTCCTCCGCCGCGCAACCAACACCACGCCAGGGCTCCGCAACATCTTCGCAAGCCCCCCCGGCTGCTACATCGACCTCCGCCGCCCAGCCCTTCAGCGCGCCTCTCACACCAAAGCCCTCGCCCGCGATTGAGAAGAATGCAGCCAAGGTCGCAGAGAAGAAAGCCACGCCGTTGGTCAGGAGCAGCGTGCCCGCGGGCACACCGCTGAAGGGGTTGAACTTTGAGAAGAACAAGCAGGACCCCGTTGCGCTAGCAGACGACGAGTACCCACCGTGGCTGTGGACGATTCTCGCCAGGCAGGAGGATAAGGGGGATGCTGGTGCTATGGGAGATCTCTTCTGTACGTGGACTTACATCGATTTGAATTGGGCCACTTTATGAATAGTGGTCCTTTCAATTCCAATTAGAGCGCTGAGGCGAGACAATGACTAACTATCCCCAGCGAAATCCAAGAAGCAGCGAAGACTCGCCGCCAAGCGTCTGAGAAAGGAACAAGCCATGAACCCCGAGCTCCTCGCGCCGAAGATCCCTCTGTACGAGCAAACAATTGACTTGCCGGCTGGAAACGGCAGTCTCGAGGGCGCAGTGGAAGCAGCCGGTGCACGAGGCGAACTTACAAAGGCGATGCGAGACAAGAGGCGGGCCAGCATCAAGGAAGCCAACTTCCTGAAGGCCATGGGATAGAGTACTTCTTGAGGATCAATCGTGGACAAAGCAAAGAGCGTTGTTGTGTATATTACGGTGTATAGACGATAAGGAGCTGCACTATACTGTACAATCTAGGAGAATCGCAGGTATTGCAATTGCATCAGGGTGTTATACGACACACTACACCTATACCTGTAACTGTAGGGTAGTTTTTGTGCGACTGTAAGAATGCTAGACCCTTCAAACCACCTCTGCCTCAGGATCTTACAACCCGTGACGAACGCAACGTGACCGACGCATACGCTAAACACCCAGCTCTTTCAATCTTCAAGACGCATTGTAATGACTTGTCGCCGTATTGGCGCGTACATGCAGCGTGGCGTCGGAGTACATGCTGTGTTCACACCCACCGCGCTGCGGCTGAGTTTCGTCTGCAGGGTCGTTTGGACCGTCGACACAGCATACAGTAGGTGAAGTAGGAGCGGACCCTGCGTCTGTCAACGATGGAAGACGCATATCCGACTGCAGGTTGATCCGGTGATCTTACTATAGGTTTCTAAGCGTACGTGTACTGCGTGCGATGGCTAGCTGAGCTTACTTGCACGACTGAAGTACAGCATCCTCACTCAGCTGACAGATCAATCCACAGCATACGCCGCATCAAATCACACAAGCAGTTCACTAGAATAATGACTGGTTGTTTGACATCTTTCACATTTCTCCTATGTGTCACATATCCCATCCATCAGACTCCGCTCCCCCGTCAATTTCAAATCCAAAACCAGATCCAATTCAAGTCGTAAGCAATCGTAACACAGCAAGGAAAGAGAGATAGCGAGAGAAAGCGTATGCTTCCCACGCCTGATTGTGGCGGTTTCCGGAACGCCTGTGTGTCGCCCACCCAACCAGTCACATAGGCCAGCAAGCAGGCCAGCAAGCAGGCCACCTCCACAAGGAGAAGAAAATTGGTAGTGTGATAAAACTAAGATTATCAATGAGAGTAGAGAATAGAAGATGTTGAACGGGTAGATAAATAAGCCGATCAAGCAAAAAGTGTATACACAAAGAAATATGTAAATGTGCCAGGCCAGTGTTTGCGGGACATGGAATCGTCTAGAGGTATCAAACAGTGAAGATTTGCAGATAAAGGGAGACATTTTTAAGCGCACGGAAAAAAGACGTGGATTGAATGACTTCAAATCCACGCCATTCGCGGCGCAACCAGGGTGCTGAACAGCGGCTGGATCTCCGCGAGATAATCTGCTGCGCAGAATGTGGCTAGGCCGCGCGTGCGCATCTGTTCGAGATCTGCTTCTTCTTCTGCGGAGCGGGCGACGCCATTGAACTCCTCGACGACTTCGTTGAGTTGCTCAAGCTCGGCGCCGAAGGGGTGCTTTTCCTCGGAGACGGTCGAGATGGTGAACATGTCCAGGGAGCTGCGCTGTTCGCGGACGGAGCCCAGGCTGCCCCGCGAGCTGATGCTTGTGCCTCGCGAGTTGATGTTCTGCATGCTCCGCTTTTGTGCGAGGTGCACGTGTGCGCGCTTACTGTGGGACAGAGCACGCTGGGGGATCGCAGGAACGGGCTCCGTGGGCTCGCTGGGGTTCTCCTTGACTTGGCTGAGCGAGTTGGTTGAGGCAGACTTGCGAATTGACTTGCCGTTGGGCGCGGGGAAGTAGCCGGAGAGGTGGTTCGGGGCGGGCGAGGTTGGCGATGATTCCACAGACGAGGCATCGGTCAGAGTGTCGCGGGAGCCTTGGGAGGAAGCGCGCGAGCGGCCGGAGATGCTGTTGTCGGAGTCGTCGGCGGAGTGTGTTGATGTCGAGGAGGAGATGTTGCGAACGGCGGCGAAGTCCATGTTGGCGATATCCGGGGCATCGTAGACGAGTGTGTTTGTTGTCGACAGGAGGGCCACGGGGAGAGAGATCTGCGCTCGGTCGATCTGCAGCATCGGGTTCTTGAGGCTCTTGCTGCGTAAAGGCATCTTGTCGGCGGGAGCTTCAGTGCGCTTCATGCGCTTGGTCATGGCGCGGGCGAGAGACATGATATACGATTAGGTCCGAGTAGACTTGCAAGGTGTCGGTGTATGGTAAATCGGGTCCGGTGCCTCGGTGTGTTAGGGCCGGCGCTTCTGTTTGATGTTGCGAGCGGTTGCTAGTCAACAGATGCTGGAATGCGGGGGAGTCGCGGATAAATTGGTTCGAGAAAGTCCACGAGGTCAAGGTGGCAGGCGGAAATAATTCACACAACAAGTCAAAGACGCTTGTGTCGCAGCTAGCGAATGACTTCTGGAAGGGGTGTCTGGTTGCACAGTGTCGAGGACGCGTGAGCCTTTGGTTGCAGATGTCCTAATTCAGAATGGGGCGTGTGATACAAAGGGTCGTAGGTTGCAGCCTTGTGATTCTACAGATCCGATACGTTGCAGGTAGTGGTTGAGTTTGGTCGAGTTTGATTTTCTTTGTTATGGTGGTGTTGAGCGTTGATACTGGCTAGCAGCGCGTGACGGTCAACGGTAAGGAGTGGTGTGTCGAAATAAAGCAGTCTGTCAAAGAGCGTAGTGGAGTCCAGCTGGGAACCTGTGTCGTAAGGAGTGTCGACACCGGGCCGTGACAAGGAGTGAATGATTGTTGCAATGAAGCCAACAAGCAAGCAAGGCAAGAGAAGGGAGAGAGGCCTGAAGAAAAGGGCAGTGCGACCAGGGCGTTCGCGTAGAAAAGCTCAGCAGCGCCGGCGACAAGCCGCGTTGACTTGTCTTTGAAAGATTGGGTCAAGATTTGTCGGGGGTAGGCCAGGAACAAGCAACGGCCAACGAACCGCATCGCGCGCTCTGGACCTCGCACCGAGTTAGTGGCGTGGTCGATGCCCGAGTGGGCATAGCCCCTGATGTGTTTTGTTCAACTTCGGGCGACGCGCGAATGGGAGCAGAGAGCGTGGGACCAACTGTGAATGCTAGCGCCAACGTGTTCCAGATAAAGCTGGGGTTAGCCTGACCTGTGCGTTCGTTGGGCCACTTAGAGCCGACTGTTTCAACAATTTGAATCAATTGCGGCCAGGCAGCAAGCTCAGTGCCTTATGAAAGGGTGCCAGCGCGGGGCTGCATTGACGGCAGTCATTGACAGCTGGAGGGCGAGCAGCACAGCATCAACTACATCATCTCGCACCTGGTACCATGGAAATGCTGGCGAGCGTGCCACATTTGGCCCGTCTACAGTCAACGAGCCGTGGTTGTGTCGAGGCGTGCCGCCTCTAGAACCTTATCGCTGTAGCGCCCAAGAAAACGTCAAAGGCGTCTTCGGCGACCCGGCCGTACCTTGCAGACGTGCGCATGAACGCGTGCCGACGTGTCTGTTACTGTGCTGCCATCTGCATCAGACACCACGGTCACACGGTCTTACCTTGAGGTCGCAGCTTCGTACGGCGGTTCTTGGTTTCGAAACGCTGCATTCATAAACGGAGCGCGGCGAGCAGACATCCACAGACCATGCGCTACCGCGTACCGCGTCGGCTCGCATAAACCAGAACAACCTGAGGCACCACGGCCCACATCGTTCCCGGCATGACCCGCCCAGGATCTGCCGCCTGTCCAGACGCGGAACAGAACTGACAGATCGCTGTGCATCGTCGCTAACGCTCAACGGCGCCAGCCATTGAGCAATGACGAACTGACTTCTTTTTGACGTGTCGATAGGATTCACAAGATGGTGAAAATCAGTCGGAAACGTGTTTCTAAGATAGGATGCAGATCGCCATGGGGGGCGAAATGAGAGGATCGGAACAAGCAAGGGCATGAGTCGGCGAAAAGACTATTCTTGAAACATGCCCGGCTCAAGGCGTGCAATCATGACGGCGCGCACGAGTGTTGAAAATGAAGCTGAAATCGGCCACGCAATCGACAAGTACTGCAACTTTGATGTCGAGGACGAGGGCCATGTGGCTGTAGCGAGGCGAGAAACATCATGCCTGCAATTGTGTGAGGAGGTTCGCCAAAGTTAGCAGCATGGGAGCGCCGGTGATGGGTTGGCACAGGGCCGACTCATGTGGTCCTGTGAACGTTCGTCTATACTGAGCTCGTGGGTATCTACTCCTCCATCGACTCCCAGCCCTTCTCCTGCTCCCCCTCGTCTTCGTCACCGCTCTCGCCCTCGTCCGTATCTGAGTCTGTGTCAGACTCTTCCAAGCCGACAAGCCTCTCCTTTGCGCCAGGCTTCATCTCTGGCACCTTGTTAGCGAACGCGGCACGAACCGCAGCGTTGGTGCTGGTGTCCCAGATCTGTACGGATCCTTTGCTGCCTGCAACAGCCAGACGGAAGCCGACCTGCTTGTCCGGGGCGAAGGATGTCGAGAAGACTCTGCCAACGCCCAGGTCTCGCGATACAACCATGCTGGGCCCGCTCTCTTGGATGTTCCAGAGCTTGACCTGCTTGTCTGTTGAGCCTGTCACGAGGAAGCCAGGGATGATAGGGTTGATGTCGAACGAGGATATGGACTCGTCATGGGCTTGGAGGACCCAGGCAGGCTTCGACTGCGAAGGGTCTGCGGGCGCCATGCGGGTGTCGTGGTAGTGGATCATGCCGTTCTCAGTAGCGATCTAACGATGTTAGCTCATGACATATTGAAGATCTGCTGCACACGTACGTAGAAGTAGTTAGGGTCGTGAGGGTTCCACCTGACTGTCTCCACATCACTCTCAACACCCCAGCGCGGTGCCTTTGCCTCGGGTGCTCGCATGTCTGCTGCAACAACTGTGCGATCATAACTACCGCTCAGCAGCACCGTGGACTCGACAGGGTGCCACGCGACGGAGGAGACCTTGTCTGTGTGGTATGTGTAGGACTTTGCGCACTTGGTTGTGTTCAGATCCCACAGCTTGACAGTCTTGTCGGCAGAGGACGAGGCGAGCAAGTTCCTGTGCTGACGGTTGGCGGCGAGCGAAAGGACTGAGTCGACGTGGAAGTTTTCGTTGGCCTTCTTCGACTTCTTCTTTTTCTTCTTGGGCTTGTCTGCATCCTCGGCGCCTTGGCCGAGAACAGCGTCGGGGTACATGCTGTCAACAACGTCCAAATTCCAGAGCTCAATGTCGGGGTCCATGGTGCCAATGGCGACAAAGTTGCCCTTGCCTGTACTCGAAGCAGCGGCCTTGCCTACAGGCAGATCTAACCACTCGACGGCCAGCGGGATGGCGGGCAACATGATGTCGTGGTGCACGTAGAGGTTGTCGTCCTCGTCCTCGTAGACGTAGACCTCGAGATGTGCAACCTCGTCCTCTATGCGACCAGCCAGAACCAGGTTGTCGGTCGCCAGAATCTGCAGCTCTTCACGCTCCTCATCGTCCTCCTCGTCGGCGCCCTGCATGGTGATGTACGGGTCGTCCTCGTCGTTTTCGTGGAAGACGAGATTGTTGGCATTGCCGAACATGGCCATGGTGTCGCCAGCGGCATCGTCGACTTCGTCGTCATAGTGCTCGAGGTCGTACTCTTTGAGATCGTCGTCGTCGTCGCTACGGTATGTCAGTGAAGCACATAAGAAACACGTGATATGCAGACGCACTCATGGTCTTTCGACTTGGATTTTCCGCTGCCTGTGCCCTTCTTTTCGGCTTGCGCCTCCTCGAGCTCTTCTTTCGCATCGTCGAGCTGGAGCTTGGCCAGCTGGGATATGCGCTCGTACTCGTCCTCGTCGAACTGGTACTTTTCGGGGAAGGGGGCCGCGAAGCCGCGCGGCACCCAGGTTGTCGCTGTGATCATAGACATGTTGCGGTATGTTCTCTGCGCAATGCACGATCTTGCGCGCGGGGAACGCAACTTTTCGACCTGGAAATATTTTAGCGCCATTTTCTTATCGATACGCAATTCACCCTTCGCGGACCCCCGAGCGCGTCACCACCCATCACCGCTCACTTCCCCACAATAATGGAGCGCGGCCACAGCCCCAAGCGGCGCAAGCTCGACACGGACGAGTACTCGATTGCGCCGCAGCCCAAGTTCCGCAAGCCGAACCGCCCGCGCGACCGCAATGGCGCGCAGAACAGCAATGGCGCAGACCATTCCCAGAAGCCTTTTGAGGGGCCGGAGCCGCTGGTGGACGAGCTCGACTCGATGGCACTGGACCGAGACTGGTATGGCGGAGAAGAGAATGGGCACACGTTTGGAGACGACTCGCACAATCCATTTGGTGGCGCCGACAGCTCGTGGCAGGACGCCCAGCGCGAGGCAGCCCTGACGGAGAAGAAGCTGAACAACCGCGCCAGCATGCGGGCACAGCAGAAGCAAAAGGACGTCGATGCCTGGGAGACCAACCGGATGCTGCAGTCTGGCGTCGCCCAGAGGAGACATTTCGACGACGATTTCAACGACGACGACGAAGCCACCCGCGTTCATATCCTAGTCCACGACCTCAAACCACCCTTCCTGGACGGCAAGAAGGTCTTCACCAAGCAGATCGACCCCGTCCCCGCCGTGCGCGATCCGCAGAGCGACATGGCCGTCTTCAGTCGCAGGGGCAGTCGCGTCGTGAAGGAGAAGCGCCAGCAGAAAGAGCGAGAGAAGCAGACCAAGGAGGCCACCAGTGCCAAGGGAACCACGTTAGGCAACATCATGGGTGTAAAAGAAGAGGACACGGACAGTGCAGCGCCCATGCCTGAAGACGTCGAGAAGAAGGGCGGCAGCAAGTTCGCCGAGCATCTCAGGAAGCAGGAAGGCGCTAGTGCCTTCAGCAAGAGCAAGACACTCAGGGAGCAGCGCCAATACCTACCGGCTTTTGCGGTTCGAGAGGACCTGTTGCGTGTCATTCGCGACAACCAGGTCACCATTGTAGTGGGCCAGACCGGTTCCGGAAAGACGACACAATTGACCCAATTTCTTCACGAGGATGGCTACGGAAAATTAGGCCTGATTGGATGCACACAGCCTCGTCGTGTTGCTGCCATGAGTGTTGCGAAGCGCGTTAGTGAAGAGATGGAAGTCAGACTCGGCGGCCTGGTGGGCTATGCCATCCGTTTCGAAGACTGCACCAGCAAGGAAACCAAGATCAAGTACATGACCGATGGTGTTCTGCTTCGAGAAT
Organism: Phoma sp. XZ068; assembly: GCA_004835665.1. Taxonomy (NCBI): domain Eukaryota; kingdom Fungi; phylum Ascomycota; class Dothideomycetes; order Pleosporales; family Didymellaceae; genus Phoma; species Phoma sp. XZ068. Next base: position 399,110 of record RBKR01000008.1, on the reverse strand, counting down.
CTTTGGTCGAACCAGACCTGGACAAGTACTCTTGCATCATCATGGACGAGGCACACGAGCGTGCGCTTAACACCGACGTACTTATGGGTCTCATCAAGAAAGTCCTGGCCCGCAGAAGAGACCTCAAGTTGATTGTTACGTCTGCCACGATGAACTCAGAACGCTTCTCTCGCTTCTATGGAGGCGCGCCAGAGTTCATCATTCCGGGTCGCACGTTCCCCGTCGATATCCAGTACTCTCGTTCGCCGTGTGAGGACTACGTCGACAGTGCTGTAAAGCAAGTTCTTGCAATCCACGTGTCGCAAGGTCCAGGCGATATCTTGGTCTTCATGACAGGTCAAGAAGACATTGAAATCACCTGCGAGCTTGTGGCAGAACGGCTGAAACTCCTGAACGATCCCCCCAAGATCAGCATTTTACCCATTTACAGTCAAATGCCAGCAGATTTGCAGGCCAAGATTTTCGAACGGGCAGCCCCTGGTGTTCGAAAGGTCATTGTGGCCACCAACATTGCAGAGACGAGTTTGACGGTGGATGGTATCATGTACGTCGTCGACGCCGGATTCTCGAAACTCAAAGTCTACAACCCCAAGATGGGTATGGACACCCTACAAATCACACCCATCTCACAAGCAAACGCCTCGCAGCGTGCTGGTCGCGCTGGGCGTACAGGACCTGGCAAGTGCTTCCACTTGTATACCGAACGTGCTTTCAGAGATGAGTTCTACATTCAGACCATCCCTGAGATCCAAAGAACCAACCTGGCCAACACCGTTCTGCTGCTCAAATCGCTCGGTGTCAAAGACCTCCTCGACTTCGACTTCATGGACGCCCCGCCCCAAGACACCATTACAACCTCGCTCTTCGACCTATGGGCTCTCGGTGCACTCGACAATATTGGCGATCTCACCCCTCTCGGCCGCACAATGACAGCATTCCCCATGGACCCCTCGCTCGCCAAACTCGTCATCACCGCCGTGGAGTACGAGTGCAGTGAGGAAATGCTAACCATCGTGGCCATGCTCTCCGTGCCATCCGTCTTCTATCGCCCCAAAGAGCGACAAGAAGAATCCGATGCTGCCAGGGAGAAGTTTTTCGTCCCAGAATCCGACCATTTGACGCTGCTCCACGTCTACACGCAGTGGAAAGTCAATGGCTACTCCGATGGCTGGTGCATTCGGCACTTCTTGCATCCCAAAGCGCTACGCCGAGGCAAGGAGATCCGCGACCAGATTCAGGACATCATGGAGAAGCAGAAGATGCCGCTTGTCAGCTGTGGTACAGATTGGGATGTGATTCGCAAATGCATATGCTCAGGCTACTACCACCAAGCTGCCAAAGTCAAGGGCATTGGCGAGTACATTAACCTTCGAACTAGTGTCACTATTCAGTTGCACCCCACCAGCGCACTCTACGGACTAGGTTACCTGCCTGACTATGTAGTCTATCACGAGCTGATTCTCACGAGCAAAGAGTACATGTCCTGCGTTACTTCCGTGGATCCGCACTGGCTCGCTGACATGGGTGCGGTATTCTACTCGATCAAAGAAAAGGGCTACTCGGCAAGAGACAAGCGTGTCACAGAGCGCGAGTTCAACCGGAAAGCGGAACTGGAAGCTAAGATGGCCGAGGACAAGGCGCGGGAGGAGCAGAGGATTGCTGCCGAGGAGAGCGGCCCACTGATCAAGAAGGCGGTCCTCGCTAAGAAGAAGGATGAAAGCGATGGTGTTGTAAAAAGGCCGGTCATTGGTATGAAGAGCAAATTCAAACGGAGGTAATGCCTCGTTTGGATGGCTTGGGTGGCTTGCTAAACTTTAACCCCTTGAGCCGCGTCCGCTCCCGTGGGCCGCAATTGCGATCTGGGGTAAGTGGGTGGAGTCTGCATAGTTACGGAATGTTCCGGTCACCTTAGATCACGAAATTCGCAACATCATCATTCACTCAAACCTTCAGCGACAGCATTGCAGTGCTACCCGCAAGTCGTATCTCGAAAGTACATTCCGCAGAACGCACAATCATCACGCATGCGCAGAACAGCCGAAGAGAAACCGGCCCTAATCTCCACATGGCTTCTTCCCCCCGCGGCGGTCGCGGTGGCTTCCTGGGACCCTTATTCGTAAGGCTAATTAGGATACACTCGGTCCCGGACCTGCATGTCGACATGATCCTTCCACCAATCGAGCAAACAGCCAAAAGCAATCCGACCATGTCGTATCGGCCTGTCAATTGTCTTACCCGTGTCACAGATCCACTACGAGCGCCATTCGGCAATTGCTGCTTTAACCAGTAAACCTAAGCTAGTGCGGACACCTCTTCTGCTTTGTTTACCATGTTGGGTCGTGCGGCAGCCTCGTACCGTGGCGCGCACGTTACTGCTGCAAGCAGCCTGACATGGGCAGCATCAGCAGGAGCATGGCGGTCATGCATGGCGGAGCATTTGCTAACCAGGAACACGAACTGGTACGATTCGGACAACCGTTGATCTGGAACGTGGTCTCCATGCTTTTGCCCTCGTGTGCTACCTACCTATCACTACCCTCCCGATCTGTCATCCACCACACAACTCGACGGCTCGTGTCTCACCAACGGTTTTACCGTCTTTTCCTTATCTAATTTCTTACCATTGGTATCGTTATATCCATCGAAGGTTCGAAATCTTCAACGTATGAGAACTTGCCGTGCCGACTTCTCGAAGTAACCTAACGGTCGCCACAGCCCGATGCGATGAAGCAATCCGTAATAGATGCCATATTGGCCGCGCCTGCTCTGGCGCCGCCGCCTGGCGTCAAGGCGAACTTCGAAAATCCGAGTAATCTGAGCCAACCAGGGCTTGCAGTACTGCAGCTGGTGATAGCCACGCTGGTGGTAGGGATGCGGATCTACACCAAGATGGCGATTGTGGGGAATATGTTGGCTGAAGACTGTGAGTACACTCACGATACGAGCTGTAAACTGTGTTGAGCACGGGCTGACAACAATAGACTGGCTGATAGTAGCATGGGTTGGCTTCGCTGGCTTCCATGGTATCGTCTTCATGCTTGAGGCTTTGCCAATGGGCATACATCAATGGAATCTCACAGCTGGAAGAGCGATTGAGCATGCACGCGTACGTATACAAATCTCTAAGCGCCTTCCTCAGAACTGCACGTCTTCGTAGAGCATACGGCCGCTGACACGTCACAGCTCTTCCACATCGCCGTCGCCATTTACGCCCTCATCATCATCCCACTCAAAGTCTCCCTTATCCTGCAAATTCGCCGGATCTTCCTCCCGCACAATCACTCACTGCACTCGCGGCCCTTTGTGCTATGGCTCATCGACAGCTTTCTCGCGCTGAACGTTGCGTTCTACATTACCCTGTTCCTCTTCCAATTTCTCTCCTGCCGGCCACTGGAACATGCCTGGAACCCACTGGTTGAAGGGACCTGTGTCAAGAACAAGCTAGTCGTCCACATCATCTCCGCCTCGATCAATCTCGCCAGCGACTTCATCATTGTCATCCTGCCACAGCCCGTGATCTGGAAACTGGAATTAAGCAAGAAGCGGAAGTGGGGCCTAAGCGCAGTGTTTCTACTCGGAGGCCTGTAAGTCGCCATCACCCCAACTACTGATGAAGATACTAACACCCCCCCAGCGCATGCGCAGCATCCTCAGTCCGCCTCTACTACACAATCCGCCTGTACAAGTCTCCCGACCAAACCTATCAAGCCGCGCTCATGGGCAAATGGGCAGAGCCAGAACTCGCATTTGGTTTCCTCGCCGCCTGTCTGCCCGTCTTACCCGCCTTCATCAAACACATCTTCCGCACCACCCTCGGCCGCAAAATCCGCAGTCTATGGACGCAGAGCCCGCTGACGGAGGGCCAATCAACCGGAGCGAAGTACGGCGGGAGCGGCGCCAGACATGTCCAGACGATTGGCAGCAGCGGTAAGAGCGGGGATAAGAATAGCAGGATTACGAAGGTGGTGGAGTTGGATATTGAGTTTGAGGAGTTGACCAGGGAGTCGCGGGACGAGACAGTGATAGGTGTGGACAGGAGTAGACAGTCGAGTAGAGAGCGCGATGAAGAGTGGATTACGGGCGCGAAAAAGCAGGAGGCGAAAGTTTGGCCGTGAGATATACACAGTCTGGAGTTTTTTGGTTTCTTTGAGTTGGCAGATACCCTAATGAACTTATTGTTGCAATATTCTAAGAACTACCTTGCCCCCCCCCCCCCCCGAAACAACAACAACAACAAAACCTTCATCATTTCCAAAGTTGTAGACTTGCGCAGGTCCAAACTCTCTTCTAATCACAACACTATTACAAAGCACTGCGCAGCAACCCGCAGCCCTGCAAAGCTCCTGCACTTAGGAATACCACCACCCCGGCACACACTCGCCATCACGCCACCAAAAAATCCCACGACCCACCCTCCCAGCGGCCCTTCTCAGCAACCCTCAGACCAACCTCCGCATCGTGAGCTGTCAGCGGGCAACGGAACGGCATCGGCGTAGCGCATATAGTGCGGCTATCGCGCCGGAAGGAGACGTGCGGTTTAAAAAAGGAATGTTGGGAACGCCGTTTGGAGATGGGATGCTGGGCAGTGCTGGCCGTTACGAGGGGACAGGGGTGGGAGGGTCTTGGTGGGAGGATTGGGGGAATTGGAGTTGGAAGGGGTAATAGAGTTGGACTTGGAAGGGATGGTATCATGGGTTAAGATGATTAGTGTTTTTGTAACACTGGAGAACGGGGTTGAGTGGGCGTTTGTTTTTCTGCGCCGTTTGAGGCGTGACAGGTATTTGTAGGTTCCAGATATCTAGTGTTTGGGAGGCCCTGGTATTGCTGATGCTGGATGTAGTCTGGTTCTTGGATCTTGTGTCGCGGTGTTTGCAACTGTTGATAAATTGGGGGAACTGTTGCGTTTGGTTGTCTTCTTGCGGTTCTGGACATTTGCTTGTCTTGGAGCTTAGGCTTGAGATGACGGTTGGATTGCGCGGCTTCCTTCATGGATTCTGCATCTTGCTTGAAGTCGGTGACGTTATGTCCGTGGAGCCAGAAAGGATTATAGTTTAACCAGACCAAGACATAGGTCCAGATCTGGTAGTATCAGCGGCTGTGGTGCAAGTCGTAATTGTGACACAGGAGATTGTAGTCGGCGGTTTGACAGAGAGTCCGTTGAGGTCACAACTTCGAATGTGCAGTATGATCGACGGATCCTCTTACTTCTTGTAGTGATGTCTGCGTTATACAGTGTACTGATGGCCGCCGTTTTAAAGGTGTCGGTACCAACTCCCATTGGCCGAGAGCATAGTATCCTCCGAGAAGCAACGTGCATAAACGCACATCACAACAACTGCATCCCAAGCATCCCATTGCTCACACTTAACCCAGCAGCTTCTGAGACATCTGTGGGAACAGGGAAGAAAAGGAAAGCTCGACGTGGGGGTGGAATCCAACGAATCGGATTGGGTGGCGGAACCCCGATCCTCCAAAAGATATATCCGTTGCAAATCCGACTCCTTGCCTTTGAAATCCTGCCAGTGTCTTCTCCTAGGATGGGGTGTGCATGGGTAGAGAAGGGGGAGCAAAAAGATACCGTGTCCGGGCCAAAAAAGGATGGAGGCACGGGTGATCGAAACCCGGACCTTTCGCAGGACATGTAATGCAAAGCGAACGCGCTACCACTGCGCTATGCCCCCTTGCCTAAAGCTATTTATGGATTGATGTGATTTAGAAAATAAATAATGTTAGTTTGAAAATCTTACTGGCTCACTCTTCGCTGCCTTGATGTGGGAGTGGAAACCGTCTGAAATTCGCCAAGATCTAAAAGGAAAATCAAAGCTGAGAGATGCCCCGGGCAGTAGTTATTTCCGGTGGGTGATGGTCTGTTTGTACTAATTCCTGCCCAGGCGTTGAGCAGTGTTCTGTGGTTGCAACATGCCAAAAAAGCAGACACAGACTCTACGATATAAAATGCATCGAGTGGGTAGAAAAGTTGCACATCTTCTTGTCGTCCTGTCAGAGTCTTCTAGTTTACATTCAGCCTGCCAGTATACTCTTAATGGCTCGCATCTTGTCGTAGGTATCCACGCTTGTATCTGGACCATCCCGGCACGCGGGACACAAGTGTTTGATCAAGGTAAGCAGTCAAACCCGAGTGCTTGACTTCTGTCAGCGTACATGTGTGCAATGGCCACAGCCTATACAGAATCAACACGCGGTACGACCGCTGCCTGCTGGCGTTCCCTGCAGAAGAGAGGTAATGGTTGAACTTGGAATACCCGAAGTTCAAGTTGGTCTTAAATATATATACCCACGACATGTGGCTTGATTCGATTTCAGAATGCTGGCAGGTAAGATCTATGTCTTTTTCCCAAGTTTAGATTCTATACACTTGTTTGAAAACGAAGAAGGAAATCAACTCATAGCTGCTTTCGCTTCCCTGCTATGGATTTTCACTTGTTGTCCAGAAGGTGGCTTTATGGTCCCCATATCATCCGCATCGCAGCACGGTGGATCGGGCGCACAGCCACAACTTGGCGCGTCACGGACGAACCACACGTCAGCTCCCGAACACAGTTGCGCCCAAGTCAGTAACCGTTCAAGACATCCCCCAAACAAACACGACTAGCTTAACAATTCACTCGTAACACCACTTTGCGCCTCCCATCCCTTCCTACAGTGACTGCCGACCTCCTAGTCTGGCTACGTTGCGCGCGCGTTCACAGCTCAACGTTGAGCTTCCTTAGCTTCCAACAGCTCGTACACGACCACAGCCGGCACGATGGGATCGCTAGCCACATACTTTTTGGACGTGGTCTACTCGTTCACAAATTGCATGGTGTGCTTCCCAAGCTCCCCGCAACTCAAGATCAATAGCCGGAGCTTCAAGATATTGCGGTTACTGGGCGAGGTAAGCCACCTTGGAAGCTATTTAGATTGATGATCACAGGACTGACCATACCTAGGGTGGCTTCTCATATGTATACCTCGTACAGGACAACTCGAATCAGCAGCTTCTTGCACTCAAGAAGATACGATGTCCCTTTGGTCAGGAGAGTGTCAGCTTGGCATTGAAAGAGGTGGAAGCATACACATTGTTCTCGCCGCACCCGAACATCATTCACTCGATCGACTACTCAGTCGAGACAGACAAGTCAGATCCCTCTGCCAAGACTGTCTACATCCTCCTACCATACTACCGCCGCGGTAACCTACAAGACATGATCAACGCGAATCTCGTCAACCACACAAAGTTCCCTGAGAAGAGGCTGATGGTACTCTTCTTGGGTGTCTGCAAGGCGCTCAAGGCTATGCATCAGTACAAGGTCAAGGGTGGGCCAGGCGGTGCCAAGAGCGACAGCAAGGCCAAGAAAGTGAGGAGAGATGCCGCGCGTGCGGACGCCGAGGCAGCCCAGAGTATGGAGATGAGGCCGAGCCGGCGACACCACGAAGGCGACGACGAGGACGATGAGCAAGCAGAGGGTCTGCTGGAAGAGAGCAATGTCACAATGGCGCAAGAAGGCATTGCGCCTGGAGGAGAAAGGGCGTATGCGCATCGCGACATCAAGCCAGGTGCGTACTTGGAACACAGCATACATGGCAGCTGAAATTAACACACGACAGGAAACATCATGATTGATGATGATGGCAAGTCACCCATCCTCATGGATCTTGGTTCGCTAGCACCCTCGCCAACACCAATTACCTCGCGCTCGCTCGCCCTGCAAGTACAAGACACAGCTGCCGAGCATTCGACAATGCCCTACCGCGCCCCAGAGCTCTTTGATGTCAAGACTGGCTCTGTCATCGATACAAAGGTGGACATTTGGTCGCTCGGCTGCACATTGTACGCATGTCTCGTAGGCAAGTCGCCATTCGAGTTCAGAAGTGACGAGACTGGCGGTAGCTTGAGCATTTGCGTGCTCGGTGGCGACTGGAGATTCCCCGATGAGGGACAACAACGTGGCAAGCAGAAGCAGCCCGCCGAAGGCGAGGGTATCAGCGATGCGGTCAAGGATGTTGTACGGAAGTGCTTGATTCTGGAACCTAGCGAGAGACCTGATGTCGACGAGCTGATCAGCATAGTTGAGAGTGTTCTGCAGAACCTGCCAGACGACGGGTCAGATGATTGAACGTGAAGGACGATTCTTTGATGGCTTTGTATCACTATATGTCCCCAACGTTGGTTTATGGCATGAGGGGTTTTGGACATGAAATTTATACCCATCTGAACGCACTCAAACACACTTTGCCCGTCAAAAAATAGTCTCTCAATTGTTGAAGGTACTCACTGCCATGCAGATAATGCCATTACATCTGAGGTAGGATGCTGGCTATACCTTTTTATTGCGCCGCTCGCAGTTACGGACATCTTCTGATGTACTCCAGCCTTTCCGCAAAATTCGACGTAGAATCCAGAACTTTGTGGAGAGATGATTAGAACGACGCGCATATATCAACAACAAGCACAGTGTAGATGTGAGAAAACAGCTTCTGCATTTCATTCATCGACTTCCTTCTACTGTATGACGATCTCACTCTCAGCTCTCAGGTCTCTGCTGCTTGCTCCTATCCAGACCTTGTAGGTCCCCTTCTGCAGCTCCCATTTCTGCGCCACCACGTTCCACACACTCAAGTCACGCCTGTCCAGCGCGAATTCAACCTCTTGGCTCTCACCGGGCTGCAGTACACCCACACGCTCAAAGCCTCTCAATTGTCGCTCTGGCGCATTCGGTACGCCGAGATATAGCTGTACGACCTCATGTCCTGCCACATCACCGGTATTGGTGATGTTGACATTTGCTCGGTAGAGTACCTGCCAGAGCTCTGGGTGACCACCTTGCACGATAGGTACGGAGTCGGAGGGGAAGCTGGCAAGAGACGCATTGGAGGCGCTTTCAACGCTCAGATCGGCGTACTCGAAGGTGGTGTATGAGAGACCGTAGCCAAACTCGTATCTGGGTGTGATGTTCTTCTGATCGAATGCGCGGTAATCGATGTACAGCCCTTCGGTGAAGTCACTTTGCAAGAAAGCAGGGTTCGAAGGATCAACCGTTGAGTTCAGAAGATGTCCATAATCTGACTCGTTACGCGCTACTGTATACGGCAAGCGACCAGATGGGTTGACGTCGCCGTACAAAACATCGACCAGGGCGTTTCCGCTTTCCTGTCCTGGCACACCGGCGAACAGAACGGCGGTCACATTGGGGTGCTCGATCCAGGAGTCAACGACACGGATGCCAGCGCTGTGCAGGACGACAATGGTATTGCTGCAGTTTTTTGCGACGTTGTTGACGAGCTTGTCGCTGAAGTCGTGCGTAAGGCTTGTGCGGTCATAGCTTTCAGATGCGTAGGCATTGATGAAGACAAGGCAAGCCTCGGCGTTGGCGTATACTGTTGGGTTGACACCGAAGAAATCCCAACGAAGAGTACCACGGGCTGCGATGATACGGTCCTGGATCGCCTTGAAGGGGCTGATCACGTAGGGTGGTGTGCTCGAACCAGAACCACCTGCCGTAATAAGTGTGCCATTAAGGGTCGACCAGCCGAAGTTCTCCTCGTACCCTCCACCAAAGCGAGAGGGATTGTTCCACGGCTGGGCCTTTACTTCAGCATCATAGCCGTAGATATTCAGGAATCGAGGGTTTCGAAGGGGTAATGTGTTGTTGACGTTCTTGACCAAAACAGTGCCGGCAGCTCCAATCTCTCTAATCAGAGAGGCATGGTCTTCACGTACGTCGACGATTGGATGGATGACGTTGTACGGGTACACTGCGTTCTCAGGGAAATCCTGGTCTTGTTTGGTGAAGAAGTGAGCAGCAAGTAATCGCGTGTTCATGTCATCTAGCCTCTCGGTTGACACCGAGCCGTTGGTTACTGCAGTGGTCAGGTTGTTACCCCAGAACTTTGGTACTGGCATGACAACGTCAAGACCGGCATTAGCAGAACCAACACCGGAGTGTTGTGCGTCCCAGTCCGATACGACGAATCCCTCAAAGCCGAGCTCAGTCTTGAGAATACCGTTGAGGAGCTTGCTGTTTTGGCAGCCGTAGCTGTTGTTCGTTCGCTGGTATGAGCACATTATGCACCCAGCGCCCTCTCTTAGTGAGTCCATGAACGGCCATGCGTACAGCTCGTGGGTAGATCGGTCGTCCACATTCGAGGAGACAGCCTCACCTTCTGGTCCTGGCACACGCCTGTATTCTTGTTCTTGATGCAGCCAGTGCTAGTATCCAATCAGCATGATAATTCTCTCTTAACCTGGGAAATAGCTCACCTTTGGGGTTGCAATGACACCTTCTGCTTGCGTGCCTCGCGTGATGAGACCACCACCCACTCCTGCAAGATATGGGTCTGCCCCCAGACCTTCCCAATTTCGTCCACCTCTTGCAACTCGCCCGATTGGGCCGATAAAAGGGCCAAGTGCCACATGGATACCTTTTCCACGGTATTCACGCCCCAGTGCGTGACCGTAACGCAGCATGAGATCTCGATCAAAGGTAGCGCCGAGATGGATACCAGCAGGGAAGGAAGAAACAAATTCTTGTCCACGCACACCAGCTGGTGCGTCGGCAAAGCATAGTTCAGGAATGTTCAGACGTGGAACTGCACCAGTCTGTCCAACACAAGGACCAGTGACTCCATGTGTGAGGTTCGACTTCTCTTCAAGAGTCAATTGCGCCACCAGCTCTTTGGCTCGAGCGTAAGCTTCCGCCCACGACGTTGAGCTTGAGCCATTACCGCTTGCTAGACTTCATTAGCAAGAGGAGCGAGCCCAACCCGACTGCAACATACGACTAGGATAAATAGGCGGACTCTGGCCGTATAGCGGTACCTCTGACTGGTTGGTGTAGCCTTGCGAAAGGCATGAGCCAGGGTAGAGGGCAATGCTCAAAGCAATGAGGTTAGAAGACTTCATCGTGCCGCTTACTTGAACTCGAATCGTAGATTAGAGCGAGAGGTCAATCTTATATGTCCGCACTTCTTCTCAAATTCAAGGTCACATCATGTCAGGCCTGTACATGCGCAATGCATGCGCCCCGTAACAAGCTGCTTCCACCGTTACCGCAGTTCACCCGTACTCCGCGTTTTGGCTTAGCGGAGAGGGGAAGTGGATGGATGTTGCATCCATATCGCACAAAAAGTTGTTTGCCCAGGCGCGATACCCAGAATACCCCATGTCGGTAATAGTTCCGAGTCGTCAATCGAGCGTTAGTTGACGTCAACTCGGGAACCCTAGTACCGGTCACCGGCTGTCCGTTGTTTGCTTGCTCACATGACTCGAAGCAACCGCTACACAATCAATGATTATCATTGCTTTGCAAAGCTTAGCGATATCCGAAGCTCCATGCTTGGCACAATGACGGACGTCGTCGTTGCGGGATGCGGTCGTTGATGTGCCGAAGTCGGTACGATGTTTTCGGCAATTGAAATAGCGCGGTTGATGGTCGGCAATTCTGTTGCCAGCATGAGCCTTCACCTAAGTTACCTAGGTATGTTGAGATATAGACATCCTCTCCGTCGCAATCCTGCCCTTAGACCTCGAAAAATCAAGAGATCCTGCGTTTGTAGAAAGGGATGCTAGTTGACGAGATTCACAACGCCCTTCATCAGTTTACTTCGGTCCAAGCGTCAGGATGATGTGCCAATCGCCTTTGCTCAACAATGTCAAAATACTATTGTGCACCGTTAACTGTCAAAAGATTTGGCGGCGGTTTCAAGCAGCCGCATCCAAGACAAATTAACACATGATGTCATCGCTAATTGGACTTCTCCCAATGTGATGGAGGCGGATACAACCTCGGATACCGTTCCCATGTCGTTTCTACCTACCCCTGTATCCTTGAGTAAGAAATATGGAGGATAGTCAACACGTTCTCAAGCATTCAACGCTCAAATTCTCCCTGCGTGGTAAACATGGCGAATCAACCATCCAATATTGAAACCTCAAGTAAGCCACGATACCTTCACGCTTCAAGGACTCCATACTCAACGACGCCCTACAAGCTGGAGCTAATGGCGTCTTCGATGCGAACAAATCCGGCCCTTCCAGTCCGCAGAAACGTGATGGTCAGAAACTGGACCTTGCTTTCCTTGGAAGCACACGCGTTGCGTTGCCGTACGAGGACGGCCAAGTGAAGACAGAAACGACGAATGAGCTCGACTGCCTTCATTTGAACATCACTGTACCAGACTTGGCTTTCAAGAGCGGGAATACCAAACCACTGCCTGTCTTTGTCTGGGTGCATGGCGGTGGTTTTGATATCGGCTCCAATAGTTGTCCGCAGTATGACTTGCGAAGGGTTGTCGAAAGGAGTGTGAGGATCGGCAAACCAGTAATTGGTGTATCTATTAATGACTGACTTAGAATTCTCGGTATCCTCGCAAGTGAGGAAGTAGGCGCCAATGGCGACATGGGCTTCAAAGACATGATGCAGGCTTTTCGTTGGATCAAGAAGCACATTAAGGGATTTGGCGGACATCCCACCAACATCACTGCTGCTGGTAACACGGCGGGAGCTATTGCACTATCCACAATCCTCCGTGCGAATGAAAGTGAAGATGCTTTGTTCGAGAGGGTGTTGTTGATGTGGGACTAGGATACCGTACGAAAGCCTGGAACTAGCTATCGTCCCCAACACATTTACAACGGCCAGCGTCGATATCTGGATTTACACAAAGCAGAGGCTGCAATGCAGAGATCAGCACTGCTAAACACTGATGCAGAAGAACTCGCAGAGAAATTGTCTCATCTACAGCATTATTGCGCGCACATTGATGGTGTTTGGTTGTCGGATATCACCACCGAAGTCATACCAGATGGACGTAGAGCAGAGCACAAGCCAGGCTGGTGTAAGAAAAAGGTAAATGGAGATACACAGCACGATGTGAGTTGCTCATAAGCACGATGTTTGTAGACTGACATGTAGCATAGGGCACTATTGTGAAGGCCAGGATCTTCGATCGCCTTGATGCCTTCAGTCGTTTGAAATACGCATGCCGAAAGCACCTGGACCCCTCTCAAATTAGGTCAACTATTAGATTCCTATGGGCTGACTGGTTCCCCATCAGCGGCCGAAGTTAGAGATGGCATGTGCCTCATCTTTTCCGAGCTGCGCTTTTACCTCTCAGCACTTACAGCCCTGCAGGGGTGGATGTCCTCATCTCCACCCAAACGCGCTGATCGATATCATTTCCATGTTCCGACCCCATTCGAGGGTACGTTCAGAGGTCTCGCTTCACACGGGCGCGATCATATGTCTGTCACAGAATTCCCGAGAGCACTTTAGCGAATCAGATAACTGATCAAGTTGTCTGCTTTGTCAACGGTGAGGGGTGGGTCAAGAACTGCAACGTCATCGTCTTCTCTGAAGACGGTATCAGGCAGGTACAGGAGGAAGATACGATCAGCTGTACAGATGTGGGAGGGGACGCCTCTGCAGGACATTGGCCATGCAAAGCTTTGGGATGTTGCTGAGTCGTGGATGGGGTTTCGCAGCGAACACAAAGTCCTCGCAAAGATTTGAACAGGGAGAGCGGGGTCAAGGCATGATGATAGGTGAAGGTCTCTTCGATGAAGCCCTGAACCGAATCTCCATGGCTTCGAACGGACCCTGGCAGCACAAGGCACTCTCAGAAAATAGAATCAAACTCCACCTTGTTTCGTTTATGCCACATCGTTGCAGACATGGAAGTAATAACGCATCTGCGCCTCACGGCCAGGACATCAAGATACGGAAAGCCCTACCAAAGACCAGCGTGAGTACGTCATGTATCACCAACAACCACGCACTAACACACGCAGCCCGCGAAAGCAACACCAATACTCACCTCTCCTCAGCCTCCCCTCCGAAATACGCAACAGAATATTCGTCTACGTGCTGAAGGACCATAACGTGTCACTTTGCTTCTACGGCAACTCATGGAGGAAAGCACGGCACCACAGTGCGCCCGGAGGATCCGAAACGCCTGCCCAAGAACTCCTCAGTTTGAGCCTTGCTTGTCGGCAAACGAACTTGGATACGCGGGATATGGTGTTTACGCTCAATACCTTTCGAATCATCTTCAGCTTGGACTGGGATGGATGCTATGAGGAACATATAACGTCACTGCCGGCTGGGCTCATCTCTAGGGTCGTACAAGTCAGCGTCCGACTGCGGAGGTTTAGCTGTACGGGAGAGTCCTTTTGGGAGCCGCTTGATTGTTTTACGGGGCTGAAGTTGGTGTTGATGAGTGGAGTGAAGCCAATGGGACAAAGCTGGGTGGATGAGGTGCGGAGTTTTCACAAGTTTATTGAGCGGCGAGGGGTTCGTGATGTAAAGCTACTGCTGAATAGTGATGAATCTGCAGAGAGCTTTTCAATCTGATCAGTGGGTTCTTGGATGGATGTGGGGTTTTACGGTTAGGTGGGTGATCAGGATAAGTAACAGACAGCCGACCATTTGTCATTTTAACGCGATTAATTAGTGCATACGAGGTTCGAGGCGCTATGGATTAAACGTTTTCTTAAGACACAAACGTACTCACAACATACCACAGCTTTTCAAGATTAGCATTGTCAGTTCCAGCTCACTGCTAGTACACTATCTGCTAGCGAGTCCATAGCATGAGAATTCCTACAGTCATGAAGTGGTATGTGTGATTCATTCAACGCTCCCTACATCTTACTAGCCTGCCTTATTACGTCCTTCGTCAACACTTCCCCCTTCTTCTTCACCTCGCTCAACCTCCCCATCTTCAGCAACCTCCCAATCATGTCCTCATCTCCAAAATGGCTGTTATGCTCAAACTCCGGTTCTTCACCGTATGCAACCCTCGCTGCATCAACCAAAATCCTAGCAGTCATGCCAAACACCCTAAACGTCGTCAAGTCATCCAACGCATTCGGTTCTGGCTTGGGGTCGTCGCCCTCAGGAAGCCCGCTGCCGTGTTCTGAGGGTGTAGTTGGGGCTTGTGAATTTGCGGCGTTTCTTCGCATCTCGCGGGAGGAGGGAGGCGGCTTCGGAATGTAGAAATTGTGCATGCGCCATCGACTCTCGTGCCAGTCTGTCCAACTCCCTCTATACCACTTCTCTAGCTTGCCGTTCTTCTGTACGGGTGCTGGGCCCGGGCCGGACCAGTCCTTGCGCAGGAAGGCGTGGAACGGCGCGGTGAAGACGGCGGCAACCTCCTTGGGATCGAGGCGTGGAATCAGACGATCTTCGACTTCGCTGTCGGTGGCGCCGGAAGACTTTGTATTGCTGTCTGAAGAGGTCGAGGTTGGCGACAGGTAGGCTACGCAGGGGCGCACACCGAGCTCCGTCTTCGCAAGGTTCGTAGGTAGTTCGCAGAGGTGCTCAACCTTGAAGCCCTTGAGCTTCTCGTCGTCCATGGGCAGCCCAATTTCCTCGTACGCTTCTCTACGTGCGGTATCCCATGGTGTTTCTGAGAGCGAATCTGCCTTTCCTCCAGGTAGTGCGGCCTGGCCAGCATAATTCCTCAGCGACGCGCTTCGCATTGTAAGTACGACTTTGAGGTCGCCATGGCGGTCGGGGAACAGAACAATCAAAACGGCAGCGCGCCGGGTCAAGGGGCAGTTATAATACTGCGTAGGTGGTGGAGTGTATGCGCGCAACCGGGCGAGTACTTGCTAAGAGGTCGTTAGCAGATGTAGCGGTTCTAGTAGCGTCTTTGTTGTCGCATTGGCCGGGCATAGAGCAGACATACAACTGAGGTAGGAGAGAGCGCCATGGTCGCAAAAGCTCTGCTTTGCGCGAGCCATGTTGTCGGCGTCATTAGAGATGCTCGGCGATTGAGGCTCTCCAGGCACTGCAGAGGGGTCCCGAGGTAATCGATAAGCGAGCAGTGACGTCGACTGCCTCGGACTCGACTGCCGAGACTCGTTTGGACCATCCTTTTTTGTCGAAAAAGTTTGTTAATTTCAGTGGCAACGTTCTGGCAGAGCACTTTGCACAGTTGAGGTAGTTCAGAATAGAGAACGTTTCAGTGACTATCATGCAATTGAACCGCATCTCTATATGAAAGAAAACTCATCATCGTTATCGTAGACATGCGTGACCATGGGAAGCGTATTCCATCGCGCGGGCATGCCTCGATCAAACGTAGCACATCCTCGGAGAACAAGAAAGCCCATGAGAAGTAGTTAAGAAACAGTAGATTGCAGAGAAACATATCCCAGCCAACTGACGTCTCTATCATCTGCAAGAAACATTCTTTTGGGGAAATCATTTCGCACATGAAAAGGACAAACGCCAAGATGCCGCGATGGGTAGACGACCGCTCGTCCCACTTATCGCTTTTGTGCCGAATCAACAAAACACGCCCGATCTCGCAGGCGCGCCCGAATTAGATCACCACCGCGTCTATGCCAGCTACGCCACTAGGATGTATGGCGGGTATGGAGAACCGGTGGTTGGAACGCAAGGAACAGCTGTTTAGATGAGGTCTGTGTAATGCGTTAGCGTGTGCTTTTTTCACATTCGAACTGCAAAACTTACCAGCCACGTTCATGGGCATCTCCTCGATCTGTGTGCTGTAGAACTGCTCAATCTCGCGCATCATGCGGACATCGTCAGCGGTGACGAAGTTGATGGCAACACCCTTTCGTCCGAAACGTCCACCACGACCGATGCGGTGAATGTAGTTCTCGCGGTTGGCGGGGAGGTCGTAGTTGATGACGAGGGAAACCTGCTGGACATCGATACCACGGGCGAGAAGGTCAGTGGCGATGAGGACACGGGAAGATCCAGAGCGGAACTCCTTCATGATGACATCACGCTGGCCCTGGTCCATGTCACCGTGCATGGCGGAGACGGTGAAGTCACGGGCAGTGAGCTTGTCGGTGAGCCAGTCAACCTTCCTGCGGGTGTTGCAGAAGATGACGGCCTGGGTGATGGTGACGGTCTCGTACAAGTCGGAGAGGGTGTCGAGCTTCCAGTCTTCCTTCTCGACGGCAATGTAGAACTGCTTGATACCTTCGAGGGTAAGCTCGTCCTTCTTGACGAGAATGCGGACGGGGTCGCGCATGAACTTGGTGGTGACCTCAAGGACGTCCTGGGGCATGGTGGCGGACAGGAGAACGACCTGGGTGGACTGGGGCAGAAGCTGGAAGATGTCGTAGATCTGCTCGGTGAAACCGCGGGACAGCATCTCGTCGGCCTCGTCGAGGACGAACATCTTCATGTGGTCGGTCTTGAGGACACGACGCTGGATCATGTCCTGGACACGGCCGGGAGTACCGACGACGACCTGGGGGCCGTCCTGGAGGGCCTTCATGTCGTCACGGACGGAGGTGCCGCCAATGCAGGCGTGGCACTGAATGTCCATGAAGTCACCGATGGCGATGACGACCTTCTGGATCTGCTGGGCCAACTCGCGGGTGGGGGCGAGGATAAGAGCCTGGCAGGCCTTGACGGAGGAGTCGATCTTCTGGAGGGTGGAGATCGAGAAGGTAGCGGTTTTACCCGTACCGGACTGAGCCTGCGCAATGACATCGTGGCCTGCGGACGTTAGTTGCTGGAGTCGTGTTTTTCGCTGTGCCGGGCAAACTCACCCTTGATGACGGGCATGATGGCGCGCTGCTGGATAGCAGAAGGGCGCTCGAAACCGTAGGCGTAGACACCACGGAGGAGCTCAGCCTTCAGGTTCATGTTGTCGAAGGAGTCGGTGGTCTCATCGTAGTTGGACTCGATCTGGCCTGCGTAGGGTGTCAGTGTACGCTCGCGCAGTCGTTGGGCTGTTGTGCGCTGCAGCGGAGGGCGACGTGCGCTCATCGCGGTCGTCGCCGCACTGCAGCGCAAAATATTTTAGAGGCACTCACCCTCAGGCACGTCCTCAAGACCCTTGTCAGCCATGTTGGATGTTTGTTGTGAAGGACTACTGGCGCTGCCTGTAGTCGGGGAGAAAGCTGGTTGTATTGGAGTAGCAGAGGGACCGTAAGGTAGCCGCTGCTGTTGGTTGTTGTATTGGGAGAAGTTGTTTGGTGGGTGAGGGCAGAGATGGGCGGCGGGGCAAAAAAGACTTTGTAGAAAACCCAAAAGTGCGCTTACGCCGCGCTAGTGATTTTGATTTTGGGGCTTTGGGGCAACCTCCAACGCTCCCAGGTTTCGCCTTTCACGCCCGTGGTTTAGCCTGTGACTCCTCGCCGCGTTGCATTTGCCTTGATTTGTCTGCGTGCAGCACAACAGGCCGCCCGGTTCGGATCCTGCAGGCCAGTTTTTCTGGTCTTTCTTTGACAATGGCGCCTGGCATTCTTCAGGACCCCGGCTTTGCCTCTGCCGAATCACAGCCCGCCAAAAAAAGGAAACTCACCTTGCCAGTGCAAGTCCAGCAGGACGATGATGAAGTGGCAACAGCTGTGCCCTCGCACCCGTTGGGCATCAAACCGGCTGGAAATGCGTACACAGCGACTGAGAATATCAAGTCGAGATGTGGATCGTTTGCCAGGCTCCCGGATGAGCTGCTGAACCACATTCTTGAGTCATTCGACGCTGACGCTCTCATACGACTGGGAAGCACATGTCGAGCGCTATACGCTTTTACTCGTTTGGACGAGTTATGGAGGGCCTTATTCGTTGGGTGAGTAGTATTGCTCTGACTCCTGCTTTCCTTCTGTCAGCCCTGTCTCCGAGCTCAGCCCCAGTCATTCCTGAATGAAGAGTTGGAATCCACATTCGGACCGCTCATTAAGGGTAGTATGTGTTGTTAAGAGTCATCTGAAGAACGTGGCAACGGGGCCAAAACCGTCCCATGTCGGTCGCGACGAAAGACACTATGGTCTGGTTTGGAGCGCTCCGGTTGCTTCGTTCCAACATGGCGCAGGTACTTTGCAGTTCTCGTTCACGCAAAAGCCTCATTTTATGTGTTACGACTTTCTTCTAGTTCGGACAGTTAGCAATGATCTGAATGTTTTACCAATACAAATTGTTTTCTTCAGCCCAGCAAATTACTCTCTAATCATTCGATTTCATGCATCTATCTGGCAATTACTGACAACCCCCAGATCTTCACCCGAGCACTTTACATGGCGAGGCACATGGCGGGCCACATATTTGAGCACACCACCAGAAAACGTTACCTCACTGCCATGCAACAACCTCTTCTCGGACGTGCTCTACAGGCCGTTCCAATGCGCGCACACCTCTCTCAAATCCTACACAACCAACATCCCATCCCGCAACACCATCGCCCGCTTGCCCGATCTAACGCCTGAAGAGTACTCTGCCAAATGGACCGACAAACCCTTCATCCTGACTGAGCCGGTGAAAGCCTGGCCCGTATACGGCAAATGGACATCACAATACCTACTCGAAAACTTCCCCGACACCAAATTCACCGCCGAAGCAGTAGACTGGTCCATGTCAACCTACATCCAATACATCAACAACAACGCCGACGAATCCCCCCTCTACCTCTTCGACCGCGCCTTCGCCCCCAAAACAGCAATCGACACATCCCTCCCACCGCACCACCCATCCGCCGCCTACTGGACCCCAGAATGCTTCGGACCCGACCTCTTCTCCGTCCTGGGCCCCCAGCGCCCAGACTGCCGCTGGATGATCCTCGGACCCAACCGCTCAGGCTCCACATTCCACAAAGACCCCAACGCAACATCAGCCTGGAACGCCGTCCTCACCGGCTCAAAATACTGGCTCATGTTCCCATCAGGCAGTTCGCACGCCCCACCCCCAGGCATCATTCTAAGCGAAGACCACAGCGAAATCACCGCCCCGCTGAGTATAGCGGAGTACCTACTCACCTTCCACGAGCTCGCGCGCGCCACGCCCGGCGCGAAGGAAGGGATTTGTTATGCGGGCGAGGTGTTGCATGTGCCGAGTGGGTGGTTTCATCTCGTGCTGAACCTCGATGAGTCGCTTGCGCTGACGCAGAATTTTGTGCCGGAGGCAAGGCTGGCTGATGTGCTTGGGTTCTTGCGGGATCAGAGGGAGCAGGTGAGTGGGTTTAAGGATGATGTGGCGGATACTGCGTATGAGTTGTTTGTGGAGAAGTTGAGGGAGAAGCATCCTGAGATATTGGAGGAGGGGCTTGCAAAGCTGGAGAGGAAGAGTAAGCAAGGGCGCGGGAAGTGGGAAGAGCTGACCAAGGGTGGTGATGAGGAGGAGGGTGGGGGAGGGTTCAGTTTTGGTTTTGCGGGAGATGATAGTGATGCTGATATTCCTTGAGAGGATAATCGCAAAGCAGAAACTCGTGTTGAGCTGTGTATGAACATAATCGTGATGTATTAATGATCTACCGATCAGCCAAATCCCATCAACCACTTCTACCATTGCTCACTGGTAGTGTCTTTGAAAAGACTTCAGCAAGCCCGTGAACTCCAACTCCGCAGAGATAAGCTCCGCTCGCGGAACATCGACTCGCGCAACTTCGCCCCCACCACCAGATCCCAAAGGGCTACCTGCAGCGTCAATCTATGACGCAACAGCTTTCCGCTCATCTTCCTCCTTCCTCATATCCTCCAAGAATTTCTCCCACGTCTCGATGGTTCCCTGGAAGAAATCGACGTGAGCATCGGCCAGATCGCCTAGGGTATCCTTGAACTCAACAGCTTTGATTCTTTCAAAGTCCGCTACTTCCTTGACAGTGTGTTCATCGAACGCCTCTGTAGCCTTCTTGCTGCTCTCCACCTCGCCCGTCAGCCGCTCGATCTCAACCTCGAGTTTTCGTACGCGCTGGCGCCGTGCTTGATCGTGATCGATGCCGCGGAAGTCTTCGACCTTGGAGCGAAGAAACCCTGATGCGCCCATACCTGCACCGTGCTGCGATGCGAGCGAGTCGCGGTCGGCGGCGGATTTGGCAAGGTATTCGGAGAGGGCTTCGAAGTCGAGCTGTTTGGCTTCGCGTGTGCGGAGGAGGTTGCGCAGCGCGAGGATGTAGGCGTCCATGTCGCGCAGAGAGGTGAGGTAGTTTTGATCCGTGTGCTCTTTGATGGATTTAAAGCCTTGTGATGTGGTAGTTACGGATGCAGCGAACGATGTTAGGGTGCTTTCGACGGCTGGTTCGAGGGTCGTCAGCTTCTGGCATTGTGTTGCGAGGTCTGCATAGTCCTGCTCGAGATCTGCCTGCCGCCTAGCCACGCGGACAGTGACCTTCTCGACATTGTTCAGGTCTTCTGTGAGCTTGCCCGCTCGTTCGCTGACTTCGATGAAGCGCTTGTCTGGCTTGTGAACCTTGGTGAAAGTGTTGACGAAGCTCTCTGCGATTGCGTCCACGATGCCGCCGCCGCCAGGCTCCGACCCACTCGCAGCTCTCGAGGAGCGCCCCTTCATGTGCTGGTTCCAGTCTGGGGTCTCAAGAAAAGTGATGAGAAGCATGGCCCTTCGCAGCACGGGGTGCAGCGATAACCGCTTCAGGAAGCGGTGCAGAGAGTGTGCGCGCCTTTGGGTGAAGTCCGGACCAAAGCGGTCTCCACGAACATACTCCATTTTGTGCTTGTCGGGCAGCGGGGGCACGGCGCATTGTGGATATTCTTTCGAGAGTTGTTTCCAGAGGAAGACGAAGTCGGTGAAGCGGCGGCGGACGGAGAAGTCGGGCTTCTGGAAGGACTGGTAGTCGGACTGGAGAGTGTGTGAGTACGTTGAGATGGGATGGAGTAGCAGCGTCGAGCATCTAGGTGCAATGTACCTTGGTAGTAACGAGGTATGAGACATAGGCGTTCTGGGTGCCTGCCAGCTCCTTCTGCGGGCTGCCGACGAATGTCTCTAGGCGCCCTTCGCTGAAGTCCTCCGCCATTGCGCGTGCGTTGCGGGCAGACGGGCTACCTTGGACAGTGTGAGAATCTTGTGCAATGTCTGACCAATCGTCTGAGAGCTCAGAGGTGCTGTCAGCCCAGATAACTTCAAAGTTCGCTGGGGCGTGGTTTGAGTCTGGGGACGACGGTGGAGTTGAGGCTGGTGCCAGCGCCGGTGACGTCTGGAACGCTGGGTTAGCGGGGCGCCACACTGGCTCGTGTACAGCAAAGCCTGGTTGCGCGAACTTCATGTTGATAATTTTAAAAAAGGCTGTAAGAGTAACAGAGTGATCATACAAGCGCATTACGAGCGTCTACAGGGAATTTAGACCGCTGCGTGCCAGTAGCGGTCAATATGTACAGGTGAATGAGAGTCGTGCCTGCCCAATCATGCAATCCTCCGAAGATACCCAAACAGAATACCGCCAATGCCGTTGCCATACCGTTTCCAGAACGAAATGCGTTGTCCGCCAACGCAAACAAAATGGTATATAACACGATTACAAGCCTCCTACTACCTCAGGAGCGGGCACGCCAAACCGCTTGCCGAATTCCTCGAATAGCTGCGGGGTGATCTCGTCACTGCTGTTGCCGTTGACGGTCCACAAGAGGCCTGCCTTGTCATAGTGCTCGAGCAGCGGCTCGTTGTTCTCCTTGAAGCTCTGGAGTCGCTGCTTCCACACCTCCGGGTCGTCATCAGCGCGCCGTGTGAGCGGCTCGCCTGTGATGTCGTCTTTGCCTTCAACCTTTGGCGCATTAAAAGTAGTGTTGTAGACCCGTCCCGAGGGCGCGTGCACCCACCGATTGCAAATGCGATCGATGATGATCTCGCTGGGCGTGTTGATGTTGACAACCATGTTGATGGGCACAATGTCGTTCAGCTGCACTGCCTGGTTCGCTGTGCGAGGGAAGCCGTCCAGAATGAAGGAAGCATCTGGGTGGTCCGAGTAGGTGTACTTTGCAGTCTTGATCGAAGAGGGGATCGAGACCGAGTCGACCGTCATATCCTCCATAGCTGTTGAGCTCGAGTACACAGCGTACGGCCGCACAGTGCTATCTCTAATCCACCCACGTGTTGAGAGCTCGTTAACGATGAGTCGTAGGATCATGCTGTCTGGAACCAATGCGCCGGCCTTCATCTTGGCTTCGGCCTGAACACCTGGATGGTATTAGCGAGTGCATTGTGGCGAGTGGAATGTACATACCGAGCGGGGTGCGCTCCCTAACATTCTTCCTCAGCAAGTCGCCCGAACTAATCGAAGAGAGTTCGGGGAACTGCTTCATCAGTCGCTCGGTCTGAGTGCCTTTTCCTACACCTGGTGCGCCAACCAGGATGATTCGTGCCGCTCTTGACAGACTTTGGAGAGCCATTGTATTCGATTCAGTCTATGCGGTATACAAGGGTTGCGAAGGTGGGCAAATAATATATGGTGCTGGGGATAATGGTATGGCGCGGCGAAAGGGAAGCCGAGGGCTTCGTCCGGGTAGGGTTTCTCTCAGCAAGAGATCATATTGAAGGTTGTGGATAGTGTTTAGTGGAATATGTAATCGCAGAGCAGGAAGAAAGACACCAAAGGAGTGAAATAAGTTACCAAACAAGCGCGAGTGTAGAGAACTTGGAGGGGCGGCTCGTGACGGGCGACGCGAGTTCTCGGATTATTGCCCATATTGACCGCGAATGCGGAGGGCCGGTACCGCAACCGAGTGCCCTTGGCCTCCCGCGTGCCCTCATTCTGAGCGACCGGGAGGCAGATAAACCACCGCCACCTCTAGCCTCGGTTCGGCCCCAACAACCAGCCTGCAGCCATGGATCGCCCTCTGACGTCTGCCTGAAACACACCCGGGTTTTCCCTGCGCATGTCACGGGATTGTCACGTTCAGTGGCGTCCAGAGTCGGCGTGGTAAGCACAGCCCTACGGAGGCCAAGCTTTCGGGGCGCGAACGGCCGCAGCGATCTGTTCCTGGGAATTATTCTAGCTCGTCTTGTCAGGGCGTTTTCATCGCACATTCCGCATCAGCACATCGCCTCTAGCTGCTTGCTTCTATCGACTGCTTGTAATCTAGCCTTCTTTTTTCTTCTGCTGTACTATATACAACATTCAAACCACCTACGTCGCTCTCTACCGCCACTGCCGTTGCTTACGGTGCAATGTACGTCGCTCGAACTGCCTCCCGGGCAGCGCCTGCTGTCTTCAGGGCTGGCATGAGGACCGCTGGACGACCTTACCACCGCCCCATGCCCAAAAACGTCTCTGCGATCGCCATTCTGCTCCCATACCGAAGCTTCCAGACCGAGACATCGCAGACAACCACACCAGGCACCTACCCTCCGCCAGGCTTCAATCCCAACAAAGCGAGCAAGCCGGTCTCTCAGAGTGAGCAGGAAGCTCTTAAAGAGAAGATTGCCACCCCTCTCGAGAAGGACACCATCATCCCAAAGACCGGGCCTACCGCCACCCCAAAGACCGCCGCCCAGGATGCGCAAACTATGAGCGAACTCGCCTCGGAAAAGGCGACCGCGGAGACGGATGCTGAGAAAAAGGCGATTGCGAAGAAGGAGGAGATCAAGAAGAAGCTGACGCTCTGGGAGAAGGTGAAGCATGAGGCGGCGCACTACTGGGACGGCACCAAGCTGCTTGGATTTGAGATCAAGATCAGCTCGAAGCTCGCCTTGAAGATGGCTGCTGGCTATGAGCTCACAAGACGTGAACGACGACAGGTATGGGTCTTGGAGTAGCTTGCCAAAGTAGATTACTGACAGCGCTGCAGCTGCAACGTACAGTGCAGGATTTGGGACGTCTGATCCCCTTCCTGCCCTTCGTCATCGTTCCCTTCGCCGAGCTGTTGCTCCCCGTCGCCCTGAAGCTGTTCCCCAACATGCTTCCCAGCACATACGAGGGCCAGTCCTCGAAAGATGCCAAGGCTAAGCGCCTTCGATCCACAAGGAAGGAGGTCAGCGAGTTCCTGCGCTCAACTTTGAAGGAAACCGGTCTGCCTATCTCTGCTGAGAACGCGCAGCGGGAGGAATTTGCCGAGTTCTTCCGCAAGGTACGTACACTCGCATGAAATGGCATGAGTCGCAGTGTTGACGAAGTACAGGTCCGCACTACTGGCGAGAAGCCTACACCAGAGGAGATCATCAAGGTTTGCAAGATCTTCAAGGACGATTTGACTCTTGACAACCTGTCCCGACCCCAGCTCGTTTCCATCTGCCGCTACATGAACATTACCTCGTTCGGCACCGACAACTTCCTCCGTTACCAGGTTCGCGTTCGCATGAGGCAGATCAAGCGTGACGACAGGGCGATCGCATACGAAGGTGTCGACTCGCTTTCCGTACCAGAACTTCAGACTGCCTGCGCCAGCCGTGGTCTCCGCACATATGGTGTCTCCCCTGGCCGTCTCCGGGATGACCTCCAGACCTGGCTCGACCTCCGTCTCAAGCACGGTGTTCCCTCGACCATCCTTGTCCTCTCGAACGCCTTCGTCTACGTCCAGGGTAAGGAGGCGGACGCCACATCGCAGATTGATGCGCTTGAGGCTGTTCTGTCCAGTATCCCTGAGGAGCTGTACCACGAGATTGAGCTCGAGGTCAACACCACCGAGGGCGCCGCCACCAACAAGCAGCGTCTCGAGGTCCTCAAGGAGCAGCAAGAGCTCATTGAGGAGGAGAACGAGCAGGTACAGTCCCACGAGAACAAGGAGAATGCGTCGCCCAAGGACCACGAGGACATTGACGAGGATGACAAGCCTAAGAAGGCTGAGGCCAAGGCTGCGGCAGAGAGCAACGAGGCCGAGGCCAGCAGTGGTGACTCGGGCGCTACTGAGGGCAGTGCAGAGCGCACAGAGCAGGATGAGCGCGCGAGGAAGGATGAGATGCCAGCAGGCAAGGAGGAGAAGGCTGCTGAGACGAAGAAGGAGTAGAGAAGCTATGACTTCCTTTCCTTGTGTGAATAGAACAACTCCATTCAAAAGGTCTCTTAGGACATGGACATAGAAAATACCCATTAATCCGCCTTGAGCGGGACGCATAGACTGTACAAAAATACAACAAACATGAAAGCTCGATCTTGAAGTATTTCGCTAAGGGGTATCATAACGTCGTCTTAATCAATGCGTCACTCCATCAATCACCAACTCCCCAACCTCCATATCCAAACTCATCACCCCCTCGCGATCCCGCATCCACACGTCCCCCTCCCCCACCCTCCCCTCCCCATCATGAATCACCACAGCCTCTCTCCGCCTCCTCCTCGCATCCCGCTCCTCCTCCCCACTCTCCTGCCCCCTCTCCCGCACACCCCCTCCACCAGACCACACCTCCGCCTCATCCCACGGCACGCGCGGCTCAACCCCCCCATACCCATAACTCAACCCACGATCCCGAAAAACACCGTAATCCCGCAGTAATCGAAACGCAAGCTGCGCCCGCCTCTGCACATCTTTCTTCTCGCTGCCGAGATCCCGCAACAGCAGTTTGCGCGCGCTGTCGTTTGCGTAGAAGCGCTCGCACAGCAGCTTCGTGGCCGAGGCGCGGATCTCGACGTTGTGGGATTGCGCGAGGACGAGCAGGGAGGTTGTTTTTATGGCGTCTTCTTGTGAGGTCGGGGTGTGGATGCCGAGGGGTTTGGGGGGTGGGCGGTGGACGGTGGTGAGGGATTTTACGGTGCGCAGGCCGTGGGCGACGTGTTGGATTGCGAAGAAGGTGAATACGCCTGGGTGGGTTAGCTGGGCGGTTGTGATTTTGTGAGGGCGGAGGTGTACCGAGGCCGAGCCAGAGGTAGTGGTCGGGTATGTTTGGGGCCATGGTTGTGTTATGTTGGACAGGCTGGGATCATGGCATGCAGCGTTTGGTCGTGGTGGACGACATACTGGTATGCTTCGTTGCAGCTTAAAGACGGGCGATGATGCAGCTGCAGCATGGGAGCAGGGGTCCGACGAGCTACCACCAACACAGCAGGCGGTGAAGCCCCACACCGAACTCTTGGCCAAAATTTCTGGACAGGCGGGAAACACCCATCTCCCGCCTGGCAGTCTGCAGGCAGGTCTAACAAGTCGCTCCGTCTCTCCCACGAGAGAACACCCGTCAAGATGCCGCCGTCCCAACTCAAACGCCTCAAGGCCTCGCTCCGCGACCAAGGCCTCACCGGCCCGCAAAAATCCAAAAAAGAGAAGAAATCACAGAGCAAAAACGCCGCGCACCACGCGCAAAAGGCCTCCGCCCTCGCCTCGATCCGCGAGTCCTTCAACCCCTTCGAATTCAAGCACCTCTCGCGCCCGCAGAAATTCGAGTACGCAACCACCAATGCCAAGCCGAAAGTGCTGGGGCGCCCCGGCGTCACCAAGAGCGCGGGCGAGGAGACGCGGCGCAAGACGCTGCTGCCGGAGATGAATCGCAAGAATAAGACGGGCGGGATTCTGGATCGCCGGATTGGCGAGAACGATCCCACCATGAGTCTGGAGGACCGCATGATGGCGCGGTTTGAGCGCGAGCAGCAGCGTAAGCGCGGCGGGAATATGTTTGATCTTGAGGATGGGGATGAGGAGGTTGAGCTTACGCACGGAGGGCAGACGCTGAGGTTTGATGATGAGATTGGCGAGGAGGATTATGATGCTGCGAGTATCAGTGGGAGTGATAGTGAGGGCGAGGATGGGTTCTTGAAGAAGAAGAGGAGAAGAGAGGATGGCGAGGAGGTGGAGGGTGAAGCTGAGGACGAGGACCAGCCGGAGAGGAAGAAGACAAAGGCTGAGGTCATGAAGGAGGTTATTGCGAAGAGCAAGTTGCACAAGTACGAGAGGCAGCAGGCGAAGGAGGACGATGAAGAGTTGAGGGAGGAGCTCGACAAGGACCTGAACGATGTCCTTGCTGCGCTGAGGGGTCATATCAATAAGAAGCCTGAACCTGCAAAGGTGAAGGAGGTGGCACAGAACGACTTCGGCATGAACGCCGACCGGGCAGCGCTGCTTGCTACCATGTCGCAGGAGGGCAAGGATAAAGAGTACGACCGCCGGGTGCGCGAGCTGTTCAACGATGAGCGCTCGAAGCCCACCGAGCGAACAAAGACCGCCGAGGAGAGAGCTAAGGAGGAAGCCGACCGCTTGAAGGAGCTCGAGGAGAAGCGTCAGAAGCGCATGAGGGGAGAGCCCGTCAGCGATGACGACGAGCCCTCCAAGAAGCAGCAGGTTGAGGATGACGATGAGGACATGTCCGATGCCAACGACGACGCTGCTGAGTTTGGGCTTGCTGCACCACCGCCACCGGGGCAAAGCAGACCTGTTGGCGTCGACGACGAAGATGACTTCATTCTGGAAGACGATCTCGTTGCCACAGACTCAGAAGCCGATATCTCAGATGAGGAGTCTGACAGTGGGGCTGAAGTGGACGACACAATGGCCATGGACGACGACGATGCGGACTTCTTGAAGGACGTCGTAGAGCAGCCCAAAGCACAGCCCAAGGCGGTGAAAGGCGTGCTCACGATTGGTGCTGACACAACATCCTCGAAACTGGCATACACATACCCCTGTCCACGATCGCACGAGGAGCTTCTTGAAGTCTTTAAGAAGGTTGATCTGAAGGACACCTCCACAGTCATCCAGAGGATACGAGCGCTGTACCATGCTGGTCTGAAGGAAGACAATAAGCACAAGCTCGCTGACTTTGCATGCGCGCTGGTCGATCACGTCTCGTACCTATCGAACCAGACACCCGCAGCGCCGTTGGCAGTGATCGAGTCCATCATCCGTCACATCCACTCCATTTCCCGCTCGTACCCAGTGCAGATTGCCACGCAATTCCGCAAGCACCTCAAAGCGTTCCAGCTCTCCAACCAGCCAACTGCAGGAGATCTAGCACTGCTCACAGCCATTGGGTCGATATACCCAACGTCTGACCACTTCCACCAGGTTGTCACGCCCGCCGTGACCCTGATGGCGCGCTGGATGGGTCTGACTACACCAATGTCCGCCAACGACGTCGCGAGCGGTGCCTACGTCGGCGCACTCTGCCTGCAATACCAGACGCTCTCCAAGCGCTACATCCCAGAGTTCATCCGCTACACATCGCTCTGCCTGCGCTCCCCCCACGCCACAAAACCTCTCCTGAGCGCCCACACGCGCAACATCCTCACCGCGGCAGACCTCTGGAGCGCCTCCCCCTCCTTCACCGAGATCTTCACCCCTCTGCTCGCCCCCCTAAAAGCCTCCCACCAAACCAACACAACACAAAACCTCCTGGCACGCCTCAACAACGCCCGCGCCGCCCGCCGCCCACAAACCCTCCATCACCACCGACCCCTCCCAATCGCCTCCCGCATTCCCAAGTTCGAAGAGTCCTTCGACCCGACCAAGCACTACGACGCAGACCGCGAGCGCTCCGACGCCGCCAAGCTGCAGAAGGAGTACAAGCGCGAGCGCAAGGGAGCGATGCGCGAGCTGCGCAAGGACGCGAATTTCATTGCGCGCGAGAAGCTGCGCGACAAGAAGGAGAAGGATGCCGCGTATGAGGCCAAGTACAAGAGGCTTGTGGCTGAGATTCAGGGCGAGGAGGGGTACGAGAAGAATCAGTATGAGAAGGAGAAGAGGAAGAGGAAGGGGAATTAGATAAATGGGGTAGTTGGTTTAGTTGGTTATGAGCAAAAGAGAGAGAGATATGGGTCTTTCTTCGACAATTCATTTTTTATTTTTACTTTGCTTTTGCTTTTGTGCTATGGAACATGCTAGGCTGTCTTGTGTAAGGGTATCGTGTGGTCGTGCTATCGTAAATCATTCCTGTATCATGCTGCTCTGCAGTTTCCTCGCCGTTCCATTCTATTTCGCATGGCTGACAATCTCGGCGTACATATCCTCCGGTATCTGGCCAGAGAAACTCACAGCGACATCGATGATCCTCCGCGCCTGGAGTCCCGGCAGATTACGCAGGATCTGATTTGGACTGCGAACGTCAGCTACTTGAATGAAATGTAAAAGAAGGGAGTGTGGACATACCTCGGACTATTCAAAATCTCCCCCCGTATCAGCACAAGCTGCGCAACAATACACAAAATATTCAAATGCGGGCCATACGCGAACAAAAAGTCCCACAGCTGCAGCACCTCCGGCAGCGGCGGCGTGCACGCGCACATGGTCAGCACCGACGCAAACGCGTAGATCTTGGCTTCCATCCGGTGCGCCATCAGGTGCTGGTACAGCTTGTTGTCGACGACTTCCAGCACGCGATCCACCAGCGCGAGACCCTTGTGCACGCCCTCCATGGAGCCGCGCACGTAGCCGGGGCATTCGCGCGTGATGAGGTGCTCGAAGCCGGTGAAGGCTTCGACTTCGCCTTTGGCGGCGTAGAGGAATGGGCCGCAGAGGACGTTCATGCCTTGGACGTAGCCGATTTGCTCGGCGTCGTTGGTCGTGCTTGGGTTTGTTGTTGTGCCGGGCACAGTGCTAAATGAGTGTCGGCTCATGATTGAAGTGTCTGGACTGCCACCGAATTCAGATAATGTTGGTGGGGACTGCCATCCGTTGACGCGTGCTTCGTGGGCGTCGTTCAGGCGCCATGCGACAGCGTTCAGCACGCGCGTGATGCTGTTCTGCGTCACGCGCCGCCGGAAAAGAGGATCACCCTGGAAAGTGCGGAAGGTGTCGTTTTGGATTTTGGCGTGCGCAGGAGAGGCACCTTGGCGGACGAGGTCGAGGTAGACATCGGTGCGGAGTGGGGGCGCGTTGAGGAGGATGAGCCAGATGTAGATGCGTAGTTCGGACTGCGCGCAGGAGTATTAGCATTGGCGAAGACAAACTCCCAAGTGACGTTGTATAGTGGTTGCCAGGGTATTTGTTGTGGGGAAGCTCACCATGCCCTCGCTATTGGCAGGTATGCCCTTTGTAAGGATCGTGTAGCGCAGCTCCGCCAGGTTCTCTTCAGTTATGCCTGAAGAGGCGCCTCTCAGCAGTAGCATGTCCAGATTCGTCATTGTGGTGGTGGTGTTGTTTGCAATAACATTGGAGGTTACGATGGACGTCTCGCCATGTTGATGTCGTGCCGTCGCGCCAAAAGTTGCGGAGTGGACCCTGGACGGTTTCACCACCACACCAACAAGGAGCCTCCATGCATCGAACGGCATAATCAAGTGTGCAACTCCAGCTTCAGAAATGTTATTTATAACCGACTATGAACAGCTGTGAACGGGCAAGAGATATGACAATCCAACAGGCAGTCTGGGTAAGCAGCTGGCAGCTCAGCTCACGACGCTGATGCAGGGACAAAAACAAAGTACGGCAAGCCTTACAGTGAGCATCTATTCGCTCACGCCCGTGAAAGTCTAGACCATGGCGATAAAAACGCTTCATGAGCAGCAATATCGACACGAATTCGCAGGATACCTCCGGATGCTGCCACGTGCAGAAGCCCATCCGCTTTGGGCTTGATACTGCGAGCTGTGCATTTGCCTGGCAAGGCAGAACACAATCTCAGCCGTCAACCCGCGCCAGAATAGTCTCTCAGTTGGATGTCAGCTAAGCCAGATACGCGGGAATCAGCCTCCTGAACTTGGCATGCACGGGTAGTCCAACAGATTTTGCTATCAGACCCGCTGATAGCGCTATGGGTAGTAGTTAAGATGCGATATAATCTACTGGGGCCTAAGACCTCTGATCTTGCTTTTGACTCCAAAGATGGCGCCAGACAACTTACTTTTTCGAACAGCGAACGTCCTTACGCAAGTTCATGAACCCACTTTATCAAAACCATCTCCTCTTCTCTCGCTCCCAGCCGAACTTCGTATCATCATCTGGGCACTCGTACTAG
Source organism: Phoma sp. XZ068 (assembly GCA_004835665.1). Lineage (NCBI taxonomy): Eukaryota > Fungi > Ascomycota > Dothideomycetes > Pleosporales > Didymellaceae > Phoma > Phoma sp. XZ068. The sequence continues at coordinate 367,587 of RBKR01000008.1, read as the reverse complement.
GCGGAAAATCGTTCGTCATCAAATGCGAGACGCGGATCCCGTGGGGTGCCAAAACCACGAACATCACTGTCCAAAAGCACAGTCTCGCCTTGCTTCGAACATGCCGTCAGATATACTCTGAAACTCGTCTCCTACCATTCAGACTCAACAGCTTCCAGTTCAAAAGCGAGGATGCTTTTAAGCCTTGGTTGAATAGATTCGACGACGCGCAACGGGCCGCTATTACGGGGGTAAGGCTCGTTACGTGGAAGGCGAAGAATATGGTTGAGAGCCGGGGGTTTGTGCCTAGGAGACTGGGAGATGTGTTTCCGATTGAGAAGTTTGAGGGGTTGAGGAGGATTTGTGTGGAGGTGCAGTTTACGGGTGTTGTGAGGGATTGTGATAAGTGGGACTGTGAGGGCTCGGAGCTGGAGGATGTGGATTTTACGGAGCAGGAAGGGAGACTGAGGCTGAGGTGGGCCAGACATGACCGTCGCTTGGAGGTTAAATTTGAACGGGTTGCGGTATGAGACGCTGGGGTAATGTGAGTGTGAGTAGCGTACCATGATAAAATCCTTGTGAGAGGCGCTGTTTGGTAAGGAACCGCATAGGTGTCGAAGCCAATCACCAGCCTTCTACAACCTTTCTCGTTTCTTTACATGGCCTGTTTTCCGCAAAGTGATGGCACCAACACACACATCGCTACAACCGAATCCTAGATGCGGGGTTGGTTTCGTTATGCTGCCTGGTTTCGTGTTCTGAGGTGGGAGTCTTAAGACAACGCTCTTCGATATCTGAAAATGGCTCCCTTGATGTAATTTCGATAGCTGCAGAGCTTTTTTCAGGCAATCATCACTGTTGAGAGCCGAAGGCATGTCTAGTTCTGAGACGTCATTGCCATGATTACCTCCAGAAATCAAACCCAGATCCGGGAAGTATGCAGTCGGCGGTAAGAATTGATAGTTGTATGCCCTCGTGTCCTCAGAAGTCGCTACATTGAGGAGGTGCACCTCGTTATCCAATGGGCGTTATGCTTGCGTGGATATAAACTAATCTCCGGCTGAATTCTGAAACACTTGCATATTGTTGCTTTCGCAAAGGTCAAGAATCTCATCATCTAGATCCGCTACTACGTCCGACATAATCACACATCTGGGTGCAGATTGACAGCATGACAGTACAGGGTTTGAGTCAACCATGGAATCACCGAGATCACTGAGTAAGTCAAGCTAGCGGAGCTAGATAGCCTTATCGTACTCCAACACAGTCGTTCCTATTGAGGTACGTATCTGAAGTTCGAAGCTCAAATTGTTGTGTGCATATCCCAATCTGTCGTGAAGTGATGAAAATCTGGCTGTTGAAATCCAGTGAGATCCACTTGACCGGAGCCAGTCACTGGTGGTTTCCCCAGGAGTACTTTATGGCCATGATTGGTACCATTTACAGGGAGCAAAGCTCCAATCCGACTGCGATCATTTGTACAATCTCGGGATTTTGAAGTATGCAGACTCTCAAGCAGGAATAATCTTCAGTCCAGTGCTGCTTTTCAGTCCGTTAGATTTCATAGTTATGTTGAATTGATGACGGCCTAGCTGAGATCGCGTCTCGCGCGGACCACTCTGGTATTCACCTTCACCATCACTGCTGTGTTTTCTCTCACTTCAACAGGCGTTGCGGCTGTTAAATCCACACCACTGCTATTAATACCTTACAACGCCCTCTACACCTCTCCTTCCATACACGACAATAGCGAATACAACCAGCTTACTATGGCTCCTCGCAAACCCCGCTCTCAAGCAACAGTGAAGATACCGACAAATGCAACGAAGGTCACTAAGACGAAGAGAACAGATACCAAGTATCCGAAACCGAATAGCTCCGCAAAATCGGCTGAAACGAACAGCTCCTACCGCATCAAGCGGTACCGCAATGGCATACTCAACCTTGAGAAAACACCTACTCACCTTGTGGCCATGTAAGAAGAAAGCTTGAGTGGTGGATTCAGCTACTAATGCGTTAGGCAGAGTTCAGCGCAACGCTACCGAATCGCCGCTACTTCGACTCCCGGGTGAAATCAGAAACCGTATCTGGAGCTTTGCAATGGCTTGTGACCTTGTGATGCTTCCATCTGATCGGTTGTCTAAAGGTCGTGCAGTCTGTCCCAAGCCAGATAGGCGCTTTATTTGGAGTCGTCGGCGCGACAACTATCCTTACGCATCAGATACGGTCATTACTCAGCTATGTTCAGCTTTCCATCTCCCTGAAGTCTGTCGCCAAATATACTCCGAGACAGCACTTACCTCGTACCAGCAAAGCACCTTTGTCTTCGAATTAAGCCACATGTCAACAAAGAATCAGATGACACGTCTGATGGTTGCTCAAAGAAGAGCCATTGAGACAGTGCAGATTGCGCCTTGTGTGCTGTATCTTCATCTATCGGAGGACTTCTTGCACTACGATAAGCCTATCAACCACAAGGACAAGCTTCCAAATCTCAAGACTATCGTGATACCAATCGAAGCCTTTGAGTATATTCGATCTCTCCGTGGTAAGGCCTGGCCTGAGGGCCGCCCTGGTAACAAAGGTGGAATGAAGACTTACATGGTGGGGAAACTGAATGCGGTGTATCATGAGCAAGTGGCGATTCGGTTCGAGGAGGATAGCGATAGCTAAGCAGAGGACATACGACAGGTCTACAGGGCTGCGCATGACCTTTTCAAAACGATTGTTAGCTTGGGGCATCACAAAGTTTAGGTTCAGTTAGCAGTCATTTGCTTCCCAAAGCCTTCGTAGTGAAAATTTAAGTTGCACACACGTCTAAAATGCAAATGTTTACTCGTGCTTGTTTCCAATTGCCATTCCTCTGATTGTTGATTGTAAAAACACTCCAACGATATAAGGCGTATCACTCATGTGCATCCTTCACTCGTTCCCGTTGCCGCTCACTATCACCTTCACCTTGACTTAACTTGCCTCATTCTGCCGTTTGCACTCGGCTGGCTGCCTTACACATACCCGGTCTGCCCCAACGTTTCCCTCAATCACATTTCTCCATACATCAATACTCTTGTTCAGCATGGCGCCTCATAAGCCTAAGCCCAGATCAAATCAAGTGTTGGTGCTCGACCCAGAGGAAGACACAAAGTCCAAGTCATCACTAGACCGCGCCAAGCAGACGAATGGCGGTTATCGCGTGAAGCGCTACAGAAACGGCATACTCAATCTTGAGAAGACACCCGCTCACCTCATCGCGGTGTAAGTTGAGCTCTTACACTAGAGGGATCCGTTGGTTCAAGTGCTTACCCACTCTAATTTACAGCGTCAAGAAGAATTCCGAGTCACCTCTTCTCCGCCTTCCCGCTGAAATCAGGAACCGAATCTGGAGTTTTGCTTGCGGTGGTCAAGTGGTGCTTCTCCCTACGTATAGAATTCGGCGAAGACTTGAAAAAGGCGGCGCGGTGCATTTCGACGACTGGAGCCATCCCCGTGAGGCCTCTACTCAAGCCCTTTCAGCTTTTCATCTTCCTGAAGTCTGCCGTCAGATCTATGCAGAGACTGTACTTATCTCGTACACAGAGAATGCCTTCTTCTACGACTTCTATGTCACCCGCGGGACGTATGCCTTTTCACGACTGATGGCCGCTCAAAGAAGAGCAATCACAACTCTGGAACTGAACCCAGAAGCCCTTTTTGGGGCGCTTTCATACAGGGTAAGCCTGGCATTCGAGCGCATCCAAAAGTTGTTGCCTAACATTCGAATCGTCAATGTATCAACAACAGCCTCCCGCTATGCGCAGAAGAACCGCGGCAATACAAGTGCAACAGGACTAAGCATCCTGGCTGAGCGGCAGGAACGGATCTCACAGCAGCTGAAGGAAGATGGTATTGATTTAGTGTTCAAGCATTGAAAAGTTCTAAGAACAGTGGGCACACAGACAGTAAAAGGAAGGATCCGGGAGATAACCGAAGAAGAGACGTGGACACCTTGCATATAAGTCGGGCTTATGCTCAACAAGTACCTGTTTGAGTTGAATGGGGGTTTGGAGTGGCATAGTCTCAGTCATGTCACCACGACTGAGCTAAATGACAAAACTGGGAGCGCTTGATCAAATAGTTTTCTGGTTTAACGAAATGCGAATAATTTTGAGAGTCGCTGAAGTGCTACAAAAGACCGCCCGCCGCTGCTATGCAAAAGCAATCTTGACACAAATGTATGACGCTCAAACATGGCTACACCGAGCCAACGAAGGTTTTGGTATCGTGGGTGCAAAATCTGCACTTTTAGAGCGAGTTCTCCGTCTTGACAAGCTCTTCAAATGCCTCTCGCCACTTGCTTGTCTCCTCCTTCGACGGCCTCGGCAGAGGCTTACGCGCGTACCCTCCATACCCAAAGTGAGCAACAAGGCCAGCCTTGGTGCCAATAATACCACCCTGAATCGCCGCCCAGTCACCTCGGGCAACGACAGCCTGCAGCTTCTGAGCCTCTGCCAACTTTCCAGCCTTGAACAGCTCGACCAGCTTCACGCAAGTCTTGGGTGCGATGTTGGCCATGCCGCCGATGATGCCAGATCCGCCGCCAACGAGTGTCTGCAGAGTGAAATCCACCGAGCCACCCATGCACATGAAGCCAGATCCAGAGCTGGATACTGTGACGGCGTCGGTGGCTGCGGCAATCCGGTTGAGCTTGCCAGTGTTGCCGCAAGTTAGTTTGCAGCCAACGATGTTGGGATGTTGAGCCAGCTCAATAATTACATCCGAATTGAGGTCGAGACCGGAGACAGCACCGGGGTAGTTATAAATCAGAATCGGGATTGGAGAGGCTGTGGCGACATCTCTGAAGAACTCCTTGACAGTATCCTTTGAGAACAGTCCCTGATAATATGCCGGGGGAAGCACTAACGCGTAGTCTCCGCCAGCGGAGGCTGCTTCTTCACAAAGCTCAATGCATTCTCTTGTTGACTGCACACCGCAGCCAACGATCACAGGCATGTTCTCGAAACCGGCGGCGTCAAGAGCTTTACGAGTTGTGCTGGTGATGAGATTGCGTTCCTTGTGGGACAAGTGAACAGCCTCGCCGTTGGAGCCTTGTGTTGTGATTCCGGCAACACCCGCTTTTGCAAGACGGACTGCATGATTAGCAACAGTCTCGACATCTACATCGTCGGTTGCTGGGTCGAAGAATGCTACGGTGGGAACATATATCCCAGGCACAAGAGCTCGGTTGCTGACATTATTGCTCATGGTGTGTACAGATTGGACAGGCTGATAAGAGTCGCTTGAATAGGAGTAGCTGTCTGGGGTGGAGGGTGCGTCGAGGAGAGGTGACATGGTAACAAAAAGGGCTGTTGAGAAGGACTTTTGTTGAGTTATATATGAACGGGTGGTTGTAGATCAAAGTGGGGACTTTTGACAAAGAACAACTTGGAAGCAGAGCGACGAACGGAACAAATACGTCAATGTTTGTATTCTTGGTCACCTACCGAGGATAGTTCAGGTACTTAAATAATGCAAACGGGGAACGAGCAACGTGCTGGTTGACACGCCAGGGAGGATGTGGGGGTCCAGCTGACGGCTTGGTTTGGGATCTCGGGATGAACAGGCAAAGGGAGACGCGTGAGTGCGCCAGACTCGTTAGGCTTTCGGGGGAAGGTCAAAGTGGCGGTCTCTACTGCAGCCGATGTCAGGCACAGGTGTTTGCGCCAATCAAGAAGGTGTACGGTATTGACTACAGCGAAGTTTGCTTTTTCGCTGCCGCTGCACGGTTGACCGGCCATGAGACATCGGATCTTGGCTGGTGGTCGGCAACAAGGGTGTACGCCCTGTGACGATCTTTGGGACGCATGCTGTGCGCTTACAGGTCAATCGTTGCCACTGCTCGCGCGATCCGAAATGTTGGCGGGCTCGAAACGCGTTGGTGGATACCGTTTGGGGGATCTAGTGTGGGGGTGGGGAATGGTAGCACCCAGGCTTCGCCTCTTCGCATCATCTGATTCCGGACTTGTCGACCCCCGCAATGCCCATCGTTCGTCGTGGTCCCAGTCATCTTGCAGCGACGAGTCAAGCGCTGCGGATGAGCGAATGCGGGGTGAAGGGAAAGATTGTCGATATGTGGCAGAGGCTGCCAGCAGCCTTGGTCACAAGACCAAACAGCAGCTGTGCATTCTGACAGAAACCAGCCATGACCAGAATCAGATCCCCACAGAATCAGCACTGATACGAACGCCTCCTAACGACAGGCTTCAGGCAGGCTTGACGAAGCTTTCATGGGGAGCCCCCCACGTCGTTACCTCAAGTGGCGTTCGCTGGCCAAAGCTCGGCTCTAGCCCTGGAGCCTTTCTCGACATCATGTCCTTTCGACATTGACCACGACTTTCTTACTCCACTTGTGCACATGGCTACGCCGCTCTTAGCTCGCACTTCGTCAGGTGCAGATGCAAGGAGTGTCCGCATGATGTTCAGACGGTGTTCAGGCCAACTGGCCACTGAGTGAGGACGAAGATGACTTAGCGCGCAAGGCACGAAGTCCTTGGGACTTCCCTTCGGTACAGCATGTCGCTCGGCAATAACGGCATGATGTGCGGTTTCCGAGGTTGTGGTATCACACTGCGTTTGTTACCAAGTCTCAGGTCGGACAAGGCCATGCTTGAACATCAACGTGTGCGGTGCCTGATCATCGACGGATCTGGCTGTCGTCCCCCCCCACGCCAGGAGCCGAGGTGGACCAAGAATGGAAACTGCAATAAGTTCTCCACTGTGGATCATCAAGATTTCGATGTTTCGACGGAAATACTTATGCTTGTACATTTCAAAAGCCGATGTTGTGTAAGCTGTGCTAATACCCGCCTCACAGGTCAACGTTGTCATGGTATGTTATAGCTGATGAGATGGCAACGTGCATGCTCATGACACCGTTCACATTATTACTTGACTCAGCAGAAGCCATATATGTCTCGACAACCCATCCGGAGTTGGACTCATGTGGTCGTAAGCAGTCCATGTGCACAGCCTCATAATGCACTCAAACTCCGCATCTGGACCGACCAAGCATGTTTAAACCTGCAGCACCCCATTACCCCACAAATTGGCGTTGTGAGGAGCCTTTCCCCGCTTTCTTCGTAAATTCGCGCAAAATTCACCACCACCTGTCGCTACCTCTGACATGCATATTTCTGCGGTGAGATGCTGCATGTGCAATAAGCCCGATACGCGCCACACGTTTTCCAAGGACGAGAGTTGTCTGAGCTGTTCGTCCATAGAGCATGTGCAAGTTTGTGCAGAAAGCCGACTTGAAGAGATGTGATTAGGTCAGCGTCTCTTTGTAGATTTATTAAAACAAGAAATATCACCATGATCCCTGTTTTGGCAATGATTGTCTGTGATAGGATGGATCATGGCGGTTAATTTGAGAGCCTTTGATGAGTCTTGCATCCAGATACGAGGGCCTCCGTACCAGCTTCTTTGTGGCCCGACTCTCGAGTTGCGATTGCCGCTGCAAGAATTCGTGGAGCCTATGCCCCAAAAGCTCCATCCAGTCACGAGGTTGCCAAGGTCGTACGACTTGTCTCCTATCCTGACTGCTGAGCCGCTCACCGTACATGCACACAAGACGCCCACCGGCTCAAAGCATTGTAGAGGTGCGCTTTTAATTGACATGGTATGAACTTTCCTTATGGTGTGGGGGCTCCTCACATATCCCGGTCACGCCTTCTCGGCAGTTAGATGATGCTAAATCTGTCAAGCTCCTCCGCATGTCGTCCAGACGTGGAAACAGATGGAGCCTCAACGGTACGAACCGAAACGTTCGCGTGGGGTAGTCTCAACAGGATCATTCGTCTACTTGCCAAAGACGGATCGAACGTGGGATGCCAAGACGCGATGGAAGTGATCAGTTCGACATCACTCAAGATTACCTTCAGGGTGTAGCTTCCCTCTCAACAACTTAGTGATATGTAACGGTTACATCTTATTTTGGAGATGATGGATCATCAGCAATTCATCCTACACTTAAGTTTGAACGAGTATCTGATGAGACAGTGAACCTCATGTACCCGGTTGATCGAACACACGACACGACGCAGCACGATTAAGTACATTACCCCAGATAGTCAAGTGCCCCGAGCAAGCTTTTCGTACATCACCATGTGTACTGTACTCATTCGATCGCCAAACATATCGCACATCGCACATAGCACCTAAAGCTCTTGAATCTAGACTCAAGGTTCACGTTTACGTTTTCGCACTTCTTCCCGAGTGCAAACCCTCAGGATACGCCTCTCGGGCGTCTAACGCATGCAGCCTGCATGTAAATTAAAACCGAGTTTGTGAGTTGATTTCCCACGCTGCTTATATCCGCGGCCACGGAATATTGCAATAACACACGTCGCCAGGCGATCCACTGTGAAGTCTCGCAAGGTGACATCGGGAAGTGAGGAAATGGGCCAGGAAACAATTATCAGCCATGGTCCTACGAAATCGCACATCACCTCTTTGACAACAATCAAGTATCAGTAAAAGTACCAAACATGACCCCTTTCGATGCCCTGGTTTGCAGAAAGACACCCAAGGGTACGTGAAGCTGTTGAGTGAGGCCCGAAGTGCGGCAGCTGCAAAGCGGCCCGAACTCGCCAACCTCACATTTCCACCAATCCGCAGCAGACTGGAGGAATGCCGACAGTAGCTTTCGTATAGTCAATATCGACCAACAACCTTGGTAATCCACAAGTCGTGGGGTAACAGGGCGGGCCACTTGTTGATCACTTCCCAGCTCTGGACAAACCTTCCTGTTCCTGTCGACGATCCCCCTTTTCGTGACGAGCTTTCTCTAGAGGATCGTAGATTTTCCCTAGACTTCGAGAGAGCAATTGTAGTGAACAATGTAATATTTTCTACTCTCTGCGAAATTGCATGCTTCATGTGCAGCTGAGGTTGCATAGAGGACACAAACGATGTCATAAGTTCCATCCTAGCATTCCTGTTTGAGCAGTGTGATTACCTCTACATAAGCCGCTGGAACAGTAATTTTTAATCTACATGTTGGTTCAAGCAGTATTGGCAAGCGTGAAAACATGTCAGAGAACATCGTCAGCAGGCGCGGCAACGATTACAAGACGACTGCATCTAGCGTTATATATAGTGCTACTGAATAACATTTCTCCTCACTTCCATTCGCTGCTTGGATAAAGAGTATAATATTTCAGGTTTATGGCACTACAACACTGCTCATTAGTACCTAGCCAGCACCTCGATATGCTTGCTGGAACAACAAACTCCATTGTCGTGAACACGTGAACTTGCCTTGTGATCCAACAGCAAATTGAAACAGCGTTGATAGGCATAAAAGTTACCAGAGCCCGTCTAGAAGTTTTCATCTACTCAATCTTGCAAATCGTCCCACGAATGTCCCAAAGCAACAATTCCAAGTCGTCCTTCTGATAATCGCGATGATTACACGATCGCCAGCACAGGCACCAACGAGGCTGGAAATCACTACTGCCATCGGGATCCTGGACCAGATGCTTCGAACCAAAACACGTACCACTATTCTAATACGTAGGTCTCGCAGCCGTTTGCTTGGTTGGATATTAACGAAGTCAAAGCGACGGCTCGTACTACTACTCTAACTCGGATGGCTCCACTTACCACAATGATGGAAGAGGGAGTGCTACGTACACTGCACCCGGGGGAAAGAAATAAGCATCGATTGATTTGGGAGAAGAAGTTCAAATTGTGCCTATAGATTGCAACATCTTGCTAGCGGTGAATTTTTACGGATATTTCAATGAGTATTTGCCTTTCCAGCTCAATCAACCTTTCGGTGGGACTTCATTTTGATTATTAGGAGGTTGGTAGGTAGCTCATATCAATGGACCAAAGTTGAAAGGACTACAGACCACTTTCTCTATTAAAGATTGGCGCCTGAGGTTACCAAAACCCCATAGGTACACTTTGATTCGTTGCATCTCCGAGGTTCGATGTACCATAAGGGAACCAAACATTTGTGATGCTCATTCGCGCCACATAACGTCAGAAGCAAATGCCTTACACACATCTCTTGACATCGTGACAGGTACTGTCCTTACCTCCCAAACCTAAAAGAAAGTGTCGTGCTTGTATCGCAAGTTGGTACAAGCGATCAGGGTAGCGACATGTGCGCACTTCACCTCCATGTGACGTTTTTCTGCTTTCCTTGACTGGGGCAAGCATCAATACCAACGTTCGAGCTTTGAACACGGTAACTATCCAATTTCCAATCATTCAGAGTTATCAGCCAGCCCGTGCCAGTCTTCCAGCAGCTCGTCACGTAGCTCTAGCTTTAGTCGTGGTAAGTAACTGGGCCACGGGGAGCTCTAACATCAACACCTTGGTATGTTGATTGATTCTTAATAATCTAGTTTTCGATAACAATTTTCAGGATAGGCATGATATGCGGGTAAAGCACTTGTTGGAGTTAGAAAGAAGGTGTTCCGCTGGTTCATTTGGCTGTCAAGATGCATGAGACTCCCTGTTCGGCGTACACACTAATGAATATTTTTCATGTTACTAACACATGTAGATCGTGTAAGCGGGAGTAGGTTTAAAAATCAAGGGCGACTTCATGCAACGCCTGACTGGTGCTACGCATGTTTGCTTCAACGAGATGTACCCGTAACTCTAACACCCCCTAGGGTCATCGAAGGATTTGCTTAGAGCAATTTTGAGGATTCCAGATTGAATAATCGACAATCTTATAAGTAACTAATGAATCTCTACAACGTGGAAACAAATGCTCAATGTAGAGGTAACCCTATGAACAGAGAGCAGGTATCCAAGCCCCTGTATTGATTACAATATTGTGCATTTGAGAGGTAGAATAGGTAGTATTTCATGGAGAATTTAGCATTTATGTGATTACAGCATCTATTGCCATATAACATATAAGGCTCTCTAATTTGCGCTGCCAGCCAGAGACCGCCTGCTAGGTGCTCAGATGTGCAGTGGGCCTGGGGTTAAGCCTGTCAATTTTCAGACCTGCTAATATACTACTGTGCAAGTAGCTCCGAAGTCTTCATGTTTCTAGAGAGACCTGTCTGCGGCAAAATAGTGGGCATGAACCCCTCGGTAATGGGCAAGGGACAGCCTCGATGTTGATACTACGCCCACTTTGTTGTCCATTCATACCCTGTTCTGGGCTCGTTCAAAGTCCTTGCTCTTTCTGCTCTCACTGCTAAGGTCGCTATCATCATCGCTGTCACTCAGGAGGCCATTCCAGGCCTCATCGTCCACACTATTTAGATCTTCTTCTCTTGCAGCAGGTTTGTTATCGATCTTCACTGTTGAGAAGAGCACCCACAAGCCCAAATCATAGGTTATCCTGCAAGTGCCAGTGGCAAGGAACGCAATCCAGAATGCGTTGTTTCCAGACAGAAGACCAGTGATCGAGGGTCCAACGCTCATTGCTAGAGTTCGTACCATACTCGTAATGCCCATAGCGCCAGTGCGTTCTTCAGGCTTCACAACTGCTGCAATAAACGCGGTACGAGGAGCTTGGTCCATGCTGTTGAGTGCTGCTCTGAACAGCAAGATGCCGATCGTGGGACCAACGGACTTTGGCAATGGGATGAAGGCGCTTGCAATCGAGGACGGAAGATGAGTGAACACCATCGTATTGATAAGACCAATCCTCTTGGCAAGCGGTCCAGCAAAGATGGCACTAACCGCACACAAGAATTGTGAAGCAGAGGTGATGTCGCCCAGTGTTGCCTTGGAGACATGAAACTTTTGCTCGACGTAGTAGTTCATGAGCGAGTATGGTGTCATGCCGTCTGCGAGAGAATCGATAGCCAGGAGGATCCAGAGCTTGTACATAATGGAGCGGGTGGTTTTTGAAATCTGGCTGAAATAGCTCAGCTTCTTCCTGGGCGGAACTCTGATATCTGCATGTCTCGCCGCACGAACGTCTTCGGGATTGAAGCCGTCGGTAGTGCTTGGTGTCATGGCTTCCAATAAGACTTCGCCTTCTTCACCATCTTCGCCGCCTCTTCCCCGCTCCTGCATTTCCGCACGTCTCTCGCCAGCCGCTTCGCACCGTTCGCTCAAACCCAGGCAAAGGATGCTTCCAATAACTCCAAACGCAGCGTATGCCCAGAACAATGCATGATACGCCTTGACAACATTATGCCTCTTTTCCAACGCATGCACAACTCTTCCTGCAACTTCAGCACCTACGGCACCTGCCATTGTGGTAAATGTGACATACCAGGCCAACACATCGCTTCTCGTATTTTCATCTGTCAGTCCGCTCAAGATGCTCTCTTCGACTGCTCGGAAGGGACCGCAATCTGCACCAGTGACACTGATAATTCCGAAAACAGCCGCAATCAATAGGATCCAGAAATTCTCTGATAACGCAAAAACGACGCCAGAGAATGCCATCATGATGCTGCCACCAAATAATATCCTTCTTCGCCCCAATTTGTCCGCCACAAGGGTGAGCAACAAAGACAAAAGGACATCGCCAAGCAAGGTCAACGTCATAAACACTCCAATCCGCGAATCCGGGAACTTGAGCGAGGCAAAGAACAACACGAGAATTAACGACGGAATTCCGGATGTAAACATGCGCAGAGAGCGTAGAGTGATGATAATGTAAGCATCTCGTCCAGTTGCTCGAAGCGATGTTATGCCTAGAAAGCGTGCGATGCTTGGTAGAATTTGTATGGCCATGGCAAACTTACCACTCGAGGATGACCTGTTGAAGGTCAACGGTAGAGAAGCGCTGCTGCTTGTTACAGACAGAAATGTTTTAGGTACAGTGTCGATGATGCAAAGAATATGGATAGAGAAAAGGAAAAGAAGAGGTGGATAAGTTTACCCCGAGAGGTTGAACGTCACCTGCTTGCTAACCTGCATGAGCCACGTTAAATCCGCGTGCGAACTCGCGGGATTAGTGCCGAGCCTCACAACGCCTCTGAGTCACCCAGGTTCCGGTCAGCATACGCCATGACGATTGCAGTATGATTGGAAGAATCCACCAGAGGAGAGTTACTGGCATATGGTCGCGTGCTTTTCGCGTTGGCAGCCCCGCAGTGCAACGGTTGAGAAGTTTCCGCCAATTGGTGAGAATTTGTCTAAGCAACGCATGATAAAAGACTAGATGTTAAGGTTATGGGGACACCAATTTCTTCTTGATAGAAATTAATCTGACATCTCTTGAACGTTACATTCCTACAAAAGCCAATCGCATAGCATCACGTGCTCCGCTTCTGAATTCACTTAGCACCCGCTCAATTTGTACTAGTGCCCAAGATATCCACATTAACCTCACCATCAACGCGATTTTATAGGGCCATGATGTAGCATGTGCTGTATAATCTTCCCAGGTGGTATGTGATTGAAAATTCCTGCCTATGTCGCGCCTTTTTGTCCCTACCACCCAGATACCTACCTAGGTAGGGACGTTCACCTCAAGAAGCACATAACACCTAGGTAGAATGTGGCACTGTGCTTTTAAACAACTCCCTCAAAGTAGTAAGAATTACTAGTTGAATTTCATAAGTGGAAAGATTGATACTAACTTACTCTTGTGCTTGATGTTAAGTTGTAGAAAGTCATCATAGCATTACTATTACGCATAAGCAAAATACCGGGAATCTGATCGATATAATATGGCCCTTTCCATTAAAGAGAAAAATCATATGACTCAGCAACCAAATTCAGTCATCCAGCCCTCAACTGAGATAACACGCAGTTCATGCGTCCGGGTCTTGCATTCACTGCTCAACTGGAACAAGATCGCGGATGAAGTGTACCATGGCCGATGAATGAAGACGATCAGTCTTGATCCAGCTATGAGACCATATCGTCGATTTACGTAGTGGCAAGTCAATCAAGATTCGCTCTGCTTGTTACGATTGCTCTGCCAACAAATTTAACGGTGCGTATATCTCCAATTAGAGGCATTCATCGACAATACTTAGACCTGAGCTGCAATGGGACCGAGGCTCTCATTCCTGTGCACCCTCGTCAACTGTCAAAAAAGATATTGGGTGCCATGCATTGATATCAAGAAGCCTCATTGTTGATATAACGATGACAAACGATCGGCTCGAAAAAAGCTATCTCATTTTCGTACCTAGGTAATATGGTTCTCGCAGCAAACAAATTTTAGCAAGTGCTACTACCACTCCAACTACCCTTGTACCCATGGTCATTCGAGATATGCAGTGCTCTAGTTCGTCAACATACTGGTGAAAGTCATAACACCTTTACCTCTTGCGAGTACCTGTCAAGCGGGAACAGAACGAGGTGTTGGCCACTCCTGTCAGATTGCTCTTCCTGTAATTTCCACGCCGCATGCAATGCAACAGGACTATTGCTAGGCAATATCTTTGATGCTGCTATTATGGTCGAAAAGTTTTTCGAATATACAAACAGCGCTGTGCTGCCGAACGCGACCTCCACATCTGATTGCAAGACCTCTCGTCGAGTCCTCAATATTGCAAACATCAGCCAGCCATGGTAAGCTACCGCGGCTCGATTTCGATGTGCCCTTCAATCTCAAGGGGCAGAGTAAGTTTCGAGCAGATCAGACAACGTTATCCTAGAAAGATAGGTACAATGCACCCCATGACGGGGTTCTACTACCTAGGTATCAAAAAGCAAGCGTCGAAGCATTCTTACCTAGGTAACCATGCCTAATGTTCGTATATAACAGCGCTGCCATTTGAAGACAAGTATTTTGTTTCTCTACTTCGCCATTCGACTTATTCGGAACAGGCATGAAAAGCGATGTGCATGCTCGACTCGACGATGCTCTCTTCAGGTGCGAATGATTCCACCATCCAGTTCAGCGGATATGACAAGGCAGGACGTGTTGTGCATGTTACACGAAAGACTCCATCAGACTCTGTCACCCACATCAGTCCTTGAAGTTTGTATTGTGTGGCAGAGCGAGTTTGCGCTTGGCACCCAGCGTGTACTTCTCGTTGCCGACACCACCCGCACCAGTGGATACCTAGGGAACCAATTTACTGATCCACCTGCACTTCAGATTTCTAGGTGGCGGTCAGTTCTCCGGTTCTGATCGTGCGATGTCAACCTTGGCAAGAAGGTTCAACAATATCGAATCCCACGTAAATGTATAAATGTAGTACATGTATCCCACAGACCTATAGGGGAAAGGTGGTGTTGCGTTTTGCAGGCACTCTGCCGCGCCAATCAGGGGGCGCCATGAAGAAAACATATATATAATATGCACGATGTACAAGGGTTTACCGAAGCTTAGTCCAACGCGCGATCTTCCCGCTCCGCTGTCGTCCAGATCCTCTTCTAATAAAGTCGGTACAGAAGAAAGACACTGCAGTTGGAGCCCCGTTGGAGCCCCACGTTGCTCCGCTAAACTCCGGAACGTTCCTGGAGTGACGCAGTTGTCCCCGTTCTGGGCGCCAACATAAAAAAAGATAGTCTTCCAAGACATTTGCGATCAGCAATGGCTACGTAGTACGTAGTAATGACTGCACGATGTGGCGAGACATGGTGTATGGCTGGAAGGTCCAAAGTCTGCGATTATCGCGGCAAAAAAATTGCCAGATGGATGTGCATTAACGGACAAATATCGACTATCAAAAGGCTTCAGGTGCCACCACCGAGATATGAACATGGCGTACGCACCAGGGCAATTCGACATCTTTGCCTGTGAGCACGCAATTCGAATCCACCAGACCCTGCAACATCATTGGCTGCCGATCGCGTGTGGTTAGGGACCATCAGATCCTTAATGCACCATCCCTGTCGCCCTAGCCGAGATTCTCTGCGAACTTGAAGCTTTCTGTCATCGACTTAAACCCGACCGCGGCAGATAGCATCGTACGCTCCCACGTTTGGGAAACTGGGTGGCCGACAATGTCCACAGTATTATGTCACCCGTCAGGTTCTGACCTTGGTGTGTCTCGCTTTAAGGTGGTGCGAGGAGATGCTTTTTGCATTCGCTTCCCCTGCCGCCTCACCACCAGACATATTACGCGTCTGCGTGCACCCCAGGGCTAGAAACTGCCATACGTCAACTCCTTCGTTCTCAATCAGCGACTGTGATAAGCTCCTGTCACGCAATAATCCGTCGCGTTAAGCAATTTTGAGGCGTCCCCTAAGCTTTTTGCCTTTCCATTTCCAGACCGTACTGCGTCGGAGGTACTTGAATTTGCATCTCGCAATTCGAACCCACGGACCTAGTCGCTGGTCAATCTCCCGTCATTCGCTGGACGAGGCCTTCCCGCACGGAACCTTTGGACGCCCAACCGCCTGGTCGCCTTTGATACATAAGTTCCAAGCCCTGGCAACCTTTCTGTGGTAGCTTGTCAAGACTTGTCCGGTCTTGTCTTCTCATCACCATTCCCGGAAAGGCAAGTAAGCACGTGGTACCTTACCAGCGTTGAACTATCTTTACCCATAGCCATCCGGCTTCAGTCGTCCCGTTCCTTTGCGGACATAATTCTTCATCATGGCGAACAAACTTGGCAACGGCCTCGCCAAGGTCCTCGGTATCGACCTTCACTACCGCAATGAGACTGGCTCGGATCGAGTCACTCGAGGAGAGAGCGTTTTCACAGTTGGCTCTGCGCACACTTATGTTGAGGATGAGCCAACTGCTGCAGAGTGGTTCCGCGATGTTATCCCTTCCGGCCATGAATTCGGCCAGTACATCTACAGTCTCTTCCCATTTATTCACTGGATCGGCCGGTACAACCTACAATGGCTCATTGGAGACCTCATTGCCGGTGAGTGTTATTCTTAATATTTCACGGCACCTTTCTAACTGGATAGGTATCACCGTTGGCGCTGTCGTCGTTCCCCAGGGCATGGCTTATGCCCAGTTGGCTCAGCTCGACGTCGAATTCGGATTGTACTCGTCCTTCATGGGCGTCCTCATCTACTGGTTTTTCGCTACCTCCAAGGATATCACCATTGGTCCTGTCGCCGTCTTGTCCACCGTCACCGGTAACGTTGTGTTGAAGGCTGAGGCTACAGGAGTCGATGCGTCTCGCGACGTCATTGCGTCTTCGTTAGCTATCATTGCTGGCTCGATTGTACTCTTCCTAGGCTTGGCGCGCTTGGGCTGGATTGTTGAGGTCATTTCTCTTCCTGCAATTTCCGCCTTCATGACCGGCTCAGCCATTAGCATCGCTGCCGGACAGGTACCGACCATGATGGGTATCACTGGCTTTTCAACGCGCGAGGCGACATACAAAGTGATCATCAACACCCTTAAGCACCTTGGAACAACAAACCTGAACGCCTCCTTTGGACTTACATCGCTCTTCGCCCTATACTTCATTCGATGGTTGTGCGGTTTCCTGGCAAAGCGTTACCCCAGCAAGGCCAAGCTGTTCTTTTTCCTGAACACATTACGAACGGTTTTTATCATCTTGCTCTACGTTTTAATCAGTTACCTTGTCAACCGCAACCACAGGAAGAAGCCTCTTGTCAAAACACTTGGCCACGTACCCCGAGGATTTCAGCACGCTCGCGTTCCGCACATTACCACTGAGATCATCAGTTCATTCGCATCGGAGCTTCCATCGACCGTCATTGTTCTCCTCATCGAACACATCTCTATCTCCAAATCATTCGGTCGAGTCAACAACTACACCATCAATCCCTCGCAAGAGCTGGTCGCTATCGGCGTTAGCAACTGTCTTGGACCATTCCTTGGTGCCTACCCTGCCACAGGCTCGTTTTCCCGCACTGCTATCAAGTCAAAGGCTGGCGTGCGTACTCCCTTCGCCGGCGTCATCACAGCTGTTGTAGTCCTGCTCGCCATCTATGCCCTCCCGGCTATGTTTTGGTACATTCCCAATGCCACGCTTGCTGCTGTCATCATCCACGCTGTGGGTGACCTAATTCTGCCGCCCAACACTGTCTACCAGTTCTGGAGAATCTCCCCTATCGAAGTTCCCATCTTCTTCGCTGGTGTCTTCGTGACAGTGTTTTCCAGCATCGAGAACGGCATCTACACTACCGTCTGCGTTTCTTTCGCACTCTGGGCATTCCGCGCGTTCAAAGCGAGGGGTCGCTTCCTTGGCCGAGCGAAGATCCACTCCGTCATCGGAGACCACCTTCTCGATCCAATGGATGAGGACAAGCAAGAGCGCAAGAAATCGGCGCCCAATGAAGGCGAAGACTCCGTTCGCAGCGTTTTCCTGCCCATCGACCACCACGATGGCTCCAATCCGCAGATTCAGCTGGAGGACCCCTATCCTGGTATTTTCCTGTACAGGTTTAGCGAAGGATTCAACTACCCCAACGCCAACCACTACCTTGACGACCTTGTAGAGACTATCTTCAAAAAGACACGACGCACAAACCCGGCCTCATACGCAAGACTTGGTGACCGACCGTGGAATGACCCCGGCCCACGCCGCGGCAAGGAAATCAGCCAGGGCGATGACCGCCCAACGCTCAAAGCAATCATCCTCGACTTCTCGTCAGTCAATAACGTTGATCTCACATCCATCCAGAACCTCATCGATGTCCGCAACCAGCTCGACAAGTACGCTGCACCCGACACAGTTGACTGGCACTTCTGCAACATCAACAACCGCTGGACCAAGCGCGCCCTTGCCGCCGCCGGCTTTGGATACTACACACCTGAGCCAGACGCGAGCGGTATCCACCGCTGGAAACCCGTCTTCTCTGTTGCCGAGATCGGTGGCTCGCAGTCTGCTGCCGCCGCAGCTGAAGCCAAGGAGAACCGCCACGCACAACGCGCACTGTCGCAAGTACGCACTGGTGATATTGAGACCGCTCATGAGAGCGCTGAGTCGAGCGACGCTGGGTCGTTGAATAAGCAGCTTGAGCTTAGCAAGGCGTACGGTGGTGCGGAGGGCGATGCCGGGGCGACTGCTGGCAGGATCGCGGTTGTGCAGGGCCTCAATAGACCGTTGTTCCACGTTGATGTTGTTGCCGCTCTCAACAGCGCGTTGGCAAATGCTCAGAGAAAGAGCCATTAGTACTGTCTTGTAATATTGGGGCGCTTTGGTGTTGAAGGTTCCTCGGGATTTTGAAGTGCAGCTTTGCATGGCTAGCGAGTACATGATTCCCATAGACGTTGTAGTCATTCACGAAGTTTTTGCAGAGTCGAGTTGACCCGGTGTTCATCGTAAAACGTCCGTTCGAATACTCATAAATCTTCCATTGTTCACTCACAATACTTGCCAGTGACCAGAATCTGTGCTCCGCTAGGGATAGTGATTACCTGTCCACTTGCACACAACAAGGCCACGCGCTGGGCCCTTGAATACATTGGTAACCATTATGTTTCTTTGTCGATGATCTCCCTCAAATGGGGCCACTCCACGTATAGCTATTTCATCAACACTGAGATCCAAACAGCGGATGATTGAGTACTCATAAGTTTGGTTTAGTAGCTCAATAGGTAGCAGAGAAGAGGTGACCACGTTGGGTCGCGAAAGGTGCGTGGGCTACTACCTTGCCGCTACATATCTGCCTGATGATTGTGGCCGATTCCTCACACCCCGCAAGTGTGCGACGTTCTACCGAACCATTGAAGATGTAGAAGAACATTCATATATTACATGCATGTCATTGCTGCATGAGATTTGCAATTCAGGTGTGCAGGCATGATCGACGGTTAGAGTCCAGGTCTTACCCTTGACAAGCAATCCGCTTGTGCACCTATGTTGAAGATAACCTTTCCTTGACTGCGGCGCTGACTACTCCTTTTCCATCTCGGTAACACCGTCATGAACACCAATGAATACTTTCTTCAGGTCTGCGAAATGCTCAAGATCAATCGATTTTGCCGCAAGCCGCCTGGTGCCGGCCACACTGCGGATACTTCGCCCAAACTGTTGCCTTACTTCACAGATATCAACTCTCCTAGCATGGTTTGCTTCCGGGCTTAGAATACTGTGGTTTTTACACAAGGTGCAACCAGCCTGACTCCGAGTGCAATTGCTCAATTGCATAATGGATCGCCGCATAATGTGTAAAAGACTATTGACTCAGGAGATATCATGTTATCGACTGTTACCAGTGACACTACCCGGAGAGTGCGTATCTGTAGCGGATCTCAGGAAAGAGTCGCAGTAGGGGGAACGCTTTTAGTTGAGAGTGGTGCTGCGTACCCAGGTAGTGTCAGTGAGCTGGTTCATCTCACTGGTACATCATAGGACATGATCAACATATAGTCTGTAGACATTGTACAACCTGAGTGCCCTGATAGCGGCAGACGATGCGTCAAAGTCGACCAAGAGCCCGCTTTTTGCCTATTGAGCGATACGAACATAAGACAAAGCCTCGAACTCAAGTTGAAGTGAAATACACAAACTTAGGTCATCCAATGAACCCCACTATCGATACTATGTACTTTCACTCTAACAGTAGCAGCCAGAGTCAAGATTGGCAAGTTCCAGGCACATTATAAAATCTGGTAAGCCGCCACTCTTACTTCATCAACTTGTCTCAACCGTCTCTTTGTTCCGCTCCACAATAACGACCTGAGACTGCACCAGTCAACATGGATAACGATCTTATGTACGTACACTCATATCAGAAGTCGACACAAGCTAATTCACCAACAGTACTCAGAATAACCAAATTAGTTCACCCCTATTACGCCTTCCTGGTGAGATTCGCAACATGATTTACAGGTTCACTCTGGGTGGTCACAGAATTAGCAGCGATTGCGGTTATCAAGGGCTATTCATGAAGCTTGACTTGTATGAAGAGCTCAGCAAAATTGCGGCTTTACACTACACCTGTCGCCAAATCCGGTTCGAAACGGTTCTGATGCCCATCACGCTCAACACCTTTTGTGGTATCATTGATGGCCCCAACTCTTGCACACATCTCGATTACTTCCCTGATTACCACAACGTACGATATGTAGAGCTTATCATGTTCGCACAGCCGTGCACGAACTTCAAAAGGGACGAATGGCTGCTTCAGGGCTTTGTCACAGTGATGAAAGTGCTGAGAGAATTGAAAGAGGTCAAGAGGGTCACAATCCTTTATAAGGATCCTTGGAAGGAGAGCGGTAGAGAGGAATTGGTTCTCAAGATAGCCATGGATGAGTTCGAGCGAGTCCGCACAGATTCGCAGAACGTCACAATCGTGATCAAGAGGGCTGTGTGAAGATTCTCAGAGAGACGCTTCAGGTGAATGTTACAACAACTCTGGGAGGGGGGCTACCTGTATGAGTTAGTAGTTGGGGATATGGAATAAGCAATGTGGAAATTCCCTTCTGACAAATTGAATCATGAAATCTTTTGGTTCATAAACTCCGAATGTATTTTTACCCCAAGCCTTGGTGCTGCTGTCCACTGATTCATTTGACCTCACCGTCTTCCACACTGGACACCATCGAGGAGGCTGTAGACAATATGTATCAAAATAACAACCAAATACATGCTGATACCCATGTAAAGTATCGAGTCGACATCGAACTCTAATATGCTCCAGTCCCTTAGGCTTTGATCGCCCGTACTACGTCTAACTGCCGGGTTCCATAAGATTTTCGAGTACACGCTCGGCGGCCACAATATACATGCACCACACATGAACCGTCCTTTCAATACTGCTCATCGAGAGTGCATATTTGTGAGCGACCCTTGAAGTTATTGGACGTGGATTTGACGTGTACCTATTTATTAGAGAGCCAAATGTAGGCACGAGGACCATGTTCTGTATACTTCAAGGATGCAAGAGACTTAAACAGATGAAGAACTCGTTCGTTGGTCGATTTGAACTGCGTGCTGGTGCAGAGAAGGCTGAGAGGCCGAGAGCCAATAATGTATGCAAGACATACGTGTTGACATCTCAGGCTGGCAGTGCCAGTGTCAGAGCAAGAGGTGTGTGCCATTACGTATTTTCCGGCAATCATATCTTGACATTCCCAACACATTCATACTGAAAGCTACGCCATCATCACTTGAGATACTCAGCAAGAGTACACGCTTAACAACCCACCCACACTTTACCGTCACGATGGCACCAGGCTCCATCTTCGAGAGGCCCAACGTGGACGATAACTGCAACGACCGCCAACACTTACTCGAGCTAGAAGGTACTTTCGGTGCCACCTGATGTATGTAATCAACTCCTGCAGTCTAACGTTTCCAATTCTAAGCAGATTATCTTGCATCAACTGGCAAAAAGATAAAGGCGGTCTGCGTCTACAACCATTGAATTATCAAACGGCATCTAGTCCTCGGATATATCGCAATGTATCTGCTTGTGAAAGTGTAAATTTCTGAAGTTGTTAGCGCAGGCGAGATGTCGATGTCGATGTCGATGTCGATGTTGATGTCAACGGCGCGTCGCGTCCGAGGCTCCCCACATTTACCCGCCTCAAAGCACGATCATGGTGACCTCATCCTCCAATGGTCTTTCGAGCAAACCCGCGACGCAGCGATGATGCCTCGACACAACCCCAGGCTTCATAACCCTTCTATTTGCTTTTCAGCACCTTCGCTTGATACCCCAGCTTTGGAACTTTGACTCAGGTTTAGCAATACTCACAATGGCGTCCGTAGCAAGGAAAGACCTTCTCAAGAAGGTGTACACCATTGTCCCGCCCATGCTCGAGAGCTTCCACAAGGGTATTTTCACCACCAGATAGCTTTGAACGCAATAATAACATATCTTATAGGCCAGCTCGGCCGTGTGGCTGTCATCGGTGGCAGCGAGGATTACACAGGTGCACCGTACTTTTCCGCCATGGCATCAGCGAAGCTAGGTTGCGATATGGTACTTGCTGTCTCCAGCTTTCTCCAGCAACAATGCAGCTGACACATTTCCCAGTCTCACGTTATCTGCGAACCCGGCGCGGCCGCCGTCATCAAGACCTACTCCCCCAATCTAATGGTGCACCCTATCATGCGCCAGGAGAAGAACGCCGCTGAGTCCGAGAACGCTGAAAGTGTGTCTGCCGAAGTCGTCAGCATGCTATCTCGTCTACACGTCATCGTCATTGGTCCTGGACTCGGTCGCGACAAGCTGATGCAGGATACATGTGCGAAGGTTATCGAAGAGGCGAGGAAGCAGGGTATACCGTTTGTGCTGGACGCCGACGGTCTGTTCCTCGCCCAGACGCGCCCGGAGCTCGTCGATGGCTGCAAAGAGTGCATTCTCACACCCAATGTCGTCGAGTTCGGACGTCTGGCGAAGGCAAAGGGCGTTGATGTCAACGAGGGCGACCCCGCTGAGCTTTGCTCCAAGCTATCCAAGGCCTTCGGCGGTGTTACAATCATCCAAAAAGGGTCCAAGGATTACATATCTAACGGCGACAATACGCTTGTTTCCGATGGGGAGGGTGGCCTGAAGCGTTCCGGTGGTCAAGGAGACACTCTCACAGGTAGTTTAGCAACACTACTGGCATACCGCAAGGCGTACCACGACAGGATTTGGGATCATGACAATAGCCTGGGGAGAAGCGAGACTCTAGCCTTGGCTGCCTACGGTGGTAGCTGCATCACAAGAGAGTGCTCGAGGCTTGCTTTCAAAGAGAAGGGTCGATCGCTGCAGGCAAGCGATCTGACTGAGCACGTTCACACTGCTTTTCTAAACGTTGTCGGTGAGAGGAAGGAGACGCCGCAATTGTAGGTGAGGTAGGAAAAGATTAACGAGTGGATTGTAACATTATGAACGCGAATAAAGACGAACATGAAGCCGCTCAGGAAGGGGAATCTAGGCCTGCACACACATAGCATTGTCGATATGAATCATCACGCAGTCAATCCTTCATCAAAATTAGTGTGAGAATACCTGGTGTGACTGACACAAAGGCTGGGCCTAGCAAAGCATGGAGAAAGGCAACCATATAGGCTTCAGAATCAGGGTTGAGTATTAGGTCAGGGTATGAGCGACAATGCATCTCAGTATGCAGCACCAGCTAGGACAGGATCGTAGCCAACATTCCATCGACCAAGGGTTTGATATCCGTACCCCTCGCCTTCTCCTGCTGAAGTGCTGCTACGAGTGGCTTCGTCTCCTTCGGTGCCGTGAACATCAGGAGACGCTGTTTGCTATTGCCTCCGGTAGCCAACTTGCTGCGCCACGTATCTCGCTTCCGTGGCTTCGCAGACTTTGTGGAAGCAGGAGGTGGGCTGGAGGTAGTCAGTAATGCTACAAACTCGAAATGATACGTTGTACTTACGGGGCTTCCGGTTCGGGCTCGGCGGATCGCTGGACTACATCCAGTTGTTCCTCATCTTGAGCCGCGGGTGCATTCTCTGGAGCAGCCTCGGGTTCAGGTTCAGGTGCTGGATCTGGATCTGCTAAACTCTGTACCACTTCGGCTTGCTCCTCTGATCTGGGCTCAGCATACATGTCTAGCAGTTCAACGATGGGATCAGATTCACCTTCAGGCTGGAGGTCTGTAGTAGGCTCTGATTCTGGTTCTGCCGCTGGTGGCTCAGGTTTAGGCTCATCAACGGTCTCTTCCGCTGGCGGTCCTATATCTGTTTCCTCTGGCTCAACAGAACGTTGAACAACTGGCGCATCTTCTTGTGCTATTTCCGGTCCAGCCGGAGACTCCTCAGATAATGGTTCTTCTATAACCTTCTCCTCGACTGGAGTTTCCTCGGTAGGCGTCTCGTCGGTAGGCGGTTCATCAGCAGCGGCTGCAGGCTCAGGCTCAGCAATCTTCTCCTCCACCGGCGGGTCCTCGGCTGGCGGCTCTTCTACTGCAGGCTCTGTTGCAGATGGTTCCTCCGCCGGTGGGTCTGTGGCTGCCTCTTCTGCTGCTGGCTCTTCGGCGAGAGCCTTCTCTGTCGATGCTTCTGGGGTAGGCTGAAGCTGTTCTTCCTCGGCAGTAGTCTGCTCCGGCACAGCAGTAGGCAGACCAACGTCTGCCATGGTATTGGTTAAGGAAGATGCTCGTCGAGAGAAGGCCTCAAAGAGTGATAAGATCGTGGGATTAAAGAATGGCAGTGATGAATGCAGTGGCTAGCGGAGTGACGGAATGGTGAGAGAGCGAGGCAGGAATCTTGAGTATCCTTATCACATCTTGGATGTTTACTGGACCGCGTGGCTGCGATAGAAGTCATGACCTTGTAAAAGCAGGACCTACCCTTTGAAAGCAAACAACTAGCATGTCAGGAAAGCGCATCACATCGATGTTAGCAAAGACATATCAGCAAAATCCAAGATGCCTTGATGATGCACACTCCTATCATAAGGCCTGAAGCCGTTGATCACTGCTTCATGCATCTCGAAGCGTGTTGGTGTTTGGCAGGCAGGTGAGTGAGTGTAGATTCAACGCGGCGATTGGGGTGCGGAGATCGTGCTTTCCTCCGCAAATGCCAAGCCAACACTGCATCATCGCTCAAGCTCGTACCCGCAACTTCTCCTCAACTTCACGGCAACTCAGCCCTCCTTAACCTCCTCTGAAATCCCCCAGCCATTGCCTTACAGCAGCCATGGCGCTCAGCATCGATCAGAAGCGCCTGAAGGCCACGAAGTTCCCTCCAGAGTTCGATCGTAAGGTCGACATTGAGAAAGTCAACATTGATCTGATGAAGAAGTGGATTGCGCAGAAGATCACAGATATCCTTGGAGATGAAGATGATATTGTTGTCGAGACCTGCTACAACCTAGTCGAACAGAACCAATTTGTACGTATACCTACGCGTTCAATGGACTGATGTTTGCTAACGATGGCAGCCCAAAATCAAAGAGATCCAGATACAGCTCACCGGCTTCCTCAATAAAGACACGGCCTCCTTCTGCAAGGAGCTATGGGATTTGATGCTGAGTGCACAGGATAGCCCTATGGGTGTGCCAAAGGAGATGCTCGAGGCAAAGAAGCTGGAACTGCAGCAAGAGCAGGTAAGGCGACCCTGAAGGGTTCATACAGATGTAAGGACTGACATATGTGTGTAGCTTTCGAAAGCAGCTGCTGAGTCCCGCCGCAAAGAGCAGACAGACCAAGACGATATTGTGAACATGTTCCGTGACACCGACCGCTCGGATCGAGGCGATCGAGGCGATCGAGGCCGCGGTCGTGGAGGCCGTGGAGGAGGCTTCCGTGGAGAACGTGGAGGCTACCGTGGTGATAGAGGCGGTAGAGGAGGCAGAGACTTTGACCGTCGACCACCGCGTCGAGACTCGCGATCACCGCCTCCGTACGTACAACTGCTTGGTACGGACGGACACACACTGACAAGCCGCAGGAGACGCAGGTCACCACCTCGCCGCGAGCGTGATATCTATGTTCCTAGTGGTGGCCGTGGCAGGGGACGAGATCGTCGCGATACATCGCGAGACCGTCGCTCACCCTCGGGCAGCCGTTCCAGGTCTCCACCGGCTCGTCGCGTCCGCCGCTCGCCATCGTCAGACCTATCGCGCACACCGCCACGACGACGAAGACGCTCACCCTCAAGTGATCGCTCAAGGTCTCCACCACGCCGATCAAGACGTTCCCCTTCCCCGCGACGCAAGCGACGAGATGGCGGAAGGGACAAGTCATGGTCTCCAAGCAACGACAGCAGGAGGCTTCCCAGGCATCAATCACGATCTGCTTCCCCTCAAAAGAAAGCGAGCTCACCAGCACCCAGGCTGTCAAGGTCACCATCCCGCACGCCGCCGCGCCGCCGCCGCCGCGCAAGATCAAGCAGTTCACGGTCTGTAAGCCCCGTAAGACGACGCAGACGCTCCCTTTCAGATGTTGGTTCAGGTTCACCGGCTGATATCAAGAAACGTAAACGTTCTCCCAGCTCAAGTAGATCGAGATCGAGATCTCGCAGTCGAACTGGCCGCAATAGAAAGCGCGCCACACGGTCACCCTCGAACTCGCCGCCACCTCGAAAAGAAAAGAGTTCAGAAGACTAGGTTGGTACACAGTTCCATCGTGCAAATTTCGAACGTTACCTGAAGTATATCTTGAAATCGCCATGGTGCGATTTAGTCTTGTCGGCATAAAATCTTTCAACACCTATATACCATCCCAGCCATATCCACGCCGTATGCGCCCTCATTATCAGATCCTGTTCAATGTGCGCTTAGAAGGAATGCATCTAGAAGCGCTTGTACCATAAAAACATCTATACCGAAATCAATCCAAAATCCTCGTGATGCGCATCTCGTGTTGCTCGTGCTGCTCGTGAATGCATCCGTGAACCTGGTCCCTTTGGTGAAGGAACCTTCTGTTCCCAGAGAACGCGTGCCCGGGCGCTTGGATTGCTGTCCCATCGCCGAGGGATCGTCGTTAGTGGAGGTTCAAGTATGCCGCGCCGACTCCCGAAGCTATATTTGTGTTACTTGTTCATTCAGATGGTGCTGTAGTTGCCATCGTATGACCTGTGCTTCAGCCATTCCGCCTCTTGCACTGGGCCGCGACGACGCTGATATCGTCAAGCTTTCCTACACAAAGTTAGCATCTATATCCCCTTGATATTCCCTCCGCGAAGATTACATACCCCCTTCAATGCTCAAACCTTCGTCAATGGCCTTCTCCATGTACGGACTCTCAGCAAACGGATCCTGAGCAATCTCCCGCGCAGCGTTTACGAGTCTCTGCGCAACATACCGCATCCCATCCGCATAGCTTTGTTCCTGGTCGTCTTTCCCTTTTTCTCCTATTTCTTTGCCTTCGACCTCTCTTGCGCCTTCGCTCCTCCACTTCTCCATGCTCTCGCAGACATTTGTGACGACCTCGTGCTCCCACAGGTTATCCACCACGCCGTCTGTCATTGCAATAATGACATCGTCTTCGAGGATATCGATTGTGTCTAGGACAGCCACATCGTTTGGTGTGTCGGGAGAGTTTGTACCCAGCTGCCGTGGGCAGTCGAACCAGTGCCATTGCTCCTCTGTGCGGTATATTACTTCTTGCGTGCTCGGTCGGATGACAAGGATTTTGCCGTCGCCGATTTGCGTCACGTAGAGGAGCGGTTGGTCATCTTTATTTGCGCTAAGCAACGCGCCGCAGGCGGTGGTTGTGCCGTGCCACTCGTTGGGATCTGAGGTCGCGGTTCTGGTTTTCTCGAACGCGGTTTGAAGGTAAGCAATGGGTGAGGGTGGAGAGGTGGCCGAGAAGGGCGCGGATTCAACTTCAAGGGACCAGAAGTGCAGGATTAGCCGGGACCATAGTCTACACGCCCGTGTTAGCAGAAGATGGGTTTCGGGGACGACTGGGAAAGCTCACGCAGCATGTCCCCGCTCTCGGGTAGCCCAAGCTCCCACTCCGTCGTTTGCGCCGATAAAGTAGTCGCTGACTAGTACCGCGTCGTCGCCATTCGTGACCCCTCTTATCATCTGCCCATCAACTGTCGGTCGCCGGTCTCTACTCTTGTGGTGCGTACTCAGGGGCTCTGAGAAGCTCGTCGAAGGTAGAGAGAGGAATGGCGGGGGAAATGGTCGACTGGGCCGCTTTGCAAACAGTGCATATCCCGCTTCGAAGTAGAAAGGTGACTTTGGCGTAGGTGGGGGCGCGTCATCGGGCACGGGAGTCGTGGTGCCCAGGCGTGGATTTTGCGGCTGATGGGCGTAGCATCTTATTTGCTGTATTATAGAGGGGCATCTCCGAATATGTGCTGTAAACGGTGGTGGGCGAATGGCCTGCGGGCGGTGGAGAACTGGAGTGCACAGGCGGACGAGGAGTGCGGGCATGCCAGCGACAGTAAATGATGTGTAGGGGACGAGGCGTCCGGTGGTAGGGGTTATAAGCGCATGGAGGCGCGAATATTACAAGCTTGACGAGAAGTTTGACTTTGAATTATTCACGATTGGAGAACGTCAGGTTATCTGGGTCGGGTCGGTTGCCGAATTCATGGAACGTTGAGGAGCGCGGATAGGGCTGAGCCTCACTAAGCCTAGATGAGGTAGTATGACATCTAGTTTCTTTGGTTTCGTGCAATGGTCGTGAATTATTACAGGGTTGTTTGAAGGAGGTATTTGAAAGGCTTGAGCGTAGACTTTGGACTTCAGCCGGCAAGTGTGAAGCATTCAAGTTCATCATGATTGACACCTAGGATCTACAATAGGCGAACCGCTAGGTCCATTCAAGATTGCTTTCTTCTTGCTCCAGCTGCCTGACACTCAATGTGAGTGCGGCAGTCCATTTCGCGGAGGGAATGTTGAATCAACCCTCCTTGACATCTCCATAACACCTCCTCCCATGTGGTATCCTGAGCAAACGCCGAGCAATGCAGATTTTGTAGGAAACTTCCTTTACCCCTCTCCATTCGTTCTTATGCCCTTGTCTTGAGGAATTTATCCAAGTCGTCTGTTGTCGCAACTCCAAGAACAAACTTGCGACTTGCATCTGTAACAACCGCAAACTCCTGCTTCCCACTTCCGTCGACTCCACCCTTGAAGAACTCCTCTAGCTCCTCCAGCGGCGTCTCCATGTCAATGACTTTGTACCGCCTCCCACGTCGCTGAAACTTGTGCATCGCTGCCTCGACTGGGTCATTTTCGTTCACTTTGCGCTCCTTGAGCAACTGCTGTAGGCGCGGGATGCTGATGTAGCCGAGCAGGGCACGGTTTTCTTGCGAGACAACGGTCAAGTGGGTGTAGTCGCGCTCGAGACCGCTCATGAGCGCCCAGGAGATCGGGTCGGTGGGCTTGACAGACAGAGCCGGTGGTGGATCGAGGTCTTCTACCGTTGCCTGTCACATATCGTTAGAAGCTATTCTGGGTAGAGTTGCAAGAGCTGCATACGCCGCGGTATTTGTTTGCCCACAGCGCCTTGTATTCAGCGCTCTGCTCGCCATTTGTAGTAGGTGTTTGTGTCGCCATGGTTGTGAGTGGTGGGGACCTTGTTGGCGCAATTCTGAGAGATATCCTGAAGATCTGCGAGTCCCCGCACTAGCACGAAAGCACGAGCCAGTGGTGAATGCTTGCAGCTTCGTGTGAGATCCGAGTAGTCCTGAGATGTGTTTCAGAAGTGAGGATCTTATTGGTGTCTTAGTATAGGTGCTGTTAGTTATGCATGCAGACGTCACTGCTAGTAGCAGAGAATATGTTGGTGCGCAGGATGAGGTCTGAATCCCATCAACCGACCTCTTGGAGTGCGATAGAAGATGTAAATGCTCTACGAGTGTTCCAAAGTAATTGAATCGTTGTAAAGCTCCTTATCACAGTCTTGAGCCACATCACTAAGTTCCAACAACCGGTGCGAGGTGCAGGAGGTTGGGCTTGATAAATAAATTGTGAGGCTGCACGTGATGGAGCCGCTGTTCAGGCCATTTCGATCGTGCAGAGCCGCCAACCTCAGAACACCATCTTCGACATGGCTGCCAGCATCAGCAGGATACCGAACCCACCCGCGATACCGAATACACCGGTATGGCCTGCGCCATGAATGTTTGGCGGACAACTGCGACGGTGCACTCCGGAACGACACGGCCAACCCGCTGCACGGCAGCCCCTCGGTCAACCGATGACTTCGAAACCGCCGACCATCCTCACAACACGCTCATGTCTCCGCGATGTGCGGCTGTGTTAAGGACACAGATCAGGTTATGCGCTGCGCATCCATATGATGCACCAAGCTGCTGGAGCCGCCAACGCCCCGCGGAACTGAGCACGACAGATACCCGTTAGGTCCCAACTGACTGTGGTCAACCTCTCTGCCAACTACGTCTGGCGCAGCGTGCCAAGTAGATGCAGCAACATTACGATGGTCGCTGGAATGCACATCGAAACGTGAGCAGAACTGCGAAACTTTGGACCACAGCTACCGGCCAGGGTCTAGGACTGTGATCTGTAAGAGCTATCGTTATGGGAAGCGATTCATCTGGAGATTGAAACATGAAGCCGGCATGTATGACAGGCTAGCAAAATCGAACAGAGCCCGGCTGTCAGAGAGGATGAAGGAGCACTGGAGCCATCTGGTGTACTGGAGCTTATCGATAGCAAGTTGCAGATGCATCGGAGACCCTCCGTAACGGAACCGCCGCAAGTGTGCCTGGCAGCCGCCCTGCTCGGATTTATTCGGACCAACCTGTCTGCTTCCAACAGCCTCAGTCAGCTCGGCCACACCGCTCCCGTTAAGCCTTTTTGCGCATTGATCAAGCAGCTCAGGTCCAGTGAAGCCATCGACCTTCTCGTGGCATTCTAGTCCCTCCCTGATTAAGGTTGCGAGGGCCTTACTAGAAGAGGCACAGGCCTCGCAGGTGAGTTATGGGGACTTTGATCTTCCCTGCCGTAACACGCAATGGAGGCGATACCGCACGGCTGCTTGCATTGCAAATCGCACGTACAGGTGTAGACGGGCCTAGACAGGTAAGCTGCAGTTATGGCACACAATGCAAGAGCGCTGAGCCGCAAGACATTGTCTGTCTTATATGCTCGTGATTTACAGCAGGGTTCCACAATCAGCTCAACTCTTCACTAGGGTTCTGAGAAGGTAGTATCACCAAACGCGTGCTGGCAGCTACTTGTATACCTTGTCTTCGTGTGATCATTGCTCATTTGCCGGTTCTTTGGAGCAGCCTCGTGCGAGTCTCATTGGTACGATCACTGTAGCGATTATTCGTAACAATATGGTCAGCCGTGGTGGCGAGGGGCCGGTAGATCGAGGCCTCCCAAATGTTCAGAAGTAGAGTACAGTAAGTGCGCATACCAATCACTGGGCCCTGCGAACTGACAAGCTGTATAGTAGCTAAAATTCATGGTTCCCTTCACGCCTCAAAATTGACAGGCCCTTCCACTCCACGATTTTCGGTCCATGCTTGTGTCGAGGTTTCACTTCGTTGTTTACGGTCTGGTCTCATTGCGAGCGAAGGATGCATCGCTAGGTGAGAAAAATGGATACAAACAACAGCTAATTGCAGTGCAGTTCGGCGTCGAGGTTGTGCGACATGGTACTGATGCCACTTGCTGCGACGAATCGCGCTCTCCTTTGGAAGGCGCAGCCTAGCTCATTGGCGGCTTGTCTGCCAAAGCCGAGCAGCCGCTTGGATCAACTCTTCCATCAAAGCTCATCAACAAAGGGGAGCCGGGGGTCATCACAACATCAAGAATCAAGGACAGTCGTCGCAGCCTGTTGGCTTTTACCAGGTACTCCCGTGGGACCACCTACGCTGCCTGTCGAGGGGCGGCTTCTGTACTCCAACGCACGGCCCTTTCAACGCATCGCGCCAAACCTTGGAAGGCACCAACAACAATACGATACAGCATTACGATCTCGACGCCCGGCAGCTGCAACAGCTTCAAAATTGGGACGGTGGTTCTGGTGTAGCCAGTGAAGCGCCTCGATTTTTTACGGTGAAAGTAGGGGCAGTGTCGCGCTCAAACCAAGGCGCGTCACGTTCACGTGACAAGGGCCTGTTGAAAGTTACGTCCCGAAGCTTCGCTCTTCGCAATCCCCACTCCAACACGACACGACCCAACCACCTTCACCACCGCGCGTCATCAACACACGTTGCCGCCCATCAATTACGCGGTACACCTATCGCGCTCAATACCTCGTCAGCTTTAATCGCTGCTTCCCATCCACCTTACGCGTCAGTAGCATACCGTGCAACCGTAAGCCGGACACAAACAATGGCGGACGAGGTGACAGCACCTGTGGCAACGGAGCCCACGCCCTCCACCGAGATCCCAACGCGTCCCGCAGACGCCGCAGCTGAGCCTGCTGTCGCCGAGGCGAAGCCCTCTGAGGGGGACGCCGTCATCGCTACCGAGGGAGTCGCCGAAGGTAAGAGACATTGCGCGTAGCTCCGTTGGACCTGCTAATGCGACGACGTATCAGTCTCAGAGAAGGAGAAGACTGAGGAAAATACCACTGCCAAGGGAGAGGCAACTACCAACGCGAAGCCCCACACAGGCGCAGTCAGCAATGAAACAGGTACGTGAAAACTTCACCCCGTCATGACTGAAGCCCGTGTCAGCAGACCCATACAATATCCCGTTGATACTGACGACTGTTCAGATGTCGCACCTGCCGCCGAAGCTGGTGAGCCTGCTGCCGATGCCTCCACAACGAACGGTACCGATGCCACTCCAGCTAAGAAGACGAACAACGGAAAGCGAAAATCAGGAGCTGGCGTACCTGAGCACAAGGGTAAGAAGACACCTGTCAAGGGCAAGAAGAAGGCACCTGAGCTTCGTCTTAACGCTCAGCCTGGAGACATGTACATGGTCGCTATGCGAGGCTACCAGCCATGGCCGGTCATCGTTTGCGACGAAGAAATGCTGCCCGAGTCGCTCCTGAGCAAGCGACCCGTCAGCGCTAAGCGCATCGACGGCACGTACCGTGAGGACTTCGACGAGGGTGGCAAGAACGCGAAAGACCGCAGGTATCCTATCATGTTCCTCGGCACGAACGAGTTGTAAGTTTTGATCTTATCATATGCGTGACTGTTCATTTGCTTACGTTCCACAGTGCGTGGCAGGTCAATACTGAGCTTCTGACATTCGATGTTGAGGATGTGAAGAAGGACGTCGAGTCTGGCAACTCAGCAAAGAAGAACAAGGCACTGTGGTCAGCATATGAGATCGCCGCAGAAGGACACGACCTGGAGTACTTCAAAGGCATGCTCGCAAGCCACGAGGCAGCCCTGCAGGAGGACGCTGAAGCGCGTGAGGCCAAAGAGGCAGAGAAGAAGGAGAAGAAAGAGAAAGCCGCCAAGCGGAAGAGCACAGCTGCAGCGGATTCAGACGATGTGGAGATGGAAGATGCCGGCGATGACGCAGCGCCCTCTGCTAAGAAGGCGAAGGCTACCAAGAAGCGCAAGAAGGAAGATGACAGCGATGGCGGCGAGCCTGCGGCCAAGACACCAAAGACGACCAAGCTGAAGCTTAACAACAAGACCCCTAAGGAGGGTTCTGCTGCGAAGCCGAAGAAGGAGACAAAGTCTAAGAAGAAGGCCAGTGAGGAAGCTGCACCTGCTGAGCCAGAGGAGCCGCCGATGTCTGCAGAGGAACGTCTGATCAAGCGCGAGAAGCAGAGTAAGTGCAACGAACAATGTGCGCCGGGAGCGGTTGCTAATAAAGTATAGTACTTTATCTTCGACACAGGCTGCAGAAGGGATTCCTCTCGAGGGATCAGGCACCCAAGGATGAAGACATGGCCAACATGGCTGACTATCTGAAGCAACTTGAGGCGCACGAGGATCTTGAGGCTGAGATTATCAAGAAGACCAAAGTCCACAAAGTTCTCAAAGCCATCATCAAGCTGGATAACATTCCTAAGGAAGAGGAGCACAACTTCAAGCAACGCTCCACCGAGCTACTGAATAAGTGGGGTGGAGCTCTGGCCGCGGATGGAGATAACGCTGAGAAGACCACCCCTACCGCCACCAATGGTGTCAAGGCTGACGACGAGAAATCTGAGTCGGCGAAGGCCGAGACACCAGTTGTTGAGAAGAAGGAAGAGACTAAGGACGAGACTAAGGAAGACGCGAAGGTTGAGCCCACAGAAGATAAAAAGGAGGAAGCACCGAAGGACGACGCACCAGCCGAGCCAGCTGCTGCCGGCCCTGCCGATAAGGATGGCGATGTTTCAATGGCTGATGTCGAAGCTACGAAGGAGGCACCCGCAGTTCTCGATGCGCCGAAACCAGAGGGCGTCAACAGTGCGACCACTGAATCGAAGGCAGAGACCGCAGCAGCGACCACATCTTGAGTAACTCCTGTCTCCTTGAGTACCTCAAGTATAGGCAGGTGTATAAGCCTACCACGAGTGCTCACGATGCACTCTGAGGAGGTTGATGCGAGGCGTCGGCATTGGCGTCCAGACTGAGGTGGTGGATGGAGTGATTCAGCGACAAGCGACGGTTTTTTGAGCCCAAGGGCTTTCCCGCACTGTACATATATTTCTGCGCGAGCATGGCTAGTCGAGTCTAGTAGGTGGGATATTCTTTGAGCGAATCTTGACCCAAATCGAACACGACAATCTTGTAGATTGTGAATACGCGAGGCTCCTGACGGTGACGAGCGGGTTTGGTGCGCTCGGTTCGTGTCGTCTCCATCGACATTTGTGCAGTGCCCTTCCTACTGGAAGCCATGTGCATCACCATATCCGTGCAACTTTTCAACCACAGTATCAATCGTGCTCTAAGGTTCTCTTTATATAAAGTCCTATCCCCACGACCTTTTCCATATTGTCTCCAGGTCAAAATAATTACCATCGTCGATGGTTGATTTTTGAAGACATCGACACATTTGCAACCATTGTAAAAACGATGCCAATTCTCCATCATGATATAACCGCGATTCGATCACCAAAATACGCTGTACCTATGCTATGCAAAGCCGACGAGTAACGACAGCGTGATTCGAAATTGAAGTATGCTGGAGTAGTATTGACTGCTGGATACATATCCGTATATACGCTCAACAAGTTCTGTTCTGCCACTGGGCAACCCCAGCTGGATCCTCGATCGATGCTCTGGCTCGCAAGAACATGTGACCGTATTATAGTGTAAGAGCTGTGTCCACGCACCATCTTGAACGCTCCAGTACCATCCTTCCCACACGGTGCTTCGGCGCCGCAGTGCAAAGCGTTCTCAATCCTCCTTGCCCTGTCGCACTCTGCCCTCATACAACCCCCAAGTCCACCCACACTCAGCCACCCGAGCTTCAAACGGCGGCACAGTCTTCCCGAGAACGCTCGGCGTATATATATCCCCTCAAGCCCCGCTCTTCACCCACCCAACGCGCGCTCCACATCTCTCCGCGCCTCAGCTAATCCGCGGCTTAACTCGCCTCTCTTACACCGCTCGCGGACATCGTAGTGAAGAGCCACGAGATCCCTCGCGCGCTGTAGATCTGGGTCTTGCTCATCCTGTGCGGTCGCGGTGTTGTTTGCGCTGGAGGCAGATGTGGTGGAGGGCCGGGCGGAGACGAGTGCGAGTGCGGCTGCGGGGTCCTGTTTGTTCATCAGCTTTAGTTCTTGCTTGGTGTAGTCAAGTCGAGTCGAGTACACGTGTAGCCGCGCGACTTAAAACAGTGCAGTTGTTGGCAGGCTGGGAGGGGAGGACACAAACGTACGCAAACACCCGGACTCAAACTAACAAGATCACTCAGAATCTCTGCGAGTTGCATTTCCTTTCCTTGCTGTGCCATTTCCTCTCCTATACTAACACTTTTGCGAAAACTGCGTTGTTCGTTGTTCGTTGTTTCTTCCACCGTCTACACCACACCTCGGCGCAATGACGACGCGGTCCGACACACCCAACCTAGTCCCAAAGCTCCATCCCTGCACTGCAGCACCCCACATGCTCGCGCTCGCTCGCGACCGCGCTACGGTACGGGGCCCGGCAATTCGGGGCCTGTGACGGTGGTCTTGCGGTGTCGCAGTCAGCGATTCTCCGTCTTCTTTTGTTTGACTCAACCACGCTTTTTCTTTGGGGTTTCTGTGTGTATATATACTTATTTGTGTATATTTATTGCAGGATGGCTAGCGCTCAGAGCATTGCGCGGAATTGCCGCAAGGTATGTGGGTGTTTCATTATGTCGGTCGTTGCAGAGGAGATGCGGGAGATAGAAGGAGGGAGAAGTGGCAGATGTTATGGCGGAATTGGGTGTGAGGCTGGCTTGGGCAGGTGCCAATTGGCTTGTTAAGGAGCAATTGACCCTTCCTCTACCTACTTGCACCGCGCACGCCTGATCATAGAGGGTCACGCCGTAATGCGAAGGGCAGCATGGCATACGAGATTGGACTCGCTGGGGTCGCAAACAGAAGGACTACTTCGAACTTGACTCTCACGACTCCCATACTGACCACCCCAGATAATGTGCATAGGCCGCAACTACGCCGACCACATCGCCGAGCTCAACTCCGCGACCCCAAAACAGCCCTTCTTCTTCCTCAAGCCCGCGTCGTCCATCCTGCTCCCCGGCGCAGGCCCCGTCCTGAAGCCCAAGGGCGTGAATGTGCACTACGAGGTTGAGCTGGCGCTTGTCATGGGCAAGACACTGAGGGATTTGAAGGAGGATGATGAGCAGGGCGCTATGGACGCTATTTCTGGTACGTTTTGGGGATTTTCATTTGTTGGTCTAGATGCTATGAGATTGGGTGAAGAGTGGACAACGAAATAAGGAACATGATGGAAGTATATAAGGGGACATTGCACGGCTGACGGGGAAAACAGGCTACCTCCTCGCCATCGATATGACAGGCCGCAACGTTCAGGACGAAGCGAAGAAGAAGGGACTCCCATGGTCCATTGCTAAGGGCTTTGATACTTTCCTGCCCATCTCCCAGCTTATCGCTAAATCGCGCATCCCTAACCCGCAGAACGCACACCTTTGGTTGTCCGTCAACGGCGAGATGAAGCAGTCTGACAGCACTGAGCTGATGCTGCACCGCATCCCAAGGCAGCTGAGCGCTATCAGCAGGGTTATGACATTGGAGGCGGGTGACATCATCCTGACAGGCACACCAAAGGGCGTTGGGCCAGTAAAGACAGGAGACATCATGAGGGCTGGAATCAAGGTCGACGGAAAAGATATCGAGGAGGCGAATCTCGAGGTCCCGGTCCAGGATCGTGAGGGTCTGTACGCGTTCGCTGAGACATAGAACCTTTTAGACGATGTCAATGAAAATTTTCGGACTGTATGGCCCTACTTCTGTTTCTGTGGTGGCGCTCTCGGATTCTGCGTGTTCTTCACCCTGAGCGTGCGAGAACTGGCGGCGGTAGGAGCAGCAGCGACAGTGGCCTTCTTTGACGAACCTGGAATAGGACGTTTTG
This sequence comes from Phoma sp. XZ068, assembly GCA_004835665.1. NCBI lineage: Eukaryota > Fungi > Ascomycota > Dothideomycetes > Pleosporales > Didymellaceae > Phoma > Phoma sp. XZ068. The sequence continues at coordinate 329,968 of RBKR01000008.1, read as the reverse complement.
TAAGGATTTTCTGATGAGCCGGTTCAGGTCTCACAGTCACAGATCTTCCTCGCTGATCGTGCTCGCCGTCCGCTTCCTCCTTAGAAGTTTTGATTGGACGTGGAGCTTGCTTCTTCCGTGGGCTAGAGGCAGGAGCTCGACCTGGTGCTGCAGTAGAGTTCGCAGACTGAGGGTACTCGCATGTAGCGCTGACCTTTGCACAGCGTCCACAGATTGGGTGCATACGATCACACTTCTGGTGCCGCAAACGACACGCTTTGCATGCCCCAGCTCGCTGTCGAGGGGCTTTAGCTTCTTTCTTTACCGCAGTAAGGGCCGGCCTCGAGCTGCTCGGGGTAGCTAGGGGAGGAGCGCGTTGCTGAGCCGGATCTTTCGCGGCCGACTTGGACTTGCCGATAGCCTGACGCGTTTCCACGACCTCAGCTACTGGGGATACGGGCTGCTTGGGCCTACTTGAGCGGGCTTGAGGCACCGCTTGTCGGGCTACACTATCCACAGCCGGCTTCTGCTTGCCATAGGTCCTACGGGCCGGCGAAGGCGGAGAGGGATCATCATCAACGATTGTCAGAGGGACAGTTGGAATGAAGGCGCTCTTCTCGCCGACATTATCGTTCTCGGCCAACGGAGCAACCGGCCTCCTGGCAACGAATGTGCTGTCACTTAGCTTTGGACGGATTGCCCGCTGCGTCGGTACGTCGTCGATCCGCTTGCGTTTTCCTGACACTTTACTATTTACAATCTGTGGCATAAGAGGCAGCCTGGCAATCAGCGAAGGTCGAGTTTGTAGGCCTGATCCTGCCCTTCCGTTGGGTGTCGGTTGTTGTAGTTGTTCATTTTCGTCCACTGAAGGTACTCGCGGGTCATATATGGATGCCCTCTTCATGATATTTCGCCTGGCTGACTGCGTGTCTTGTCGCCTCGGTGACGACGACGGAGGAATCATGTTAGAGCTGCATTAACGGTCAGCGACCACTTCAACAGGCAACTGCCAGGCTGAGTGTTTACCTTGGCTTCTTTACCACACCTCGAGATTCACTCCTGCCAGCTCGACCGTGAACAAGGTTATAGTCCTCAACCTCAACCTCAGTCGTTGCATCTGAGAAGATGACATCACTGTCCTTGTGCAAGACGATTGTCTCCTGCGGTGGCTGAGTGACACCCGCTGCTTCGTAGCTGCTCTTAGGTTCCTGTGTGCGACACATCGCTCGTAAAGCGAGCAGCTCCTTCTGCATGTCTTTGTACTGTTGAGTACTCTCCCAGCCGTACTCAATCTCGGGTGCTGTCTCTCGAAGACCGAATTCGTCCTCTTTGGGACGCACAGCCCCTTCATCTGGTGGCAACAAGTCTCCGGAGTTCGTGTGTGGATTGGTGAGTCTAAAGGCACAACGCTGCTGAAGCGGCTCGGCGAGGTCCACAACGCGGTTGTCATCCTGGTACATGTAGCTGCTCTTACGATCCTGGCCCTGCCTTGGTGATGGTTGTGTATCGATTTCGTAGAAGACCGGCAGTGGATTGTCGTCTGGATTTAGCTCCTCATTCCCGTCGTGCACCTCACTATGTTTCTCTTGCTGCTTCAAACACTCCAACATCTCCACTCTCTTCGCCAGCTCTTGAGCCCTCCCACTTTCCTCCCTCTTCTCAACCTCAAGCACCTCAAGCCTCCTCACCACACTCCTCAGCAATCCCCCCACATCCCTCACACCCTCCACCTCCTCCCCAAACCCTTCCACCTTCTGCTCAAGCCCACTCATCTTCTGCCTAACCCCCTTATGACCATCAACAAAAACTTGAATCTGACTAATCGCCTCCTTCACCCACGCATCAAACGGCCTATCCCGATCATCCGCCTCCATTGCCGCAATCTTACTCTCCATCTGCTTCACCTTATGCACCGCCGCTTCAGCGGCCTCAGCAATGGTCTCGGTTGCGCGGATGCGGGCGTCGTAGGCGTCATGTTGGGCTTGCAGCTCTTTCATTTGGATGGAGAGGTGGGCGTGGACGCGGTGGTTCTGGCGCTCCCAGAGGAGGGCTTCGCCTGCTTCGTAGGGCATGCGTGTGGTGGATTGGGCGGTTGGTGGGCGGCGGGGGGTGTTGCTGATTTGACTCATGGCTGCTGTGTGAGGTGCGAGCGAGCGGTGCTCGCCGCGAAGAATGAGGTGAGTTTGTGCAGGAATCTGTTCAGTAGAGGTGATGCTGGAGAGTCGAAGAAGAATTCTATGAAGGCTGCAGGTCTGACACGTGCTGGAACCGTTGAATTATGGCGAGGTGTGAGTGCATCCACGTTGGGCAAACAAGTGCATGAGGGAAATGGGAAAGACGTGTCGGGTGAGAGGTGAAGTTTATGTGCTGTTGGTGAGACGAGAGCTTCTGGCGAAAGTGGAAAGAGCAAAAGGACTGCGCCTACCCATTCTTACCTCACCACCACATCCATATCACGCACCCAGGCAAGCGAGAATTTTCTGTTCGGCGAGACCAACATATCGCTAGCAGGTTGAATTGCACATGGACATGTATTGAGACCTTTCTTATTGAGGCTACCTTATTGTTTCTTTAGCTGACACTTACCAGCATCAAGCCGTGCGCTTCGGCCCTTTCGGCGCATCTATAGCTTCTTCTCTCTTCATAATCTTGATCTTCGTGTCCTTCTTTCCATCATCTGCTGACTCTTCGTTCTCCTTGGGCCGCTCAGCAACGCTCTTATCGTAGCTGCTTGGGTCGATGCCTAGGATGCCGCCGACATTGTTGCGATCACCAGGGACGGAAAATTCGCGGAATGCGTAGCGCCATTCGTTGAGGAAGCCGCGAATTGCTTTCCCTACTTTGTCTTTGCCGTTCTTGGAGTGGTGGCCGGTGCCAGTGATGGCGTAGACAGGGCGGGAGGAGGAGCTGTGTTTGAGAAGAATGCCTTCGAGGTAAGACACGGATTCGTCTGGATGGAGTCCTGCAGGTCTATTAATATCATTGATTGAGCTTCGAGTTCGGTGTTAGTTTACCATGTAGATCAACATACAACTCTTTCGAGTCATCGTTGCTTTTGTTGCGTTCCTCGTAGAGAATGCGTGCGGCCTCCCGATGGGCTTCGCGCATTAGATTGTTCTCACTCTGCCCTCTAAGACTGAGAGCTTTGGCAGCGCGAGAATCGCTACGATTCCAAGCTTGCGCAGCGCTGACTTGGTTAGTACGTGACCAATGCTGAACTTGTGGATGACCTACCTCTGCAGGAATTTGTTCCTTAGACTGCCATGTTTGAAAGCTTCCGCACGTGCCTTGAGGTATGCTTGATTCCCCTTCTCACCTGTCTCCAGCCACGGGATGTGCTGTGGCGCAGGAATTGCCTGAGCAGCGGCGCTATTCTCGCGGGACCCGGTGAAGCTCTTCGTGGTCTTGAGTCCTTTTCGCGCTGGAACAGGCGAGGATGGTGCTGGCGACATGCGTACGACGTCTGCCAGGTTACTCGTCACTGCCCCATCCTTGTGGCCATGCGCGCCTCGCTTGCCATGATGTCGTTTGCCAGTCTTTGCAGCAGCGGCAGAACCAAGACTTGGGAACGCCTCGTTGTCGTCGACAGCAAGCACTGACGGGGTCGTGGCGCGCGAGGCTTGACGGCTGCCAGTCCGCGATTGTGGACGACTCCCGGCTCCAGGGGTGAAGACTGGGAAAGGACTGAGGCCTGGCGGAGGGCGGGTGTGACCGCTCCCTGTCAGTCCGTAGAGTTGTTCTAAAGCGGAAGGCTGCGGTGTGCCATAAGGAGAGTCGGATGCTTGGAGAGAAGGGAACATGTCAAAGTCAGACATTTGAAAGTGCGGTACAGCTGCTTGCATTGGCGGTGTGGAGACGTCTGAGACAGCCATGCGGGCCATCAGCGCTGACGGATCGTGGGAGAATAAGCAAGTATCCCCAGCAAGGCAGTTCCCGTTCAGGAAGTATCTAGACTTTGTTAGCACCTGCATTGTTATAGGAGGGTCTGGGTTCAGAACTCACTTGCACAGCGTCTTGGTGGTATCATGGCTGAACCTGCAGTCTGCCCGAGCGCAGTGTCCTGTAGACAAGAAGTACTTGCACACGATGTTGCTCTTTTGCTGTCCGACGGGCGTCGCCGGTCTGAACGCTGGACTCATCGACTTCCCAATCAGGTACCCAGACTCGCTGCCCATTGGGGTGCTGGCTACGGCAGCTTGTCCGTTTTGTCCGCTCATGAGAGCAAGTAAAGCAGCCGTGAGGTCGTAGCCATTGGCTTCCAGAGCCACCTCGATCTCATCGTCTGTTCTTTCATTCCCCAGGACTGAGCGCAGCATGTCGTACGGCCCCATGTCCATGGTCTGGGGCTGGATCCATTCTGCGGCGGCCCCATTGAGGGTGCCATCTCCAAGCAGGGAGGACTCGGTGCTGCCAGAGTCGTCATTGACAAGCCAGTCCACAGAATGGCTGTCCAGGTCGCGGTACTCGTTGTTCGGGCTGGCGCCCTCGCTGAACTGGTATGCGCTGAGACTGGGGCTGTGCGGGATGTGAGGCGTCGCAAAGGCCAGGCGCGGCGAGGGTCGTGGGGAGGTAAAGGGCGAGGCGGTCCCCGTGTGCGACTTGGCGCGGCTGAAGGCGGGCGGGGCGATGCCAAAGCCCGGGGGTGGGTTTATGATGCGCGGCGAGTTGTTCACGGGGGTGGGCGCGCGGTTCTGCTGCCAGGGCGCGGGCGAGGGACGGCGGATGATGGTGTGACGGCTGGGCGGCGGCGAGCTCGAGGCGCTGGCCGAGTCGCGGTAGCGCCACAGGCAGTCCAGGACGATGTTCTCCAGCGACTTGCCCGTGAGGCCCGTTTCGTTGCGCAGCAGCTCCTCCAGCTTGTCTGTCTTGTCCTCCTCGTCCAGCGCATCGTCGTGCAGTATCGGCAGCGCCTTGTCGTACAGATTGTCGGGCACCATCGCGGCGACGAGGGCCCTACGCGAGAGTCGGCGTCGGGGCGGGCGGGCGCGTGGTGCTGCGGAAAGGAGGTGTGCGAGGGTTGTGTATGTGTATATGTGTATAGCCGCGGCGGCAGCGCGTCAGGGAGATGAGCTCACCAGCAGCTCCACAGCGCTCGCTGCTCCACCGTAATCTCTGTTGTCCCGCAGAGGGCTGCGAGACACGAAGATGTGAAGCGCGCCAAAATGCCAGAGGGAGCAAGAGGGCGGCCGACGGGCGCTGGTGAAGCTCGAGGGCTAGTCCCGTCGGAGAGTGTGGGGGATCAGGGTTCCGTGCAGGCGGTAGGGAGCATGCACCATCGACCAGACGCCGTGACAGAGAGTCGGGGAACACCTTATGAACGGGTGTGCAGTGGCTCCGTTTGTGCGTCCTGTAGGCTCAGCGTGCAGGGACCGCAGCCTCGAACACTCAGCATCGCAGAGATGACACCACAGCGCTGCCCCGATGAGGCTGATTTCACGTGTGACATGATGCCTGGGTGCATCACACAACGTCACGGCCTCCACTGCCTGCTCAGCAGGGACGGGAGGTATTTGCGGACTTGCCGCTCTGCTCACGGTTGCACCTGCGCAGCGCGCCTCTATGTATACCACTTTGTCCGGCCAGGCGTGACTGCGCATCTCGCATGGGCTTGCAGCGTCCAGGGTCCGATCTGATCTGGCTGCGGGCGGCTGCTCGGAATGACGAAGATGAAACTCCAGACTAGGTGCTAGTCCGCCGTCCACCCGTCTAAACGCCGTCAGCCATGCGCTCGATATACAACGCCTTACACATCTGCAGCCTCTCACCCTTCACAATTGTCGTCATGTCCCGCAGGTAGTGATCATCCACCTCTTGTATCCGTCACGCACATCTTTCCCTCCCGCCAGGCACTGTTCCGCGCTGCTCCGCCACGGTCATCATCCATCCTGAAGCTCCATTGCTCCCACACACAACATGCCCGCCGAAGACTATGACGCCCGCGCCCTCGCGCTGCCTCTTGAAGATGAGACTACCGGCGAGACACCCATATGGAGCCGCCGCTCGCAATCCTTTGCACGCTCGTCCCACAGCAACCGCCCGCAGACTTTCCTACAACAAGCCGCATCGACGGCGAACACCATACAACGCCGCACCATGGCGCAGTACAACAAGCTCTCTCCTGTCCAGAAGGTGCTATTCAGCGTCGGCGGGATTGTAGTGTTCATCATCAGCATACTGTTCCTGGTGTACAACGAGAAGATCTTCGGCGCCCTGCTGCCGTATGCAAAAAGATGGAGGGATGTGACGGCAGGCTGGCTCGTACTATGGGCTCTGATCTTCACCGTCTCCTTCCCGCCATTGATAGGATACTCGTCCCTCCTCACCATTGCGGGCTTTGTCTACGGGTTTCCCAACGGGTACGTTCTCTTGGTCACCTCAAAGCCCACACTATACTGACAACCCCAGATGGTTCATAGCAGCATCCGCCACCGTCGCCGGCAGCACCGCCTCCTTCCTCCTCTCCCGCACCGTCCTCCGCACAATGGTAACGCGCCTCATCGAAAACGACAAGCGCTTCGCCGCCCTCGCCCTCACACTCAAACACGACGGCCTCAAGCTCCTCATCATGATCCGCATGTGTCCACTGCCCTACTCCCTCTCCAACGGCGCCGTCGCCACCTTCCCAACCGTCCACTGGGCCTCCTTCGCCCTCGCCACAGCAATCGTAAGCCCAAAGCTAATGCTGCACATCTTCATCGGCTCGCAGCTCGAGAAAATCGCCGAGAGCGGCGGCAAAATGGACGCCCGCACAAAAGCCATTTCCTACCTCTCCATTGGCATTGGTGCAGTCGCAGGCGTCGCAACGGGCTGGTTCATGTACAAGAAGACCAAAGAGCGCGCCGCGGAGCTCGAGGAAGAAGAGCGTCAGGGCGTGCGCCGCATGAGTGTTGAGGCGCTGGAGAATGAGTACGCGGATGATCCGAGTGCGCTTGAGGCAGCCGAGCATTTGCGCGAGGAGGACGACGATATTAGTCTGAGGGGTGGCTGGGAAGACGAGTACACGGATGAGGTGGATGATGCGGCGGATATTGGGGATGATCCGTTTAAAGACGGGGATGCGACGAGTGATGAGGAGGGGAGAGGGCGGAAGTAGAGTAGATTAGATTAGATTCTGGATAGGATATTATTGTTCTATAGATTGGGTGTTTGGATAGATGATGGATTGCTTTTACGATATGGTTGCACCTTGCTCGTGCTGAATGTGTTGAATGTGTTGGACTATTCCTCTACGCCAAACTATAAGCTGGCATCGTGGAATGTCTTCAGAAAAGTGCAATACCTCTCAGTAACATGACCTTCAGCACCGTCCTACCTTGGCTTCTCTGCTCCTTACAAAAGCGTTCCTAGGCAAGCAAAGTGAAGCATGTCTTGCCAACACCGACGTCGCACTCGTCGAGTACCCAACCTTCTAGCTTGAGTGTACTTGGGATGAGAACAGCAACTCAGTGGATCTAAAAGAACTGAAGATTGCTGGCCAATTGTTTTAGCGCAAACACTCGAAGCCTCCAATTGCGCGTTTTGAAAGGCTTGTGTGCCTCGATACATAGTTGAAGCCAACGGATACCTAAATTGCCATCGGGGCCAGTAGAAGAGCAAAGGTCGGACGTCACGGTTTCACAGGTTTAGTCAAGTCACTCGCAAAAGCGTATGTAACAGAACAGGAAATTGATTGCGATATACAAGGTCCGCATCCGCCAATCCGACGCATATTTACCGCTAACAGAGGAAAGCATCTCGGAATCACAGCTGGTCGGCCTTCCGAGGAGGTATCGTGAGACACGGACGCGCATCAGTCGCTGCAATGACGAAAAAGAACCTTCTCATATTGAAACAGCTGATGGCGAGGACGCATCTTCTATTATACATCTATTCTCAGAGACCAATCAGCACATTTTGACCCCGCAAGAACCTTGGAATAGAGAGTACCCACTCTTCAACCCCTTGTCATTTATGCCGTGAAGCTCTTGGTGAAGCTTGTGGCAACCTCCTTCAGCTTGGACTCGAGGTCCTTGCTGAGAGCACCTTCCCGCTCAATGGTGTTGAGCAGGTCCGCCTCGTTCGACTTGAGGTGGGCAAGGAAGTCAGCCTCCCATGTCAGGATCTTGTTGACGGGGACGTTGTCGAGGAGACCGTTGACACCAGCGTAGATCAAAGGAACCATCTCGTTGACAGCCATGGGGCTGTACTGCTTCTGCTTGAGGAGCTCGGTCAGACGCTCACCACGGGCGAGGGTCTGCTTGGTGGCAGCATCCAAATCGGAACCGAACTGGGCGAAGGCGGCAACCTCACGGTACTGAGCCAAGAAGAGCTTCAGGGAACCGGCAACCTGCTTCATGGCCTTGACCTGGGCGGCGGAACCGACACGGGAGACGGAAAGACCGACGTTAATGGCGGGACGGATACCCTTGTAGAACAGCTCAGCCTCCAAGAAGATCTGGCCGTCAGTGATGGAAATGACGTTGGTGGGAATGTAAGCGGACACATCACCACCCTGGGTCTCAATGACGGGGAGGGCAGTGAGCGAACCACCACCGAGCTTGTCGTTCATCTTAGCCGCACGCTCGAGGAGACGAGAGTGGAGGTAGAAGACGTCACCGGGGTAGGCCTCACGACCAGGGGGACGACGGAGAAGCAGAGACATTTGACGGTAGGCAACGGCCTGCTTTGTAAGATCGTCGTAGATGATCAAAGCGTGCTTGCCGTTGTCACGGAACCACTCGCCCATGGAGCAACCAGTGAAGGGTGCGAGGTACTGCAGGGGAGCCTGGAGCGCGTCAGGTTAGCTAACTGATGGTAGATGAATACGTGGTGGGTGACTTACGGCCTCGGAGGCGGTGGCGGCAACGATGGTGGTGTACTTCATGGCGTCGTTCTCCTCAAGAGTCTTGACGAGCTGAGCGACGGTGGATCGCTTCTGACCAACGGCGACGTAGATGCAGTAAAGCTTCTTCTTCTCGTCGGTTCCCTTGTTCCATCGTCCTTCGATTGTGTCAGTTCATGACTCCTGTGCAGAGGATCTGTCCAAACTCACCCTGGTTAAGCATGGCGTCGAGAGCGACGGCAGTCTTTCCGGTCTGACGATCACCAATGATCAACTCACGCTGACCACGGCCGATGGGAACCATGGCGTCGACGGACTTGAGACCAGTCTGGACGGCCTCACGGACGGACTGACGGGGCAGAATACCGGGGGCCTTGAGCTGGGCACGGCGCCTCTCGGTGGTCTTGAGGGGACCCTTGCCATCGATGGGGTTACCGAGGGCATCGACGACACGGCCGAGAAGAGCCTCGCCGACGGGGACATCGACCTGGAAACGTTAGCTGGGGTTGCTCGATCAATTGGCCTCGCTATCACTCACAATCTCTCCGGTACGCTTGACGCTCTCACCCTCCTTGACGAGACGATCAGAACCGAAAAGCACGACACCGACCTGGCCGGCCTCGAGGTTCATGCACATGCCCTTGACACCGGAGGCGAACCTGGAATGCCGTTAGCTGCGCTGCTGGGGTGAGCGGAGAATTGGGTCTTGGCGTACTCGACGAGCTCCTCAGCCTGGACATTGTTCATGCCGTGGACACGGGCGATACCGTCACTGTTGTCTCCTCGTCAGTGGACTGCGTGTTGCGAAAGCTGCGATGGCGCAGTAATGTGAAGCGGCGTACCCGACGGAGAGGACACGACCGGTCTCGGCGAGGGAGTTCTCCTCCTGGACGCCGCGGATGCGCTGCTCCAGGATGGAGGAGACCTCGGTGGGGGTGGCCTTAGCATCGGAAGCGTAGGCGCGGGCGGCGGTGAACGCAGGGGCGCGGGCCTGTGGTGGGAAAAGTCGTCAGTACTGGTGCTGGCTGCTGGGCTTGGCTCGGCAGAGGGGAGCTCCCATCGCCATCTCAGCACAACGCGCTGCACGCCCGAATCCATCATCATTGGAGCTCCAATGCAGCGCCAATGGCATCGGTATTCGGTTCGTCGAGCTGCAGGCGATGGCTGAGGCGGCGGCAGGCGCAATGGCTGGCAGTTGCGATGGACTTACCGAAGCAATCCTGCTCGAGGCAGAGATTGCGGCGACCCGGCGGCTGGACTGGCGGATGGCCCTTGAGAACATGACTGCGGTGCTCAAGAGTCTATTGGGATTGCTCTGCAACCAATTGAGATTGATGCAGGAAGGGAGGAGAGGAGAGGTTGATGGAGTAGGAGATGGAGCTCTGAGGAAAAGACTTGAGCGGTCCCCGGGAGGAAAGCGCAACCCGCGCTAGACAGGATGGCGCTAGCCCCAAAAGCGACTGCGACAAAAACACGGGATCTGGGGACTTGCTCTCCAACAGCCACAGCAGAGTGCATGCACAGCACGGATTTCGAGGTTAGCAGGGAATGGCCGTGGTAGTTGATCTGGTAGATTGTTTTGAGAGATTAGCTTCAGCTCGCAACTCCAAGGCTCACAAACAACACGTCCATGTCGAGCAGCTGCAGGCTCGGTACACCTCGGAGCAGACAGCTGTCGAACAGGGGAGGTATTCAATTGTCACATCAACACACGAACATCGACCTGTATCCACATACGTGATTCAGTTGCTACACAGCTGCCTGCTTGACGAGACGTTTGTTTCATGCTTGCGGCAATCCCACAGACCCGTGCGCTGACAATTGCAAAATGTATAAACGCTAAATTGATCGCTGCAAATGCTACATCCTCAACAAGCTCGCGCAAAGCTCTGCACATCCACACCGTATGCATGTACCTGGACGCCGGTGCACCGTACTCCTGCGCAATGCTGTGCTTCTGTATTCTTCTCACCCCGAGCTGCCCTGGTCCCCGGTAAGCATCCTCCGGCTTTAGCATCTCTCTTTGACAATCTGGCTCCCACTTGTTGTGATGAATATGTACTCGTAATCAAGGTGTGATCTCTGGACACATTTAATGCGCCGATCCGTTTTGTCCCTTGCTCTTCCTGAACTTCTGGATATCCTCCTCGACCGCCTTGTCGATGCGACTCTTCAGCTCGGGACGGTAGCCGAGGGAGAACAGGATCTCGAACCACACGAAGAACGGCGCCAGGAAGAACGCTTGCACCAGGTTATCGAGCAGCGCGGGGGCCCTACCCTCGAATATCCCGTGACCGATGAACTGTGCAATCCAGCATGCAACGTTGATTCCACCGGCCCAGTAATTCGCCGTGGCTCCGTATGTAGACGTGAGGTGGTTGCCATAGGCGGTAGCACCGATCAGTATGGGTGCAAGGAGAGCCCCTGCCACCGGTTCCATGAGGACGTAGAGAGTCGAGTACAGCACTGCGCCGCATGTGCCGACATTGAGGGGGAGGTTAGGTATGGACAGCCACGAGGGCAGTGGAACGGCGGGTGTGTTTGTGAGCTAACACTTCGTAAGTAGAGCGACGCGCGTGTGAGTTGCCAGGCCTTACGAGCAAGATCGCCGTTAATAGAATGGGAGGCACACAGAGAACGTGTATCCCCACATTGACCTGAACGAGAAGCGGTGTCAGTTGACATGTGAACGGCGGCGGTAAGGGGTTGAACCCACGGGATTGTGGTGGTATGCGCCATACTGTGCTCCAGTCAGCTTTCATGTCCATCTCGAGGTCCTTCCGTATGACGTACGAAGCGCAACTGCTTCTCCAGATTCAGAGACATGGTGCCCGATGCGGTACTTTCTCGCGTGTCAAGGTGTCGGAGGAACTAGCACCATGTCTTGGTGGATATGGGTGGCCGGTACGATCTGCTGACGGGCTCACGAAATCCCACGCTTCCAACCGCGAGTGCACAGTGATAAGCAAGACAGTTCGCAGGGTGACTGGTTGCACGACAGCGACGGGTGGGGCGGCTGAGGCGCTGGAGACGTGACCGGCGCGGAAAAACAATTGGTGGGCCATACGGCGCAGACGCGACTTTCACGGCCATTGCCCTACTCCACACCCCGCATTCGCCGTGTACGACCTTACCCGCTTCGTAATCGCCTTCGATACCTGGCGCGACCACCGTCGAAGCTTTGCGCATACACTCCTGGAGCGTGGATCCAACAAGATAGCTTTGCAGGCGGTACGCGCCTCTCACCCGAGGCTTGCGCGCCGGTCGCTCACTACAGTCGTTACAGCGAACGCAACAAGATAGTAGAGTTGCATAATACGAAGGCGCCCGTGTCCGTTTCTTTCACCTGCTACCGTTCCATTGTGCCAACAACACCGTCTCATATACCACCGCGCGCTTCTACCCCCGCCTGCGCCGCCATGTTCTTCCTCAAAGAGCTCGAGAAAACGATCCAGCTGCATCCCTCGTACTTCGGTCCGCTCATCCGTTCGCACATTCACAAGGAGCTTCTGCAAAAGGAGGAGGGCTCAAGCACGGGGAAATACACCATTGTGTGCATATTGGACTCGTTCGACATCTCAGATGGCCAAGTGATGCCTGGGTCAGGCTCTGCCGAGTACACTGTGCACTACAAGGCTATCGTGTGGCGGCCGTACAAGGGTGAGGTGGTATGTTGGAATAGTATGGACGAGCAAATCAGTGCAGAGGCTGACCGTGACTAGATGGATGGTATTGTAACCTCAATCCTTCCTTCTGGCTTCTTCGTGGACTGCGGCTCCTTGCAAGCGTTCGTAGGACGTAACGTATGGCACTCTTGAGCAATGTTACCAGCATAGATGCTGACTAGCTGCAGATGATTCCGTCTGATATCAAGTTTGAGGGCAACGCAGCACCGCCCCAGTGGACGGATGGTGCAGACCAGGTCATTGAGAAAGGCACGAACATCCGCATTAAGATCAAGGGCATCCGTTCCGAGGTCGACAAGATGTACGCTGTAGGGACGATGAAAGAGGTAGGCAATCCGCTGTTCTGTAGCCCGTGCAGTTTCAGTTTCCTAACACCCTGTAGGATTATCTTGGCCCTCTGTCGCAGTAGCCTTGCAACAGTAACATTTTGCTGGGCAAGTGCGGCCAAGACGCAAAAGTGCAGCAGATTGTGGCATATCCTTCAGCAAAAAAATTATCTACTAACAGTGCAGAGCTTGACTCCAGTGTCGCGCTCGAGGGCTGAATGATTGACATCGGATTCAACAGTCGAAGAGCCGTTCTTGCACCGTTTTTTGGACTCTTTTTCACAATTTGCGAAATTGAAGTTTGAGTAACTTCAGCAACATCTCGTATTCAGTATGCATACCAGTGAGCGCATTTATTGAGGCGGATTCCAGACTGCAAGTGGAGTGCGCGAACACCCAGGGTGTTCCCTTACAATTACCAGACGTTCGAGTATAGACCCGAATATGGGCTTGAATAGAAAGGGTTAATTGCATTCTTTGTCTGGCAATATGTGTTGTGAGCTTCAATCATGTGTCAACCGCCGGCTTGGTAGCGTTTCGGCGACTCCAGGCACCTCCGTGTCTCCGCAACGTGAGCACCCCAGAGCGCCGAACTCATCTTCAGCCGCACATCCCCCGTGGGTAACCCTGACCTCCGGAACCGAACACCGCTGTCTTTTAATCCATATATGAATATGATATAATCGCGAGAATACAATCCACACACCATCGCAACAATGCCGCGCGAACGCGCAACAATCGAGGAGGAGGCGGAGCTACTGGGAGGGCACGAGACGAAAGAGCGCGCTTCTGCAGACGGCTCAGAAGCTTCGGGTTCCTCAGTATCGACTATGTCGCTAATCCTCGAACACATCAACGACGGCCCACCGAACGGCTCGTCGCATTCCAAGCTCAACGAGAAGTACCGAGACGAGGACGACTATGTGCCAGGACGTGCGCGCGAACAACTCGACATTGAAGATGGGCGGTTCGAGCCTCTCCAGCCTGTGGATAAAAAGGCTCGACGTATGCTATGGATCATAGGGACAATCTGTGCTATTGGTTGGGGTCTGGCGTTGGTGTCATTCCTATACAGTGGGAACTATAAGCACGCTTCGACTCGGCCGCACGATCCCCTGGCGAGCTCTACCAAGGGGTCAGGAAAGAAAGTTACTCTAGACCAAGTCATGAGCGGTCAGTGGTACCCGAACACTCAGAGTGTGTCGTGGATTTCAGGACCAAACGGTGAGGACGGACTGCTGCTGGAGAAAGCCGTTACGGGCAAGGACTATCTCGTCGTCGAGGATATCAGGAACAAGGACAAGAAAGGAAGCAAAGGACACACCACCTTGATCAAAGACAACAGCTTCAGGGTTGGCGAGTCATACGTCTACCCCAGCGCCGTGGTGCCGAGTAAGGACTTCAAGAAGGTGCTGGTGCAATCTGAGTACCAGAAGAACTACAGACATTCTTCTACCGGCCTATACTGGATATTCGACGTCGCAACTCAAACTGGTGAGCCTGTCGATCCCGAAAACCCCAACGCTAGAATTCAGATTGCATCTTGGTCACCGCAATCGGACGCTGTTGTCTTCACACGCAACAACAACATGTTCATTCGTAAGCTCGACTCGCAGAAAGTCACCCAGATCACACAAGATGGCGGTGCTGAGCTCTTCTACGGCGTACCAGACTGGGTCTACGAGGAAGAGGTCTTCTCAGGGGATAGCGCGACTTGGTGGTCCGAAGATGGCAAATACGTTGCTTTCCTTCGCACAGACGAGTCGATGGTCCCCACGTACCCGGTGCAGTACTTCCTCTCTCGTCCGAGCGGAGAGAAAGCAAAGCCTGGCGAGGAGAGCTACCCAGAGGTCCGTGACATCAAATACCCTAAGGCTGGCGCGCCCAACCCCATTGTATCACTTCAGTTCTACGATGTCGAGAAGCGCGAGGTGTTCAACATCAAGATCGAGGACGACTTTGCCGACGACAACCGCCTCATCACTGAGATCGTATGGGCAGGCTCGACCAAGCAAGTCCTAGTCCGAGAGACCAATCGCGAAAGTGACACGCTGAAACTTGTCCTCATGGACGTGCAAAAGCGCACCGGCAAGACAGTCAGGACAGAGAACGTCGCAGAGCTGGATGGTGGCTGGATGGAGGTCTCCCACACTACGACTTTCGTCCCCGCTGACCCGTCAAACGGCCGCCCACACGATGGCTACGTCGACACCATCATCCACGAAGGATACGATCACATTGGCTACTTCACACCTCTAGACAGCGATAAGCCTATCTTGCTCACGCAGGGTGAATGGGAAGTTGTCGACGCGCCCTCGCGCATAGACCTCAAGAACAACCTCGTCTACTACATTTCTACCGAGCACAGCTCTACCGAGCGCCATGCGTACGCCGTTAAACTCGATGGCACTGGTAAGCAGGAAGTCATCGAAGACAGTGGGGTAGGCTACCACACCGCTTCCTTCTCCTCTGGCGGCTCGTTCGCTCTCATCACCTACAAGGGACCCGGCATCCCGTGGCAGAAGATCATATCCACGCCCTCGAACTCTGAGAAATTCGAGAAGGTACTCGAGGAGAACAAAAGCCTAGAGCGCTTTGCTGCAGCCCACGAGCTACCCATTCTCAACTATCAGACTATCGAAGTCGATGGATTTAAACTCAACGTGCTCGAGCGCCGACCTCCGCATTTCAGCGAGAAGAAGAAGTACCCCGTGCTGTTCTTCCAGTACTCTGGTCCCGGAAGCCAGCAGGTGGACCGCAGGTTTACTGTCGACTTCCAATCCTTCGTTGCATCATCCCTAGGGTACATAGTTGTCACCGTCGACGGACGGGGCACTGGCTTCCTCGGACGTAAGCTACGCTGCATCACTCGCGGCAATATCGGACGCTACGAAGCGCTCGATCAGATTGCAGCGGGAAAGATCTGGGCGAAGAAGAAGTACGTCGATGAAGACCGCATGGCTATCTGGGGTTGGTCGTACGGCGGCTTCCAGACGCTAAAGACGCTTGAGACGGATGCGGGTGAGACGTTCAAGTACGGTATGGCTGTTGCACCGGTCACAGACTGGCGGTTCTACGGTACGCTTCCTTTTCGTTTAGCGCTTCTTACGTTTCCGTACTGACAAAGGGGCAGATTCCATCTATACAGAGCGCTACATGCATACCCCGCAACACAACGCCGCTGGCTACGACAACACATCTATCTCCGACGTAAACTCGTTATCTAAGAACGTCCGCTTCCTGGTCATGCATGGCATCGCAGACGACAACGTGCACATGCAGAACACGCTCACGCTGCTGGATAAGTTGGATCTTGCCGGCGTCGAGAATTACGATGTCCACGTATTCCCGGACAGTGATCACAGCATCTATTTCCACAACGCAAATAGGATCGTGTATGACAAGTTGACGTGGTGGCTGACGAATGCGTTCAATGGCGAGTGGCTGCGACTTCAAAGCGTGAAGCCGAAGGCGCAGATTGAGGGCAAAGAGAAGAGACGATAACGGACTCAATAGCGACCGGCGTTTAGATATGCGTAGCCATACAATTTTTTTTAGAAGCATTTCAAATTTACACAGCGAGTTCTTGCATACATTTACATTACACCTCCGCACAAACCCCGCTTCCGATGCTGCCGGGATCAGTATGTTTCGTCAAAAATACTTGCGTTCTCGTGTCCTCCGACCTTGAGGAATATCTTCATGCTTTCCAACACCTGCTTCTTGAGATCCTTCCTCGTGACGTTCTGACCCGGGAACCCGCCATACGTCGAGTCGAAATCAACTGGCTTCAATGCATTCCATATCCCATGGATCTTCGCCGGCGGAAGCGGGATCATATTGGGGTACGACCACATGAATGAAAACGCAGTGGTGTTCGGATCTCTATCCGCTTGGCCTGCATTATAGAAGCCAGCCTGCATAATCATCAGCAACGGGGAAGCCAGTGGAAGAAGAAAATGTGAGATGTAGACGTACAGGAACACTCATCATCGTATCAGCAATAAACAACTTCTTCTCCCAGTTCAGAACAGAGCTCCCGTCGAAATGGCCGCCACATTGCACCGCCGTTACGCCAGGCAATACCTCCTTTGTCCCTTTGAACGGCTGCCGAACGCCCTTGGTGTCCTTTCTCATTTGCCACTTGGCGTCATCGGAAGCGAGGTAGACTGGGCAATCAAACTGTGCAGCCCATTCGAGATGCGTGGTGTAGAAATGTGGGTGCGAGATTACTATCGCCTTGAGACCGCCTTTGGAGTTGATGAAGTCGATGGTGTCTTGGTTGAGGAAGGCGATCATGTCCCACAGTACGTTGCCGTGGGGTGTTTGGATGAGGATGCAGCGCTGACCGATACCGAGCTGCTTGCGGGTCGTTGTGCTGTCGCTCAGACCTGGAGGGAGCTCTGCTGGGGTTAAAGGTTTGGTGCTTATGTAGTGGATCCGGGAATCATGTTCGTCTGTTTGAAACTCGTTCTTCTGCGTGTCTTGAGTGGCATTGAGGGAAGTCCAGGTTTGGCCGTGGGCAGGGACGTATTGACGTGGGTCCTGGGAGTGTTAGCTGATTGTTGTTGATGGGGTAGATACACTGTTCGAAAATAACTGATGTTTGACTGGAGATGTGGTAGCTTTGACGTCACTTACAAGACAGATTGGACACTTTTTTGGTGGTGAGGATAGTGGAACGTCGTATTGCGTGCCGCATACTTCGCAAATCGCTAGATCGCCGGATTCGAACTTCATGGTGGTTGCTTGGATGCTTGATCGGCTAAATAGGGAGTTGAGCTGTGTAACTGAGACTGCATTGCCATGCCCTTGTTTATGTATGTATGAAGTGGGGTCGCAGAGCTCAATACCTAGATGGGATAGCTTGCGTTCGGAAAGCTGCCGCCCCACAGCTGACCAATTTACAGGTTATGTCATGCAAGGCTGGATGTGTCAGATTTGAAGTCTCGAATGATGTTGGTCGTATTCAAGCATAGTCTATATCGGCTACAGTGATCTACACTACTTCTACGCTTCCGACTGGCACAAACAGAATAGGTACGCCCCATCGTCATCGTGAAGCCGCTATAACGAAGGTCCGAACACCGAGCTGAACATCGCGGATGACAGGATATTGCAACCAAGTTACGAGAAGGTGCCTCCAAGAACCCAAATCTCGCCATTGGCGACCTTCTCAGCAATGCTCGTAACTTCGATGTTGCCGGGCTGGATCTGTGGAACATCGTCAGCATATGCTGCATTAATAATAATATGGCGCGAGTCGGCTCTAAAACCCAAATCAGAGTAGAACAAGTAGATGCAAGATGCAAGTTCAGGTTTCGATGGTTGGTCCAAAAAGAGAGTCGAGGTGGCAGGGCTGAGGCGGGTGTCGCTAAGTAGCGCAACCCGGACATTCACCCCCACACCACCCACCAACGACAAAAAAAGATATCCTGGAGTGCTCGACTACAGTCGAACGAATGCTGATGAGGACGGGACTCGAACCCGCGCCACTTTCGTGACCAGGAAGCTTATTGCTAAGCAATGCTAAGGAGAAGGACCTTAACCTGGCGCCATAACTGTGAAGTTGTTAGGAATCGAAGGTGTGAAGCGGTGATATGTTGAACTTACCCAACTCGGCCACCTCACCGTATCCAGATGTGATTTGATGGAAGTATTGAGCCAAAGAAAAAATATAATGTCGGTGTCATGGGGAAAGTCTTGTGAGTGGAGACGAAAAGAGGCTCCACCACCGTAATGCACAACACTTACCGTCTTTCGGCCATCCTTGGATTCCCACCAGACCTCGTTCCCAGCGAGTGTCTTGATTTTCTTTCCTTCTTCCCACGGACTCTCTGGAATGATGTGTCTCTTCACGAACCGCTCGAGATTGCTGTGCGCGCGATCTGACCCGCTGGTTCCTTCATACGCCTGGGCACCAAACTCATTATAGTCTTCTGGATCTTCCCAAGGCTTCCTCTTCAAGTTCTTCATGACAGTGTTGTCTGGCGCAAGCACTGTAGCATTCTGCGCTGCATCCTCGAGTCTCCCGGAGACTGCATCAATGTCGCGCGTTAGGCCGCTGAAGATAGCGATATTCTGCGCCTTTCCGATCACATCAGATATGATGATTCCGGTGGATGCATCGTTCGTAGAGGCCATAGTATAGTCTCGGAGGGGTGATTGGTCGTTGAACGACTTTAGGATGGTATCAAAGGGTCGCGATTCGGCGGCGCATGCGAGGAACAGGCAGACGCTTGCAAGAGGATATGCGAAAAGTCTCATGGTTATCGGCTGGCCTTCACTTGGGAGGTGTTGCTGGACATATCGCGCGGAGGGGTAGACGTCATCGCCGCGGGAATGCCAAGCGCACGTGAGCGCGCGAGTGATGACCTTCTTTGGAACTGCAGTTTCTGCCTTTCACACCATGTTCACAGAAGGGTGACATCTGCCCCGCAGAGGGCTTTGCCGACTGAGTCTCCCTTACAAACCTTCAGTATGGCGCTCCAACTCCCTACAGTCACCGTGGTACGTTCATATGTATGTTTTGCAAGAACGCGCTAAGAATTTCAGGATGATCTACGCGATTTCCACGCCAAACACTTCCCACACGCGCCTGCACCTGAGCATATCCTCCATGGGGTGGAGGAAGCTGCTGAGGAGTATTATGAAGAGGAAGAAGTTGGTCTGGGCTACTATGAAGACGGCACACCGCGCGCACTCACCGAGGAACAAATTGCGATGTTCAGGCACTCCGAAATCCAGGCTATCATTCGCAAACGAAGGCAACAACGGGACAATGGCGATGGTTCCGAGGAGGGTGAAGCAGAAGAGTCTGCTGCTGAAGAGTCGGCCGATCTCGAACCTCCGGTTTCCGAAGCCACTCCCGCAACAGTCCTAGAAGCAGATAAGGTCGCGTCTGGTCGTGTCGACAAGCTGAAAATGCAGCAATGGACGACGAGCAGCCCAAGGACAAAGGCCAAGAATAAGAGGAACCGTGACAAGTACAAGGCCAAGAAGAGAGACGAGAGGTTCAAACGCGAGCAAGCTCGAAAGAAAGACCATGCCGACGACGAAGAGAGTGATGAGTGGGACCCATGGCACCAGGCTAAGGGACCAGATGTCCAGAAGGACGATACTGTGGACCTGGACTACTGAGCTTTAAGTGCACGACTGCACCGTTGCGGTAGTAGTTCGCACGCCGCCATGCAAGGTACGTACCTTTCTCCATACCCATGTGTTTTGTGCAATGATGAGAACCGTTATCGTCATCCTTAGGCGGAGATAGAGCCGAGCTTGAGTTGGGAATGTTAGATCGCTCTGCGGTCGGACTCCTCGATTCGCTAGGGCACTTTCATTGACGAATCTACAATCTTCTCTCTGACTGCACTTTGCATTTGTTTCCAACGAATCATCCGGCTGTAGCAGCAACAAAGGCTGACATGCTATGCAGGACAAAACGTAGAGAACAGTTCCGCATGCACTCAAGGAAGATTGATCCTTGTTGCATGCTTTTTGAAGGCTCATTGATGTCCTTGAGTTGTAGTTGCCCTCACCGTGCTCAGGCCAATAACCCTTTCGAACATCGCTCATAGTTCCACTCTTGTCGACCAGCCTGGCACAAGGAAGCTGTGTAGTGGTCTACCTACAACTAGAGTCTCAAATCAGGATGATGGAGCCTTCCACGAAGTTGCCAATAGCGTCTGCGAAGCACTCAGCAAGGTCATCAAATACCAGGATGTGCCTTGCATGTGGTGCAAGAACAGCTCAACCGATGGAGGTTGGTGCTGGGCGTGTGCAAGGGCGAAGATGTCTCAAGAATACCAGGACTTGAGAAAGCCTTGTGCTTCCCGTTTGCGGCTGCATAGAGTCCATTTTACGGACATCTCAACAGAATGCTCTCTTGAGTTTGGGTCAGTGATTGGGAAAGGGTTTACAGCCCTTGTAGAAATCGAAAGTCCCATCTCGACTTGGTGTCAATCCGGACTTAGCTACCCTCCAACGTCTTTTGTAAGCTCTCGCAGGTCTTAGAACCAGACTATGTTTGTATATCGCGGAGTTTCCTGCCACCCAATGAGTGCAACAATACAATAACAATAACTGCCAGTACATGGGTCCAACCAGCAAAATATCGACAATTGCACGTTCGAGTTGAGGCGCAGCTTAACTGCTCGCCGTTGAAATGTGCTTTACAATTAATTTCTTTGTTTTAACTGCCGCCGGCTTTCCGCGACCCGCCAAAATCTCCGATCAGACAAAGAAGTGTTGCTATTCCAAGGCCCTGGTAATGACCTTTCCCACATGCTTCTCCAACATTTCGGTGTTTGGGTCTGCCGACCAGCGGGTACATCCCGGCGATCTAGAGCTTAGAATTGCAAAGGGATGCTAATTCAGGTTAGGGCGAATCGTTTGAGCTTCGATGGGGCTAGCTAAAGTTTGAGCTTCGATGGGGCTAAAGATCATCGAAGTTGCCTAGAATGGAACTATCGACTCGCTTGGGCTTACCAAGTGGGGTGTTCTTGGCAGAGTGTAGACTGAGCTGAGATTTAGCGAGGTTTTAGTAGCGCAAGTTAGGGCTGTCGATCCGGGTCATCAAGCGAAGACTGGAGTCGGGGATAGAACTGCCTGGGCCTGGAGGAGAAAAATGTACCTGATCCGACGGAGTGGTGGAACCCGCGGACAGATATTGCCAGAGTGTTGGTCCCTTGCTTCTGCGCATCCAGGACCCACGTCCTTGGAATGACATTTTGAAGGGGTCTATCAAGCGTGGCTACAGTATCTCGTATCTACCCTGGAGCACGGTCATCAATTGACAGGGCTACGACTCAAGGTCAGATCACACGATCAGGTGGAATGTGCGAGTCACAAAGTGACATGTGGTCAAGTGACTTACTCCTGAACGATGATGCCTACCAAGACTGACGTGTGCAACAACCCCCTGGAGTGTAAGATCAAGAGGTTCGTTCTTCAGACAAGTACTTGAACAGATTAGAGAAACCACTTCTTCACGGGTTGGTCGCAAGTATGAGGAGTTTTTTTTTTTTTTTTTTTGAAGTGTGATAGATTCATTAATTCATAGTCTCGTGATAATGCCGCAATATGTACAAAGCCATTCTAGTATATACAACTCCACTGTTCTGCCCGATTACTTTTTTGTCGTATTCTTTCCCTTCTTGTCATCAGTCTTTGTGCTTGTGCTTGCCACCTTTGCCGCTGGTGTGATTGCGGGAGTCGGAGTTGAACCGGCTGGTGTTGGTGTTGGTGAGCCAGCAGGTGTTGAGGATTTAACTGTGATAGTAGAGAGGGTAGTCTTGGGAGGTCCGTTGGCATGGTAAGACTCAAGAGCCGCCTCGAGCTTTTCGACCTCACTGTAAGCCTCCATAGCCTCAAACTTCTTCATTTTGTCAATAATGACACCCTGCTGGTTATCATTGGTGCTGATGGGCCTGCTACGGTACTTCTCCTCCATAGGGTCGATGAACTTGGTAGTCTCGGGATATCCCCAGTCGGACAGGCTGCTGACATTGAATGCAGCCATCATGTCGTGATCCTCGTGGATGAGGTTGTGGCAGTGGAACATGTAGACACCATCATAAGGAGCGTAGCGTGCAATGACTGTGACCTTCTCGTTCTCGCCAAGAAGAACAACATCCTTAAGTGCATTCTTTTCATATTCAAGGACAGGGCGCTTGCCACCGGTGCGAGACAAGATCTGGAAGTCGACAAGGTGAATGTGAACCGGGTGAGACCAACCGCCGCTGGAGTTTTCAAGCTCCCAAACTTCAACCGCGCCACGCACGGGCTTAGCCAAGATACGGTTGTTGACATCAGCGAAGGTACGACCGTTGACAGTCCACAAGCCATTGGTCCTGCCAAACTTGAAGCTCCTGTCGACACCGCTCTTCATTGGTGGGAAAGGAACAGTGCGCAAGCTAGATTTGAGAGGGCCGTTACCATCTTGGTTAGAAACGGTAGTGCCGACGACGAATTGCATCACTTTGTCGGTGGCCGCGTAATCTTCGTCGTGCTGGACATCACGGCCATTCTTGAGGGTAACGTTCTTTCCAGCGTACTGGCTGAAGTCAAAGACGACTTCCCAGCGTTCGGCCATGGAAATCTCGAGGTTGCTTGTTTGCACAGGGCTGGTCAGAAGACCTGTATCGGCGCCGATGACGTGGAAGGGAATGGCTTTGCCATCAGCCTCAAATGTGAGCTTGAAGGCACGGCTGATAGACGCATCCAGGAATCGGAAACGATACTTGCGAGGCTCAACCTTGTGGAATGGCCATGGCTGTCCGTTGACGTGAATGACATCGCCCCAGAGTGAGGTGGTCTCGTCCTTGGGATCGAAGAGTGTTCCGTCCTTGTTATACTGCTTGGCAGACAATGCAAGAGGGACATCGTACTTTGGACCAGATGGCAGGCCCAGAGCATCCTCGGCAGGGTCATGCAGGATGTAGAAGCCAGCTTGGCCAAAGTATGCGTTCTCAGCAGTGTGATGAACAGCATGGTCGTGGTACCACAGCGTGCGACCGCTCTGGTGGTTGGGGTAGTAGTAGTCCTTGTACTCATTGGGCTTAGTCACATCCTCAGCCCAACCATCGAACGGTGCTCGGCTATAGGAACCGTGAAGGTGAACAGAAAGATCCTTGTCCCCGTAGTTCTTGAATCGTACGACAGCCTCTTCTCCCTTTTCCATGCGGAAAGTAGGGCCAGGAGACATGCCATCGTAGCCGACAAGCCTGGCTGGCTTCAACCCAGGGTAGACCTGCTGCGTGAATGGCTTGACCTCGATTTCATAGTAGTTGATAGGCTTGCCCGTTTTCGCACTGGTGATTGTGTAAAGAGGTTTCTTGTCAATTGGAAGCGGGAGAGGGTTTTGGAAGATTTGCTTGTACTCGGGGCTAAGCCACTTGTTGTCGCCAGCCAAAGCTTGTGAAGTGAAGAGGGCAGTAACCCCCAAGAGGAATGAATGCCGCATGATGGGTAGCGAGTAGCAATGAATAGCCAAGAGGAGAGGATGGCTGTTCTCGATGCTGATGAGCGAGTATGAGAATGTTTGAGCTGATGGGGATGACAGAAGGGCAACTCAAGATGAACTTATATATTCATCGAGCCTCCGCCACATATAGATACAGGGTGTTCGAGGGTGTGGTGCTGGACGTTCTCGAGCAATCCAGTCGACCTGACTATCCACATTTGCCATGGCACGATACTCGCCAAAGGCCCATGTCGGCGTCCATAGCGAAGTCTCTGTACGATATCGACAAAGCATGGCAGCCACGTTCGCTAGGTTGCCTCTCTAGGCAACGCTACATCCACAGCTGCACGTCGTGTAGGGCCAGAAGTCGGACGCCATGTCCAGGCATGGCCTGGAAGTGCATGGGAAGCGGACGCCAGGCAGCGGAAGGACCGTGCATGAGGCTTGGATGCCATTCGAGAATGCCAACAATGAGAGCAGAGCCCGCCGCGATGCTTGTCCGTGCTGAGTCGAAGACTGTAGAGACCAGCAAGTCGCCGATAGACTTGACTACTCCCTGCAAATAAGGAAAGTCCACTAGATTTGCTGTTGCCAAGAATCTAACTGTTCTGACTGTCCTTAGGTCAAGCGAACAATAGAACACTATTCTGGACGAGTAGGAAACACGATGACCGAAAAGAACCCAAAAAGGTAATGTCAGACGACGAGATGTACGAAAAAGACGGGGCAAGGCTTGTCCGTTTCGTTTGATGTTAAGAAAGGACCAATCAGCAACAGCTGAACATTGCTTAGCAATGCCGTATAGCGCACGGCACATGCGATAGCCACCAGCTCGTGGTCGAGGTCTGTCCCGGCCTTAACGCCAGAGTTTGCAAGGGACCGGTAAGGTTCTATCTCAGATAGGACATCGCGGCAGGCGAGGACCGGTCAGGCGTCTAGAGGCTGCCTCGTGCGTTGGGCGCACCAAAATAGCTGGTGGCTTCGCGACAAGAAACCGATGTAGCTGTCATCCATTCTGCGGGGTGCTGCTTATGCCCAGACATGGGATTTGTGGATAGGAGGGTCCTTTCGCGGAGAATGAGGAAGCGTGGAGGTCGAGACCGCGGGCGCTAGGCCAAAAGCCTTCGGCTTTCGCATGATCTTTGACCATTTAAGCGAACGACTTAGCTAGATTCGGGAGGCTTTAGTCGAGACTCTCTTCAGCCTCAGACCGCTGCTTTACAACTCTCCGCAAGGCTCCGTGCCATCATTCTGTGCGCGATG
This sequence comes from Phoma sp. XZ068, assembly GCA_004835665.1. Lineage (NCBI taxonomy): Eukaryota > Fungi > Ascomycota > Dothideomycetes > Pleosporales > Didymellaceae > Phoma > Phoma sp. XZ068. Next base: position 304,930 of record RBKR01000008.1, on the reverse strand, counting down.
TCTACAATCACCCTCAGTATCTTTCTGAGTACGCTGCTGAGTACGCTGCTGTGTAACAGATTTTGAAGAAGCAGGGCACTCGGCAGTTCAACCTAAGCTTCTGACATGCTTCTGACAACTGGCATGCTCCCTCCGCCTCTGCACATGTGCATGCGCATCAAGCATGAGACGGCTTGCCTGAGCTTCTACAAGCTTGCTTGGCGGAGCTGCTGGTGTGGACTTGGCGATCGACTTCCGCACCACGCAGAAGTTGCCGCTTTGATCACTTCCGACAGGGCTGACAGCCTTTGACCTCAGCTCGTGTCGGGATTGCCGTATGCGAGACCAGGGCAAGGCGGACTGCGGCTGTAGATCTTCCCATGTTCCGAGCACACGGGACGTAATCATGCGTATGTGCAATTTCGCTTCACACGGGAGGCTTTCAATGTACCGACAACACGTTGTTGTTGCACTGTCTGCAAGTTCAACCTCCATATTCACTCGTCTCACACCCGTATCTACTAGCACAACGACATCTCACATCCATTACACATCTCAAACTTCTGTTCCCAACACACTCGCCTAAAGTCACGGGCTCGCCTCTTTCCAATATTTGGCTTGCAGTTGCCAAGACTGCTTCCGGGCTTCTGATGCTTGGCCCCAGTAAGCCTCGCAAATACGAGCGACTCCAGGCAGCTAAGGTTTCCAAACCTCTTGCTCCTGCCGTATCCGATACTCCGGACTGCTCGCACATGGGTTACAAAGATGCAAAAGCCCCACTCACATCCTTCTTCACCTTGCAACCCACACATAGACCGAGTGTATCAAAGAAACAGACACCTTGACGGCCACGGCTTAGGTGCCGAAATACTTCTCTCACCTGTATTGCCATGTCCCTGTAATGCATTTGGCAAGGTCGCGCGGAACGAACAGCTGCATGCCGGACTTGCCATGGTCGAACCAACCCTTGCGATTCCCAATGCTGTGTTCTGGTCCTCTCGTACCGAGCATCTCCCGCGTACATCGCTGTAACCTTGGCGGGTCCTTGCAGCTGGCTGTTATGCCCAAAAACGGTTTGACGACGCCAAGAGCTGAACTTCGACCTAGGAATAGCATTTCGACGGGCAAAACATCAGCGAGTTGAGATTAAGTATGCACCTCATCGCGCCTCGCACATGACAATGGTTCTGCATGCCTTGACACCTGTCACCAACTGCCGACAGCATCAGCTGTTATCACCCAATGTCGCCATCTACCTTAGCTATCATGTAGTGGACATCCTCGGCGGCGGCTCTCCGGACTGATCCTTCTGCAACTCGCATTTGCTTCGCATACCATCCACTCACAACACCTTCTGCATGCTATCAATAGTGTGATTATTCAAGGGTATCGAATACTAGTTGCTCCCACTGCATGGTGCATTTTGTGTAGTCCTTGTCGTCACACTCTTGCATACATACACCCTCACCCCATACTCGGGTGCCTAGCGTACGCAAGATGTATGACCAGCCAGTCAAGAAGTCTTGTTAAGCTCATACTTACGGTTTTCCCGTGTCTATATAGAGATTTGTTTCCTAGTTATTGATTAACTAACACTGAAGCAGCAATCTCCAATTTATATGTGGACACAATACAAGTTTTGAGCCACTTAGGGACTCAAAATAGGGATAAAGACGCTAGACATCGGAGCAGTGAGGGTGGGTGTATGCTACTCACTGGGGCGGCCCATTATTGTTGCGTTGTCGAGGTGGATCACAAGACTTACAAATTTGTTATGCTTCAGGAATACTACCCTTTAATCCCGCCAGAGACATCTTGGCTAAGTAACACCAATATTCTGTCAAGATACAGCTATGATCAGCGCTCTTGCGTTGTTATTTGGCAGTAGGCAATACACCACACTGACCCTGGTTGATATCCATCCGGTGAGATACTGCACAAACACTGCGAGAGCAAGTTTCATATACATGATCAAAGACATCTCTGCGTACCGTGGTGAACCTTGGCTGCCAAAGGCAGACACTGAGCCGTCTTGGACGCGATGTGAAGAAGTCTACGTAACTCTGGAACGTCTTCACCAAGACGCGATCCTCACACGTTGACGTCAGTAAACCAGACACAGCCGCTCTGCTTTCCCAACAGGAAGCGGGACATCAAGCCCGGCTCGGCGTGCAAATAATCAACGAAAATGCATCATCCAGGGTTGTACAACCTGGTGTAGGTAGAGATAGCGTTGATCATGAGGACCCCCACTCATTTTCGCGTTGACTGAACGAGAGCAATGTCAACGGGAGGAACAGTAGAGGCGGCAGCGGGCACAGCTTGTAAATGGTGGTGTATCCGGAGGCATCCGGTTGATGACTAGAGCCTCGGGGTGAGATGCGAAGATGCGCCTTCAAGCCAGTGAACCATGCGAAGTGCATGACTTTCTGCGAACATACCGACTACGACATGAAAACATCACCCTTCCATACGCCAACTTTCACGCCTAGACCTGGCATATTTCCCGCAATCGTCATCCTCTCAAGCCACTCGTTTACTTGGCCCCCAACTCCCTCGTACTCAGCAGCCAATATCTCTTTGTCTGAATCACCACCAATCAACACGCATATAACCCAGTCTCCATTGCCGTCCTGACCTTGCACGATCTTCGGAAGTGTATCTGGCTGTACGTCGGAGGCGTGATTGTAAAGTGTCGCATACACTGGTCGCCTGATACTACGGGCAAGTACATCAACAAGGGATGCGCGAAACATCTCAATACGTGCAAGAGGAGTGGAAATAGTGTCGTTATACGAGATTGACAAGGTGACAAGTGTGCAGTTAGGTGCGTTCGCCACTGTCGCAATATCAACAGGAAGGTCCTGGTATGATTTGTGAACAGCCTGTTCGGCACCCGCTGCAAGATTAACATCAGTATCCAGGACAACGTCTAGGTCGTCGAACATCAGCTTACTATCCACAGCCGCCTCGAATATACCGACGACCGGAGCGACGATGCTAAATACCATCGGTTCTTTACCGATCAATGGGTGACCAGGTGGCATCACGGCTTCCTCACCCTCCTTCAGTGCTCTCGTGCTCTCAAGGTCCAGGCGTTGAGGTATCTTCTGGAAGGCTTCTGTACCGGGAAGCCTGACATCGTCGAGGTGTATAGTGTAGAAGTATACCTCTCTATTATCGGCATCTGTGCGCGTGTACCGCAGTACCCTTGAGGCACCTCCTAAGTCCTCATTCTTGGGAAGGGAAAGCGTGTCTCGCATGTGCAGCTTCGTCCATCTCTTGAAAAGGTCGCGGTTCTCTTGCGTATCGTCATGGAGTTTGGGTCGAACAATCGCGATGCCTGGGCGTCTCTCGATAGTCGGTTCATGGATGTCTCCCATGATTTGAACTTAATATGGAATTAACTTCGAAGGATTCCGGATGTAGTGTCGATCGGATCTCGGTAAGGGCATATAATGGTACCTGCCTTTCTTATATACGAGGGTCCATGCAATCCCGGGCGGACTGAGATGTGGAGTGCCGTTGTGCATATTGCATGTTGCATTATGCAGTCATGCTCGGGACCGGGTCGTGACACCTCGAAGCGAAAACGGTCGGAAGTAGATCAACGGCTGAGAGAAGAAACGACAAGCAAGAAAGTGGAGAAAAGGCAGTGTAAACCATCTAATGCCGTGTAGAGAGCCGATGATGCAGCTGTACAACTGAGGCGGCTGTAAGAATGAATAAGTTGGCTTCAGACTCTGATGGCTCTGGACATTACAATCTGCCTGTACAGAATCGAGACCCGCATAATTGACAGATCCGTCTTTTTAATTTGAGATGCTCAAGGAGACGAGAGTATTGCGGTCGTCGCCAAATTTCTGAAGGCAGACTGTTCCATTTCACAGCGAATGCATTTGGAGCCGATGCGGGGCTGGGGCTACATCGACAGACCTTTCTGTTGTCGCACAATACTACCTGATTTAATCAAACTTAGTTTTGACTTCCAATACTGACTGTCGTCGTCAAAGTGAGACCGACGAAGCAGCGCTTGAACGACGGCATCCTTGCGCTAGCCCCTAGCGCCAGTACCAACGGGAGATCGACGACCACGTTCTCCATCCCTTATCACACTCATTCACCTTCTTCCCACTCATCCAAAATGCCCCGTCCACCACCCCGCCGACACCGTCCTGTAACCGTCGCAACCTTCGCTGGGTTCGCCTCCCTCATCCTGCCGGCCGTCACTCTCGCACGGCTTTACAGCAATTCCGTGCTTAAGTCCTCCCTAGTGCCCGTCGCATACATAAGCTTCATCAGCATTGTGACGTTTCTTACGTACGGGTACGATAAGATGCAGGCGCGGAATCGAGAGTGGCGGGTCAGCGAAGTGACATTACATATCCTGGGACTCATAGGCGGCTGGCCGGGCGCATTAGTCGGGATGCACTTTTTCCAGCACAAGACGAGGAAGATATCTTTCCTGATACCATTCTGGGGCATCGTAATGGGATGGCAGGGGATGTTATGGACGGTGTTGTATGGTGATCAGAGTCAGATTACGTGGTAGTAGTAAGTAGGTAGGTAGGTGGTGCTATGAACACGCAAGAGAGATTCCACCAACGCCGCGCTCCGTCAATCGTTACTCATGATACATTAAGCCATCACTGCGTCTCCTCCAGTTTCTGCTCCACCTTCTCGGCACTCTGCTTCGGCGACTCCTGGAAGGATTGCATACGCTTTAGCGCGCCGCTCGAATACGCTTGCACCGTATCACGCGCTGTGCTTGCACTGGTCTGCACGGTACCCTATACGTTGCCCGCGACTCGCACTGCAGACACAGTCATATTAGCGTCCTGTGAACGGGCTTGTCAGGCTGTCGGCAGCCTCGCCTGCAGCTTCACCAAGAGGGTTCTGCGTTGTGCCGCCGGCAAGGTTGCTGACGCCCTTCTTGAGCTGGAGAGGGTCGGTTTGGTCGGAGGTGGGGATCTTATTGATCTGGTCTGTTGGATATCAGTAACCATTAAGAACCTGTGAGATGCAATGACGCACCTTTGGCGACGTAGGAGAGCTTGTTCTCGCCAATGGTTTTCAACGCTGCGCGCTCCATCTTGCGCTTGAGCTCGGGTGGGATGCCGAAGAGGAAGACGGCCAGGCCGATGACAGCGACAACACCGGCGAGGGCGGTGAAGAATGTTGCGGCGGCCATGGTGAGGTTTGTGGATAGTATTAACTAGAGTCTGGGAAGATAGAATTGTGAGTATGGTGTGGTTGAAGAACGCGATTGCTTATGTAGTACAACCTGTCGCCAGGTTTGTTGAAATTTACCTTAGACGCAACGACGTCATTCGCACTTTCCTCCATGAACAACCCCGGCCCCGTTGTCATCCTTGCCTAGAATTCCACGGTCGAGCTCTCCCAGCTTGGCAGGCATGTGCAAATGTGGGAACTGCTCGGAAGGAACGGCGCAGGGTTCTTTTCGTATTCGTTTGACTTTCGTTAAGTCATCAACCTCAAACAACAAGGGCTCGCCAAGTCGAGCTGACATCCGTGATGCTATGCAGGGCTGACATACGCAGCGCCAACAAGATGTGAACACGGTTGTCGACCGATTGACATTGCCAATGGCAGAATTGATTGAAAGCTTGCATTATTTCGGTGCGCACCGGCAATGTCATCTCCCTAAATATCACAGCCTTACGAATCGATATGCCTGAGGCGCGTGCGTGGAGGTTCTAGCTCAGCTTTTGGGTTACTGCGCCTCGAATGTGCCTGCCGCGAGCCCGCGAGGCGGAGACCGAGCAGCAACTTTGACCCCACAGCCGCACAGGAGCTTCTTCTCCTTCTCCAAGACCCTGCAGTGTAATTACTGACAATTCTGCGCCTCCTTTTGCGACTTTTCTTTCAACTTCCCTCTTTTCTACCTGCAGCCATTGTTATCGACTTTTGACGACCTACCCCTCATCACCCCCACCACCCAGCTGCTGCTTGTCAGATAGACCCGCCGTCTTACTCTCAGCCCCCACGACCACCCAGCAGTCCTGTTGCTGCGAAACTTTTGCCCATTATGAGTTGTGCTCCTCTTTCTAGTCTGTGGACTCTGAAGACCATTTACTGACGCGTTTTCGCAGTGACAAACATGCTCAACAAGCTGCATGGCCAGCCTGACAGCTATGACCGCAAGTCCGTGCCTCATGACAATCCCCCGCACACGAACACGTACTGAGCAAAGCAATCGCAGGTCACGCTACAAGTTTGGAAAGACACTGGGTGCCGGAACCTATGGTATCGTTCGAGAGGCCGACTGCCCGGACGGCAAGGTTGCTGTCAAGATCATCTTGAAGAAGAACGTCCGCGGCAACGAACAGATGGTGTACGACGAGCTGGAAATGCTGCAGAAAATGAAGCATCCCCACATTGTCAAGTTTCATGACTGGTTCGAGTCGAGGGTATGCACCACACAGACGCATGGTGTCGAGTGCTGGGTCTGACCGCTTGCAGGACAAGTATTACATCGTCACCCAATTGGCGACTGGAGGAGAGCTTTTCGATCGCATTTGCGAGAAGGGCAAATTCACTGAGAAGGATGCTGCCGAGACGATCCGTCAGGTCCTCGACGCAGTAAACTACCTCCACCAGCACAACTGCGTGCACAGAGGTATAGCTCCAAGTTGCACTATGCAAGTGTTTGCGCTTACGATTTCGAAGATCTCAAACCCGAGAACCTGCTCTACCTAACACGCGAGGCCAACTCCTCCCTTGTACTGGCTGATTTTGGTATCGCCAAGATGCTCGACTCGAAGCACGAGGTGCTGACCACCATGGCTGGGTCTTTCGGATACGCGGCACCTGAAGTTATGCTGAAGAAGGGACATGGCAAGCCTGTCGATATGTGGTCCATGGGAGTCATCACCTATACTCTGCTTTGCGGTTACTCTCCATTCAGGTCCGAGAACCTTGCGGACCTGATTGAGGAGTGCAAGAACGGCCGTGTCATTTTCCACGAGCGCTACTGGAAGGAAGTTAGCAAGGACGCAAAGGACTTCATCACTCAATTGCTGCAGCCTGACCAAAACAAGAGGCCGACTAGCGAGGTTAGTAACAAGTGGAGTCGCGTAATGTGCTAGGCTGACAACAGTAGGATGCGCTTAAGCACGTATGGCTCAGCGGCAAGACTGCCAGCGACCACAACTTGCTGCCCGAGATCCGCGCCTACGTCGCGAAGGCTCGTCTCAAGCGTGGTATCGAGCTTGTCAGGCTTGCGAACCGCATTGAGGCGTTGAAGATGCAGGAGGATGAGGAAGAGGCCGTGCCTGGCGAGGCAGATGTGCCCGCCAACGCACTAGAGACTGCCGGTGAGGCAATCGCAAACCACACGACCAGCAAGTCCTTAAAGACAACAGATAGCCCGACTGGCACTGGTGCTAGTACTACTGGCAAAGGACCTGGTCGTCTGAGCAGGATTGCGAAGGGCGCCATCTTCCGCGAAGTTGTGCTTGCCAAGGTGCGCGAGATGAAGGAGCAAGAGGCGCAAAAGGAGTTTGAAAAGACGGCGACTGAGGCTGCTTCGTCTAAGAAGAGCTGAACAACGCGCTGGGCGTTTGATGCACCTTTCACATCCAGTTCGACAAACATGATTGGGTTTGCTGCAGTACTTAGCGGAGGTTCTTATTGCTGTTCAAATACCCTGGGGCAGCGCCAGGGCCTAGTTTCTAGACACCACAATGCGATTCTGAGTGATCAAGCCAGCTACCAAAACTGCAGTCAACCAGAAGCATAGAAATTTACTGCGCACTTTGTGTTTTGGGAGGCGACTCCACGGTTCCACGGTTGGTTGTGGTTGCACGTGATTACACTAGCCGCATCCTGGCCGCAACACTGTAACCGCGTCGCCCGTAGTCGCGAACAGAGGCCAGCTCCAGCAACGCAGTGCACCGGCACCACGACGCTAGAAATCTTCGAAAAGCCCCGAGAACGCCTTCGATAGACGACGCGATCACGAATACGCGAAAATGGAGAGTGCGTCGAAGCGCAAGGCGGGCAACGCTGCGCTGAGCCCGGGCGAGGGTCGGCCTGCAAAGCGACAGAAAGCGCCGGTACGTGCACGCCCCGATAATGCGCAATGGTGCGCGATGGTGATGGCTGCATCGCTGGCCATGTGTGGAGAGTGCGAGTGAGCTGTGTTGGCGCGATGCGGGATCGCGCACTTGGACATGGGCGCGACACTCCCGTCTAGGTCCACGGGCAGCTCTTCACACCACCGAACGCCCGCCGCGCGAACACCAGACATGGCCGCGATGCAGCCAGATATACGGGATAATGGCATTCCTGCATTACAGGGAACACCTGCTGACAATGCTTTCTGTGCATGCAGAACTCCGGCGGCGAGACTGTCGAGTCGACAACAGACATGGGCTTGAAGTTCCTGGACAGCTTGAAGCAGGCCAAAGACAAGACGTACGTGCACGAGGTGGCCTACGCAGAGAGGGGAAAGTGGGACTAACACTGCACAGAGGACGACCCATTGCCGTGCATTTCATGACACTCCCCGACAAGGTCAGTGCCCCGACAAGCTCCATTGTCCTACGCTGGGACGCTTTGCTGACCATGTTTGTATAGAACGACCTGCCGGACTACTACGAATTCACAAAACTACCACTTGCGTTAGACACCATCGAGGTATGTCTGCATGCTCTTATGACTGCTGGAAGAAGAATGTGGACACTCACTGCGCCACTCACCTGCACACCCAGTCGCTTCAGCCCACGAGCATCTATTTGAATGTCGCAGCAGCAGCCACAGCGATGCTGTCAGTATTGTCCCAAAGTTCCATGCTGACTCCAAGTGACAGGACAAACTCAACAACGGTGAATACACTTCCCTCGCCCAAGTTGAGAGTGACTGCAAACGCCTCGTCAATAATGCAAAGGCATACAATGACAAGAAGTCTATCATCTACGAGGATGCCGAGCGACTCCGCAAGACGGCTTCCAACTGGATGGTCAAGCACAACCCTGCCTATCGAGACGGCAACTATGTTGCAGTCGCTACACCGGTGCCTGGTGAGGAAAATGTACCACCTGGGAAACCGATACCACGCCTTGCATCCACCCCACGAGCTGTTGCTACGCCCACACCGGCATCTACAGTGGCCGCAGAACGCCCTCGACGCGCCGCAGCGCTCACACAACCAGAGACCCCTGTGCCCTCGAAGTTGAGACAGTCGGCGTCCGCTGCACCAGAACCAAGGTCGACAGGTACCCGAGGGGCTTCTAATCCTTCATTTCAACATGCACAGGAGCAGATCATCCAGGAGGTCATTGACCATACAGACCTAGGGTACGTCGCTTTGTTATCAACTAAGAGATATCCCTTGCTAACGAGGTTTCAGCGGTGATCTGGCCATTTTCCAGCCTTTCCTCAATCTTCCTACTCGTGCCTTGAAGGACTACTACCAACTGATCAAAGATCCGATGTCGCTAGCAGCTATCAAGAAAAAGGTCCAAGGCGTAGTCGGGCGTGACGCACCAACTGGGCACACTCTGTTCAAAAGCTGGGATGCTTTCGAGAACGCAATGAGCTTGGTATGGAAGAACGCGCGCATCTACAATGAGGACGGGAGTGAGCTCTACAACCTGTCGCTAGAACTCGAGGTGTGCAAACTAGAATCTTGAGTTGAGACCACGACTAACATGATCAGGAAATTTTCACTGAGAAGCTTAAGGCTATGAGAGCGAGGGTTGATGAGCCACCGCAGCCAAAACTGAAGCTTAATATGTCTGGTGCAGCACCGACACCGGCGCCAAAACAGCAGCTCAAGCTGAAGCTCAGACAAAGCCCAGCATCAGGATCTAACACACCAGCGACACGGGACTCGGCCACGCCCGGTGTTATAGTAGACAATGAAGCGCTTCAACGACAACAACGACATGTCACTGACAGCATGGTTGCGCGTCGGTCACGCCCAGCAGACAAGGCCGCCACACCTGTAGCATCGAACCCATTCTCTGGACCAAGAGTAGCTTCCACTACAACCCCTTCTATCCCTGCTGCGCAGACGAGAACCGCTGGATCGCCACCAGCGGCAAACGGCGTGAAGCAGGATGTACAATCGCCAGCACTAAGCGCAATCATGCCCGGCAGCAATGCGCCAGACTCCCAACGATTGAGCGTCCCTGCTCAGACACCACTCCCAGTCATGGCACCGCCGCAGTCGATATCACGTCCCTCAAGTGGCAGCCCACATCCCAACGGCCTCTACAACCAACAAAATGGCTTCCCAACTCCCGGCTTCCAACCACCGACACCCTACGTCCCACCGTCCATACCACGTACCGATGTCTTCCGCAAGACTCCTCTCAAGAGTAAGTCTCGATCCAGACTCTCCCTAGTTACCCACTGACATCCCGTAGAAATCAGCGAAGCTCTAATTCCCAGCTTGACCCTCAACACACACCCAGCCCTCAACCTCCCTCATCCCTGGACGATGACCATCCCTGCGAGTAAAACCAAAACGCATAACAGCGCTACCATCAACCTTTCGCCCGCACATTCCTACCTCCAGATCACCCCCAAAGTCCCTATTGCCCTGACAAATCGTCTGTACCGCCTCTTTGTCATGGTCAACGGCAACAAAACCTTCGAGGTCAACCGAGTTCCTGTTACCGCAGGAATCAATGGTGGCGGCGATGGTGCAGGTTTCGAAGGCGGGAAAAAGAAAGGAGAACCGGTGTTTGAGGCGAAGTTGGTGGGAGGTGTTAACAGAATTGAAGTCGAAATTGTAGCGGAGAAAGTAGGGAAGGATGGTGAGGTAGCGAGTTCAAGTGGGAAGGATGCGGTGGAGATTGAAAAGTGTACGGTCTTTTTGCATCTGACTAGGCAAGGGTATTAGGTGTATCACCAAGAGGCGGCATCGGAAAGGTGGGAGGGACTCAATATGTATGGGTCTCCTCTAAGGGCTCGCCGTTCGTGCGTTCTTTCTTAAGCTGTATGGGCGTTTGAGGGAGGGCGAGCATATCGTACACGCTACAGGCGTGGGGAATTAGGAAGCTACGACAGTGCCTTCTTCTTGCATCATTTATTAGCCCATAATGCCTCATACGGGGAATATCGGGTTTTATCAACATTACATTGGTTCCTAGCTTTTATACCACCTAGATAGCCTCGATCATTCGTATGTTATCACGTATTTCAGCCGACCTGGCATCCTAACGTGGAAAGGAAGGCGGCGAATTCAACTCATTGTGCTTGGTCGATCTTGCACTCGGGACATCGCCCTGGAGATCGTCGGCGCCGAAACACCGGAAATGCAACGGCCACCACTCATTTCTTCTATGCCCTTAGTATAGGTAAGAACTAGAATGATTTCCGCGCTAGTCGGGTGCTCGCTTTCACGTTCCCCGCGGGTAAGGCTGACGATCGACAATCTCACTGCATTCGTATATGCACATACGGAACTCCACATCGTAGTCCGGTAGGCTTTATATAAGCCCGAGTTTGGTGTCATCTGGTGTAATTTCAAAGTAATAACCTACAACACTGCCACATCAACATTTCAGCTTTTCGAACCTTGGTCCGGACTTTCAATCCATTGACACGCATACAGAATGGGCGATGCTATCCCTACCAGCAATGTCCCAACCAAGCGCCCAGGAGCCATGATCGTGCGACCAAGTCTTCACTCTCGTACCCCGCTAAATGCAGCGACTTTCAAGCGCTGGACCATCATGCACTTCCGCGACCTCCTCAATCTCAGCACTCCCACCAGCAACCAAGACGTCATCAGCCACACCCTCCGTTATACCAACACCGCGGGCGATCTCTTCTACACCATCCACGCTGACGACATCTCCGTCTGGAAAACCCCCGAGTACTACGCCATCAGCCGGCGTCTGGATCTCGAAAACACACGACCTGTAAACGCCGGCGAGAAAGCGGTGATAGACGGACCGCATGAATTTGGTGACGAGCCAATGGTGTGGCATGTCGTCAACGCAGAGTTTGGTATTTTCGAAGAACACGTTGCTTCAGCGCCAGACTGGAAAGGCGTGAAGTCATACCATTCGCTTCCTGTGTCTTTGTTGTCCGCCGCGGGGAAGACGCCTTCTGCGCCAAGTAGTTTGCTTGTTACGCTCACGTATACTTCCGGTAGCGCTGAGCCAGAAACGGGAAAGGAGATACCGAAACAGCTCTCAGATCTCAGAGACGAGGTTGTGAATCATTTGGCTAGCGATTATGCGGATGATGAGACGATATATACTACCGTTTACCGCCACATTCCCGATGCGCAACCGGATATGCATCCCATCATTGCTGAGGGCGCGGATGGGAATGGGCCATGGGTTGTGTGCGTTCTAGTAGAGGCAGAAGTGAGCGAGGCCATGCGGACGCATTTGAAAGTAGGCGTGGATGATTCAGTGGATGAGCTGAGGAGACGACAGGGGGAGACCAAGGAGAGGGGACTTGATTGGGAGATTAAGGTCGCGGTTTGGAAAGGGGACGTGTTTATGACGTGATAGTCTTGGAGGATATAAGAGAATCATGCAACGTTTACACTGAAGTTACGGTGCAGTTAAGGCCTCAACTCTAGGACCGTGATTGCAAGGTCTGCAGCATCCTAATCGATTAATCCTAGACAATTTCTGACAACATGAGCGACCTCATAAACAATTCGTGATTGAGCAGCACATAGAGAAATAGAGGTCGATTATCATTCTAATATGAAGTAAGCATATGAACATATTTGCTACTACCTAAGGATTATAAATGATATAATTCTTAGTATTTAAGCCTACATTAATTTAAATCTACTATTTGGAATGATTAGGAAGAAGAACTACATTATTTTGTAAGACAAAGTAGAGACATAGTTCTTCAAAATTCCACGTTGTTGAAGCGGCTATCACCTAATTTTTTTGATGAAGGGTTGCGGGTAGCCGGTGTCATCGATCCTTGTTCTGCCCTGACATCCTCCAATCGCATCGAGCAGAAAACGAAACAAACGAAGAGTCGTCACGAAGTTATCATAATATATTAGGGTCCAACACGTGATGCAAGTCCTCATCGACATGTTGCTCGCAACTTTGCGCTGTGCCCCACGGGAAGGCCGAAGTCGGTTAGCAATCGCAACGTGTCGGTGACCGAACATCCTCCTCCACGCCCACCATAGCCTTTTAAAGTTCTCACAAATAGCCACTTGCTTTAAAGTGCCAACTAACGCAGCGAATCTCTGGTTGGCATCTGAACAGAGCAAAAGCGACTGCGGTATGCCCTTCTTAGACATAATCTATCTGTTCTTTGAACCAGCCGCCACCATTGAAGATGAAGCATCCATCCTCGGCAAGGAATGGCGCATGACGCTTGAATATGTGTTGCATCAACCTGGTTTGAAAAGTGCGCACAGATCGCGCCTCAGCGGTCAGCATGATCTGTGGGTCTTTCTGTGTACGTTCGTTTACCACTACGCGCTTCTTTGTCGCTGAACCACATTGCTAGCCTGGGAGACCAAGGACGATCGCGAAAACTTCTACCATCAGACAACAGGGTTTGGCTTTATGAGTGATCACATGACAAAAGCTCCTTATGTGTTCTTCTTTGGCGACAACTCGTATGAGGAGCTCGATTCGACGAACCAATGGACTATCGATGTCGTTGGTGCCGAGACCAGAAATGCTCGGGATGTGAAGCTCACACGGGATTTGAAGAAGAAATTTGAGATGCAAGAGCCGAAGATTTCTGGATCCTTGATTCGGCACGACTTTACGGCTCGACAAGAGAGGAAGGAATTCGAGGAGCTTTACCAGGGCAACAGCTTTAACCATGCATTCGTTGCTCTCATCAAGACCGCCAATTCCACAGAGAAGGACCCGCGTGGCGAGCTGAAATGGGAAAGATACCCCGTTAAGCTTCAAAAATGCGAACAGGACCCATATCCAACCTCTCCTCACGTGGAGGTGCCTCGCGATATCGCAGAGCTCACGAAGAAGCAGCCATGGGAGTATGGAGTACTATCGTTTGACGAGTCAGAGTATTCGGATGCGGCCTACCCGATGAGTTTGTCGTTCCGGCCGATGGCAACATTGTACATGGCAGACAAATTCTTACCAGAACGAGAGCGTCGGCCGAGTGTAGAAACGACAACCCCTGACGAGTACGTTATGTGTGTTGTTTCTGTGTCAGTAGATCTAGCATACCGAATGCAACACGAGGAAAACTTCACAGAAGACCTAAGGAAGAAAATTGGCCTGCAGAGTGGGACTGCAGGGCTACGGGAACTCAGTATCTTGAGAAAGACTCCCTTTGACGATGGCGTTAGGATTATTCGGTTTCTTTGCGGTCTGTATGCTCGCTCTGTTCCTTGAGGGTCTCATTGACCTTGACGACAGTATGGAACAAGAAATCCGACCTTACGCAATGGTCACAAAACCACACAGCCACTGTGCATTCAGATGATAACGTCAAAACTCACGCGTGTACTTTAGACTGGTCATGGACCAGAGATGAAGTCGGATTGCCGAGGTTGCAGTGGGAACAGCAACGCCTAACGCCTGACTGTGAATCATGGCAAGAAATGGATAAGATACTTGAGATTGTTGAGTTCACATTCGCCCAAGATCTGGCGCCGACAGAGAAGGAAGTTTTCCTGCGTCAACCTTTTGCTCTCATCAAGTAAGGGTCTCGCCCCGTGCAATCCTTTCTACCAGACTCATACCCGCCAGCACGATGTCGTCTTCCTGGTCCGGAGGTGTAGATGAAGACCCGGTTGTGTATGCGGAAGATCCAGTCTGGACTGACTCTGATAATCGTCCTTCATCCTGTCTCCTATTTCTTGCGTGGGACGGATCCGAGCAGCGCGCAGCGTGGTTGAGGAACTTCATGGCTCATAGCTTCACCTGGACCGGTTATATGGCGCACGCGTTGGACATGGTATGTGCCTGTGTTGAATCTGGGGATTACAAACTGGAGAAGCTTTATTTGGCGCCTCCAGTCAATGATACACCACCGAGGCAGGAGGATGCGGGTGATGAAGACTATGATAGCGATTGGGATTGTGGCTTCTAAGGTGTCTGAAATGGCCGAGCCTTTCCATGGAGACTCTTGTGGTTTGTCATCAGCCATGTAGCTGTTCTTCATCCCAATTATAGAGGCTGAAAAGTTATTAGCAGAGAACTATGTCAACAAGAACAAGTATCCGTGACTTAGTAAGCGATCTCCGCACTCAACGGACTTCGGAGCTACGGGTCTCAACACATGTGCTCCTAGAGCGGAGTTCGGTCAGTACACATGCTAAGCACTGTGCTTACGCCGCTTACGCCGCTTAGGCAACTTCCGTCTTACTGATGTACTTTTGGAACAAACTTGGCAAGTACCGGAGATCACTATAGTGCATCAGCAAGTTTGTGATGGGTGTCCGATCCTTGTCTTCGCCATGGCATTGCTGAAGTATATCTTGTAGCACATGCTGCTCTCTCAACACGGCAAATCTCACAGCAATTAGCTGGCTCTCTTTTTCTTTTTATTTTTAAGGCGGCTCTGGAGCTGTCGTCCATTCCTTCAACAACATGAAGCTTTTTGGTGTAGACACTTTCTGTGTGGCACTGTTGCTCACCACCAGTGTCAATTCTTTCTCTTTCGACCTCTCAAAGCGGGCTTTGAAATTCGACGAATCGTGTAATAAGAGGTATGGAAAGCTTACCGCCAAGCAGTTGATAGATAAAAGTATCAACCTTCAGCCCAAGCTAGCAAAGGCTGGTAAAGACAGCCTGGACACGCTCATTGAGGCACTCGAGTACCAGAGCAAGGCTCCTGGTGCTAAAAAGCCATCTGCCAGCAAAAACGAGCTTGACAAGATCATCGCAACTTACCGCGTCCTCTTTGGCGAAATCAAGGCGAAGAACGACGATGGTACGCCGAACCCTAATTTTAAGAAAGAGGCGGCGGACCACATCGCCGCTATCAAGGTCACAAGAGACTCGCTCAGTCGCATGACCAAGCCTGGCAAACCGAATCTGATCATCCATTGCAACGACGATTGGCTTAGTGAAAGACCTCCAAAGGCAGCTGCGCCCAAGCCCACTGTTCCACCGGGCAAGGGATCTAAGTATTTTTATGATATGGACCGGAAACGATGGGTCAGTGTCAAGGGTGATAAGCCATGCGCTGGTAAGAAGCCTGCAGTCAGCACAACGATGAACAAGAAGTTGTCAGGGACAACTCGTGAGAAGGGTCCGGAAAGGTATTAACTCAACGACATTAGCTGCAGCAAGGACTCAAGGTCGCTGACTATATCTGTAGGGTTACTTTTTGCGAGCCATATTTTACGCAGCAGCATCAACTCGAGAACGACAATCAGCCTCAACTTTGGGATATTTCTAAAACAAAGTTGCCTAGTACTTTTAAAACCTACAACGGCAAGAAAGACGAAACCATGCCCTTCCATATTTCGGCGTTCGGACTGAGAATTGGAGCGAAATGGTTTCACGAGTTTATGCGCACCGAGCTCTTTGATCCCGACTTCAACAAGTTCTCTGGAAAAAAGGGGTCGAAGTCTGGGGGGACTGCATACGGGTTCAAGGGTGCTGTCAACCTTGCCAAACAGAAAGGCGGAAAGAACGTCGCCGAATCATCTCGCAACATTGAAAACATTCTCTACTGGTCCTTAGCCATGTACTATGATAAATGGCTGTGGAGCACAGGGAACCCCGAAGACCCTAGTAGTCTGACCACCCCTTCCGCAAAGGCTGCCAACGTAGTTAGGGATGAAGAATTCCAGGTGGAAGCGGCAGCGAAGAAAGGAGGAAAAGGAGGATCAGGAGGATCGAACAAACCACCTAAGACAGAAGCACCACCACCGCCGCCACCTAAGACCGAAGCACCTCCGCCGCCGCCACCTAAGACTGAAGCACCTCCTCCACCACCTCCCAAGACAGAAGCACCACCGCCGCCACCACCCAAGACAGAAGCACCACCGCCGCCCAAGACAAGTGCTGCAGCGCCGCCTCCACCTCCTAGCTCGCAAGCACCCCCACCAGCCAGTGCATCAGCTCCGCCTCCAGCTGCTTCCCAGACCAACCTACCTGTCAGCACCCAAGCGCCAGGCTCCAAGCCGACATCTGCACCTTCCGGCAGCGTTCCCCTCTCGGGAGCATCTACTCGCGTTTCCGGCTCTAACACTGTTTCAATCACTAGTCTTCCCCATTCCTCTTGCTCAAACACGCTTTGCACAATGGCATCTGCCTCCGCTTCCGAAACATCCTCTGGCGATGTCCCTCAGGAAACCTTTGAATCTGAGCCGATGAACGCTGGATCTATGACCGCAGCCGAGATCATCGCTATCGCCGGAACTATTGCTTCAGAGCAGGTCGCTGCGATGGCATTGTGGGATCAGGCTCTTGTTGAGATGGGACTCCCAAGTGAGACGGTTGAAGGTGATCCAACTGCAAGTCTGGGAACGGGATTGCCGGCGGCGACTGGTGGAGCTGGGGGTGCCACAAACGGCACGTGGACAATGCCAACGTTGAGGGTAAGGGAAGGAAGAGGTGGAGTGATGGAGAGGAGGATGTATGACTATGCTAGTTGAGATGGAGATCATGAGACGTGGTCGAGGGGAGATGTTGGAGGGAGCTGTGAGAAGTATATCTCTCTCAGGATGGAAGGCTGTAGAGACTTTTGATTTTCTTTTGAGTATGGCCATGCAGCATTTAGTACGTGTAACAAGATTGTACGTGAGCGGTTTTCAACTCGATGCTTTGTGTTTCTTGCTTGTTTTTGTTTTGTTGAGTGTGGATTACGATCCACTTGTCCAGAGAAGATCGTAGGAAGATGCAACACGTTTCGAAGCTCATGAGGCAATGTTGGTATTATGTTTGTCGCCCTTCCAGCTTTTACAAGGTCACTGGAAAGCTGTCGCGTATCTTCTCGCCGAAGATGAAGAAGAGTACCGGAGCAGGCGCCAACACCAACCCAATGAAAGCAAACACACTGATACCCCATCCATAACCCAGCTTTTCAAACAATCCCGGCGCGGCCAAGGGCACAACGCCACCCACAAGACTCCTGAATACAGTGCCTGCTGCAATAGCACTTGCTGCATACTTCTCAAAGCTGTCGATGTAGTAGTTCTGCGTGCAATTTAAGATCATGACCTGACCGATGCCGTAAAAGAAGGTCGCGGAGATGGATGCAAACCAATGTGCGTGCATCTCTACCGTCCACGCGAACCAGAACAGTGATATCGGAATGAGAACTGCGCCAATGTTGGCGAGTGGCAGACGGTACTCTGGTTTGGCCTTCTCACCGTTTTTTGCAGTGAGGCTTTTATATACAGTATCAATCCTGGGTACCAGAAAGAACACGGCGAAGAGAAACCCAAGGCCAGGTCCGAGATAGAGAAGTCCAACGTGCTCAGTGTCGAAGCCGTAGAGCTCAGAGTATCTTCTGCATGTTGGTATAGATGCTGAACGTTGTGCCGAAGATGAGGGCCTGATATACAGCCATAGTTGCAACGATGGGCTGAGCGAAGATCTTTGGAGGGCGCTTCAAAGAGTGCAAGATTTTTTGACGCAGCGGGCGAGTGTCTTCACCTTCGTACGAATACCTGGCTCCATCGGACCGGGCCGCATCGCGTTCAAACTCGACTTTCTTTAGGCTCAAAATGCGTGGCACGTACGTTTCTCTCAACAGAAAATAGCCTACTGCTGTGTTTACAATAGAGACGATGGCCATGATCCAGTATGTCCACCGCCATCCAAGCTCTTGTACAATCACGCCGCCTAATAATGGGCCTATCGTTGGCCCTAGTAGTGGACCTAGCAAGTACCATCCGAAAACACCAGCTCGATCGCTCGGAATGAACATGTCTGTTAGCTTGTCAGCCGCTACAGGTCGTTTTTACGTGTAGAATGTTTTACCTGAGATTGTCCCACCTCCATTTGCCACACCTACGCTCCCAAAGAAGCCTGTAACGCTTCGTATAGCGATGAGGAATTCTATGTTTGGCGAGAAACCGGTTGGAATCTGTAGAAGGGCGAAAATGGAGAAGCAGGTAAGGTAAATATTGCGGCGGCCGAACGTCTCAGAGAGAGGCGCTAGTATGAGTGGACCGATACCTAACATGACAACGTATCCGGTTGTTGTACCAATAACGGCGGTTGTGGTGGTGTTGAGATCTTTGGCAATCTGGGCAATACCTGGGGTGAACATGCTACTGACAAGGGGGCTCAGAACTGTAATCAATTAATACGTATTACTAGAAATAACTTGGTGATACAGACTTGACATGCATGCGATGACAACCACGTTAGCCATCTTGTTCCATCTGGTCCATTCTCTTGGGTTGTCTTCTTTGGGAAGGTCCTCGATTCGAAGAAGCTGTTGAGTATCAGTGGCTTCAGTTTTCGCTCACACGAGATACACAGATTCTTACTGTCCGGTCCTCTCCTTCCTCGCTCCATCTCTCTTGGAGCAGTGGCGTCTGCTCGTTATTGCGAGACATCTTGATGGCTCATGGAATGCTCACAAATATCTGACAGTCTGAGGAAGGAGAGTGGAAGATATAGAGGAACTGAGCATCATTACCGCTCCACAATATTCGTCATCATAGGAATGTGCATACCATGTGCTTGTCAAACGCCAAAGTCAGACAAAATAAGCCGCAGACTTGCATCCGTCATCGATCTCTGGACCGCGGATCGCTCCATATATGGTTCGACTCGCGCTAAAAGATAGCGTGTCTTTGGCAAGCCAATCACGCTTGCTCAACCTCGACCGCGTCGTTTGACATCGCTTTCACTCTCATAATTCGCGACCGTCGGCACTGCATGAGGTTGACTGAACTCAATCATCATAGGATTCCATTGGAGAGGTTACTTTCACCGTACATGAGAGCCGGGCCAGCATTCGGCTCATTGCATGATGCCTGAAGCTTTCCCCTTGGTTTACTGTACACCATCCTAAATCAAGGGTGATGCTACAATCGTGTATACCCTGAGGGCTCGTATTTTGTATAATGCTAGATGCGTTTCTACATCTCTACTGGTTGTTTCTTGATGAACCTGCTTGCTGCATTTTAGATGACAGTGGAGCCAATCAGAATGTTTGCGCCTGTTTTGGTTCAATCCAGGAACCACCATTGAGAGTCACTGATTGGGTCGTGTATTGATGTCCCGATAGTTTATGGTCCC
The DNA here is from genome assembly GCA_004835665.1 of Phoma sp. XZ068. NCBI lineage: Eukaryota > Fungi > Ascomycota > Dothideomycetes > Pleosporales > Didymellaceae > Phoma > Phoma sp. XZ068. Next base: position 284,789 of record RBKR01000008.1, on the reverse strand, counting down.
AATAGTTGTGAATAATGAGTATAAACATCACCCACCTCCCTTGGAGGGACAAAGACCTTATTTGGAGCAGGAATTTCTCAAACTTTACGTATGTCGGCCACCCTTTCTGAGATGGATGACCAAGCACTTGGACTTGAAAACAATGCAGCGAGTCATCGAATCGTTCAATTGGTAAGGTTGATGTAAGTGTCAGCAATCCATTAATATTCGTGTACCTGGTTGTAAATTTGTGCAGTGCGAAGGAAAATCAAATCCAGTCGCCAATTCTCCGCCTACCGACAGAGATCAGACTTGATATCTGCAAGCTTATGCTGTGCGACCAGACACTCACATACCTCCCATTTGCTGAATACAAGCAACAAGCATGCGTAATTACCTCAACGGCAACGTGCCGGAAACATGCACACGCACTCTTAGCTGTGTGTCGTGATATATACAGGGTGGCTCAAGAACCCCCTTATCATTCAAAAACATTCTATTTTACCAGATTTCGGTACAGTAAAGTTTCCCTTTGCCCAAAACCCATTGCGATGGACCAGGTCCGTCGCCTGCAGTTATCAATCACCCTGCAATTTTGCTTCGAGGACTGTTGTCAGTCGACGAACTCAGTCTCTCTCGAACAGCCTCCTTGGATGCCGCTTCAAGCTGAGCGACCATCCTTCTTAAACTCTTTCGAAAGTCTGCAATACCTGGAACTTGGGGTTGACATGGAATACTCGCCTTTGGATCCACTGCGGCTTCAGGGAACTACTTCGGAGGAGAGTGTAGAATCGAGGACCAAACAGGGCAGAACGCAATGTGTGGATGATTTCATTGATAAGATTAAAGCGCGACACAGTATGATCGAAGTGACAGTCTCGAAGCGTTCATGTGGGATGTACCGGGCTTTCATGCAGTAGACGAGAGCCTTGCTAGATTATTGTTCGAATGCGGAGTCTTAGCACGCCTTTAGGTAGTGTCAGCCTTGCCAGACCTTCTATTCGTACGATCAGAAATATCACTTTCGATCACAGTGGTACATCCCCGATATATGTAAGATTGGAGTAAATATTGTAAGGAGATATACAAGGCCAACGCCTGACTCTGGACATTTATTAGCCTGCTCACTGCGCTTGCGGTCAAGGATTCCTTCTACTGCGGATACGATAGTTCATGAGGCAGTTGGAACTTGAAGCCTAGCACACATTGAGATATTGTTGGTACGTTCCCCTGTGCAAGGGTTGTGGCGAAGTTGCACTAGGTCTTTGCATCAGTCCATTGTAAGCCTTCTAGTAACACCAAATCTGAATATGCAAAATCGCATGTCCACTATGTACATGAATATTCCCCTCACGCGTTGCCACCATACAACTCAAGTGAAAGGCGCGCCCTAATCGGGTGTGGGCGGTGTTGCTCTCGATATTTATTGCCAGCGTGCCGCGCAGCTACACGGCCATCGCCAACGATCGCTATCAGTCATTCCACTTGTGAATTTCTCAAACAGACTAATTTTATGCAGGCGCAGCCACAGTTCAGTTCGAGAACATATTCAACATGACTGAACCCAAAAGCGCGACCTCTGGATCCAAGTAGGTCTCGTCATACCGATCGCAGAAATCTGCTCACCTCGGAAAGTTGCTCAGTAAAACAAACCAAATCTCCTCTCCCAAGTCTCCCCGCCGAGCTCCGCAGCATGATCTACGCATACGCCTTAGGAGGCAACACGTGGTCAATCAACATGGGCGGCAGTCACAACAAGCCGCGTGCAGACAACTCCTTCAAGCATGCGTTGGCTCTCTTACAAGTCAACCGCCAGACTTATGCTGAGGCCCACCGCTTCCCTTACCTCTACAACACCTTTGAAGGCCGCCACAATGGCCACTTGCGCGAGTGGATCCGGTCCTTGTCAGATGAATGTCGTGAGTCTATTACGTCCATTAAACGTTACCAGCGCAGTTATCTCATCGAGGGCGAACAGGGCCTGGTTGTGAGCCCAATCTTCTGGATGGATACGCCAAATATGGGACCATGGAAGTTGGAGGGCTTGAAGCGCATTGAAGTCGAAGTTGCTCTGCAGAGGTGGGGTTGGAGTAGCGATGAAGAGCAGACAAAGGCTGCGAAAGTGAAGGCGTTGGCCAAGTTGCGCAAATTGGTGGAGGAGGGGCATCCTGGTGTCCACGTGGATATTGTTCTGAGGCGCGGGTACTGAGCGAGGTGATTTGTGCGTGTTTAAAGCACAGCATTGGCTCTTGAATTACTAGTCTGTTACATCAGGTTCGGATGACAGACATATATTTGTTGACGCTGGTAATACCAAGCGCATCTGGATTTGATCATGACATGTCACCTTTCTGCGTCCCTGCGAGTCCAGGCGAAGTGCATGCAAAGTTACTAGCGTGTATAAACGTATTAAGCAGAGGCTCTTGGGTTGATGTTGTCGAGGAGACGAGACAAAGCAGTCTTTTACGTTGGAGTTCCTTTGATTAGCTAGAGATTACTTCGGCCATACGTAGCTGAATATACTACCTCGGGGCTCTCACAGTCGTAGTCTACTCCCTCTAGGTGCCTCCTTGGGAACTCAATCCTGCTGACAATCACGCACCACCACTTCAAATACGTCCGTTCTGTCCATATGCAACAACAACCTGTCCAGGGCGGGACAGTCAATCGCATATACCCGAAGCTCTTGAAAAGGTCCCGCCTTACGGAACAAGCATTATAGTAAGTCTCCACTCCATGCTTGCTTGCTGCTGACGTTGGACCTGTCATCGTCCAATTGAGCAGCTCCACTCATATCAAGGTGGCCTGAAGCATCGGTGACTACAACTGAAGGCCTGGCGCCCTTCTTTCGAAATTCCTGCAGCGTATTCGTGATTTTGTTGAGAATAACTCTCGCCTAAATGACCCATCATGCTGTTTCCTGGATCAGTTGTAGAAGAGTTTTACCTTACACTGCATTAACCTAAGCTCCCCGCAGGATATTACTCGAGTTCGATCAAAGTCCAGGTTGCACTACATTGCTATTTCATACGGGAACGTGCCAACAAAGCATGGGTGACAAGATGGCCTGCTCTCGGTCCGTGCACCTTGATTTCGGTTGCCTTGACGCGATTGTCTTTTAGGCAGGCGCACAAGGCCACCTCGGTTGGCAACGGTTGGGTCGGTGTAGTTGTACAGGAACTAAAGTCAGTCGTGGATGGTGTTCCGCCCCCGCAAAACGAAGAGGTCTTGGCGGGAGCGGTGCTCTTTCCGAGTCCCAGTCAAGTGAACTGCAATGACGATCACTTCTTGACTTCATCTCCGCGACCCTCCTCCAACAACATTGCCACCTGCTTCATCTCCAGTCGTTCAGTCCCGCGCACCCGGTATCCCAACGGGCTCGCATGAGCACCTATCGAAGAGGTCTTGGTTCTGCAGCGAGTGCTTGCTCCGCGCCTATTTCTAGACGGCTAATCTGCGTCGTCTTGGCTCGCTCTCGGAGGGATCGTATGGAGCTACTCGGACCTGCACCATGCTGCGCGACGATGCTGGCCAAGACGCCGAGTGATAGCGTCAAATGGCGCAAGTCGTTATCACGGGTGTGTTGCTGTGGCGAGTGTACAGCATATGGAAGCTAGAGATTCCACCTGCCTGAAGGGTTAAGTTTGGTGGTGATCTCACCTTCTCCAACTGGGGTAGTACGCCAAGTATGCACGTGTGCCCAGGACCGATGGTCGACTACCAAGACGGTACGCAGTGGACGAGCTGCTGGACAACGATGCAGCGCGAAGAAATTGGATCGAAGCAGCGAGGCAATGCTGTATAAATACTGACATGCGGCGTCGTGAGACAATCTGCTCATTCTTGCTCAATCCAACTCCGTTGCATCTGCCGCCAAGATGAAGTTCTCTCTGGCTTCTCTCGCATTGCCCGTTGCGGTTAACGCTGCGGCGTACTCTGCCCAGGAGTACGCATCGGGTGCTGTTCACAACCACTTGATGAAGCTCAAGACTGTATGCTTTCCCCACTCTATCAGTGAACACATAACCAAGAAAAATGTACTGACGTACTCCAGGACCAATGGGCACATGACGAGGAGCTGCGCACTGCTGCCAACGACACCAAACTCTGGCCGTCGTGGAAGAACTACGCAGCAGTCAAGTTTGGCAAGAAAGAGAAGGTTGAGTGCAAGAAGGGTCTTGCAATTGTCGAGCAGGGAAATGCCAACCAGACTTTCCGTTGCAACAACATCGACCTCTACGACTTCGCCAACCACGCCGACATTGGTGGCCCTGAAGGACGTGGATCTTCTTCCTGGGGATGGACTGCCAAGAACGGACGTGAGTTCGGTATCATTGGCCAGTTCAGCGGTGCTGCCTTCATTGAGGTCACCAAGAAGGGCAAGATCGAGTACCTTGGCCGTTTGCCCGCTCAGGACCCCATCGGTTCGCGATGGCGTGAGATCCGAGTCCTGAACGACTACGTTATCATCGGCTCGGAAGCCGTTGGCCACAACGTTCAGGTCTTCGACCTGAACAAGCTCTTGACTCTTGACCCCAAGAACCCCAAGGTCTTTGACACCCAGAAGGACCTTACCGGTCTCTTCAGCGACACCCTCCCCATCGGTCGCACCCACAACATCGTCATCGACTGGGACAACGAGTACGCCATTGCTGTCGGCGCTCAGCCCCGTAACCAGACCTGCGGCGCCGGTCTCCAGTACATTGACCTCAAGGACCCCACCAAGCCCTCCACCCCCGGCTGTGCCAGCCAGGACGGCTACGTCCACGACGCCCAGTGCGTCACATACAACGGCCCTGACCGCCGTTTCCGCGGCCGCAACATCTGCATTGGCTACAACGAGGACACTGTCACCATCTACGACTCGACCTCCAAGGACGGCAAGCCCGCCTCCGAAGTTCTCTCCAAGCTCACCTACCCCGGCGCCTCGTACGTGCACCAGGGCTGGTGGACCGAGCGCAACTGGCACCAATACATCCTCTTTAACGACGAGCTCGACGAGCAGAACAAGGCCGGTCCCGCCGCTTCGGGCCGCCCGGTAACTCACATCGCCGACCTCACAGACCTCAAGAACCCCAAGTACACCGGCCACTTCTTCGCCACAGACAAGAAGGGCATCGACCACAACCTCTACATCGTCGACGGCCTCGCCTACCAATCCAACTACGGCAACGGCATCTGGGTCCACGACGTCCGCTCCATCAAGAAAGATCCCACCGGCGCCGGCGTCACCGTCGAAGCCTTCTTCGACATCTACCCCGAGGACGACGCGGGCGAGGGCACAGTCGCGTTCGTGGGTACATGGTCTCACTTCTTGTTCCCGTCTGGGTACATCCTTGTCAACACTATTGAGCGCGGTGTGTTCATTGTCAAGATCGACAAGGGCCGCGGCGGTGGTAAGGGACCGGGTTTCGGCGGAAAGAGCAAGGGGGGGAAGAGGAGTGTTTACTAATTAAAAGTGCAAAAATGGGGGATGAATATGGAACGATAGGATGTAATGTTGAATGACATATTAATGATCTAAACTGAACTGATTGATGTGACATCTATGCAAAGTTCTGCGTCGGGACGTCCGTTTTGCATAATTCACTCCAGGAGCGTACGAGGAGCGATGGTGAGGAATGGTAGCAAGGAAGTCTTTTTCAAGAGACATGCTTCCCAGACCGTGCTCATCCATGAATAACCCCTAGAATACCGTAACACATAAACCTTCAGGGTCATTCAACAGTGTGACGCTCGCTAGCTATAACGTGAGAAGGGTGTGAAGTAGAACTGCAGCGTGGCAGCGAAGACTTATTCAAGTACCTTTTGCATTTTTCAATCTCCCCCAACCCAAAAAAAAAAAAATTCACAACGCCAAACATGAGGTATCATAGCATATATCCACCACCCTAATCAAACAACGACTACAAAAACAACAGGCACAATCATCATGTACTAACAACAGAAGACACGCGTCTCCACGAAGAAGAAACAATTTTCAACCCACGAATCGAGACAAAGCGCTTACGCGCCATCTGCGTCACCGCTGCGACCTCCGTTTCTCGTCTCGGCGGCGCCGTAGTTCTTAGATCGCCCGGTGATGTCCTGCCATGTAGCGCCGAACCTGCGGCCGGTGCTGGCAAGCAGACCCTCTTCCTCTTCCTCCTCAAGATCGCGGTCGAGCTGCTCCTGGTCGAGTTTCGGGACGCGGAAGAGGGTCGTGAGGAAGACGACGAGGTAGACGGCTAGGAAGGCGAATTGGGCCCAGAACATGACGATGCCGAAGAAGGGGAAGTTGATGGTGACGCGGTTGATGAAGGTGCTGAGGACTGAGGGTGTGCAGACGTCTTGCGCGACGGGGTTGTCGGCTAGCTCGGAACAGGGCTTGATGGCCTCTGTGTGCTCAGAGCAGTCGGGTTGGTCGCCCTTGTGGTTCACCGGGAGGTCGCAGTAGGTCTGCGGGCCAAAGGTGGCGTACTGGGGCGCAACGACCATGGCAACGGAGTAGTTGATGGCCAGAACGATGAGAGTGAGAAGTACAGTAGCCATGAGCAGGGCTTGGGGGGAGGTGTGGCCCTTGCGGATCTTGAAGATGGTGAGCCAGAGGAAGCGGATGCCGGCTGTGGCGATACCGACGACAGAGGCGGAGAAGAGGAAGAGAGTGAGGAGCAGGAACAGGACGTAGTCGATGGGGAAGACCTTGGAGGACTTGACAAGAATCCAGTTCAACGGCTGGAAGATGTTGATCTGGGCGAGAATGTAGCCGCAGTGGGCGCCGCAGATGGAGTTCTTGGCCTTGTCGATGCCGGTGATGAGCATACTGGTGAAGATGAAAAGAGCGAATACCATCAGGATCAGTCCACCGAGAAGCTTGAGAGGACGGAAGATGGCCTCAATCTTGAGCCAGGTCTTGACGATGAAGTGTCGGTCCTCGCCGCTAGACTCGGCAGCCAGACGCTCGCGGCGGATGAGGGTGCGCTCCTCGCGGTTGAGAGCCTCCAGTTCACGCCTGTCCCGAGCATCGAGGCCGTTCTGGCGACCCTCGGCGCGGCCTTCGAGCTGCCTCTGGCGCTCGCGGTTGGCCTCAAGCTGCGAAGCGGTGTTGGCAGCGAGGGTGGGTGCGGAGATGGAGGGTGCGGACTTGATCATGGCGACGGGGAGGAGGGCCATGCCAGCGCCGGTGTAGAGGACGAAGAGGATGGTTCCAATCGTCATGAGGAGTCCGAGGGCAAAGGAAAGTGCACGCTCGCCATCTGACAAGATTAGTGTTTGAAAGTACTGTGACGGGGGTGTGGCTTACGGTTCTCGGCGAGCAGGTGCTTGAAGAAGTCGAGGTCCAGATCCTTGTCGTGCTTTGCCTGCTTGGCGAAGGGAACGAAGAAGCCGACGAGGAAGATGATGACGACGAAGACGAGGAAGGCAATGGTGTACTTCAGGGCGCCCAAGATGCGCTGTCCTACCGTCTGTTCGCCATGCTCAGCAGCGTCTTCGTCGTACTCCTCGTGGTAGAAGTAGGTGAAGGGAACGACGAGCAGGCAGAGAACGGCATCGAGCGAGTAGAGCAGGTAGTAGACAATCTGCAGGGTGTGCGTGATGTCGTGGACTTTCTCGGGAGTAGCCCAGTCCTTCTTGCGGCCTAAGCTGGAGCGGCTGGTGGACGAAACGAGGGCGACGTCGACAGGAATGAGGAGCACAGTCGCGAGCAGGGCGAGGGTGGTGAAGATGCACACGATGGTGACCGAGGCAGCGCGGTCGCGGGGTGTCTGGTAGACGAAGACGAAGACGGAGGCTATGGCCAGCAGGAGGGCGATCGCAACGGCGTAGGCGACCCAGATGAGGCTGGTTTGGATGAGCGCCATGGTGCTGCGGCGTCAATGGCAGTGCAGTGTGTGGTGCGTCAATGGCAGTGCAGTGTGTAGTGCGTCAATGACAGTTCCGCGTGGTGTAAGACAAGGTGCACAGGCCTGCGACTGCGACGGTGAACTGTGACGGCGCTTTGGCTGCGGCCTTGTTCTGCGGAGAGGCAGGATGACGTTCTTAGCTCTGCAGGGCCGCGGGATCGACAGCCGCGCGCATCAGAGCTCCAACAACGCGCTAGTAGACATGGCTTGGCGGCAGCTTCGATGCGACACGACCACATCGCGACTCCCCGTACTCGCCGTCTACACTTCTGGGTGCAGCAGGACGAGGGACATAGCGCCTCACGCCTCCAATGCAATGCTACACTGAGCTGGCGCCGCCGACGGCCGTCAGCCATGCCGTCACCCTGCCGTTTGTGTCGGCGCGCGCGACCAACCTCGTCGTCGCGAAGAACTCGCTGCTGCAGGTCTTCGAGCTGCGCTCCACCGTCACCGAGGTGAAGCCCGGCGAGGACGGCGCCGAGCATGCCGCCGCGAACCTCGACACCGAGGCCGCCGACGTGCAGGTGCAGCGCACCGAGAACACGTCCAAGCTGGTGCTGCTGGGCGAGTTCCCCCTCGCCGGCACCGTCATCTCGCTCGCGCGCATCAAGGCGCTCAACACAAAGTCAAAGGCGGAGGCGCTGCTGGTCGCGTTCAGGGACGCAAAGCTGAGCTTGGTGGAGTGGGACCCGGAGAGCTACAACCTCCATACAATATCAATACACTACTATGAGAACCCCGACTTGCCTGGCCTTGCCCCGTGGACTGCTGAGCTGAAAGACACGCACAACTTCCTCACCGCCGACCCCAGCCACAGATGCGCCGCCCTCAAGTTCGGCGCCCACAACCTCGCCATTCTGCCCTTCCGCCAGCGCGACCTGGCCGAGGACGACTACGACTCGGACGACGAGAGGAAGAACAAGGACCCAGCCAGCACCGACCCCGAGCACGCCACCCCCTACTCGAGCTCCTTCGTGCTGCCCCTCACCAACCTCGACCCCACCCTCACCCACCCCGTCCACCTCGCCTTCCTGCACGAGTACCGCGAGCCCACCTTTGGCGTCATTGCCGCCTCGCAAGCCACCGCCCCGTCGCTGCTCGCCTACCGCAAGGACATCCTCACCTACACCGTCTTCACCCTCGATCTCGAACACAAGGCCTCCACCACCCTGCTGTCGGTCACGGGCCTGCCCTACGATGTCAACCGGGTAGTGCCCCTGCCGCACCCCATTGGCGGAGCTCTGCTGGTTGGAGGGAACGAAGTCATACACGTAGACCAAGCCGGCAAGACGAATGGCGTTGCTGTGAACGAGTTCGCCAAGGTCTGCTCATCTTTCCCACTAAGTGATCAGTCTGATCTGGCACTGCGTCTCGAGGGCTGCACCATCGAGCTGTTGTCCCAGGAGACTGGCGATGTCCTCTTTGTGCTGAACAATGGACGACTGCTGATCTTGACCTTCACCCTGGACGGACGCACAGTATCTGGAATGACTGTGCAGCCTGTTGACGAGGAGCATGGCGGTCACGTTCTCAAAATAGGCGCTTCGTGCGCTACGAGCTTAGGCCGAGGACGTTTGTTTGTTGGCAGCGAGGATGGCGAGTCTGCACTGCTGGGCTGGACAGGCACCGCAAACCAACTACGACGAAAGCAGTCAGACGCCGGCCTCGACCAGGACGAGGACATGTCTGACACGGAAGACGACGTGGACGATCTGGACGATGATCTCTACAACGACACAGCGCCAGCTGTGAAGAAGATCACATCGGCTGCAGCAGAGCCATCAGCACCTGGGTCTTACACATTCAGGATACACGACATTCTGCCGAGCATAGCCCCCATCAACGAAGTTGTCCTGCATCCTGGCAAAGACACAGACTCACTCAACAAAGGCGAAATTGTAGCATCCACTGGCCGGGGTGCTGCAGGCGCCATCACCATCCTGAACCGTGAATTGCACCCCGTTAAGCTGGCGCAGACTGAGCTGGAGTCGGCGAAGGGCTTATGGGCTGTACACGCCAAGAAGGCCGTACCTCAGGGCGTCTCTGCTGCGTTTGGCGAAGACACTGAAGCCAACATGTCGTCTGATGTCGACTACGACCAGTACTTGGTGGTATGTCGAGCTGGTGAGGATGGTAATGAGATTACCACTGTGTACGAAGTGAACGGAAACGAGCTCACTGCTACCGACAAGGGCGACTTCGAGCGCGAGGAGGGGTCAACTTTAAGTGTCGGTGTGCTTGCACGCGGCACCAAAGTGGTGCAGGTCATGCGCACCGAGGTTCGAACCTACGACTCTGGTAAGCTACCACATCAAAGCCAGTGAACAATTATTGACAAAACTCAGAACTCAACATGGACCAGATTCTTCCTATGGAAGACGAAGAGAGTGGCGATGAACTCCGCATCATCAACGCGAGCTTCGCCGACCCGTACTTGCTGATCCTGCGTGAGGACTCTAGCGTCAAGATTTTCAAAGCCAGCGGCGATGGCGAACTGGAAGATGTCGAGGCCACTGGGCTGTCTTCGACCAAGTGGCTGTCAGCATCGCTCTTCAGGTCGTCTACGTTCACCGAGGTTTTCGCCTTCCTGTTGACACCAGAAGGCGGCCTTCACGTATTCGCCATGTCGGAGCTTGAGAAGCCGAGCTACGTCGCAGAAGGCCTTGGTTTCTTGCCGCCTGTGCTGACTGTAGATTATGTGCCTCGTCGCAGTGCAGCCAAAGCTACCATCACCGAAATCCTCGCCGCTGATCTTGGCGACGCCACCACAAGGTCACCGCATCTTATCGTAAGTCTCTATAAGCAAACTCGAGACGCTCGCTAATCCGCTAGATTCGAACCTCCAACGACGACCTCGTCATCTACAAAGCCTTCCATGCGCCAGCACGATCTTCAACCGAGCTGTGGACAAAGAACCTCAGATGGGTCAAGTTGTCTCAACAACACGTTCCCAGATTCTCCGAAGAGGTAGACGACGCCTCGGAGGAAGTCAAGATCGAAAGCACCCTCCTTGCACTGGACAACATCTGCGGCTACAGCACTGTCTTCCAGCGCGGATCGTCACCAGCGTTCATCTTCAAAGAATCATCAAGTGCGCCTCGTGTCATTGGAATGAGCGGCAAGGCTGTCAAGGGCCTAACGCGCTTCCACACTTCGTCGTGCCAACGTGGCTTTGCATATCTAGACACCACTGGCACTCTCCGCATCTCTCAGTTGCCCACACAGACACATTTTGGACACCTTGGCTGGGCTACACGGCAGCTGCCATTTGGTTCCGAGGTGCAAACCTTCACTTACCATCCGAAAGGGCTCTACATCGTAGGTACAGGGCATCTTGAAGAATTTGCTCTTAATCCCGACGACACATACCATGAAGCGCTGCCAAAAGAAGACACCGCATTCAAGCCACATGTCGAGCGTGGTGTATTGAAAGTGATTGACGAGAAGACATGGACAGAGATTGACAGCCACATACTCGACCCACAAGAAGTTGTGTTGTGCATCAAGACCCTCAATCTGGAAGTGTCAGAAACCACCCACCAACGCAAAGACCTCATCGCCGTGGGAACATCCATTGTCCACGGTGAAGACCTCGCAACGAAGGGAAACATCCGCATTTTTGAAGTGATCAATGTCGTCCCTGATCCGGAGCGACCAGAAACAAACAAACGCTTGAAGCTTATTGTGAAGGACGAGGTCAAGGGTGCAGTGTCCGCCGTCTCGGAGCTCGGCACCCAGGGCTTCCTCATCATGGCACAGGGCCAGAAATGTATGGTGAGAGGTCTGAAGGAGGACGGCACCCTCCTGCCAGTCGCTTTCATGGATATGCAGTGCTACGTCACCACACTGAAGAATTTACCCAATACTGGTATGCTCCTGATGGGTGACGCGTTCAAGGGCGTTTGGTTCACTGGCTACACTGTAAGTCGGTTCAAAATGATTCAAGCGAAAGTGCTGACACATGGAACAGGAAGAGCCATACAAGATGATGCTCTTCGGCCGCAGCAAACACCACCTCGAATGCATCGCAACCGAATTTCTTCCCTTCGAAGAACAACTCCACATCATCGTCGCAGACGCAGACATGAACCTACAAGTCCTCCAATACGACCCCGAGAGTACGTCTCCCACCCATCACCCACCATAATACATCCCACCATACTAATCCTTACAACAGACCCCAAATCCGCAGGCGGAAGCCGCCTCCTCCACAAATCCACCTTCCACACCGCCCACTTCCCCACCTCGCTCACCCTCCTCACCTCCTCCCTCAAAATGCCCGCAACCTCTGAATTCGGCACCGCAACCCCTTACGACGAGGATGTCGACATGGAATCCCCCCCATCCGAACAAACCATCCATCAAATCCTACACACTACACAATCCGGCACCATCGCCCTCATCACGCCCCTCTCCGAATCCAACTACCGCCGTCTCTCCGGGCTAAGTGCCTTCCTGGCTAACGCGCTGGACGCCGCGTGCGGACTTAATCCCAAGGCTTTCCGCGCGAGTGATGATGAGGAGGGCGGGTGGGATGCTGGCGGTGTGGGGCGCGGGATGGTGGATGGGAATTTGCTTATGCGATGGGGTGAGTTGGGCGAATGGAAGAGGAGAGAGGGGTTGAGTAAGGTTGGGGCTGATGAGTGGGTGTTTTGGGGGGAGAGGGAGGTGCTTGGTGGGTGGGGTGTGTTTGGTGGGAGGGGGAGGTGAATTGTACAGGAAGTAGGTGATGGTGTAGTGTAAGGTAGTGTCTAGCGATTGTGGGGTGTTTGATCGAGGAAATAAAGTGGTCTTTCCTCTCTTCTCTTCTCGTTTCTTTGCTTTCATTTTGCGACTGATGCGCTGTGTGTGATACACTTCTCCACCATGTCTCCTACCTCTTGGCATCCACTTCGAACAAACACCCCCACTCCAAACCTCCCTCGCACCCTCGTATATTCCCAAACCAGTCTCAACCCTATCCCACATTCCCTACCCACCGCGCCTATCCAAAAGCAGCCTCTCTGCACTGAATCAAAACACGGACCAACCTATCGCCTATACTAGAGCTAGCACATCATCCACCCTACTTTCCCAACAAATATAAAGTATACTACTTCACGATCGTCACCTAACTTTCCAGCCATTTTTCCTACACATATATTATAGATGTTGTAGACTCGCCGCCTTTGTAGACCCTGCCGTACCGTACCCTATCCTACTATTAAACCGTGAATTATTCTAACCCGTGAATAATACTCAAACTACAAAATCTACAAATTTAACTTCTAAATCACCTCATCCTGAAACTCTGATTATCCACAATAAAAACACATCTACAGCCCTACTCGATGGCTGTAAGGGCGTACCGATATCGCGTTAGCTTGCTACGGTGAAATGCGCGGCTCGAAGCTGTGTTAACTTTATTTGGGGGAAGGGGGGTATGGCTGGGAAGGGAGTAGAGGTGAAGTTAGATATACCTCGGAGCTTGACATGCTGATTGATTCCAGGGTACTAAAGTGGTGGATAGGAAGAGGAAGAGGAAGCTAGGAGGTAGTAGTAGGATAGAAAGGAAGGATGGGTGGAGGAGGGCTGGTTATTTAACTAATCGAGTAAGATGAGGGGAGGGGAGGGGAGGGGAGGGGAGGTAGAAGGGAAGGGAAATGAAATGAACTAACCAATAATATAAATTCATCAACATATCGAGGCAAATAAATCCAAGGTTCACACACACATACATATCTTCACGGGAACCACCGAGACTGGATGGAAGTAGATGCAGAGACATAATATCATTCAATATCTCGCTGTACGAACAGCCCGTGCAATCGCACGATCGTAACCAACTTTCTGACAGACTGGTGTATATGTACAAAGGAGACGGGTATTTGACATTTGACACGGCACATGCACGTATGCAGACGATGCGAGCGCAGACAATGCTAGCAGCACAGCGATGCGGAAAAAGCGTAACAAGCGCAGACCAGAAAAGCAAGAAGAAGATGAAGTATCCAACCGATTCCGAATATAAAAATCGGGGGATATCCAAGAAAGTGTGCCCAGAAATAAAACTAGCGCCGGTCATGATAACGTCGCTTTTTACGCGGAAAAATTCAAAGTCAAGCCGAAGCTGATGCAAATCCAAATCCAAATCCAAAAGAACCGCGGGATGCCGCCAAACGAAAAAACTAATTGAAAAGAAGGCATGTGATGCGAGAAAGGAAGGAAAGGGTATATATCCAACAAGACGAACTGCAAAGCGCCACTGCAATGCAACACAATGCATACAAGCAACGCAATCACTCAGTTTCCAACAACTGCCTGATCTTCTCGTAAAAACTCGCCGGATACTGGCGAATCTCATCGTCCGTGGGGGCAGCCTTATTCGGATCGCGGAAGCGGTCTGCAACTCTTTGAATAATCTGGCCTAGCAGCTCCTGCGGGATGCGCAGGTCCTCGCCGCCGTCGGGGTACAAGAAGACGTCGCGGTCGTCGAGGAGTTGGGCGACGGTGGGGCGGCGCTTGGCGTCGCGGTTGAGACAGCGTTTGAGTGTTGCTTTGAGGCCGGCTGGGACGCGGACGTCGCCGACGCCGAGGTCGGGGAATTGGATTTCGTATTGTCTGTTTACGATGGCGAGGACGCGGGCCATTTGGTTGGCGATGTGGGCGAAGGGGGGGCGGCCGTAGACCATTTGGTAGAGGATGCATCCGAGAGACCAGACGTCGGATGGTTTGCCTAGTGCCATGTCTTTGGAGCCGTTTCCGTTGGAGAGTTGCCCCTGTGCGCCTCCCGCGCTGTCCTCCAGACTCTCGGGGGACATGTAGTTGGGCGTACCGATGTGGGAATCACGGTGGACGTTGACCGTGTGGTCAGTCTCAATGGCGTTTGCGATGCCGAAGTCGATGAGTTTGAGCCGGCCTGAGACAAGGAGGAAGTTGGCGGGCTTGAGATCGGAGTGGACAATGTCGTGGGCGTGGACGGCGCCCACGCATTCAAGCATTTCCTTCCAGTAGAAGCGGGTGAAGGAGAGGTCCAGCGTGCCGGGGAGGGAAGAGTCCGTGGGATCGAGTTTCATCCGGATTATGCGGGCGAGGTCAGACTCGCCAATCTCCATGAGCTGTGACAGTTATTAGTAAGGAACATTCATGTTATTGCAGGTACATACCACGCTGAGGATCTGCCGTTGCTCGTCCACCTCCCAATCATAGAGGCGGACGACTCGTTCGACATTCTTGAGCTTCTGGAGGAGGTCAATCTCGCCCTTGTAGCCCCGTACGGCTGCCTCATCGGCATCTTCAAGCTTCACCCTCTTCAGAGCAAGCAGCTTGAAGTTCTCCGCCATGACACGGTACACGGCTGAACTACCTCCTCTTCCTATCCGGTCCATCTGGGAGTAATGCTTCCCGTTTACAGATAATGTGCTCCTCTTCTTGCGTTCTCTTTGCTTGGTGGCAGTTGCTGCACCGGCTGCAGCAGTGGCGGTCTCCAGGACGGACATCTTGGGAGGCGGTGGTGGTGCTGGTCTCCGGGGCGTATTTGCGTCTCTCGATTGTAAAGGCATTGGCTTTTCTTGCGTTTGTGGCGCAGGTGACTGGTGTCTCTGGAGTGGCGATTGATGATGCGCAGGGTGTGCTTGATGCTCGTCTCTGACCTTCATAACAGAATCCGTCATCTTGAGAACAGAGTCGGGCACATTCGGATGTTCCGCCTTTACTTTCACAACCGAAGCAGGGAGATTCTCTTGGTCCTGCGATGGTGTGTGCTCTTCTTCGCTTTGAGGGGTCCTTCGAAACCTGCGCATGGGCGCGCCACGCAGTGGTACTCGTTTGATGCGCAGACTCGGCGCAGGTGTGACGGAGTCGTGCTGGGCGCGCTCAGGTGTGTTGGAGGCTGATCCACGCGAAATCTTCAACTTTGGCTTCCTCTTCTCTGGTGACATGACATCGTTCTGGGCAAGCAGCGCAGTCGTCAAGGCGCTAAGCTTCATGGGTTGCGGGATCTCGTCGTCTGAGCTGTCGCCAATGTCGATGTTCTGCATCATGGGCGCATTGGCCGAGAAGCCTTGCGATTCGCCCAACACAGACATGGGCGAATCTCTGCGCACGCGGGTCGAGGACTGCACGCGCATGCGTCCGTAGGAGCCCATGGGGGTGGGGGACGCGGTAGCCATTGCGAGCGGTGAGTCGGGCGCGTCGCTATATAGTGGGCGGAGAGGCTGTCTGGCTAGCGAATGTTTGCTGTAGTATTAGTTGCGCATACATAAGGCCCGGAGGGAGGCGGCTGCTCGCTGTAGGGATGCTGGCGGTGGGTTGAGTTGTGAGGTTGTGGGCGCGCGACGGATGTGGAGTTCGTGTGTCGTCGTTGCCCGGGTGATGGCCGTGTAAACACGCGTAGTCTGGACCGCTGCACAATTATGTCATGCCTTTTTGTTCAGCTGCAATTGACTTGTAGATTTCAGGTTGCATTTTCTCTTCGTCTCGTCGCTTGTGGGACGTTTACGGCATCCTATCGAGCCATGTGATATACAACAGTACAAACAACATCCAACAATCGTCTATGCAAATACGCCGCCGTATCCTTGCAACCCTTCAACGCCTGCTATGCAATTCAAATCATAGTTTTGATGGTACAATCGACGGCTCTTCCAATACAACGGCGATGACGGCAGCAATATCATCTGGCTTGCCGCCGTGCCAGTTCTCGCCGGGGTAGTACTTTTGTACTTCTTTGGCAAAGGGTCCGTCGCGGCGGGTATTGAGCCCGGTATCTTTGGCTTCTTTTGCGATTGCAGTAGCGACTATGGCCTGCAAAGACTTGCTATCTGCCCTGCGGCCGGTGCTAGCTTGCACGAGCTTCGCCAGGTTGTGTCCCACCTCGATCGCGCCGTTCTTCTCCACCCAGGCACCAGCAGCCACCATCTGCTTGCTGACGATGCTGAGCGCGTTCTGCGGGCTGAGGTTGTCCCATACGCCGTCGGTCGCAAAGACCAGGACGTCTCCGTGGCGGACTTTGTGGTGCGTGACACTGGACTCTTTGGGCAGGTCGGAAAGTGTGGATGGACCACCAAAGACAGCCATCTGTACGAGCATGCGGTGCGGGGTCTTGGATAGCTGGTAGGGGGTGTTGAAGGCGTGGGTCTGGGGTTGGGTGAAGTGTCGCACCGCATTCAGACCCAGGTGCATGAAGCCGGAGTCGCCCAAATTGGCAACCTCGACGTTGCCATCTGGCTCGGCGACTGCCAGACATGCGGTGCTGCCGCCGCCCTCAATGCTGTCGTCCTCGGTGACCTCGTCGTACGCGACTTGCAGCAGCTCCTTGGGGTGCAGTGCTGTCGTGTTGAAGCCGTGGGGAAAGGAGCGAGCGGCGCACGTCATGTACTCGCACAGGCCGTGGGAGAAGTCGGCGGGGTCCAATCCAGACTCGACCCACCCTCCCACGCCGTCTGCTACACCAAATGTCGTGGTCTTGGTGTCGCCAACCTGGCTGAAGAAGAGGGCATCCTGGCCACTGCGCAACCGCCGTCGCTTATCGATGCTCTCTTTGCACTCCCTCCAGTCCTCGTGGCGCTTTGTGGGGTCGTGCAGCGGGTTCGTGAAGAGGTTCTGCTGTGCATTGAAGCGGTCCTGCTTGGCCGAGTAGGATGCGGCGACGTGGTAGGAGAATTGGGGCGCGCTGCTCGCGGGGTGGGTGCTCGAGCTGAAGGCGCGCAGGCTGGCTGGGTTCGGCGTCGTGTCCTTGTGCAGCGGGCAGGTCGGGAGCGCGGAGGGGGGCTGCGCGCGGTGTGTGTGGAGGCCTGCGGTGCGCGTCGAGTGCGCGGGCGCAACCATGGTGGTCGCAGAGAGGGCGACGAGGAACAGGCCAGATGCGGCGCGGCGGGAGGGCAGTCGAGCCATGTGCGCGGCACTGGTCATCGCATACGACATGGCCGCGGCCCAGGCCTTTCAGTCAGGCGTCAGTCGGAGTCGGGGAGGTGGGAGGGAGGGTGTTGGTCTGGCAATGCGCATACTGGCGGCGCAATGTCCATGCGACCAGGAGCGACGGTATGAACAAACTTCTGGGCTAGGGAACACGCGCCGATCCGGCTAGTCGAGCGAGACTTACAGTAATCAGCTTCATAGCACGCCACACGCAGCAATTGGGGGCAGCAGCACTCGGTCAGACGCTCAGCAAGCAGACAGGACGCTGCACTCGAGATGTCGACATGTGTCCCCCGACTGCTCCTGTCGCGACTACTGCAGCGCGTTACAGGCCCAGCGTCGGGCGAATGACATAGCCGGCGCTAGCAGCCCTACCGCGCTGCGGCCTGGGGATCTTCTTTTCGCGCGCAGCTCCAGCTCCATCCCACTTGCGCCCCGCAGCACCAGCGAGGGCCCGTCAGTCAGCATGAACATGCACCCGGCGCGGCAGGCCTATGTCGAGGAGGAGAATGGCCCGGACGCGGCCATGGACGGCATCGACTATGCCAGCGTTCGTGCGTCTCCATACTTCCCTACTACAAGAGCATGCAGGCTAACCAGCGCAGCCCTGGACCGCAACCATGCCATGCCCGGCGGCGGAGGCAGCGAGATGGCTTCAGACCTCCTCGCCGAGTTCGAGCGCAAGAAGCGCGCCGCCAACCTGATCGTGCCGACCGCCGACCGCGACGTCAAGCTGCGCCTCCGCTCGCTGAGGGAGCCCATCACCCTGTTCGGCGAGGGTCCCGCAGACAGGCGCGACCGACTACGTGCACTGCTGGCAGACGTAGCCGAAGCAGGAGGGGAAGACGCAGAGGATGTCGTCATGGAGGAGGCAGAGGCGCCTGGAGACGAGCAGGAGGAGTTCTACACCCAGGGCACCCAGTCACTGTTGGATGCGCGAAGAGACATGGCAAAGTACTCTCTCCCACGCGCCAAGCAGCGCATTGCATACCAGCGCCAGGAGGCTACAATACCACTAAAGGCCCACGTCGAGCACCGCAATAAGATTAAAGATAGACTCAAGGGCTTCGAACTATACGGATCGCAGACCGCCGACCGACCTGTCAGCATTGTACGCGCCTCCCCCAACGGCCAATATGTCGCCTACGGTACATGGGGTGGCAAGGTAGCCCTGCTGGAAATTCCGAGTCTGGAGCAGAAGAAGGCATATCGAGGAGGACACACGGAGCGAACCACTGGCATAGACTGGGTGCCCGGCGCGACATTGCCAGGCAGCACCGTATCATCGGGAGGCGTCAATTTCGCATCTGGTGGAGCAGGAGGAAAGGTGCAGCTCTGGTCACTCGACGACGACAAGCCACTGCGCACACTGGAAGGCCACACCGAACGTGTCTGCCGCCTGGCTTTCCACCCGTCTGGACGCTACCTCGCCTCGGCGTCTGACGACACGACATGGCGTCTATGGAACGTGGAGACAGGGCAAGAGTTGCTTACACAAGAAGGCCATTCGAAAGAGGTGTACACAGTCAGCTTCAATCAGGACGGATCTCTTGTCGCGAGTGCTGGACTCGACAGTATTGGCCGCGTCTGGGATGTGCGCACAGGTCGTGTCATCTACATGCTAGAAAGCCATATCAAGCCCATCTACGCTCTAAACTGGGGAGTAGATGGCCATCGTCTGCTCTCAGGCTCAGGCGACGGCTTCATGAAATGTTGGGACGTACGAGCCATGCGAGAAACGAACTCGATCGCCGCCAACACAGGAGGTGTCACCGACCTGCGATGGTATCAAGGGACGGATGGACCGGCGAGCGGAATGCCGCTGCAACAGAACGAGGAGGGCGAGCTTATTCCCAAAAAGGCATCGACATTCGTCATCTCTTCTGGCTTCGACAAGAATATCCAAATCTTCTCAGCAGATGATTGGGCGCACTGCAAGACACTGCAAGGTCATTCTGGCCCAGTCTTCAGTACGGACGTGACCAGCGACGCTGCCTGGATCGTCAGTGGAGGAAAGGACCGGACAGTCAAGCTGTGGTCGAGGGAGGACAACGAGGGGATATGAGACATTGAGCCAGAAGCGAGTCATCAGAAACCACTTTCAGCGAGCGACCGTCAGAAAGAATACACCGCGCCGTGTAGTCGGGAATTGGAAGTCTACGACAGGGTGAAGCAAGGTAAGCTCCCTCCAACAAGGCTACAATTGCAGATGTTGAGCAGAGAATGTCACATCGTCCAAACAAGCCATCACTTCGCACAAACAAAGTCGCAATCAACAGTCTGTCAATGGGCTTCCCTCAAGCACTGCGTGCAGTCACACCTCGCCTTCGAACCTCTCTGTTCGTCTCTTGCACTTTACAGCTTACATTCATCACTTCCACCCATCACCGTTTTGCGCTGCACGCATCGGCCGTCATACCTGCAAAGCCCACGTGCGCATCATTCTCAGACCATTCCTTGCACCCCGTCACACCAAACGGTCCCACGCTGCCCTTCTTGCCTCGCGCCGTCCCGTCTGGAGCCTGTCTCGGCTGCTCCCACTTGTATGAAACATACATCCAGCAAGGGCGCCGACTCCACACCCGGATCCATTGACGTGCAGGTCTCAAACATTCAACAATGGCATGACTGCAATCTTGGACGCTCTTGGATTCTCTTCACCGCAACTCTACATTCGTAAGACTCACATGCGCAAGAATTTTAAGTTCAGAGGATTCAAGTTGCGATAGGGAGACGCGCTCAGAATGGCATCGAGCTTCGTGGATGCATCGGTCGACACTGCGTATCTGAAACTTTGTACACCGCAACAAACAAAAACAGCAGTTGAAGCGTCGCATCGCGTCGCGTGTCTACTGCAATGAATGAATGGGAAAGCGCAGCGCTTCCGCCTGTGGGTAGGCCGATCCACTTGGCGACACGATACCTTCGCGTCGCGTCACTCGCTTCACGCAAATCCGACTCGTAAACAACAAGACTCAATAACATGTGTATACGCACCGACGCCGCGCTTGCCGTCATCGCCCGGCGCTGCGAGCGCTTTGGCCGCTGCTCATCTCATCTTGCAAATCCTCCGGTCCCAGACTTTGACGTTGGGCAGGTTTTTCTGCCGCCGGGCCTGTCCTTGCTCTCATCCTGTCAACAAGGTATGAAGCAAGGGTCCTCAGCCCTACGAATCCGGCCGGGGAAAAAAAACCAAAAGCGTGACTCACGACCCTTTGTTTACGTCTTGCGCCAAGGCGTCAACATCGCCGGTTGCTGTCCCGAGCACTGCTACTACTGCACATCCGCTTGCGCCGCGGACAAGATTCTGGATTCCAGAAGCTGTGGGTGTGACTGGTCGGTGCGAGCGGGAAGTGGGTTCTCTCGTACACACCGCTGCAGCCTCACTTTACAGACGTGCATGCGGCATTCGCGAATGAGGGAGCGCCCCCAAGCTCGAAGGTTTGAGAAGAGAGAAGAAAGAAATGAAATTGCAGCCCAATCTCCAGGGCGCGCTTCAGGCATGAAAAAAAAAGCGTCGGAGCGTAGCATAGCATGGACGAGGAGTTATTTTGAGATCGGTGAGAAGATGAGAAATGACGCCGGTCAATGTCGGACTGCGTTTGAAGTGCAATGGCAGAAGAGCACAAATCAGGTTGTCATTGGCGTGAGGCAGATCCTGCAACAAGTGCCGTGTAGGGCTGGCCCTTGATATACCGCCATCCATGTGTGCTATAGGGTACGCGTACGCGCCGTGGGGAAAAGTGTACTGGCCCTGTCCATCAAGTACCATAGAAGTAGGCAGTAGTCGACCAAGATCAACGGCACGGCCAACGGCGATCTAGAGATCCAGACGAAATACCCCTACGATCACTTCGCGGCCAGGGTAAAAGCAGCGCCGCTGCAATTGCCCGACTCGGGTCGCCTAGCATGATCTGACGGTGGCTGAGGGCTGCGACTGCAAAGCACTTTGTACGCTCGTGGCGTTTGCATTGCTGCTTACGGCCGCTCGGCTGCCGCGCTGTGCGACGCGATCTGGCGCATCTGGGGGAAGCCGATGAGAGCAGGGTGATTGTACATGTCTTGGATGGGGGGGAAGGAATCGGTGGTACAAACACCCCCAGCAAGCGAGCGAGCAAGCGTTTGATACCTCCGAGAACAGTATTGTCAACGACATGAATCACGGTTTGCAATAATAAGCAGCGAAATCCCTCTACAATGCACCCAAAAATGCAACGCCCCGGCCAATGACCCGCCCCGGATCGCAGCAGTGCGTAATCCAGCCTGTCGGTAGACGCTCGGGTAAATAGGTGGGAGGTTTGAGGCTTCACGAACGGCATGCAGTGTTTGCGTCGGCGGGGTCCCAGAGCAGTCAAGGCCCAGCGCGACGGATTGCCCAAGGTCGGCAAGGCATACCAACGGGCGATGGTGCGCCTCAGCACGATAATGAGCGCGAACACAAAAGTACAGGAATGGATGTCTGGATTCCCAGAATAGACAGGGACAGTCGCTGCAGATGGCGGGCGGTGAGATGACTCGCGCGGGTGGCCAGAGGGATGATGACAGCATTGGCCAGGGCGGGCGATGGCGAGCAAGGTGACCCTCTGCACGGTACGGCGAGAGGAGAATAAACTTGGACGCAGCGTGGAAAGTTGGAAGTGCGTCGGCTGATGTGACGGGCTGGATGGTGGTGGGTGAAGGAGAGGGCGTCGGAGAAAGGCGGGCCGTGTCACGTCTCATGCGCTCCGGACTCATGATTACACAGAGCCCGCCACTGCAAGTCACGTCTACATGTCGACGGCGCACACGGCGGGAGAGCAGCCACGGCGCAGTCTGGAAACGCACGTCGTCTTGACTCAGTCTTGTCTGCATCTGGCAGAGTTTTCACGGGTGCTGAGGCTACGGGCGGCCAAGCAGCGCTTGAGGCAGCGCTCCGGCGAATCACGGTGGCGGGCACGGGGGAATTTCGCTGAAGGGCCGGCCCGCAAGTCGACCAAGCGTATCGATTACAGCGGTACGGGGCCTGTCGTACCAGATTACTGCGCGGCCAGCGACCGCCGTGGCCTGACGTGCAATCAGCGGCCATGGCGGCCATGGGCTGTGACCAGGCCGACTGCCGGTGCGTCCAGCGCGCGCGACAAACGGGCGGCCAGCGTCGAGCGTGCCTGGCCGTCTGTCTGGCACACTGGCACTGGCAGCAGGGCACGCGTTGGGGCAGCAGGGCAAACGGCCGGGTGGGCGTGCGAATGGCCGTCAAGGGCTCGCTCGCACTGGCACTGGCGGCCACGGCAGCGTCGACGGCAGCCACTCGTTTGGGGGTAGACTCGCGCGGTGATGCAAGCCTACCCGACGCTGCTTGGGGCGCCGAATGGGAGCGCTAGCCCGTGTTTCGCGTGCATCCCACGGAAGACGCTCTCTGCTCCCCCCAGCACGCTGAGCAGCCGTGAGAGCGCGGCCTAGCTTCGTCCAGGGCGTCTGCTTCGGGCGCACCCCCCGCCGTCTGCGATAACTAGCCTGCGCTCCCCACCCGCTGCTCTAGCATCACTCCTACCACCATCTTCCTGGCCGCACACGCCGCCGACGCGCAGCTACACATCGCTCGCTTTTGGGGATCGCGAAACCGCCGTTGCTGCTCGCTCCCGTCAGTGCTCGCCGTGCCCGTGCAATCGCACGCCCCGGCCAAACGCCGCTTCTGCCAGGCCTGCCATCGAGATTGCCGAAAAGAGCAATCCACACCGCCAGTCCGGCCCACACCGGTACTTTGCTACAAGACTCCAGCACCGCCCACGCCATGGACTTTTCCAACACTAACAACCAACATCACATGGATTTTCACAGGCCCTCGTCCACGCTGTCCAGCAACGACCGGAAACCAAACACCTTCACCTTTGACGACCACCAGACCCTGGACGCCGCCATCCTCGACACACCCACCCTCATGTCGCCCACCACCTCCACCCAGGGCATCTTCTCGCCCGATGCCTCCATCTGGGAGGACTTTTCACAGAACCAGTTTGTCGACCGCACCGCCACAAGTTCCGTCGTCAACTCCAACGCCAACAACCCCTTCTTCACCGAGCAGAGCAACAACCCCTTCGCCCGCCTCCCTCCTAACCAAGCGGCCACCTACGGCCAGCAGTCGTGGCCCATCGACAACTCTGGCATCCGCACCCCGACAGCCCCCAAGCCCTCCAACCCCTTTGGTCCTGGTGACTTTGGTGTCCAGTCAGCCTTTGTCCCCGAGCCCCAGCAGCAGATGTTCCACGGACTCCCCGTGCACGCCAATGTCAGGCCCAGCGCCGTCTTCCCCAACGCTGCGGCTGAGCAGCCCATGTCGCCGCACACCCACTCGGACTGGATGGCCTTCAACCAGCAGGAGATGGACTCCCGCCCCGGGCCCAAGCGCATGAGGCCCAACACGCCTCCCCCCCGTGGTTTCTCTCCCCGTCGTGACGGTGGCATCAGGAAGAAGAACGCCCGCTTCGACATCCCCGCCGAGCGTAACCTGTTCAACATCGACCAGCTCATCTCCAGCTGCACCAACGAGGACGAGATGAAGGAGCTCAAGCAACAAAAACGACTCCTCCGCAACAGACAGGCCGCGTACGTACCTCTCTCTGGAATTTGGTTCAGCGTTCCTCGCTTGGCCCAGTTCATCTTTGGTCTCTGCCTCCATTGTTCATCAGCTAACGTACCGCAGTCTTGACTCTCGACAACGCAAGAAGAAGCACACTGAAGAGCTCGAGGAAGAGAAAAAGGGCTGGATCGAGAAGATGTGCGGCATGCAAGAAGAGTTTGCTGCCATGCGCATTGAGTACGATCAGCTTGTCGCCGAGAAAGAGAACTGGCACCGCGAGTCCATGGACATGCATCACATGATCAACCAGCTGCAGTTTGACAAGGAGGAGCTCGTCCGCAACCACACCCTCGAGACAGGTGAGCTTCGCAAGAAGGTTTCCGTCCTCACCGAGCGCCTCGAGAGCAGCTCTGGCAACATGACCGTCGCGCCCAGCACCACCTTCACCGACTTTGCGTCTGAGATGGACAACCTCCACATGGGCGGCAACGAGTGGGACAACTACATCTTCGTCAACGACTTTGCCTCCGATGAGCAGACTCCTCAGGAACAGCCCATGGCCATCGTACCCCGTGCCAAGGAAGAGAAGGAGCCTGTCGCGTCTGGTCTTCTGCTCATGCTGCTTCTGTGTGGTGCCTTTGTCGCTAGCAAGTCTGGCTCCGGCGCCGCGCCGCCTATGCCTCGCATGCCTGACGAGGTTCGCGCTGCTTCTGCCGATGTTCTCGACAGCATCCTCAAGGACGCTGGTGTCTCTTCCGCTTTCACCGAGCAGGGTCTCATCGCCAACACCGTCACTGGTCTCGAGCCTACTCCCTCCGGCATGGCTTGGCCCAAGGCTACCGTGTCTGGCTCTGAGCTCGCTGGCATGTCTGGTTCTCGTCTTGATCAACTCCACTCTCAGCTCGCTGCCCCAAGCAAGGAGCAAGAGAACGAGCAGCTCTTCTCCATCACACCGGCCCAGTACAACAGCATGACCTCTCTCGACTTCACTCGCCCTCGCTACAGCATCGGAAGCGACGACCTCAGCGACCCCCTGTCACCCTCTCAGCCATCGCACCGCCGCAACCTCGCCGCCACCCTTGCCGCCATGCGCGAGCAGAACAAGGGCGAGTCCGCTGCCGAGGTCTACACCCGTAGCTTGCTCTGGGACAAGATCTCGCCCGAGGTTGTTCACGAGTTCAAGCGTATCGTCGAGGAGTCGACCGCCATGTCAAGGCCCAGCACCGCTGATGGTCTCAAGGCCGAGGGATGAATCAAGATGACTCATCAACCACAACCACCACCTTTCCTTGCGTCCGACCTTGTCGCGACTACTTGCATCAGTTCGTTCTAGCATAGCGCTTCCTTTCTTCCCGCCTTCGGGCCGGGTTCCCTTTGAGACAACTTGCATCGTCGGCTCCCGCCGTCTTCTCCTTCTCGCCATCTGCCTGGCCATTTTTCTACATCTGGGACGGCAACGTCGAAACCATTTCGATTACATCGCTAAGCATACATGGCGGTTGCACTTTGCTTCGGGGTCTGCTGTGGTGGCCACCACAGCCACCATTTATTTGGCTTTTGATTTGCTTTACATGTTTCCTTTGTTTTTGTTTTGTCTGTTTTGGTTTACCTGTTTATAGCAGAGCGTAGCGAGCGAGCGAGTCCTTTCCGTGGCCCTTTTTTCTTATGTCTATATGATGAGATGAGACGAGAGCGATGGATTGATTATCACGATCACGAGGATGAAGCGGAGGCTGAAGACGTGGTAGACGCGACGGCGATGCGAGGCGAGGCGATGTACGCATGCGCTACGACACTGTATATGAAATCACGGCTGCAAAGAAAGACGACGACGGCATCACCGCAACTAGCGAGCGACAGATTGATATTTCTTACCCCCATTTTTTTTTCTTGGTTCTTCTTTATCTTTAGGCGGTAGTTTAGTTAGCGATAGCGATAGCGATGGAGGAGTCACAGCACTGGGGCAATTTACATTCTTACTGCTTCCGAGGTCGAACGCTACTTGTTCGACTTCACTCCTACATTACTTCTTCTCCATCCATCCATCCTGCAGTGTCTACTCCCACTTTCTCACCCGTCTGTATCAAATCTCCGAATCCTCCGACCACACAGCAAATCTTCACGTGTGACTCACACACGCATGCACGATCGCCAGATCACCACCGCATCGTCGCGCTAACTTGATAATACTAACTCAATAATGCTAACTCGCTATCAAAAATACCTCCGGTGCGCACGCGTGAAACAACACGCACTAGTGTGGAAATGCTACTATTTAAAAGCATGAGAGATGGCTATTGGATGTGTTTGTGAATTCTTTGCGTGCTGGGGTCATGTGGACGAGTGGGGTTCATAGACTCGATGGTAGATACCCGGTTGGTAGCTTCATAGACTGGTAACCGTGGGTGCATAAGGTTGATATGTACACTTGGTACTGTGACTGGAATGTGCATAAGGTTTGGTAATTAGAGACACGAGGGACGCAGGAAGGACTAATGCGTTGATCGACGGACTGCATGTGCTGTGTTTTTTTGTTGTGTGTTGCTGAAGTGATACCCTGGTGTTTTGTTGGTATATACACATAGTAAATAATCAGAGACAGACATAAGATAATGTAACGCAGATCTACGTAGATCTACATGTGCACACATGCTGGTTTGGTATATACGCGGTATGTACCGTTTATCACGGCTCAACAAATAATATACGCACTGCACATTTCATCACAACACTCAGAAGCAAGATGGAATAGTAGGAATCTTTTCATTCGTATCTCAACCTCTCCGCAACGCAACACGCATACGAAGTAGCGGTATACAACGATGAGCTGGTAGTGGGGTATTGTGCTCGTTCGTGGTATACGTCATGCTTGCTTGTCATGCTTGCTTGCCATTATCACGCTTGCTTCACGCTTGCTCGTATGTCGCGCTACTTGGGGTCGTATTTTGGCTTCCAGATCCTAGCGCGAGATAAGTTAGCACGTGTGCGGCAGGCAGGTACGTTCACGTTCACGTTCAGGTTCGCGTTCGGCGGGTGTCGCGTCGGTCCGGACGGGCTCGCCGAGAGCGGTGCGGTACCGTTCGCAGGTCCCGCATCGCATGTGAGTGAAGCTGAGGGGTCGGTCGGCGCATTTGGTGGAGCGGGGACGACGATGTGGCCGTGCTTCATGCCATGTCCATGTCCATGTCCATGTCCGCATCCTAATCCAAGGGTGTTTGCATGCACCGATCAGGACAGTCTGATCGCACGATAACAAGCCCATGATTATTGTCCGCCATGTCCGCGTCCGCGTCCGCGAAAACAGCCATCTGACAACCCTCGCGCTCCTCCGTCATCGGCTGAGCCAGCCAAACGAGTCTTACACCCTCAGCCTGACCTCAGCCACCGACAGCTTGCCACGTATATGCATCCCAACTCAATGCGGCATTCAACCCATCCCTCCGGGCGCAGCCATACACCTGACGCGCCCGATGCGGGCATGGCAGCGGACACGGCACGCGACGATGCGCTGCGGTTGGTGGGGTGCTGCAAGTGACATTTGCGGGAGGGAGGGCGAGGGCCGTACCTAGCAGGTTGCTAAGCGAGCGATGCGTCGTTGGGGTGTGGTGAGGTCTTGAAATGGAGCGCTGGCAGCCAATGAGACGGGCTTGGCGCATGGCCGGCGAAACAAAGCTGGTCTGGATGTCGTGACTAGCGATATGGACCGCGTGGGTGGGTGGTGGATAGTTGCTTGATCCGGAGATTTGGTATTGTTGGTGATGGACATGGTGGTGACGGTTGGCGCGGATGGAGCGTTACAGTACTTCCAGGTAGTGGCATGGCCTGAATGGGAGTGACAGGGAGGTGACATCCGGGCCGGTATTTGCTTGGTACATCGATCCGGCGCTGAAAATAAAGAGATAGTGAAACTTACCAAGTATTTCCCAAAGTCTTGTTTCCTTTCGATTCGGCGAGGCGCAAGAATTGAGCCGCTTTGAACTACAACACGAGGCGCGGTTAGCAACCAATATTCATCCCCGCTGTTGCCGGACGCAGTGAGATGCACAAGATCCGGTAAACTGCTGCCCAAACAGTGAGGCGAAGATAAGACAACCATCATGCGAGGAATACTGAGACACGAATGACGGATGACGGGAGTGAAAGCGAGAGGCCTTCCAAGCTGACCGTTCGCGTTGCCGCTGTGCAGAATCTTACGCTGGCGCTACACGACCGGTGGCTTGAATGCAAAGGCCTCCGAATACAGACCTCGCGTAGATACCCAATATGACGACAGAATAACGAAGCGTTGAGTGTTGAGAGTGAGAGTTGAGGCTGACACAGACTGAGACTGACGTACCTTGTCTTTCTTCGTTCCAAAGCCCTCAACATAGCACCAGGCAACTTCATTCATCGCATCCGTGTCCCCTAGATTAGCAGCAGTCTCATAGTACTGCTTCGCAGCCGCAGGATCTTTCTTGATGCCCCAACCATTGCGGAAGCAATTCGCAAGCTCATACATAGCAAGCACCAGCTCGCCCTTCGCAGCCCCTCCCTTCTTCATGCCCGCTCCCAGAGCCAGCTTCTCCACCTCAGCGCTGTTAGACGCCGCGAGCGAGAGATAATGCACTGCCTGCTCTTGATTTGCCTCAATGCCCCAGGCGTGTCGTAATGCGAGTCCGTAGAGAACCTGCGCGAGAGCATTATTCGCACCGCTGGGGTCAGCCAACCTTCCAAACAGCGCCGTGCTCGCCTCCAAATTACCCTTCTCATGCAACCTAATCGCCTCCTGAATATTCTCCTCGTCGGCCGTCGCACCCGCACTGCGCTGCCCAGGTTTCCCCACAGCCGCCATGCCCACATCCGCCATCTCATCATTAACTTCAATCGTCGGCGTGGGCGGTGCACTCTGTCCCAGCGGGCCTCCCTGCACCAACACAGTCGCTCTCTTCTCCCAGCGCGCCTCCTCCTCTTCGTTGCGCGCGACTATCGCACCGCCGACGTCGGGCAGGTTATCAGGCACATTGACACTACTTGCGCTCCTGCTCCGCCCAAAATGCAACCGCTCGCTCAGCGTCCCACTCCTCTGCCTTCCCCCATCCTCACTCGTCCTACTGCTACCCTGCGAACTCGCATTGCTGACATTCGAGTGGCGTCTGAATCTTCCAAACCCGCGGGTATCTTTGGGGCTCAGGAGGGGTCCCTCAGCGCGCGTGGGATCGCCGGGGAACGAGGGGGGCTCGATAGCCTCGTGGGTGCTCGTGGTAGTGCGATAGAATTGGAATTCGGGGACATCTGGGCTCAACGTCGGACCGTTTCGAGTCGGGCCTGAAGCGCCCTCCTCTTTAATCTTGTCTTTCTTCTTGAGCAGGTCTTTGAGCGGCATGGTTGCTGGACAATTGGGCTGGGCGCGTTGGGAAGGCGGGCGCGCGCGTCGTTCAAAGGGGGTATTCTGTATACGGGTTGAAAAGTGAGGGGTGGCTATATTGCAGTCGCAACTGCAATTTCGCTGCGGTTGCAGGTGCTTGCGTCTTTTTTACTGGACTTTCAGTGTCGTCTTGTAGCGGCGCAGCTTCTCAGCGAAAGCGACGGGATGCATCAGGCATGGCGATGCTGCGCCGCGTAATGTCAGATCGGAGGTGAGTTGCTTGTAGGACAGCCAAGCTCAGCCTCAGCCCGCCCAGGCGCAAGCCGCTCTCTATTTCCGTCCCAGCGGGGACGATCGTGTTGATCAATCATCGTTCACTGCTCCAGCATTGGCTTGCAAACAGATGTATAGGTTCTTGAATATGTTCTTTTCATTGTTTATACATGCTTTTTCTTTTCTTTTGGA
Organism: Phoma sp. XZ068; assembly: GCA_004835665.1. Classification (NCBI taxonomy): domain Eukaryota; kingdom Fungi; phylum Ascomycota; class Dothideomycetes; order Pleosporales; family Didymellaceae; genus Phoma; species Phoma sp. XZ068. Next base: position 254,665 of record RBKR01000008.1, on the reverse strand, counting down.
TGAATAGGAATGTCCAACCCCAGACCCAGCTATCTACAAAACCAAGAAGCTAGGAAACTACCAAGGATCACAGAAAACTCGCTGTCGTGAAGCGCTAAAAGGGTATCATCGCAATACACACCATCGTGGCAACGCTGAATCGAGACTTGGGACGTCAAAGCGGTCCAATGAGTAAATCAAAAGAGCCTACCAAGTTAAGCAATCGAGACTGCAGAAACTTTGACGCAAGGAATGGGTTAGGTAAGAGTGTAGTGTGCTCGGAAGAGGGGGCCTACAGGTGTTCAATGTCGAGTATGCCATGGCGTGGTACCTAATCCTCGACATCGAAGGGGACGAAGTCGACCTGTTGTGTGAACAGCTGGGGGGTTGCAGCAGCGTCTGTAGCAGCTTCTGCACTCCAACTTTGCATATCGACATTGGCACTGCCGGCTTCTGGTGAAGCCGCTCTGGATCGATCTTCCGATGATGTGCGACCGGTAGACTTTCGCATTCGAGATGCACGGTGGACGTGCCGATGCTGGCATTTGTCGCCCCTGATACACTCTCCTTTGTTCGCAAAATCGGGGCACTCGTATGCGTGGAGGTCGGCACATTCAGCGCCTTTCTCGCAATAGCCTAGACGCCCGAAAGCATCGCAGATTTGTGCTGCTGGGTTGACGCGAATGTGTGCAAAACGACAGTCGTCGTTTGTGCATCGTCCCTCTTGGAAGTGAAGACATGTTGGTACATTGTGCGCCGTAGGCTCATGAGACAGAGAACAGTGGTCGCCTTTGTTGCAGTCGCTCTTGAAGAGCCAACGCTTGCAGAGTGCTTGTTTGTTCGGGTCGTGAAGGAGAGGACAGCCATGACGGGTACACAGACCTGTGCAGAGTTAGACGCAATCGCAAAGGGGGACGGACCTGGGTTTGTCAATGTATTGGGGTACCTGTGGATGTAAATGTTGCGCAGAGAGTTTTCGGTTCGGCGGGTGGTTGGCTGTTCTGTCTTGAATGGGCATTCGACAACGGCGCTGAACCGGGAGCCGAGACGCTCTCGGTGCCAGAAGCCTCAGCAGAAGCATCTGACTTGTTGAACACCACAGTTCGGTTTTTGAATTTGGTCGCGCCGTGTAGTGGTTGGCGGTGGTACGGATGGTAGGAAGCAGCTCCCCTCCCTCCATAAGCGTAACCTCCGCGCTGTGGCCCTCCTCGATATGAAGTGTTGTAGTTTCCGCGACCTCGAGGGGTGTAGTTGCTTGTGGCATTGTATGCTGGTGCTACGCTGCCAGAGTAAGGTGGTTCGGAAGCGGCATGACCATTCGAAGAGTGTGCAAGTCGGTCCTGCTGCTCTTTCTTCATGCGCGCGATATAGCCTGGGTTCGGACCGTCAATATTTCCCCTATACATGCCTCCTCTTTCACATACTGTTCAGTTCTGCGCGCGCTCGTAATCGTTCTTCCTTTGTGCTCATAGCATTGATCTGGTCTATTGTGTATGGCGGGGGTCCGGGCGGTGCCATGGTTGCGATAGTTTCACTGTAGCTGCCTATGAATCAGTTATATGCTGTGCAAAGGTTAGTACTACGTGAGCGCAAATCTTTGTTGTTGCAGTCGAGCGTTGTCCAGTCGAGGAAAGAAGTGGGGGGCGACAAGGCGAATACCAAACGTTTAGCGCGACATGGCTGCCACGTGATATGGCGTATTGAAGTGTGATCGAAGGCACTCGAAGTGAAAGCTGACAGCTTTTTGGATGGAAAGGTTGAGATTTGTCACACAACGTTATGAGTGCCGATATCACGTCATCAATAAACATATTGCAACAGGTGTAGAGTGAAAATGCAAATTTGGTATCTAGAGATGGTCGGATTCGTAACTAATGATGAGTTCCTTCTCGGTGTTTACACTTGACCTGCGCCGTCCCAATGCCCATAGCCAATACTCCAGTTCAATGCAATGCTGTGTGATTATGGAGGCTTAACATGAGCCCTCCCTATCCAGATCTAGTCGTCCGCATCCTCGTTGCCGTTCAACTCGTTCAGTTGCTTCTTCTTGATATGAAGATCTTGCTGCTGCCTCTCAATCGTCTTGTTCATGCGCTGCTTGAAGAGTCCGTTGTTTTGCTTGTCGCGCGACTCAATACTCTGCTGGATCGCCTTCTCCAGCTCCGCGACTTCTGCCTCTAACAACTCCCTCCTCTGTTGCTCAGCTGCGGCAGCTTCGTCAACCTCGGAGTCATCGTCATCATCATCGTCGTCGTCGTCATCGTCGTCCTCGGCTGATGTCGCGGCGGCTGGTGTAGCGGGGGCAGTTTCAGGCTCGACCACTATGCTGCCATTCTGTGCAAGTGTGCGCATAGCCGCATCGTGCGCAGTGACGGGTGTCTGTAATGTGTCACTGTTGCCGAACAGAGCCTCGATGTCTTCGCCATTGCCTTGTATCTCAACATCATCGTCCTCCATGAACCCAGCTTGTAACATCTCTTCCAATGCAGCGGCGTCGACCTCTTCGATGGGAGTCTCTGCGGGCGCATTCATCATCTCTTCGTCTTCGTCGTCTTCTGAACCAGACTCGTCTTCTGAAGACTCTGCACCCTCCTCGACGAGTTCATACTTTGTGTTCTCGGCGTTGTCGTCAGCCTCGAGTAAGGCGTTCATCTCGGCTTCGGCGCGCTCAACATCAAGGTAAGATTTTCGCGGTCGGAAGCGGCGCTTGCGGACCCAGCGCATGGGTGGTGTGAGACCATGGGGAAAACGGTGCGAGTTTTCTTCGACATAGCTTGGTCGGGAGTACTTCTTTGCCTCTTCTTCGCTTTGTACTCTGCCCAAAACGAGGAGCATCTGACAGACGTCGGCCGTCTTGACCCAATCTTTTTTGTTCCAGCTCTTCATTGATTCTATGATGTTGGGTAGCTCAACCATGGAGGCAGCATAGTGACGCCCTTGTATGGTGATCATGGCCTTCCTGCCTTCCTTGTCAAAGAATCTGAAGTAGACACCGGGGCCGCCTTGCATGGCACTTCGGCCAATGGTCTTTTCCTCGATAGACTTGCGCAAGAGGTCGCAGTCAGGGCCGGGTAGCATGCGCAGGACGAACTGTGCCTCTATTGCTGGATCGATCTCAGCCTCCTCGGCTTCACTGTCATATCCTACTCCGAGTGGTCGAAATGGAGGCCGCCCCGCACCCTTGACTTTCAGCAGGGTGGTGCCGCGTGAGGGAGCAGAGGCACCGGAGGCTGAAGGCTTGGGTTTTATGGACAGCTTGAGGGACGTCTGGCGGTTCGGGGGCGGTGGTGGTCGTCGTTGCACGGGAGGTGCGGGCTCCATGAAGTCATCGTCGCTCTCATCTAGGCTTTCCAGGCTCTTCAGGGTTGGCTTTGGCTTGCGCTTTGCTACGGGCGCGTCGCCGTCTTCGCCTTCCTCGCGCGCTCTCTTCTTGGGGGCTGGCTTCCCTGAGGCAATCGCGTTTCCGTTCTCGTCGATCTTGGGCTTCTTGGTGTATTTGCGCTTCTGCTTTGGCGCATCGGCGGGACCATCGGCGTCTGCTGGCGGGGCTGCAGCAGCGGCGGGCTTGAACTTGATTTTGAAGCCGCTGGGCTTTGCAGGCGCTGGAGCGGACGCTGTGTCTCCATTCGCGGGCGGCGCGGGCGCATTGCTGGGAGCAGCATCCGGGTTCTTGAGCTTGAGCTTCATCGTGTCGGCGTGGAGGCAGTCCGGGCTGCGGGCATGGGCGGGAGCGGTCGAGCGCAAGTGCGCACTGGCGGCGAGTCAACGGTCGTGTGAGGTGGTGTTGCGACTGACGGCCCTCGAATGCGGAGGTCAGGCTTGGCGGCCGCGATTGTGAAAGTCCAAGCTTCACGCGCCTTCACCCTCGCACGCAGCACCATCGCACCCACCGCGCCCAACGATGCGCTGTCGGCTGCCACGATAAGCGCAGACACCTCCTGGACCTCTGCACTCACACAACCCCCGCACCGGCGCCAGCATGTCCCAGAACGACCTGTTCCTTAACCTCCTGCGGCCTGCAGTCCTCCACATCCTGCGCGCAACCGGCTTCCACTATGGCAAGCCCTCTGCGGTCGACACCGTCGTCGACCTCACAGCGCGATACCTGACGCTGCTGGCTGAGCGCACCGCCTACAACGCCTACTCGAGCCACAATGACCTGACGCCCGACATCTCCGACGTGCGCATGGCCATGCAGGACTGTGGCTTGCTTGTGCCGACCATGACGGCCGGCGAGGAGCTGTGGAAGGAGTTCCTGCGCAAGCCGCTGGAGGAGTATAACGGCGAATCAGGCGCGCGGGAGATGGAAGAACGCAGGCGCGATGCAGAGGACACGGCAGACGTGACCGAGTTCATCGAATGGGTCCAGGGCGAGCAGAACAAGGAGATACGCCGGATAGCAGGCACCTACAAGCCCGTCGCCACCAATCCCACCGAGCAGCTGGACCAGCTGGAGATGGAGGACTACCTGAACAGTACGTTCGTACACAACTACTCCTCCCAACACTGCTAATCAAACACAGCACTCATGAAGAAGCACAGTAAGACTGGTGTCGAGTCTCGCTTTCAAGGCACCGTCCTCGGCATTCCATCGGAGATCAAGCCTGTCAAGATCGAAGGAGGCGGTCCAGACTCCATCGAAGAATGGAACCGCAAGACACGAGAGACGGCCATCAAGGCGGCAGAAGCAAAAGCAGAGAGCAACGGGACACCAGCGATCTCGAGACAGCAATCAGAGGACGTGGTCATGGAAACGGAGTAAAATACCCATCATTGAATCATTACAGCATAGCGAAGGCGTTTGGAAGGGGGTTCTATCAATTGAGGGTATGCATTCGAGCTTCGAATACACCAGCATCTACTCAAATGCAAAGGAATTTTTCCAAAATCCACCTGGATTATTCGATTCAGTGATCATCATGCCGCAAGCGCGTTTGCACGGGACGACGAACGCGCGTGGGGTGCGATATGAATGACGGCGCCCCGCCTACGTCATGGCATTAATCGACCATCGACTTCACAACTTTCCCACCGCACAACCCTCTACAAACCCATTGACCTCTCCAAGCAACACCTAACCATCATCTCCAAGAAACCCTTCCATACAACACCACTCACCACACACCACAATGTCCGCCCTCTCACCAACCGGCCCCTCCCAACCAACCCAAAACCAAGCCTACGAAACCGCAGGCAACCCAGCCTCCACCAACCCCGCCGAAAAAGCCCAACAAGGCTTCAACGCTTCGGACAACAGCGCCTCCGTCGACCAGCGCATCCCCCAGAAACAAGCCTCGGACGCAGCAGGCGCCCACAACGCCAAATTCGAAGAAGGCGCAGGCATCCACGGCGCGCCCGCCGGCGAAGAAAGGAAAGGTCTCACCAATGAAGATGTAGGACGGCACAAGGAGCTGGATGGGGAGCAGATGGCTGCACCGGGGGAGGGGCGGGTGGCTGCTGCGGTTGCGAGGGGGGGAGAGGGGATGGGTGGGGGTGGTGGTGAGCCTGATCTTGCGAGTGATTTGGATAGGTATGTTTTTTGCTGAGAGGTGATTGAGTGAGTGCTGACGGTGTGTAGGAAGAAGGCTGAGCAGAAGGAGGCAAGGGAGGCTATTAAGCAGGGTGATGCTGGGGCGAAGAGGGCTGGTGGTGCGGTGGGACAGACGGGGGGTCCTTTGAGTTAAGTGTTCAGTAGAAGTAAGAAAGGAAGGAAGGCGAGAGGCAACAGCGAACGCCATGTAAAACCAACTTGATCACAAGTAAAACATAACATCACGTCTACACATCAAATATACTCTTCCATACCAGTGACCCGATATCCAAACCCTCATCGTCCCAACAGCAACACTTACACACATCACATCACCATCACACCATCAGACAAAAACTCCGAAGAATAACGTTGGTATGTACTACAACTAAGCGGCACCCGCCCACAAACCATTATACAACGACAAGAAAGAAACGGCCGTGAGACGTAACCGATCCCGACGAACTAAACACAAAAATACCCAGATGCGGACCTACCTCAACCAAGCGGTTGGTGGTCTCAGTCATCGAACGCCAATGCAAAACCAAACGGTCGTTATGTACATGAAGTGGTGAATATCTGAAGAAAAGGATGTTCAGGTGAAGAAGAAGAAGACGAAGAAGAAGAAGAAGAAGAAGAAGGGTGATGGAGAAGGGGGGTGAAGGTATGGTATGGTAAGGATGAACTGAACCTAAGAGTTCAGTTCATACCATACGCGTCGAACTGGAACTCGGCGCTCGCAGAATACCCCACGAACCCGTCGTCGTACATGACAGGGTCTACGGGCTGGATACTAGCGCTGAGACCGTAGTCGAGTGGCATATCGGGGAGTTGTTGTTGGCCAGTGGGATATGGCTTCGACACATCGACCATCTCGAAGCTCGTTTCGTACACAGCAGCAGGGTTCTCCGTCTCGGGCGCACTGTCCGACGCGCTGTCGGGTGACGCGGCAACAGGGCGGTTAGGCACTTCGCGCTCTTGGATCCAGTGCTGCTTCAGCCAGTCCATGGCTGGGTGATCGCCGCCGCCGATGCCGCCGCGCTTCTCGTCGTTTTTGCCCTTGCGGCCGCGCTTGCGCGGGTGGAAGTGGGCGCGGCGCAGGTGTGCGGCGGCGTTGTAGTATGCGCCGTAGACTTTTTGGTTGCGGCAGTGCTTGCAGCTGTCGAGGAAGTGCTTATCGAATGCGGGCGCGACGCAGATGTACCCTTTGCGAACCACGGCGTGCGCGCGCGCAATGTGGCGGTCGAGCTCGTGGGTGCCGCGGAACCCATCAGGTCGCTCGTTGCAGTGCTTACACATGATTTTGGGGTGTTGGGGGCGCACATATGGTGTTTTGCTTATCACACCTACGGTCTTGGAAGACCCGTCTTCGGACCTTATCCGTGCCATCTGAGCATTGGATGGAGCAGACAAGGTCTCGGTATCGGGCTCGCTTGCTTTGGGGGCAAGTGGGCGCGACGCAGCCGCGGCGTTGATTTCGCGCTCGCGGCGCGATTGCCGGGAGCAAGTTGAGGGCGCCGAGGCGTCGCTCGCGTTGCTCTCGGACGAGGAGTGGGATGTCGACCTCCGCATATCCTCCGCCAGGTACGACTCGTTCTGGTGTTGTCCGGGAGAAGCAAGTGCATGCACACTTGCCATAGAAACAGGAACAGAAAACGCAGGAAAGACGACAGTTTCACTGGCCGCAGGACCAGTGAAGGCAAGGAAATTAGAATCGAATTTCGATCCATCGTAACAAGAAGCAAAGGAAAGTGCACTATCCTCTGGGAGGATAGGCATGTAAGACAAATCAGACTGAACGCGCAGAGAAGTTTCATCAAGAAAAGACGTGTTCAGACTGCTCTGACGACTCATGGCATTACTAGACTGAGTAACAGGAGTCATCAGCGCAGTCTGAGGTGTGCTGGGCGAGGTGGAGCAATCTGACGATTGGCCCCATTGGGGGGTTAGTTGCACGTGCATGTTTTGAAAGGGAACTGAGGGCGATGAAGCCTGCTCAATGCAGTTGTTGACGTAGTCACCAGGGGTGTACTCAACCGTAGCCTCAGGCATGACCTGGAGGCTAACCTGGTTCCGCATCGATTGCTCCGAGTAGAGTGCGTAGTCGCTGGTGGGCTCGTTGCATGTCGCTGGCCAGACGGCCAAATCACTTGCTGAGCGCTGGAGGTTGAGGCCCTCTGGAAGGGCGGCTGATCTGGGTCGAGAAGCTGGGGCGGATTGGGTGCGGTCCATCTGCTGGAGGTTAGAACATGGGGAGAGCGATCACCAAAGATGATGTCCATACAGGGAGTTGTGTCAAGTTCGAAATGCTGTTGGGCATCGTCCTTGGGATCTGGTGGGCCAGAGATGGCTGTGCGGGGATGTCGAAGGCATTGTTCGGGTACAGGGAGGCCGTTGACCAAGCTTCCTGGCGCTGCTCCTCAGTGAGGTGGGCATTGTTGACCCAAAAGTCCAGTTTTGCCTGTTCCGGTATCGCATAGGCACTACTACTATTCATATAGATATTGGCCATGTTAGGGTGGTGTTTGGTGGCAGATGCAGTGGTCTTGTAGGAAGTAAACTGCACGATGTTAACGATCTGCGAACGGATGTGCGTCTGTCTGTGCAGTAAATCTTACAGTAGAATAGCAAGTTCTTGGAAAACGGTCGATATAAAGGCGAATGAGGTCCTTCAGTAAGGTGAGGCGTGCAATAGAGGAGGAAGCGGGCCATGCTGGGGAGAATGGGCTTTTAGCACCACACGAGCTGCGGCAGGCAGTTGATGCGCTGGCTCGAGCGGAGGACGTCTGACAAGTGCGGGACGCGCTGAGCGGGTCGTGCCAGGGCCAGACATCGCTCAGGAGGGCAACCCAAGTCGAAGATCATCCTCTTCCATCTCAAGTGTGATTGGGTGACAGGAGACGTGGGTGAAGGTCATTCGCTGCCTCGCATTTCTTTTCGGAAGAGTGCGCGCCGACCCTTGTCACCCTGGCAAGGATCGACCCTATCGTGAGTCCACACTCGGTGAAAGGGCAACAAGTTTCCTGCATCCTCTTCCATTCGGTCAGTGTCTGCATCACCGGCAGCGTATCCTCGTCCAGCTGGTGTTGCTTTTTGCGCGGCGCCCGCGCCTCCGTCGGATGTTACAAGGCAGGACAGTCGTCATCTACAAGCCACTCCAAATCGCACCGAAATCGACGCTCAACTCTGTTGCGACTTGACTCTGCCAATCATGTCCTTTTCGAGTGACCTTTGGCTTTGAATTTTATTGAACGCTTTGTTGGATCACAGACTACCTGGTTAGGCCAGCGCTTCGTATTGTCCTTGGCGCGAGATTTCACCGAAGCAGTCTCATCTCAAACACGGCTTACGAGTCTTCAAATTTCATTGAGTTTAATTCGATTTCTCCAAACATAGATCGTTTTCTTCTAGCATGTCACGAACCCTCCGTTTGCTGTTTTCAACCTTCGGGGCTCCTCAAGCCGGGTACTGCCGGCGAGAGCAGTCTCCTTAATCTGATTAGCTGGCGCTTTTGTGGAGAGCCTTGTGCCACAGAGGCGCCTGATGACGCTGACGAGAACGAGAACCTGGAGAGCACGTTGGAGGACCCTTTCGGGCTGTGCGTGCTGTGCTGATTCCGCGGGCTTGGTGCTGCGAGTTCCGTCACGTCAGAGACCGTTTCTTGTACCGCCTGTTGCTGCCCGTCTAGCCAATACCGGTCCAAACATTCGTCTGTTGCTTCCTCGTTCAAACCCATGCCATCGAAGAAGACCACTATCTGTTCAATGGCCATCCAATCGGACGGACGTCGCCCTATCGAATCTATTTCGCTGGCAAATGGGTCCAAAGTTGCAACGGAGTCCCTTCGAAGCAAGGCTGGGTGCTTTTCGAGTTGAATTGGACCAGACGCATAGACGCTTGTGTGGTACAGGTCCTTCAGGTTCTCATCGCCGGCAAGTCTCTCGTCTAAACTTAGTTGTCGCAGGAAGGGCGAGGGCGCTGTTGGGGAAGCTGGTGTTGAGGTCCCTCGCCTGCCGTGAATTGCACTGGTCGGCCTGAACCGCCCAGGCTGGGCCTTAGGGGCCGCGTACAGCTCTAAGGGCGTGTCTAGCATCGATTTAGGTGAGTCGACGAACCGGCGAGGCTCTGTTGCCACGAAATCCATCCTCAACCTCGACAATTGCTTTCTTTCTAACGTCTCTTTCACTCTTGGCTTCCGGGAAAAGGACGCATTTGGCTGCGACAGGTCCACCTCGTCTTCTTGAGACATGTAATCGTTTTCTTCGGCTACACCCATTGACTTCAATTGCTCCGCTTCTAAAAGTCTCTCTTTCCTATCCTGCTCTTTCCTAGCTTCCAGGTCACTTTCGGATGCCACGAACAGCTGCCGAGAGTGCCTTGCTCTCGCTGCATCTCGTTTTTCCAGTCTGGCACTCATAGCTCTTCTTGGTACCTGAGGAAAGTATTCGGCCGAGTTGAACGCACCAGGCGGCGCGGTAGTAGCCTTCTGCCGAGTACTTGGTCTTCTTATGAGCGCCGCGACATCGCCCACACTTCTCAGTCGCTCCCGTAGCGACTGTCTGCGCGAGGGCGAAGTCAGTTTGATAGCCGGCGTGTCGGGCGGCGTGTTTGGTAGCTCCGGTTGCGGCATCAAGAGCGTTTCTGGGGTACTAGCTGTAAGGGTTGGGCTGCCGTCAATATCGTCCTTCGTAATGTCAGAGGAAGAAGATGCAAAGTCGAAGAACGTCCAGAGCCCGCCGACGTCGAGTGGGTCGAGTTCGCTAATGTCGCTCGTGGGACGGGCCGCGAAGTTCGCTGAAGGCAGTTCATCATCCGGGATATCGTAGTAATCTTTAGTCGCGGTGTGCATCTTGAGGACTCGAATCTACACTCAATCGCAATTTGCGGAACATAGTCCGACAGAGCTTGCGCGGTCGTCAGGTGGTATCCGGGCCATGTTTCTTTGTCTGGCCGCTATAACGATGTTTGCAGTGTAGCTGACGATGGGCGCTGGCTAGCCATTGTTAGATCCCGAAACAACAAAGAAAGTCGTTGAGTTTGTGGGGGCGGCTAAGCACTACCCCCCTTCGGGTAGTACAAAGACATAGCTACCAAGGCGAATACCCGCCAAAGCTCCTGGACCCTAACTTTGGACGGAACGCCAATTTAACCCTTGGGCGATGACTCTGGTGCACCCCTTGCATACATGCACGTTCACTACGGTCATGCGAACCAAGTTTCGTAAGGGCGCGATAGTAAGGCAATATCGTAAAATCTTCCGACGATTTCGTATCATTATATTAGCAACTACAGGACCTATTGATCTTTCTGACTGCAGATAGTCTCCGTTCCCGAACGGTATATCAGATAAGCACTAGACACCTCGACCAGGTTAAGAAGCCTTTGCATTGGGCCTCGATGTATTTGTTTCCTCAACAACCTATTGTCCTTCTTCTCACGGCCCTTTCAAGGAACCCTTGCAGGCTTTTTTTTAGCCATTGACACGTTCATTGTAGTTCCCACAGTTCGTTGAGGTCGCTGATGAATGACTGAGCTACGGAGAAACCCCTTTGCGTGATTGTCTGTAATAGTTGCAAGATACTTAGTTGAATGGATGGCACTCGAGCCCTTGCGCCTGCAACTCTTAACGGGAAGAACAAGAGTACTCCAGCGCTTCCCTGAGACAGTAGTTCGTGGCTTATCGTTAGGATCTGTCTCACATGCCCGTCTATTGCAACGCTACCCAAAATGGGAACGGGCGGCGCTGATGCCGATGTAAAGGGCGCGTGGTACGAGAATATACCGTCGAGATAGATACAGACAGTGTGATAGTACACATCTGCGATGCTCATCTCTATGTCCAGACTGTTTCCTTCAACATCAGACCGTGCCCAAGAAGTAAAGTCCAAGTGCCAATGAAGGAGTGTAGATTGTAGAGAGAGGCCATCCTGGGCTAATGACATGGCCAGATTATGTTGCGTTTCTTGCGGCTCATTCTGAGCATTGGAAAGGAAGTGCATAGTCCGTGTACTCAAGTCCACGAATTGTGGTAGAAGATCGAATAGGGCCTCTTTTGGCGTCCAACTGGCTGCGTGTTGCATCCAGTACATCGAGATTGCCATCTGCCATTCTGAGTCGTTGAGGAAAGTGGGTTCAGTGTATATCAACGCGCGCGCAATTTCAAAAATCCGTGCACTGAAGAAGAAGGTTTGACACTGCTGATACTTCTTGTCTGGGTCTGGAAGTGCGAGCATGCTGGGGCCTTGCAAGCGTAAAATAGTGCTCGTGCCGTGCAGGAAGTGCGCAAGCCAGTTTGTGCCGGTGTTATCGCGCATCAGCTACATGGAGTCAGCATCGGACATCCTCATACTTAGCTCAAACGAGAAGTTGCTCACCTCAAAAACACCGAGTAGCAAGGTCGTCCAGAGGGCTGAGGGATCGTACAAGAGCGATTTTGTTGCAATCTTATCTTGCACGCGGTGAACAGCTCGGGAATATGCTTGCAGTGCGGCGAGATCGTCATTTTGTCGAAAAGCAACCTGGCTATGCTGAGTCAAATGGAGTGCGGATATCGCATTGATCGCATCGTAGAGCTCGGGAGAGTAGTGGACCAGAGACGAGAGCGAAATTTGTAGCAGTGGGGCTATGCCTGTGAATCCATTTTCGTGTAGGAAATATCTGAAGAAGTATTTCAGATAAGTGTCACTCTTCGTGGATGGCGCTTGCGGGCTCAAAGAAAGTGCTGTCTCCTTCTGATGGGAACGGGCCGTATCCGTAAAGGTTTGTTGCGTGGTGTGAACGAAGATCGGTGCAGTGGTCTTCTGGTTCGTTCTTGTCTGGCATGCACGGTTTGTCTTACTACAATTCAGACAAGGGACGCCACCAACACACTGATGTAGTCGGTTACTCCCACGAAACCAAGTCAAAAGCGTGTGACTCGTACCTTGATCTGGCGCTTGACGCATCCGTCACAGCGCTTTCTTCGTGCCTTGCGCCCATCGTACGGTCCGCTAATTTGCGGCATATAGTACTGTCAAGAACACAGCGAATATGCAAAGCTGCGCCGGGTGCTACACAGTATCTTGGTCGGTATTCGGATGGCAACTAAGGTGGAAGAGGTAATATTACTGCGCAAGGTGATCTTTCTGGTTCTTGACCGATGAAAGACACGCTTGCCGAGTCAGATCGACGCTGAGGAGCCCCATGCAAGGCATATTCGGGTCAATTGATGGCATCGTGACAATGCTCCGATGAAAGCTTGAGCCGCGTGGAGGAAGGAGTGGAGACAGACCAAGCCGAATCGGGTACAGAAAGAGCGCGTCTTAACCTATTTCAGCGTAGTAGTTCTTTTGTCAATTGTCCAAGCCGAACTACAGACTTCTCTACGACAACACACTCTAAGACCAATTCGGGGAACGAAAGAGCGCTGCAATTAGCACTGCCATCATGTCGTTGCTCCTTCATGAAGTATATAACTATGAATGGGTCGAGATCCAAATGTACAATACAAACCGATCAATCAACTTCAACGCTTCTCCATTGATCCTTTCGAAGCACTTCCTACCATGACTGTACCGAACTTCCTCTTCGTTTCGATTCTGTCAATACTGGCGCTTCCAACGGCATCTACAAGTGTATTGCCCATCGTTGGACCCCACCACTACGATGTCGCCATCTCATCCGCATCCTTGACAGACACTGGGCGCCTCGACCCTTTTGCCAAAGATGGAAGTCCTCGCAAGATGATGGTATCTCTTTTCACACCTGTTGCCCACTGTCGTCATAAGTACCTCCAGTCGTATATGCCTCCAGCAACTGCGGCATTCGAAGATGAAAAGTTCGCCGCCTATGGTCTGCCAAACGGGTCTTTCCCTAGTCTCCAGCTCGAGACTTGCAAATCGACATCTTCTTCCTCAAATTGCAAGAATCTACCTCTTGTTCTCTTCTCCGGCGCTCTCGGTACTTCACGGTTGATTTACAGCAGCATGTTGCAATCTGTCGCTGCTGCTGGATATCAGGTGGTCTCGATAGACCATCCCTACGATGCCGATGTCGTCGAGTTTCCAGGAGGCAACCTCGTCAAGGGAATCGACCTCGAGAGCGATGCAGACATCGAATTGACACTGACCACACGCGTGCAAGATATCGCCTTTGTGCACCGACAACTTGGAAATCATACCTTTGTAAAGACAAACTTGCCTGGATCTTACTTTGGATATGGAGCAACTACCAAAAATACCGTCGTCCTTGGACACTCACTTGGTGGCGCCGCTGCGGCAGATGCACTGGTGGCTATCCCGTCACTTCGCGGTGGTGTGAATCTCGATGGTAGCATGTTCGGACCCGTCCTGAACTCCACCGTGAAACAACCATTCCTGCTCATGGGCCACGAGAACAAGACACAGGAGACGGATCCAACATGGAAGGCGACGTGGCCGAATCTGAAGGGATGGAAGAGAGAATTCGAGGTGAAGAAAGCTGCGCACTACAGTTTCTCGGATTTGCCGCTTGCCATTGAGGCGCTCGGTCTGCAGGGCCACTTGCCGGAGGAAGTTGGACAGGTATTGGGCACGAACGAGGGCAGCAGGATGATGAACATCACCGTGTCGTACGTGACAGGTTTCCTTGACTTTGTGTTGAAGAACGGGCCTGGTCGTGTTCTGGATCAAAGGAAGGATTTCCCTGAAGTGGTTCTGGTCGCGAAGTAATGGGCAAAACTGCAGACCTCTCAGGTGAAAATTCAGCAGAAGAAGGAACAGACCCAAATCGTAGTACTATAATTAGAAGAGGCCCTTTAATTTCACCGTCGTTGTAACTAGTAAACTGCGTCTTCTTCCATATTGCTCAACCAACAAAATCGACCACAATGATCTTCATGCGTGGCATGTATTATATATTAATCAAACGTACGTCTATATATAATCGTTCGCCAAATCAGTTCAACCACTTGTTCTGCAGATCCGTATGCACGGATAGGCGATTCCATATCTAGGTGGCTAAACCTCCCTCTCCGTTCAGGACAATGCAACACCTACCTCAACCTCGGCCCTTGTCACAAATACTCACACATAATCCCTCCCTTGGATTCTCCGGGGAAACGCAGTAACTTCACTTGAAACTTTTCTTGGCTTATTGAGCTTCGCACGAACATCGATACCCGGCGTACATACACGATGCTCCCCTTGCCAGCGGCGAGCCTCGCAACCATGATTGTCCCAAGAACGACTGCACTAGATCCATGCAAAGATCGAAATCTGTCCGTGCAAGTACAGCGCGTGTTAACGCTCGCTGCTGTGTGGACATTTTCACAAGGTAGCTGAGCGGCCTCGATGAAGGGAGGATTTGATGCGGGCGCAGAGTGCAAAGGTGCAGCAGATGAAAGACAAGACATGAGAACCAGAGCATTGAACTTGAACAAATCGATATTTTTCAACAAAACAAACAAACGCATATGCTACATCGATGCCCTAATATCCCTCAACGCCATGTACCCAATCCGTTCAGCGCACATATACACTAGTCATACCTACTCTTCCTCTTCCTCTTCACTATCCTCCTCCATCCCCTCCGCCGCATCCACCTTGAACGTCGGCGCCTGATCCACGCCCAAGTAACTATCACTAACAAGATACAGCGTCAATTCATGCTCGCCCGGCTTCTCGAGCGTGAACTCCAACATCGTCTCCAACTTTCTCGGCACAGTGACCTTCTTGATGGCCAGCAGCGTGTGCTCCTTCTGATCGCCGACAACCAACCACCAGCTCTCAGTCTTCTCGGAGGGGTAGAAGGGAGCGTGGACATCGGTCTTGAGCTCGTCGTCGTCTTCGATGTTGCGCGTGATGCGCACCTTGAGCTGCGCGGGGGAGTTGCTTGCAATGTCCTCGGGGTCGACGAGTTCGTGTTCGAGCTCGATGTTGGGGTAGTAGTTGTTTGTGAAATTTGCGACGTCTGCGAGTTGTCTCTGGTCGACGTCGAGCGCGGCGATGAGTTTCTTGTAGTCGGGGTTCTCGTCTTCGTCCATGGCATTGATGAAGTCGTCGACGTCGTTGATGCCGAATTTGGACGCCGCTTTGATGGTGTCGGTGTCGAAATGAGGGATCTGCTTGAGCGGGCTGTCTTTCTGCCACATTGCTTGGACGACCATTTGGCTGAGCTCCATGGCGGACATGGCGTTGAGGTGCGCTTCAGACGAAAGCACATCGACAGACGCGCTGAGGATGTTGAGCACCTTACGGATGACGGTTTCCTGGTCCTTGGCAAGATCGATGGGGAGCTGCATGCGGGAGAAATGTGCTTGGAGGAGAACGAAGGCCTTGAAGTGAGGGGTTTCGAAGTTGGGTTCTTGCATCTTGTAGGGGACGCGGTCGTAGATGCGCTGCAAGATGTGGTCCTCGTGGCGGCGGATCTGGATGTCCTCGAATTCTGTGGCGGCTGTAATGATCTCGAGGACGCCCTTGAGACTTGTTCGGCCGTTAAGCGACATCATCAGAGTCTGCATTGTGATGAAGGAGATGTTGTAGTAGGCTGCGATCATGCACGGGTTGAGAGGTGTGATTGAATCCTCGTCTTCGTCATGCTCGATGAGGTTGGCCTCGGCGAGCTCCTTCAATGTCTGCTCAACAAGCTCAGACAAGTGAGCGCTGAGGCCCTCGTGCGAGGTGTCGTGCAGGTTGTAGTAGCTGGGATTGGCCAGCAGACGGCGGTAGAAGTAGGTGTAGGTGGACCAATCGACAGCCTCTTGAGTTGACTCGATTGTCTTCGCGCTGATCTCGGCGACAAAGGCATCGTGCAGGTAGTCATGCAGATAACTCTCAATCGGCAGTGCCTCGTTCAAGAACTTCTTGAAGTAGTCACGCTTGACCGCAGGTAGCATAAGGACACCCTTGGCCGACTTGTCCTGGCCGACTCTGCCAGCCTTGCCAAACATCTGGAGGATCTCGCTAATGGGGTAATCGACGTAGCGGTGCTCGCGACCCTCAAAGAACTGAGTGCCTTGTACAACAACCAGATGAGCGCTGCTATCGATCTCCCAGCACGAGTTGCGGGAGACGATGAGAACCTGGATAGCACCAACCTTGAACAAATGCTGCACAGCCTTCTTGTCAAAGGAGTTGAGCGCCTCGTGGAAGTACCCAATACCGTGGGTGAGCGACTCGGCCAACGATTGCTCGTTAATCTTCTCCAGAATCGGCTGAATATCCTCCAATGGTGCATTGAGGAATCGATCATCGTCATCGTCCGCAACGGCAGCAGCGTACAAATCAGCAGCAGACGAGCGGGTCTGCTTGCGGTTGGGCGCGAAGACCATTGCAGGCTTGTCTGGCGACATCTGGGTGATGGCGGAGTAGGTCGGCCTTGCCATTGCCATCATCAATGATGGGAAATGGGGAATAGTGAATGTCTGGATCTTCAACTCGAGAGGCACGGCACGAACGCCAGGGCTGAAGTTGTAGATGGTGTGCTTTGTGGCGCCGATCCACTCTCCAACGTCTCGTGCATTGGCTAGAGAGACACTGAGACCAACAATGCGCAACTTAGACTCGAGCTGTGCAGCCATGGCTTGCATGCGCGAGACCACGATCTCGTAAACATGTCCGTTAGCGCCGCCCAGCATGTGCAGCTCATCGGCAATCAGAAGAGCAACAGTCTGGACGTTCTTCCTCCTCTGCCACTGGCGAGAGAGAGAGTCCCACTGTGCTGGGGTTGCGAGCACGAGATCGCCCTTCTCAAGGAGTCGCAGATCCGCTGTAGTTTCGCCTGTAAGCTTGACCACATCCTTGCCGCCACCGAGACCAGACAGGCGTGCGTTCCAGTTCTTGTATTGATTGTCGACGAGCTCCTGGAATGGTGCGAGGTACACAATGCGGCCCTCGGCGTCACTAGCCCAGTGTCGCAGGATGGCGAACTCAGCACAGAATGTCTTGCCAATACCGGCGGCAGCTCCAACGAGGACGTTGTCGTCGGTCGTGTAGAGCGAGTTGAACACCTGTGTTTGTACCCGGTTGAAGCGGTTGACGTCTTCGTACAAGGCCATGTACTCCTTCCTCTTCAATGCCGAGACGGGAAGGGGCTGTAGGTCGAGAATTGGTGTATGTGCTGGGAATTTGGCAGGCAAAATGAGCTTCTGGAAAGAGACAGCGAGCTTGGTTTCCGAAGCCATCCATCGATCTGACAAGACGGTGATGAAGTAGTTTGGTGGCATCGGCTCGTCAATGGGGACGGTCAGTTCGACAAGATGCTCGTTCATATCGCCTTGAGAGTAGTTCTTGCGGAGTATGAACTGGTCGTGGAACAAGATCTGCTCACCATCGCAGTCCTCTACCAGAATCCAGAAGGCCTCGGAAGACCCATGAAGGGCATCATCCCAAACGAAGTCTGGTCTAATCGCAAGCTCCAGCTTAAGCAGTGATCTGGTGACTGGTCTGGGTGTCGCTTCGATCTCGAGGCGGGGGAACTTCTCGACGAGCTGGCACACAACCTTGCCGGCCTTGGGCATGCCCAAAAGCTCACCCATGCTGGGTGGGTCAAGGCCAAAGTAGCTTGACCAGTTCACGTCAATGCGCTCCGCCTTCTGTACAATGTCGCGAGGGCAAGTAGGGAATTGGCGCAGCGGTGTCATGGTAGGCCACATACGCTTCTCAGCCATCTTGCACATGTCAAGAGCCAACTTCGCAACCTGCGACCACCCCTTCTTGAGACAAATCTCGAAGATGGCACGCAAGATACGGCCCGCCGATTGTGTGACGTAGACCAAATCGGCCATGAGGGCAAGGCCTTCAAGCTTGAGGCGTGAGATGTATGCTTGTAAGAGGACGTTGATCTTCGCCTGAGCTTCCTCGACGCCTTCCTTGACAGGAATGGGCACACGTCCAAGGAGCTTGGCAAGTTCAAGCTTCTCATCCTGACGAACGGGGATGTACTTGAATTCCTCACTCAGAGCGAACACTCGGAACAACTCGATGGCGGTGATGCCAGGCTGAATGTGCTGGTTGTACGTCATCATCGAGTTGTGCGAAATGTAGTAGTGAGACGCGATCCTTCCAAGTTCGGTGGCCTGAAGTGCTCCAGTCTTCCTGTCGTACTTGATCAGACTGCACTTCTCCAGGATATGTGCTGCCGCGTGGATGAGATCCACTCGTCTTTGTTCCAGGACCGTGTCATTCTCATACTCAGGACCAACGCGGTAGAGAGCTGGCGAACGCAGCATACGGACGAAGAGGTATGTGTAGCCTAGCCAGTCAACACCTTCGTCTCGGTTACGGACATTGCCCAGGACGATCTCAGCATTGAGGTTGTCAACCAACTTGCTGACCAATTGCGATTCGATTGGCAGTTGTTGATTCAGCAATGACAGGTAGTATTGGATCTCCGCCTGTGTTGTGATGATGATGCCCTCTCCGTACGTGTCGTACTGAGGACGTCCGGCACGTCCCAGCATCTGCAATACGTCCTGCGGGCTGAGCTCCACCCAGCTACCCTTCTCAGGCGAGTAGACCTGTGTACCCTTGATGATGACGGTATGGGCTGGCAAGTTGACACCCCAGGCCAATGTTGCTGTGCAGACAAGGACCTGAATGGAGCCATCGGCGAACAAATCTTCGACTGTCGAACGGTCCGCTCGCGACATACCAGCGTGATGGATACCGAAACCGTAGGGCATGAGATCCTTCAGATCAGCGTTCTGTACGGATTCCGACTCTTCTCTGAGAATTTCTCGGCTAGCAGCATCTGACCTCAAGATTTTGCCTATTGTCTCTTCCTCTAATGCCTTGTCGCGGATGTGCTTCGCCGTCTTGGCTGTCTCTTTTCGCGAGTGGACGAAGATCAGCATCTGATTGCGGTGTTCGCCAACCTGCTCGAGAACCTTGGTGTAGCAGACGTCATTCATGGCCTTCAGCTGCTTAATGGCCTTCTTGTCTGTGACGCCAATAAATTCCTGCTTCAACGGACAAGGTCGGAACGTGCCGTCGAAGTGGAATAGACCCTTATCAGGATCGACTCGGAGGAAGCTTGCGACATCTCGGTAGTTGGGGAGTGTGGCACTGAGACCGACAATGCGGACATGGTCACCAGTCTGCTCACTGCGGCGTAGTGTCCTGCTGACGATACTCTCAATAACCGGACCACGCTCATCGTGAAGCAGATGAATCTCATCGATACAAATCAACTTGACGAGGTTGATGTAGCTAGTATCGGTGGCTTTGCGGGTGATGACATCGTACTTCTCGGGAGTTGTAACGATGATCTGAGTCTCTGCAATTTGCTGTTTTGTTAACTGGCGATCACCAGTCAACTCAGAGACCTTGATGCCGTAGGGCTCAAGACGCTTGCCGAAGTTGCCGACCTGTTCAGCGACCAGAGCTTTGAGGGGGGCGATGTAGATGATCTTGAAATCGTCGAGCGCGATCTCACCGGTCTGCGGGTTTCGGTGCTTGCCGATCTCGCGGAGCATGGTCAACATAGCAACGTTCGTCTTACCAGAACCGGTAGGAGCGCAAATGAGCATGTTGCCGTCGTCGTTGAACGCGGTGGGGAAGCACTTCGTTTGGATACGGTTGAGTGACTTGGAGTTTCCGAACCCTACGCGCGCCCAGTCTGGAAGCTCAGAAGTGGGCATCAATCGCTCGTTCGGATCCCGCTTTGCCTTCGGCGCAGGGACATGGATTTCTTCGTAACCCTTGAACTGTCTCCTCGTAGAACCCTGAGGCAGCTTGACACTGGGGTTGGTCATGAGATGGTTTCCTTGGTCGAAGACGATGTTCTCGAGATTCACCAGACGGCTGTTGGGCTGCAATCCACCAACAATACCATCAGGCTTTTGCGCATCTTCCATGTCCACATCCTTTGAATCCGGAAGGCTGATGTCTTTCAGGTTGAACTTCATCTTGCCCTGTCCTCCGTCTTCGGTCTTTACACCAGTCTCTCTTGCCCGCAGCTCTTGGAGGATCTGTTGCTGACCTGCAGCCCTCATCTCCCGTTCAACAGCTGTCCGCTCGTCGTTGTCCTCCGCAGCACGTCTCCATCGTGTCACCCAGACAACTCTGTCGCGATTGAGGACGAGTTTTGCGACCAGTTCGTGGTGTTCGTAATCGAAGAGTTCCATAAGGTCGTTCTCAATCTCACGCAGCTCCTTCTCCTCGCCGTCCTCCGCAACACCCGCCAAGGTCTGTAACGCGTCCCGTGTCTTCTCTTGCTGTGTGTGCGCATCCTCGTAGACCTCTCCAATCTGCCGTTGCAGCCAGTACGCGTCGATCTCGTGTGCGGGTATCAGCTTCTCTGCGCCATCCTTGCGGTCTGCGGAAGTAGCAACATCGCCCTGGATGATCATCTCTTCTGTTTCTGCAAAACCGCCATCCGCATCATCTTGATCGATTCCAATCTGCTCGACAGCCGTTTCCTGCTCGTCCTCTTCGTCAGAGGTGTCGGCGTCGCGCACTTCGAAGTTCTGAGCCTCTTCGTCGTCCTCCTCGTCGTCGAACACAACGGCTACACCCTGATTGTCGTCGTTTTCAGCGCCATCAGCGTCCGCCATTGCCTCGTCGCCATCTTCGTCGTCGTCCTGCGCATCGTAATCTGTGATCTTCTTGCCCAGGTTGACCAGCTCATTGAACTCTTTCGCGCCCATGGAGCTACCGAGAAGGTCGTCCACCTCTTTCTTCTTGTCAAAGTCCTTCATGGTGTCGTCCTTCAGGTACTCGAGAACCGCATCGGCGGCACTTCTGGTGGTCGATACTGGAACATCGCCGAGAGCCTTGCTCACAATGGTCGTGATGAGCTCGAATGTGTTGCGCGTCGCTGGTGTTCGCGGCCTGTATCGGAGGCCTTCAATATTGAAATCGGCCGCGGCTGTGGATCCAAAGGCACTTGTCCCGTCGTCCCTCTTTCGCTTTCGCTGCTCGCGTTCGAGCACGTCGCCACCCTCTGTAAGGCTCCCGCGCTCTACTCCTAACCCTTTGGGCTTCTTCGCCTGTGTGGGCGCCTTGTCCTGCGCAGTCCTCCCGCCCATATCCCGGATGTTGATGCGACCAGCGAGGGACTCTGGATCACCGGTGTGTTCATCTGGGCGGCGCGAAGTAAAACGGCGATCCGCCTGGAGAACCAGGTTGGACATCGCCGCATACTTGAACTGCGCGAGGTTGTTGGGGTTTTGCGCCATGTTGCCGGTGTCGTCGCGTCTTCTGCGCTTTGCGCGTTCTATGTGAGGCCGTGCAGTGGCGTGCAGCGGCGATTGAATCTACACGTGCGAGCTCCGACTGCTATTATATAAGCGCAGCGCCTGGGAGAAGAAACGTCGTGGGTATAGAGAGTGGATTGCGGGGCGCGCCCTGCGTTGAATGGCAAGTACGTGCAGCGACCGAGAACTTTTATGATGAAGCTTAGATCGAAGCTCAAGGCCGCCGACATCACGTGAGTCAAGCACAACGCCAACATCATGTGCATACAAGTACAGACTGTGGTCGCATATATGTTATTGTGGCTTCAATTCTTCCAACTGGCATTACATCATTATTATAAAAGAGTTCAAGTCGCTGGTAGAGACACTTGGGTATCAGCATTAGGAATAGAAGGAGACGCGACCATCTGAAAGCATCGAACAACCCTGGATATCGTCGCTGAAAAAGACGCTCTCTACATGATTGTGTAACTTAGAACGCATCCTCATTCGGGCACTCTGTAACGTCGTGACCCTCATTCTCGCACAGTGCACACCACTTGTCTGGATCCGCCACAGCAGCCCCCTTTGGTGGTACCAGCGAGGAATTCGAGTGGTTGAACGACGGGATGGGCAGTGGCGTCGTTGGGGCATTGCCTGGCGACTTTGTGGGCGTCAAACCTGCAGGTCGAGCATGGTCAGAGGATACTGAGAGGTTCCTCAGTGCCTCGACAACGCCATCCTTGCCATGAGTGGATCCGCCCTCCTTTTGCGCTGCGTCGCCGCCCATAGCAGAGCAGTTGAGAATATCGTGGCCTCCCGTCTCGCAGATCTCACACCAGAGCACACTGTCGGCGGCTGATGAGCGGCCATCTGATTCCACCATAGGCTCCAGGGTTGTTGGTGCGTCACGGCGAGCCGGCGGTGGTGCCGCTCGCCAGCTTCCAACGGTGTCCTTCGAGTCCCTTGCCGTTGAGCGCGCCTCCTGCTTCACTGTGTGTTCAGAGACGGCATTGCTAATGACGCTCTCGCGCTGCACAGGGGCGCTGATTTGGTTCTTCAGATTCTCGATCTCGCGCTCCAGCTCCTCCTCCCGGAATGCTTTCCTCTCAACAAGGCCGCGCAGCTCCTCCTTCTCGCGCTCGAGACGCTCTGAGGTGGCTTGTGCAGTCTTGAGATCCTCCGGGTTGACAGAAGATCCCTGTCGCGAACGAGGAGAGCGAACATGTTCCTCTGGAACGCCCGAGCTCAGGGAGTGGATGATCGCCTTCAGCCCTCTGATCTCGTCGTCTCGCTGCTCGATTTCTCTCTGCCCGGCTGGAGGTGGCCCATCGACCATAGTGTTGGCGCTCTTTAGCACCTCTGCGGCCTTCTCGCGTTCCCGCCGTAGTTCAGATCGACCGCGCTCGACCTCACCCCTCAAAAACTCCACTTCGCCCCGAGCTTCAGCTTCACCTCTTCGGGCATCCTCAAGGCCTTCTTCCAGCTCTTGTACCAGCTCTTCGAGTTGCTTCAGTTGCATCGCGACAGTCTCGACGTCTTCGTTGCGAGAATGCAACTCCATTAACTCTGCCTGTAACTCGTCAACTTTCTTCTCGTAAACTCGTTCCGTTTCCGTGCTCGCCAACTCCAGAGTGTCGATTGTGCTTCGGAAGTCTGCTCGATGTGCATCAAATTCAGCTGTGAGCATGGCGATCTTATCGTTCCTGTCTCTTAGCATAGACCTCAATTCTCGCACATCGTTAGACTCGACGGGTTCGCGCTCGAAACCGCCTTCAGGCATGAGGGTCTGAATCTCTGCCAGAGTAGATTCCATGTCTGCGAGTGCCGTTGCCTGCTCCTCCAGCTGCTTGTCACGGTCTTGAATAATCTTGTTCAACCGCTGAACTTCGGCACTCGGGGTTGAAGGCGGCCGGCTACCCATGCGACTAGACTTGAAGTTCGCCATGGAATCATTGCTGGTACGTGCCGCGCCATTTGGTGTGACCTCGCCATCCTCGTCGATTGTGTCATGCTGGCCAAGGCGAGAGTTGGTATTGCGGGAGTACGGTCTGGAGGGAGGGCCTGGTGTTCGTGGCTTCTGCGGTCCAGCAGTGCGTGGAGGCGCAGGACTAGCGAACCTCGGTGGAGCTCCAATGGCGCTCTTCGAGAATTGGGAGGGTGTGATACTGCCGCTTCGACCTGGTGTGGGAGGGGCCAGATTCGAGGCTTTGCGAAGTGGGGACTCGGGGCGCGATAGCGAGGGACGTCGCGCACGAGCGCCGGGACCAAGAGACTGCGAGAACTTGTTCTTGGGCACCGAGGGTGTGTTTGGACTAAAGTTGGGCTTCTCCGTGGTGGACAGACTGAAGTTGTTGTTCGCGTAGGAGGAGGGGGTCGTGGGACTAGGTGGGAAGTCATCGGAGGTCCCTGACGAGCGCTTGAGTGCGCGATGAACAGGCAGAAATATGCCAGACCCAGGCGTGGTGGTTGTGAAGTACTGCGTGCCCTCGACTGCGCCGTCGTTCTTGCCGCGCGATGCAAAGGCTCTGCTCAGTTCGACGCCTGCAAAGACGCCTTTCTTGCCGCGAATGCTGCCAACAAACTTGACAACACCGTGCATGCCGCCGGGCACGTCCACCAGATCGCCGATATCGATGTCGCGTCCGTCTGCCATGGGCGAGGGCGATGCGCCGCCAGTGAGAGCGCTGAGAGAGGCTTGTCGTGCCATTGAGGCGGACGAAAAGGACAAGTTAGGGGACGACTCTGCTGGTCGTAGGTTTGGCCTTAGACGGCGCGGAGTGCTAATGGAGCTACCAAAGCCTGACATATTGGCTTGAGTGCGCAACGCTGTTGCCGTTGTACAAGGTTTCGTGTATCGGGGTTGCCCTGTATTTGTTGATAACAGGGGTGCTGAGGAGTAGCGGCGGTTGCGGCCCAACCACAGTTAATCCACCATCAGTCAGCGAGGAAGATCCTTGATACTCGAACCGCACCTTCACAGCCAAGTTTGTTTTCGTTCCATATGTTGCAGCATGCTGCAATTCGACAAGTAGAGATAGTCTCAATCATGCATGGAACTCGACTCTCGCCCTGACGTCGCCCGGTCTGAGTGGCGGACGCTACACGATCCGTGGACATGATACAACGCCTGTGCTTTCGAGGACGCGGGAGGCGTGCATACCAAGCGTTCGCTACCAAAGCAGAACAATAACTATACTCAGGAAGGCTCGCAAGAGGCAAAGCCATTAACCTGACATATGCAGCAGCGAGAAAGTGGATACATAGCAGGCTTTATTGAGCCGCGGACTTTGTAAATATGGCGTCAACAATACCGTCACTGCCTTTCCATTCTTCGAGGCAGACGCGACGCGAACCAATGCAATCTTACGCGTGCTCACGTGCTGACACTCTTCTCTTCGTCTCCTTGCCTTGCGGGAATTGCTCGCCCAGGGATAAGAGGACTCAGATGTTTGTCGAGCCGAGCTACAAATACGAAAGGACAGATTTCAGGTGCATGTTAAGTTTCAAATTTAACTCCATGATATATGCCTACCAATTCGAATGGCAAACAACAAGGCCTTGAGGAATGGGATGCCACCAGGAGGAAAAGAGGAAGTCGAAAACAGTAATTCTACAGAAAAAGGCTTGTTGACATTGATTGTCCTGATGGGTTCTGCGGCGATGTCGAAGTTTGTCGAGTCGGCACCAACGTTCCCCACGCCGTTGCCGGGAATTGATCGACCCCAGCTTTGAACCTACCTCGGCATCTTGTCAGTACATCACCTCCATGCGCCCCAAATGTCTACCTTTCACAGCTCCACACCATGGCCGGAAACGTGCGACAACCCATAGATATAGCCTCGTTAGAGCGCTACATCAGTGCCAATGTTCCTGAAATTGCCGTACCCATTGACATCAAGCAGGTGTGTTAATTGCGGAGCACACGACACAGGAGCTAATTCATTGCAGTTCGGCTATGGACAATCGAACCCAACATACCAGCTCACAGACAAGAATGGCAAGAAGTTTGTCATGAGGAAGAAGCCCCCGGGCAAGCTTCTCTCCAAGGTATGTGCATACGTCGGTAACAGCCGTAGTATACTGACGGTCCCTAGACAGCGCACAAGGTAGACCGCGAGTACCGAATCATCCATGCTCTCGAGAAGACCGATGTCCCGGTACCAAAGGCCTACGCACTCTGCCAAGATGAAAGCGTTGTGGGCAGCGACTTCTACATCATGGAGTTCCTTGACGGGCGAATCTTTGAAGACCCCGCGATCCCAGAAGTAACACCCGAGGAACGAACGAAGATGTACGTACAGTCTACTTCCTCGACTACTTTCCCCCCATACTTACAAATCCAGGTGGCACTCTGCCATTACCACCCTCGCCAAGTTCCACCGCGTGAAGCCCGAATCAGTCAATCTGTCCACCTATGGAAAACCCACAGGCTTCTACAACCGCCAAATCGCAACCTTCAACACCATCTCGCAAGCCCAAGCTGCAACTAAAGACAAGGAAACCGGTGAACCTGTGGGTAAGATCCCGCATCAGGACGACATGGTCGCCTTCTTCCGCGACCCAGCGACGCAGCCAAAAGACAAGGGAACATTCGTACACGGCGACTACAAAATCGACAACGTCGTATTCCACAAGACCGAGCCCCGCGTCATCGGCATTCTAGACTGGGAAATGAGCACCATCGGCCACCCCCTCTCAGACATAAACAACCTCCTCTCCCCCTACCTAACCGCCTCGTCCGAGAAAGCCAAATCCGTCGGCCGAGCCCACGAGGGGTTCAAGCCAGGCGCCACCCCAGGTCTACCTACCAGAGACCAGCTAATCCAGTGGTACAGCGAGGTAGCCGGCTGGGACCCGCGGCCCGATCTCACCTGGGGCGACGCGTTCGCGACGTACCGCAACACGATTATCATGCAGGGTATTGCGGCGCGCTATGCGGTCAGGCAGGCGAGCAGTGCGCAGGCAAAGGATTATGGGGCGATGATGGTTCCGTATGCGGAGATTGCGTGGGATCTGGTGCAGGAGTATAAGAGGGGTCATACGAAGGATGGGAAGGCGAAGTTGTAAATGTGAGGCTAGTTGAAGAAAAAGGAGGGTGGGTAGATGTTGTGTCTGTAGTCTGCTAGCCTGTTTGAATAAAGAAAGCCATTCATGGTGCGATAAATCAATTGTGCATGTACGTGGTATCAGGGTGATGACTGAATGTCGCCATCTTAGTCACCTTCGGAGGCAAAGTCGCAGGAATGAGAGATTACTGCTGGAGTTGAAAGGTTAGGAAGATGAACAGTCCGATGGAAGAACAGTGAACGTAGGTAATCATGAATGGTGTCAATGTAGTATTTAGGAAGTTTAGGTAGCTGTAGCTACACCACTTTTATCTCCACGAGCTCATTGGCATCCAACGCGGCCAATTGAAATAAATTCGTGTGATATGGTATCATATGTGTCGCCCTGCGGTGGGATATGTGTCAACGCAAGTTCGACAGTCGTCAAGAAAACCTCCAGGCTCGACGGTTGGGAGGCATACCCGTAAGTTTTTGTTTCGCCTGAACGCCGTGCATCCCGTCTACCACCCAAAGCCAGCTCTAGTCGCTCTCTCCTCGCGGTCCGCCTCTTCCACGTCGTCGTGTGCTCGATTCGTTCGCTTTGCACCCCGATTAACCGCTCGAGGGTGTTGCTCCGTTCGTGTTGTTGCCATTTACCGTCCGATCTTGGGGACGTCCTGGTTGATGCGGTCGAGGGCTTCCAGCATGACGACGGCGTTTCCACGGATGACGACCATGCCGATGCGGACCTTCTCGCCGCCGGCCTTCTCTTCTAACGCGTCGTCGAGGACGATGTTGAGGTAGACCTAGGTAAAGTCAGTACGGGGTTCGAGGTAGGTCGAGGGGCGCCAACATACGTCGTAACCGCGCAGAATTCCCATGACCTTGCGGCTTCCATTCAGCTGGACGAGAACGCGCTTCTCGAGGTACTGTCCAAGGTTAGCTTAAGAGCAGGCCTTCGCGGTCGGTCGACCCACCTTCTTCAACTCGGGCTGTGCTTGAGGCATGTTGGCGGATGTGAGTTGCGCGACGGTCCGGTGGAGAAGGAGATTGTGGCAGAGGTGGGTGTCGAGCTGGTCTGGGAGCTTGCAATGTCGAGCGGTGCATCTCCAGAGCGGGCGTTTTCGAGATTCTTGGCGCGGAAAGCACGCTAGTGATCTCGTGGAGACGGAAGCCTTGAACCTCAACATCACCCTAGCTGTCTCCTCACTCTCATACACAAAACCGCACAATGAAGCGAGCAGGCTCTGGGCGCGTCGCGCGCAAGATTGGCGCATACGACGACGACTCGGGCGACAGCGCAAACAGCTCGCAGAACGAAGCACCGAAGCCTGGTAAGTCCCCGCCGTGTCGCAAACTGTCCGCTCCTGTTTCTGACCTCAGTAGGCGCTCCGTGCTAACTCACGGTGTAGTGTCCGTAGTGAAGCGACCAGCATTGGGCAAGAGCAAGAAGCGCTCGGCCCTGCGCATATCCTTTGGGCCTGGAGAATCAGACGCCAATGATGGCGATGAATCGAGCGATGCCGCCGTTGTCACGCCGAAGAAGTCGAACTTGAGTCGGATAGCGTTGGAGAAGAGTGCGCAGTTACGCGCAAGGTCGCCGCTTGTGCAAGGCGCGGGTGCTTCTGAGGAGGAGGGGAGGCCATCATACAGCAAAGACTACATAGCAGAGCTGCGAAGCTCTACACCGACCACACCCAAGGACCTGAAGCCGTCTGCCGAAGAAGAGGAAGAGTCACGAGCGCTCGACATTGCATCCAAATTTGGCCCAATTGCGACCCTATCCTCCGAGACATCCTCTGCAATTCCCACCGCTGCCGAGATCGAGGAGAAGAAGGCGCGACGGAGGCGCCTCGCACAAGAAGAGAAGGCCTACGAGGACGACGGCGAGCGACCATGGGCATCCGACGACGAAGGCGAAGACGACTTCCGCATGAGGCGCAACGAAATCTCCCTGCGGCCAAAAGACAAATATGCCGAGACTCGTCTGATCCACGACGACGAAGACATAGCAGAAGGCTTTGACGACTTCGTCGAAGACGGTCGAATATCACTGGGTCGCAAGTCCGAGCGCGAAGCGCAGCGCAAACGGCGCGCCGACATGGCTGAGCTCATCAACGACGCCGAAGGCTCAGAGTCCGACTCCAACGATTCAGAGGAAGAGCGCAACACAGCCTTCGCAGCTGCACAAGCGCGCGCCGGTCGCTACGGACAGAAGATCGATGACGAAGAAGACGGTACCAGAACACCACCCAAAATCACCCCCTTGCCGGATTTGAACGAGGTGTTGGAGGGCCTGCACATCGAAGTCCGGACCAAGCAGCAGCGCAAGGATCTGATCTTGAGCAAACTTCAAGAGCTGAAGGATGACAAGGTCAGGATCGAGGAGCGCAAGAAGTTCCTCCAGGAGCAGCTGCAGAAGACGGGCGACGAGTATGAGAAGCTGAGGGTTGAATCGGGACTGCCTGCGTTACCGGCGAATGGCGATGGAAAGCTGATTACTGAGAGAGGGTTGGACAGTTTGGGGACTACGCCGCTGGCTGGGAGATCGAGCGAGGACTCGGAGTGAGGATGTCAAGATATGAACGGTTAATGAAGATGGATTACCATTGCCTCAACTTGTGTGCAAGGTTCATGTCAAATGTGCTGATGATAGTGTGTGATTTCATGTTGATTCGATTGTCTGATGGCCGCATGGCTGTAACTCAACAGCCCACTGCTCATACGCTTGCTTCTTTAACCTCCTCGACCCAAAGACACTCAGTCGATCTGCGCCTCCCCTCATACTCCATGCTCCTCGAACATATCCCCAAGTACACCATCACGCTCACTGCGCAGGAACATTCGCCGCCGCCTTCTCCCCCTTCGTCTTCTTCTTATCCTCCACCAACTCAATATTATCCTCGGGAACCTCCTTATACGTCTTAACCAGAAACTCCTCAATATCCTCGCTCAAATCGCCCTGCACCGTAATCTCCTCCCCGCCACCAGGAAGCTTCGTCACACTCGCGCCCGTCGCAAACTTCTTGCCGAAATCCTTCGACACCTTCTTGATGTCCAGCCCGAAGGCTTCCAGCCCGGATACAGCGGTGACGTACTTGCGCTTGTTGCGCTCGATGCGCTTGATTATTATTTTCGAGGATGCGCGCGTTTCGGCTTCGCGCTTTTCGGCGGAGGCGGCTTTGTTGGCTTTTTTGACGGCGTCTTTTTCGGCGCGCTTTTGGGCTTCGACGGAGAGGGAGGAGAGGTTTTGGGCGAGCGCTTCTGCGGGGTTTGTTAGGGTCTGATGTGTGTGTGAGGGGAAGGGAGTGGTGGAGCCGTACCTTGCGAGTAGAGCTTCTGGTGCATGTCTGGGTGCTTGTCTGCTAGCCATTCTTCACACTTCTTCGTTGTGCCGCCGAATTCGCAGTACTAGTGACGAGGAGCGTTAGTTTCGAGGGCAAGCTTGACGCGTGCTGGTGTCGTACCTACTTCTGGTGGTAGTGTGCATACTGCTTCTTGTTAGTGGGTGTCTGGGATACGGCTCGCAGTGTATCTTACCTCCACAGTATGTGACCTGGACCGGTAGTGTGTCTGCCATGATGTACGATTGGTGTGTTTGAGGCTGGAGCTCTGGTGGATGGGAGAGTTGTGGTGGCAGACGCGAAAGCCTATGGTGGGGCAAAATGTTGGCGGGGTAGGTTGTGCAGGGGTCATGGAGTGACAACACCTTGAACGTGAGCAAGTGAAGGAGAAAGAGCATGTATGGATATGGCTAGGTCTCGAGCTTGGAAGTTTGTTCGTTTTTTGTGCACGTATCCTCGTCTGACTATGAGACCTTGTAATGCTGCTTGAGAGGGTCTTCTTTCATAATTTCACCCTGCTCCACCACTCTGCAAGACTCTCCGCAACGATATCGAAGCAGAACTTGCTAAACGCGTGGCGTTGGAACACAAACTTCAATAAGACGACCAGACAAGACTTCGTTGCATGCCATCTTGATCCATGCGTGCATCTTGCGCTTCTTACTCCGCCGCAACACTCTGCTCCACCAGGCAATTACGTCCTCCGAGTCGAACCTAGTTGCTACAAGCCGGAGTCTTCACCACCTACTGTCCCGGCTGCTGAACGACCTGGACATTGTTCTTCTTCTGCAGTTGTGATCAGCCATGAAAACACACCTCCCCTTCTGCACTCAGCTTACCTTCCACTTCTCCATTTCATCCTGCCTTGTCTTGTACTGCTTTACCAGCTCTTCAAGCGTCTTCTTCAAACCATCCTGGTTCGTTTTCAGGATAGGGACAATATCTGCAACTGTCCGCTCAGTGAGCACGCCGTTGATCATGCGGAAGCATTTGCGATCACCGGGCAGCGGCTCTAATGTCTCCAGGACGAGCCTGGAACAGTCAGTGGTCAAGCCAAACATGTACTTGCTCTTGTGAAAGAGAGTAACTGTAGTGCTGCATAGATCCGAGTGAAACGTACTTGTGCTCTTCCGACTCTTGCTCAATGTCGCCAATCTTTGAGGCGATATTCTGCAGTGTGGTCTTGTAGTTTTGATATGTGGTCTGGAGCTCTAGACGCCGTTAGTATCAATGAAAAATGTGAACTGCATGTATAGCGTACGCTGCTGCTTGTCTAGCTGGGCTTTCGACGCCATCTTAAATTCTGGTGATGTGACGGTATGAGGCACGCGCCTGGTTGCGGGGAGGTTCGGTGGTGTCGCGAAACTCTTGCGCTCAAAGTGTGATTCAGCAAACCCGCCGTAACACTGAAAAATAACTGCGTGGAGCTTCTTTAAAAGAAAGAACTCGTCACTTGCTATACGCAAACTATCGAAGATTCTGCTATGCGCCTCGTTCTCGTTGCTGTCCTGAAGCCGCAGCGCTAGGACCAACTTCACGAAATCTTGTGAGATGCCGATTGGACAGCTTCGGCATCTATTCGAGATCGAGCTTCACGCCACTTGCAACCATCCGCTCTCCGCACCCATTCCTCTCCTCACAATATCTCAAAGCCTCGGAGAATCGCGCGCCCACAATGCATCCCCACCTGCACACGGAAGAAGTCCAGAAGAGTGCGCCGTCCCCAATCCCACCCACCGTTTCTCCGCCCACCACCGAAGACCTCCGCAACTAACTTCCCCAGGTTGCGCAGATGTCGTAGCCGCCCTCGACGAGTGCCATGCCCGTGGCTTCCTTTGGAAACTCACTGGTAACTGCACAGATGCAAAGTACCGGGTGAACATGTGCCTGCGCGGCCTGCGCCTAGAGAGGACACGGCAGAACCGCGAGGCGGCCAAGGAGAAGAGGCAGCATATCAACAAGGTGTGGGCGGAGCTGGATGAGGGGAAATTCACAGAAGCGGAAAGGCAGGAGAGATATGGGGCTCGAGAAGAGAAGAAGGTGGAGGTGTGAGGTATATTGTGTAGTAAGAGGTGGTATGATATCAACTGTATTGGAATGGAGTTTGGGAAGAGTATTGTATATTATGGGTTTGGGAGAACATACCATGGCGTTATAGGTCACCCAATCACTTCACTGCGGCCACGCGTGCGTGGGCTCAATAAATCTATCTGCGCAAGAAGCAAAGCTCATTGAACGCTTCCACACTCCAGCAAATGTAGTTCTGAACGTCTCGTTACACTTTCGATTCCCCAAGCCACACTACTTCAACTGATTCTGCAGTATCCTGATTCGAGGCTCCATCTTCAGCTCTACCCAATACCCCCTCAGCAACCTCTGTCTCAATAGTCCCTCCAGTCCCTTCCACGCCTCCGCAAGCTTCTCTGTCCAGTCGCTATCTACCACCCGCCCCCTCCCATCCTCACTCACAACCGCTTCAACCAGACCACCGCTCTTCTCCCCCGGCTTCAGCACCCTTACACCTCCAAACCCATACACAACATGCACAACCGCCCAACTCCCAATAACCTTCTCCGGCCTCTCCGCCAGCACGTAATCGAACTTCGCCCAAAATAGCGGATCAAGCAGCACCGTCGGGTCCTCAGTCTTGTCGTACGCCCACGTCCTCTTCTGAATCGCGCTCTCGGCCTCAAGCACGTCAAACACGGTTTGTGGCGCGCTGTGGGCTTCCAGGAATCGCGTAACGCCGGTCTGGCACGCCAGGTTGTCGAAGTAGACGTTAAAGTGAGGTTTTGCGGGGTGTGGAATGCTAGTGTGTAGGGTGTGAAGCGCAGCACCGCCGGGGTAGTTGAGGCTGGAGATGGCGAGCAGGGCAGTCGAGGCGGTAAAGGAGAGTATGACCGAGGCAGCGAGGATGAGTGACAAGAGGGCGTAGAGCACTGATTTTGAGCGTCGTGTCCAGATCCAGGATGCCCCGGCTGCGGAGATGGCGGTCAGGCCAGGAATCACATAGACGATGAAGCGCCATTCTTTGTGTGGGAGGAAGCTGTAGAGGGCTACGAAGGTGAGGAGGGGAATTAGGAGGTCGAGGCTTCGTCTCCGAGTGGCGGCGTTCAAGACGGCGATGGGTATGCAGAGTAAGTATGTCGCCGGGTTGAGAAGGAGGCGTGGAAGAGCGTTGGTGAAGTAGTAGTGCCATGGTGATATACCCCAGTCAGCTGAATGGCCTTGAATGGTGTTGTAGTAGAAGGCAATCCATTCCGACCATAGCGGGAAAGACTGCCAGAAGAACGAGTCAATGGGGATGGTGCATAAGAGACCTATGACAAGTCCTCCTGCTCCAGCAGGAATGATGACTTTGAATATGGAGGTCCGCTGGGTAACGAGAAGGTAGAGGGTGATAGTCCCCACTAAGATAGCTAACTCAGAGCGGAAGACGATACCAGCAATTGTCAGCAGGTAGAGACAGAGTCGGTGCCTTCGATTGACGTCCTCTCGGCTGTATGACACCGTTTGTGCGTTCAGCAATGCTCGAAGTGCCAAGTTGCCTAGTCTCTGTCAATTATGTCCATGGAGACGGTCTGACCACTCAGCTTACTGAAGATGAAAGCAAACATGTTTGGTAGCGTTCGAGATGCATAGTAGATGACATGAAATTGGCTTGCCTGGAATAGAGCATACCAGATGCCAGCATTTGTTCCAAAGGCTTTCTGCACGCTCCTTCCGAGTGCTACAAGCGAGAAGGCATTGCACAAGCCCAGCAATCCTCTCACTGTACAGAAATTAGCTATAAAAACCTGTCATGGGCAATGTATATACTTACCAAAAAGTTGCATATGTGCCGCATTATGCAACAAGCCAACGACGGGACTTGATAGTCCGCTTAGAATCAACGCGCCAGCAAACGTTCTCGGTACGCTGCCAGGGAATGAAATGTGATCATAGTTCGCAGTCAAGAACTGGTCAGCATTGCTTCCTGGGATTCCGTGGATCAATATGTCGTGCGTGGCTTGGATATTGAACGATTCCTCAACCTTAGTATACGGCGAAACGAACAGGTGGATCAGAACGAACGTCGGAATGAGCAGCAAAAACGGCCATGTCGGGATACCCATCGCATCTGATATCTCCACGGAGCTTCCAAGGCTCCAAGAAGGGTTACTGATTGAGACAAAGTGACGCGTGGAGATCGAAGGAAGTGG
The DNA here is from genome assembly GCA_004835665.1 of Phoma sp. XZ068. NCBI lineage: Eukaryota > Fungi > Ascomycota > Dothideomycetes > Pleosporales > Didymellaceae > Phoma > Phoma sp. XZ068. Next base: position 220,430 of record RBKR01000008.1, on the reverse strand, counting down.
AGTTCCATCATGCCTGCTCCAATCACAATCACGTGTCCTCGCGCACGACCGCGACTTTGATTTCCACGACCTCACATCTTACATCCATCACCATGTCGACACTTTCCCAGCTCGCCGTGCCCTTCGTGTACGGTCTGATTTTCTTCCTGGGGTACCCGTCACAATGGCTGTTAATGCACCTCGAGCCTGGGCCGCTCACGAAGAATGAACTCATTGTGTCAAACCTCATCCTGGTCTTGATCTGGATCACATATACAAAGAGCGTTTTTGTTGATCCTGGAACGATTCCGAAAGACTGGGCAGAGAAAGAGCTTGGGGATGAGAAGAAAGATGTGAACGAGAGAGAGCGTGATGCGGTAGCCAAGAGCAGGAAATGGTGCAGGAAATGTGAAGCTGCGAAACCGCCGAGGGCACATCATTGTAAAGAGTGCAAAAGGTGTGATCAACCAAAACCCAGTCTGAATTCTGCAACAGAGTCTTGTACTAACATCGCCAGATGCATACCCAAAATGGACCACCACTGCCCCTGGACAGCAAACTGCGTATCCCACACCACCTTCCCCCACTTCCTCCGGTTCCTCTTCTACACCACCATCGGCCTCAGCCTGCTAGAATCCTTCCTCTTCACCCGCCTATCCCACCTCTGGAGCAACCGAGACCTCCCCTCCTACCTCGGCCCCTCCCTCTTCCAACTCGCCCACATCTTCACCACCCTAATCGCAAACAGCATCACCCTCTTCGTCCTCGGCATCCTCTTCCTACGAAACATATGGTGCCTCGCCGTCAACACCACCACAATCGAAGGCTGGGAAATCGAGCGCCACAAGACCCTCCTCCGCCGCGCCCGCCACTTCGGCGGCTACCTCTCCACACCAGATGGCTCGCAGATCCGGATCCGCCGGCAAGAATTCCCTTACGACATTGGCATCTTCGCGAACATCGCGCAGGGCATGGGCTCCGCGAATCCGCTGTCCTGGTTCAACCCTTTCGCTGCCACGCCGCGACTAGCATCGGGATTGAGCTTCGAGACGAACGGCTTCGAAGACGCGACGACGACGTGGCCGCCGCCAGATCCGGATCGCAGTTATAGGCGGCGCGTTAAGGAGGATGGACCGGCGTTTACGTTCCGGGATGCCGAGTTGAGTAGGGAGGACACGCTTGCTGCGTTTCGGGCGAGACAGGCGGAGGATGAGGTCAGGAGGCGGAAGCCGTTTGTTGAACGCATGGAGGCGGTTCGAGATCACGGACGGGAGGATTATGAGGTAGACCATGCGGATGACGCGAGTGAGGAGGCTGAGGATGAGGGAAGGCGGTATGGAGAAGGGGAGGAGGGTGAGGAAGGGTGGCGGAATTCCGAGGGTGAGAGGCTGAAGGACTTTGGTGTCGACGAGGATGTCGAGTTCTATGATGAGCAGGACGATGATATACCACTCAGTGAGCTGATGGCGAGGCGGCAGGCGGCAGCAGCCTCTGCTCCTGCTTCTGAAGGGTGGTCGATGTCAGGATCAACCTATTAGCAAATCAGCATACCAACCAAATACATCAAGCATTAGCATCGTCAACTTGCGCGAGCAACCAGTGTTTCTAATACAAGATTCCAACTAAGAAGAAGATACCTATCCAGGCAATGGCTGTCCCAAGCCGATTCCGAACTCGCCAGACTCCGTCCCTCCTGCAGATGAGGTTTCACGGACGAAGTGTCCATCCATACTTCAGAATCCAAAAGCCCACCCGAACCCCGCACCCCATCCGCCCCATGTGCATCCTTGAACAATCTGAAACCATTCGTCAAGTCTGCACTCTTCAACGCCGCTCGATAAATCCCTTCACTTCCTTCTTTTTCAATTCTTTCATCCGCCTCAAGAGTTCCTTGGCTTCTTCCAGCTGGGCACGAGGCGAGTCGTCCTAGTAGTCGGCGCTGCCATTCCCGTTGTGGACGCTGTACCCAAAGGCCGTGGCGCCGTCCTCGGTCATGTCTTGGTCGCCGCTCAGAACATGTTGCTGGGCACCCTCTCCGGCGGCCGCGTTGGCGCTGGCCCCAGGCGCACCGAATTGGCCGGTAGGCTTGTTCTGATTTGCGAGGAGGGTCTCGTACCACCAATCAATACCATAGTTCAGAATACGTTTGCGCCAATGTGTTCACAAAGGAGAGACACAGGGACGAAGGGGAAGTTGGCAGCTTACCTCGCGGTACCTTGACAGGTAGATCTTGAGGGCTTCCGAGTAGTTCTCGAAGCCTAGCGACGTCATGGCGAAGAGAATGTCCTCGCCGTTGACCGTCTTGCGCTTTTCCTGCTGGCACTTCTCGGAGGCTGGGTCCACGACATCAGTGGCGGTTGCGCAGCAGAGCACTCTGAAACTCACCCTCGCTGGTTATAAAGGAGATGAACTCGCTCACGCACTCCTGCATGCATTCTTTGGCCTCCTTTGCAATCTTTGCGTTTTCGGGCAGGGCTGTCTTCATGATCCGGGCGACTGGAGCAAAGTTACGAATGTTAGCATCTGACGCGGCATGGCTGCTTGTGCTCTTGGACCCGTTCTGGGGCGGGGATGTGGACGACTGGGGAGAGGACGACATGGCGGCCGCTGCAGGGCGGGCGTCGCTCAGGCACGCGCGGACGCCGAGTGGCTCGCGGCAGACGCAGCAGGGCGTGATTCGAGCGTTTGACGAGGCAAGCGCGCGGTCTCGGGGCAGTGGGCATCCACGACGCCAGACGGGAGCAATTCGTCGACGTGCAGGCGGGCAGGAGACGGGGCGCAAATCAAAACGACGGGGAGGGCTGGGGGGAGGAAGACGCACCATTTGCGATTGGAAGCCATCGGTCCTGTTCCTTGACCTCGAATTCGTACCCGAGTCCTTGCGCTTGTGTATCCTCAGCGTTCCTGTCCATATGTTGGTCGTCGTCAGGCGACTGAGGTGGTTCCACACCGTCCTTCTTCGGCGGGGTGGACGACATGTTTATTCGGCGGGCTGCAGGGGCAGTGACCGGCGTCGAGGGTGCGTGTGCGCTGGCGGACTGCTCAGTGATTTGTTGGCGTCCACGTCACTGCGAGACGGCCGCCAAGCCGTGTAACGACGAGAGGGCTGGGGAACGATGGCGGTCTGTTGCGGTTAGCGGCATGCACAGGCAACGGCGCCGCGGGCAGCTGGACGACGTGGGCAGGCGCAAGGGAGCCCGCCGTGCAGCGCTCGCCGGCGTGGCAGCGGCGTGCCGTGCTTGCTTACCTGGGCGCGCTGGAGGGACCGGTGGCAGGCGCAGTCGACACGCGCGGCAGATCGGGCAGGCGCGACTGAGAGGCAGCAGAAGGAGGCGCAATTGGGGCAGGCGCGGCGTACAGCGAGGGCAGCAGGCACCAAGCGCAGTGTGTGCGACTGAGCTAGGGCGTGGAGCTATGTCACGGTGCTTAGAGGGCGATTGTAGGACCGCATGCAGCCGTGGGCGGGCTAGCGGGCGGCGGGTCGGCTGGTCGACGAGCGTTCTGCGCTGAAATGCGTGGTGCTGGCCGGGTTGCTGTCGGTGTTGTTGTCAGTCTTCACTCTGAGCGCCGTCGTCCTCGCGCGATGTTCGTCACAACAGACGCGCCAGCCAATGGGCGCGCGACGCAGTGGTGAAGCTTCAGCCCAGTGCGAGCTCGGACGTGCGCGCGGCGTGGAGCCTGTGTGCACGAATCGGCGGCAATGGGGCAGCACTTACAATTTCTGGCGGTGAGCGAATCGAAGAGAGCGCCGGCTGCTGGACGAGGAATGATGCCTCCACTCACGCGACGCAGCCGAAGGCGAATTTCTGGTTGGGCAGCCGGCTACGGTGAGGGGTTGAGGGGCTGTCTCCGTTCACGGACCGTACCGAGTCCACTTCACTTCACTGGACCGTTGACCCACTCGACCACAGCAGACGTGGAAATGGTTGACGGCGCAGTCTAGTCTACAGAGCAACTTTCTTCTTCTTGGTGACTGCTGTGAATACCGCCCGTTCTCTAGCTGAACCTCATGTCGCTGCAACTCTGACATGCACATGCACTCAATCATTAGCGTCCATCACTGACTTCTTCCTTGCAACGGCTCGGTCGGTGACTACGGCCCCTCACCAACCCGACCAGGCTTGCTCACGGCCCGGTCAGGACATGCATTATTAAAGCCTACGAACATGGGCGTGAACGCTATCAAGCCTCACTTCCACGATCCTACACCGCATCCACACCGTTCACTGCCGTGACGTTGGACCTTGACAACCTAATCCAGCCACTCCCAGGACAGCCCGATGTGCTGGCCCCGGTATCCTATAAGCTGCACGTCCACGCCTGCGGGATTTATGGTGGTCGATCCCATGGGGGTGCATGACAGCACATGCTGCAGCGACCATTGACACGTTGGCCCTGGTTCGGTCAGATCCAGTTGACCGGCAGGGCGCAAGTTGGGCTGCAGATCAGGTTGTAGAGTGCGCCATCAGTGGGAATGTCGTGTGGAGCTGGGCCGACTGCAGTACTGTGAGGTCATGTTATCACGCTACATTGCCTGCCTTGGCTGTTTGCTTTTGATGATCCCTTCACCGATCTTTGAGTGAGGAGTAGGAGCTGTAGCATCTGTTGAGTTGGTGTGTAAACACTATACTTCCTCCAGCAAGATCAACCAGCTCTAGAATGGCATCTAACCTTTCTGGACATCAAAGACGTCTCCAAAATTCCCCAATGTGCTCTGCAACCTCACCAGCCTTATCTCTAACCACCGCATGTCCAGCGTCCTTCACAACCCTAACATCAAACCCAAAGTCCCTAATCTCTTTCTCCGTGCTCAAATCATCATTCTCACCAAGCACAACCAAGCTCGGAATCCCAATCTTCTTCGCCTCCACAAACAACGCATCATTATCAATCACCGCCGCATCCCTAAACACGCCAACCACACTCGCCGGATGTCCAGCATGCCTCTTCATCTGCCAATCCCTCAGCGCCTCCGCGACAACCTCCCCCTTCTTAACCCTCTCCCGCCAGTCCTGCGGCACAACTAACTCCCCACCCTCAAGCACACTGACAACCCACTCCGCAGCCCTCCCTTCATCTCCAGCCGAACAATCCGTGCTCAACCACCCCCGCTGCTCGTCAGTAAACCACGCCTTCCTCACCAGTCCCGCAGGCGCCACAAGCACAAAACTCTGCACCTTCCCCTTCCCCTCCCCATCTCCTTCAGCACCGGTTTGCGAGTACCGAGAAGTAAGAAACCCCATCGTCACCACCGCCCCAAACGAAAACCCCACAATCCCCACACCCTCATCCCATCCCAAATGCTCAAGCAGTGCATCAATCAGCCCGTGAAATAGCGGCCCCTCATGCGGCAAAACAGGCGTATCGCTCAGCCCATGGCCCCACAGATCCAGTACCGCGAATTCCGTACCTGGGAAACTTTCGCGCAGTGCGGTAGCGACCGGCAGCATGCCCAGCGCGGGTGTTTGCACGCCGTGGATGAGGAGGACGCGTTTGGGACCTGAAGGTGAGACCGTTGCTGCGGCTTGGGAGGGTGGGGGGAAGACGTAGTATGCTGCTTTTCCAATGTCTGTGGTGAGATATTGGGCGGATGGGAGGAGGGATCCGAATGTTTCTGTGAATTCCTGCTCCGATGGGCCTGGGATCGGGGGGTGCGGTGGGAACTTTGAGCCCGGGCGGGGCAGGACGAGTGGTGTGGCCATGGTAGTCGTCGTGGTGTTGGGATAATGTGATATGATGGGATGGTTGAGAAGTGAGGTTATGCGGCTCTTATGTATTAGCTAGATGATTGCATCGGAGTCGGAGATAAGGCGTGCTCAGTACGAGAGCTACGCTGGCATGACTCGTAGTATCGTTCATCGTGCTTATCTCCAGTGTCCACTGCGTGTAAGATCTGGATTAGCTGAGCATCATGGTCGGTTTCTGACTTCGGCACTGAAAGGTAAGTCGGCAGATGCCGGTCGGGAACGGCAACTGTGGATGGTCGGGTGTAGTCGCGAGAATAGCATCAATGCGTGAATTCATTTCTAAAAACTATTCATTACAGCCAAGTAGTTGATACTCATGCTCCATAATTATGACAAAATGTTTTTTTACGCGTGGCCTGAGGATACGGTGAAGATCTTGTCCTACAAATCCTCATCATCAGTGTCCTGCTCCTGCACTACCGGCTCCGTGGGCACACGGTGCAAACCGGAGTGAGCTTCCTCGCCTTCTTCAACGTTGCTGCTGCGCAAGCTGCTGCGCCTCCTCCTACTCACTACACCCGGAAAGATCCTAGGTTCGCCGTCGAGATTCACACCGCTCGATGTCCGCGTCAAACCAAGGTCTTGCTCAGCTGGCTGCTGGCCTACAGGTGGCTGTTGGCCGGATATGACACTGGGGCTGATGGTCATGCTGGATGTGCGGCGCAGGCGCTCTGTGTTGGCAGCGGTGGGCGACGCGGGCTGGGTGGAGATGCTAGCGATATCGGTGGTAGATGCCGATGGGTTCATCCGCGCCTGCTGGGCAGGGAACGAAGATGGGGGCAGCTTTGGGAACGTCTTATCGTGATCGTGCTGGTTGGTGGCAGACGGCTGAGTGTGCACTGACTGCATTGGCGAACCTGGGTGTGTGGCATGATGCGTCTTGGGTGTCTGAGGTGCTTGTTGCTGTGGCTGGAGGTTTGACATGGTAAGATCCTGGGTCTCTGTGTTGGCAGCTCGTGTGTATCGATCAATCATAGCAAGCTCCTGCATGAGAGTCTCGTGTCTGAAGGCCTCACGCACGCTAGGTACGTTCGATCTTGCCATATCATTGCCTGCAACGCCGGGAAGATGGTAGTTGCCGCCCAGCCACTTCTGTTTGACGATGTGCTCGAAACCACTTTGCTCGACAGAGTGCTTAGCCAGCTCACACATGTCGACCGCGCTCAGCTTGTAGATCTGTGCTGCTACGGAGTACTCTTCGATCAGTGGTTCCTTTGTGAAGGCAAACTGCAGCGGATCATCCGTCGAGAGCGAGACGTTCAGACCACGTCGGAAGTAGCTCAGGAACGGGTTTCGCTCGTACGCTAAGAAGAGAGCGTTGTTGCTGAGCGGCGACATGGCTACACCAATCTGCTCAAGGTAGAAGATGTACTGCAGTAGAGGCACTTTACGGAGGAGCAAGCCGTGGCTGATGCTGTGGCAACAAAGGACAGCAGCGGCCAAGTGGTCGGTGTCACCAGCCTCTCCGCAATGTGGGCGAAGCAAGAAAGTGGTGAAACCGCGCTGCTTTCTCCAGACGTTCAACGACGAGATGTTGGAGAAGAGGTAGTACATCCAGTAGCTGTAGGGCGGGTTCTGCTTTGTTGTCCACTCCTTGGGGGTTGGGAATTTCCTGTACACACGTCTCTCGACCTTGCTTTCATCATCGACACTGTCGAAACCGATGACTCTTTGCAAGAATATGTGAAGCTTTGGATGGCTGGACGGATCCTTGGTAACTTCGAACAGCGGCTGGAACACGTTGCGGACGACTTCCTCGAAATTATGCATCAGGCCAGTGGCCTTGTACACGTCGAACAAGCGAGGGACCTGGATCAGCCATCTCACGTTGGGTGAGAACAGCTTGTTGTCAACAACCCATTCCGCGAGCTTATCCCATTCCTCAAGATCGCGGCCATAGATCGAGATACGCCACTCAACGAATTGGTATTTGCTGGATTCCAGATCGGAGATGACCTCCTTGGTGATCTCAGCGAGGTACCTGCCCTTGATGAAGTTGTCCGTCTTCAGGAAGATGGTTCGCAGACGCGATTCTCCAATGGGGTTGTATTTCAGATTGAACTTGTCGAAGCGATGGAAGGAATCCGTGTGCGCGTGCATATCCAATGTATCGATACTGAGATCGTATGCGGTAAGGTTGATGGATTCGAACACTTCTCTGAGTGTGAGGTGCTTGCCGTCACGGAAGAGAACTACTTCGTCTGGCGACTTTTTCATCTTCGATTTGATAAAGCGAAGCAGATGCTTCTGGTTCATGCACGCCGAGTGATGAACGTGAGTGTCGACCTTTCGTACGTTGTAGAAATCTCTGTGAGGCACCTTTTTACTGTCCGCAATCTCTTGGTATTCATTCAGGAGATAGTAGAGGTTGAATTTGCCTTCCAGATATTGAAGTCTTCGGAATGCGAAACTCTTGCTTGGTCCGTCCGAGGAGATCTCCAGGATGGCATCCAGGTCGATGTAGAACTCTCGCAATGTGGGGATGGCGACAATGGGTGTGTCAAGCTCCGCGGATTTTGCGTTTTCGTAGACCTGGAATACACCACCGCTGTCCATGCGGAAGGCCATCTCGGAGGGTCCAGGGAGCGGCATGAGATCTTCCATGAAGAAGTCCTCGCCAATGTTTGTACCCATCTTGCGAGGAGGCTTTGGCGGCGCCTCGGTCGGCTCCAAGAATGTGCTGTTCTGCATGCTGCTCGATGCATTGCGGCGCTCCTTTGAAGAGTCGTTCCACACCGGCTCGGGGTGGGGTGGGTAGATATTCCACCCAGGGTCGTCTCTCGGGTTGTCGAAGTCGTGCTGCAGCGACAATCGTATGTATTTGTGGCGAAGATCGAGCACTTTCTGGACGTTGGTGTAGATGGCACTGAGCTCAGCGGTCACACTCGAGTCCGACATGGCAAAGCCTCCTGCGCCTGAACCAACTCCAATGCCTGCTCCTGCGCCGTGTATGCCTTCGTCTGCGAGCAGGGGCTTGTCCTCGTGGGGGAGGGCGGGGTGGTTCGCGTGAGCTCGCGCTTCTTGGTCGGCCTGGAGGAAGGCATCGCCCGCTTGACTGCCCTTCTGCGAACGAGGGTCCTGTGACTGCTCATAGTGTGACTGGCCCCGGGGGTGCAAGCCGTGCTGCTGGCCCTGGTTTGCGAGACTCACGTTGCTCTTGCGCGAGCGGATGCTCATGCCGTCGGCGGCACCAAAGTTCGCAGGGAACGTCTTCGCACGCAGGGCTGGGCTGTAGCCGTCGCCGGCCTGGGAGCCGCCGTGCTGCGTCTCCCATTGGTGGCGCTGGTAGAACTGCTTTGCTTCGGTGTGGCTCATTTGCTTCTCGGCCGTGTAGTCGTAGAAGGCCGTCTTGCGCTGCTTATCGCGCGGCAGCATTCCTGCGTCGTCTTCCTCGATGCTCGTGCCATCTGCGGTGCCACTCGCACCCGTGAACCCTTGCGCAAGGTCACCGCTGTCCGCCCCGGGATCTGAAATCTCGGGGCTGTACTCTTCGTCCTCGTCCGACGAGAGCGCATGGTCATGGCTGACCGAGGGGCCCAGCGCTGGAGAGCCGTCCGCGTCTGCAGCGAACGGTCCTGCAAGTCAATTAGCTGCGGTTCTGGGAGCGCTGGAGCAGCTGTCACGTACTGGCTCGAATTGTACCACTGCACATTTTGTGTGAAAGTGTTCACTTTGGCGGGGACTTTGGCAGAAAAGGTGGGAGCAACGCGCCTTCGGAGGGGCCCGATGAGCGCCGCGTAGTCCCGTGCCATGATCAGTGGCTGTCGCCGTCGAGCTGCTGGTGTGTGTCACACAATGTGTGTGCCAGTCATAGCACCATTACAGGAACGCCTGCCTTATAGGGGAAGGGACTCTGAGGCGCTCCTCGAGCACGACATGCTAAACTTAGGCCCTTTCCCCGGATCCGTGGAGGTCCTCGGCATAGGCGGAGGCACGGTCGAAGCTATTCCGAGCTGCGGCGCGGTGACTTGATCACGCTCTGCATTGCATTGAGAGGGCAGCACGATGCCGAATTGAGGTGCAATGCACGCTGTTAGACTGTCACAAAGGTCAAGTAGTTGTCATGTGTTTCGTCGAGGCAGCGGCGAGCCTGAACCTGCAGCAAGTGGTGAAGCTACCATAACAAAGCTTGAATCAGCTTGAATCAGCTTTTGGAGAAGTTCACCAAGACCTACAGGTAATACAAACACCATTAGCATGTCAATTGGAAGCATACCTACAGATGTTCGTCGTCCAGGCCTATGAATCGTTGATTGGTATGACACGTGAGCTTGGACGACGCGCCTCGCGCTAGTAGCTTCTGTATCTCGAAAATTTGGCCATCACTACTCGCCGTCAAGATACCCAAGCACTTTTCGTACCTTTTCGATTCTGATACCGCTGCCATCATGTAAGCTGCCTCGTAGCGACCATCCATCTGCCCTTTCTAATTGCCGCAGGTTTCTTCTCCGTCGCACCGCCGTCCGCGCGATCAGCGCATCGCCGTCCAGGGCTTTCCTCTCGACGCCCCGTTCCATCTCCACATTCACACCTGCTTTCCGCACACAACAGAAGTGGGCAGTGTCTGCCTTCCAGAGGAGATTCGCCAGCGACGATGTCGTAAAGAAGGAGGAGGTCGCCGCTGAGACCCCCGAGGACTTCGCCCAGACCATTGCTGAGCCCATCACCGAGGACGGCCTCACACCGGTACAGGAGAACGCCCAGGCCGAGCCTACCAATGCCTCCGAGACTGTCGGTATCGATGCGCTCCAGGCTGCTGGCCAGGCAGCCAACAAGCCCAGGGCCAAGGGTGAGCGCCGCCAGGTTAGCGATGCGCCGCCCAACAACACCGTCTACGTGGGCAACCTGTACTACGAGGTCACCGCCGACCAGATCAAGCGCGTTTTCTCCCGATTCGGTGAGGTCGAGGACGTCAGGATTGTCTTCGACAACAGGGGTTTGAGCCGCGGGTAAGTACCATGTTGCCTCTGGCCTGGACAACAGACTGACAAGGGCCAGATTTGGATATGTCGAGTTCAAGAACATCGAAGACGCCAAGACCGCCATTGAGAACCTTGACATGCAGGTTTTCGAGGGCCGCAACCTCGTCTGCCAGTTCCACAAGGCCAAGGAGAACTCCAAGACCCGCAGCCCCCGTGGTAACTTCGTCGAGAACCCCCCCGCCAAGACCCTCTTCATCGGCAACATGTCGTTTGAGATGTCCGACAAGGACCTGAACGACCTTTTCCGTGAGATTCGCAATGTTACCGATGTCCGTGTCGCCATCGACCGCAGGACCGGCCAGCCCCGAGGCTTCGCCCACGCCGACTTCGTCGATGTTGCAAGCGCCACCAAGGCGAGGGAGATCCTGAGGGAGAAGACCATCTACGGCAGGCAGCTCCGCGTCGACTTCAGCAAGTCCACCGACCGCTCTGAAAGGCCCAGGAGGGACTCTCCTCGGGAGCCTCGGGAGTAGAGTGCTGCGGTTACACTGAGTTCAAAGGCATGATTGGCAAAGGCGTTGACACGTTGGATCTTCTACCTTGTCATTTCATATTGTGTTGATAGCTAGGCGTGCATGTACTATAGTAGAGGAGTGTTCGGCGTTCTTATCACCCATGTCCTAGTGTACATGACCTAAGAGAGGTGTTGTATAGCAAAATAATGAAGCCTATCAGAACACGTTTATTCACCTGGTGAAGTCACTATCACGCCTACCTGATGAAGTCGATGTACTCATCAATTTACTCACTGATGAGGTCAATTTAACGTATCCGATGATGTCAATGTACTTGTATCTGATGAAGTCGATTTACTCATATCAGTTACTCACTGATGAGGCCAAGTTTTACGTATATCTGATGAGGTCGAGATTACTCCTATCTACGTTGAAGACATTCAGGTAAAGACAACAGATACGCACAGCTCGACTCGCAGACCCACAAATGCAGTCGGCGTCTGATTGCCACAAGCGGACATGGGCGGAAAGCCGAGGCGCTCGGCTTCTATGAGCCCCACTAAGCTACCCCATTCACGAGTTGCTGATCAATACCTGGGAACATGTTGCCTCTGGCACCCTTGCAACCCCCGCCTGTATCATAGACTGTTCATTTGTCGCATTTGACCCGGCGTCCTCGCATTACACTGTACATTTGGCGCATCCCACATTTTCACCATGTCCTTCCTCGGCGGCGCAGAGTGCTCGACGGGCGCCAACCCGCTCAGCCAATTCACCAAGCACGTCCAGGATGACAAGTCTTTGCAAAGAGACCGGCTGGTCGGGCGTGGGCCGGGCGGCATGCAAGAGGGCATGCGCAGCCAGCAGATGGGCCCTCAAGACGGCGTACGTTGACGAAGTCACCTGGGCTTGAGCAACGAAAAGGCAGAAAAGCTGACCATGGCTGTAGATGATGAACGAGTTCATGCAGCAGAATGCACAGCTTCCACAAGGCCCCGGACCCGCGTCACCTTTTGCCATGGAGCAGATGCGGAGAGAGCTGGAGCGCGCACAACACAGCGGATCGCCAGCATGGGCTGCCGAGTTCGACCCAGGCATGCAGGCGCCCCAGATGGGACCTTCGATGCAAGAGCAGCGACCGGCAGGCTTCAATCCCGCCGAATTCGCAAAGTTCCAGCAGATGAACCCGACCGAGCGCACAGGGAGCCCCGCAGCCTCCGCCCAGATGGGATATCAACGGCCAATGCAGAACTTCGGCATGGGCATGGGCATGGGAATGGGCGGCATGGGCATGATGCAGCAGCCGTACGCCCCGCAGAACTTCCAGCAGCCAATGCAAACCTCGGCCAAGGGCAAGGAGCGCATGGTGGAGCTCGACGACCAGGACTGGGAAGCCCAGTTCGCACAGCTGGAGCAGACAGACCACCAGGACCTCGACGCGCTGGACGCAGAGGCGAACAAGAACATTGAAGCGGAGCTGAACGAAATGGACAGGTCAGTAGATGATGTCGATTTTGGCGACTTTGAGTCTGTCTGGAAAGGAATCCAAGCTGAGACACAACGCGCTAGACAACTCGCCGACGACTCCAACTTCGCCGACGGCATGCACATGGGCGACCTGGACCAGTGGGAGGGTTTCGACGGCCTCAACACGCACTCCGTCCGCGACCCAGCCATGGGCGACTACCTCTTCGAGCAAGAGAACCTGTTCAAGAACGTCACCAACCCCTTCGAAGAAGGCGTCAAGATTATGGAAGAGGGTGGTAACCTCTCTCTCGCCGCCCTCGCCTTCGAAGCCGCCGTCCAAAAAGACCCAAACCACATCGCCGCCTGGGTTAAATTGGGCGAGTCGCAAGCCCAGAACGAGAAGGAAACACCTGCCATCCGCGCGCTCGAACACGCACTCAAACAGGACCCCTCCAACCTCGAGGCCCTCATGGGTCTCGCAGTAAGCTACACAAACGAAGGCTACGAAAGCACCGCATACCGCACCCTCGAACGCTGGCTCGCCACAAAATACCCCAGCCTCATCAAAGAACCACTAAGCTCCGACGCAGAAATGGGCTTCACAGACCGCCACCTCCTCCACGAAAAAGTCACAAACCTCTACATCCAAGCCGCCCAACTGTCCCCCTCAGGCGAGCAAATGGACCCAGACGTCCAAGTCGGCCTGGGCGTCCTCTTCTACGGCGTAGAAGAATACGACAAGGCAGTCGACTGCTTCGGCGCCGCCCTCGCCAGCACAGAATCCGGCGTCTCAAACTCCTCCTCACAAGTCCACCTCCTCTGGAACCGTCTCGGCGCCACCCTCGCCAACTCCGGCCGCAGCGAGGAAGCCATCGACGCGTATTCGCGCGCCCTGGCGCTGCGCCCGAATTTCGTCCGCGCGAGGTATAACTTGGGTGTATCCTGCATCAACATCGGGTGCTTCACGGAAGCTGCGCAGCACCTCCTCGGTGCGCTTGCCATGCACAAGGTTGTTGAGGCCGAGGGCAAGGAGAAGGCGAGGGAGGTTGTTGGTGATGGCGTGAGTGAGTCGCAACTCGATAATATGATTCATCAGAACCAGAGCACGAACTTGTACGACACACTGCGCCGCGTCTTCGGGCAGATGGGGCGGCGGGATCTCGCGGATGTGGTTGGGCCCGGTATGGACGTTGAGCGTTTTCGGGGCGAGTTTGAATTTTGAGGGGGGCAGTGGTGGGGAGATGGGGGAATGGGGTGATGTAGACGCCGGAGCAGAGGCGGAGGCAGATACCAAAGCAAAGGCGGAGGCGGAGGCGGAGGCAGAGGCAGAAGTCAACGCAGAGAACGAGGCAGAAGCAGAACCGCAACCCGATACCTCAACACGCGAGGCTCGTCTGCGAGCAGCAGAAAGCCTCGGCTACGAAGTAACCCGAGAGAACGACTCCACGGAGAAGAAAACCCAAGAATACGATAACTGGCTGCTGGAGAAGAAAGTCAAATTCCGCTACGATTGGGCCGAGGGCGATGTAGGCGATAGCTGTTGTTTTGGCACGCGCACGGTGGATATGGGCATGGATCGAATCTGGAAACTGCATGGTGGCGTTTAAATAATTGAACATTCCATACCATATCCCATACACATGCTCAACCTCGTCGGGAGATAGATAGATAGGTGAATCACCAAAAGCATAGCCTGGCTCTCTACACCACGACTGTTTCTCCAATGTCACAGAGCCCTACTTCCTTGCCCCATGTGTAGCCCTCCGCTTCTGCGCCTTTCTTCCACCGCTCTGCCGGCTCCAGGACGGGCTCGTAGGCGGCTGAGTATGCACCGCGTAGAGTGCCGTAGTGCATGCCTATGCTCTTCTTGCTGCGCACATCCTTGTGTATCGATAGCGAGTCCTCTGGGCTGGAGTGCTGGCCTGACAATACTGAGCGCGGCTTGAAGCAGCCGATAGGCAAGAGCGCGAGATCGAATGGTCCGTACAGCTCACCTACTTCCTTGAACGCCGGACACGGCGGGTGCAGCGCGTCGTGGTGAGAAAATTGTGTGTCGGATGTGACGTGGCAGTATCCTGTGTCGCCGGCAAAGAAGAGTTTCTTGCCATTGTCTTGTGGCTCCTTGACGATCCACGAGCACCATAGCGTGCCGTCGAAGTTCCAGGGTGTGCGGCCTGAGCGGTGTTGTGCGGGTGTGCAGATGAGGTCTAATGAGCCAGCGGTCTCGGTCTGTAATGAGACGCCGTTCCACCAGTCCAACTCTACCACCTGGTCTGCTTTGATTCCAACACCAAGGCCCGTCAGTACTGCCTTGACGCCCAACCCGCAGAAGAAGCGCAGTTCGCCGTTCTGTTTGGCGTTGAGCTTCTTGAGCGTGTCGGAGTCGAGGTGGTCGTAGTGATCGTGGCTGATAACAACGGCGTCGATATCCGGGAGGTCCTCGATGGGACAAGGCGGAGGCGTGAAGCGTACGGGGCCAACCATACCTACCCTTAGGTCAATAGCTGTCGTACGGTGCAGACCTGGCTTCCGGCTTACCATATGGTCCCACCCTGTTGCTCCAGACAGGGTCAATCAGAATGCGTGCTCCTCTTTCTGCTCCCTCTTGCCTGCTTGTCTCAACCAAAAAGCTGGCATGACCAATCCAAGTTGCCTTCAGTCCGTCCTGCTGGGCGCCAAAGTCAGGCTTGCGGATTTGGACAAGGCCAGTGCGGTCGAGTGGAACTGGAACGAAATTCTTAGGTGTTGTGAATCGTGTGCGCATGGCGCCGACGAAGCCGGAGCTGTTGTATGACGGCCATGGGTTCTTGAACCCGGTCGGCGGATTGCCAATGTGGTGTGAAGTTGTGAATTTTTCTGGCTGCAGCGGCTGCAGCATGCTCACAATGGATTTAGGTGGCATGGTGACTCCACCTTGCTTCCAACGCCTAAAAAATGACGGGCCTCAGCGAACACTGTTCGAGCAGGCATGGCGGCAAAGTGGTGATGTTATGGATGATGACGCGGAGATAGCGGATGAGCGACAACGTCGCGGACGTTGAGATGGACCGGCGGGCCGTCCACGTCAGGTTACACAGACTCGAAGTTTGTTCGGAGGCTCATTGGAGGCGTGTTTCTTTGCCATTTTGATGTATTTATTCAGAGCACTTTCCTCAAAAATGCTCACTTGGCAGCTTCCATCGCCCATTCCTAATACGTCATGCGCGTGGCTCCGATGTTCGCTGTTCACCTATCACTCTTCCCACGTTCATCCCCAATGCTAAAAGCAGACATCACCCCGGGAAATGGCCTTCATTTTAAGCTGTGGCTAACATTCATCGTCAAGCGTCCTCGAAATCATGCAGCCTCGGCGACGGCCACTGATCTGTACAAGCATTAGGGCACCGCTTGTGTAGCCTTATCTCGCCCGCATCCAATCAACGTCGCACGTGAGATCAACTGTCCACACTAGCTTTCCTGCAGGTACTCCGGGCGGCGAAGAGCGACGACGGCTCCAGAGCTACAACAAGGGTCTTTTTGCACTCACCTGCCGTATGTGGAAACGAGCTTCCGACTTGATGTAGGCGGTGGGTGGATTTAAGTGCTTCCAACACCCAGGTTTGTGGGTAGGTTCTCATACAGTTCTTCAATTGTGTCCCCGAGTCAATTTTCAAGATGCGCGGTACATTCACAGCTGGAGCAGCAGCTCTGCTCGCTAGCACGGCTAATGCTCAGCTCTACCCAGGTCTGAGCAACCTCAACCACACCTGCCAGCTTCAGAAGCCTCTCCTGTCGTGTCCTGCTCAGAACGCCTCCGAGGTCGACTCTTGCTGTACCGAGACCTTCGGTGGTCTCCTCCTTTCGACCCAGTTCTGGTCCACCTACACCGGTGGTGAGGCCCACGGACAGGTTCTGCCAAAGGATGTCTGGAGTTTACACGGCTTGTGGCCCGACTTTTGCAATGGGTCATACACCCAGTACTGCGATCTAACCCGTCAATATGACCCGATTCCCTCTCCCAACACCACCAACGGCCTCAAGAATGGCACTGTCGTTCCTCCTTACACAGGTCCCAACATTGGCACCTTTCTTGAGCCATACGGCCGCTACGACCTCCTTGAGTACATGAACACATATTGGATTGCGCAGAACCAAGACAACCCGGGATTCTGGGCCCACGAGTTCAGCAAGCACGCAACCTGCTTCAGTACATTCAACACCGCGTGCTACGGCCCGCTGTACCGTAAGCACGAGGAGGTCGTCGACTTCTTCGAGACAACAATCAAGTACTACCAGCGCTTCCCCACCTACAAGTGGCTCAAGGCCAAGAAGATCGTCCCCTCCAACAGCACCACATACTCATACACCGACTTCAAGGAGACACTCGCCAAGAAGCACGGCGGCATCCCATTCATCGGCTGCTCAGGCCCCAGGTTCAACGCCACTGCTGCTGGCAAGAACACCACCGACAACGGCTACACCGTGCTGAGCGAGGTCTGGTACTACGAGCATGTCTACGGCCGTCCCCAGGAGGGCAAGACTGTCCCTGTTGACGCTAGCGCATCGTACCAGACCAACTGCGCGAAGATCAAGGGCGCTATTCTCTACCCCCTGCGCAGCAACGGCTCTGAGAAGGTGCCTACTGTGCCTTTTGCGGGATAGGTAGAAGGCAGAAACTTGCGTCGCCAAAATTACCGTAAATAGAGATCGAACAATGCAAATAATGAATCATGCTATTAAGCTTGCGACTCGCTCCCGTGCCGCCAACGCTATTTTCACGTATTCGTTCTATTACCCAATTCCACATTCTTCGCTGTACAGGGATAAAATTCCTTCCCATCGTGACACTGCCAAACACACCCTGGAGATAGTCATGTCACGCAGATCTTCGCAGATCTTCTGAATCGTACATTTTTATCCTGCTCAAATTGCCTCTGTGACTTACTCTATAAAACTTCAGGGGTCTGAGAAGTGCGCACGGGTTTGGAAAAATAGCAGTCAGGATGCTAAAGGTTTCCCATACTGGTGATCTTACTGCCTTTGCGTAAAGGCTGGAGGTGGTTAGTTACGTAGGCACGAATCCGTGCGGCAATCAACCTCGCGTATGTTTCATGGCTACAACTGTGGCATTTTTGGGTTAAAGTGTTTCTCTATTGTAGTGTATTGCTGTTATTGGCTTGCCATGTTGCTGCTCATCTGGCTTGCGAATATGAGATTTAGTAAACAAGAAATGTCGTGTTGAAGTTGCAGACTGAAGTAGAAGGCGATATGTCGAAATAAATCAATTTTGACAGAACGAAGAAAGAGCATGTACATAAATAAACAATATAATGGGATAAACGACATGAAAATACAAGGTGTACTGGAATGCCAACAATAACTGTTGTTCTATCGGGTACAGGCCTCCAAACAGTACAATCGAGCGCTATCGGCTTTGGGCTTCGATATCGCTATCGAAGATCTATCCTGGAGGTATGCAATGTACCAATGATGCCGTGCTAATTCCAACATGGTGGCTACACACTTTATCACACTTGTCGGGACGTCTGAATGAAATATGATATCACCTACGTATCTTAGTAGGCAACCTCAAATCCTCTGTGAATGTAGCATGATGGCTTCGCCGGTAATAAGTGTACGAATTAACAAGACTGCGATAGCCATTTAACACAATTTCGAATTATTATGAAATCCTCTGGCGGATTAGCTTACTGATTCTTGACGTTCATGACGTGATGTTGCTGTGTTACATTTGACGTGGTCATAGGTAGTGGCTCCGCAAAACTCAGTTACTGGTCTGCCTGTTGTTGGAGACTGCTGCTAAGGTCAAACCCATTACCAGAATCCATTATTCTGGCCCAAAAGCCTTCGACTGATTGAAATCTGTTGAAACAACATGGATCTGAGTTGTGATAACATTATATTTCATTCAAACATGAGATATTTCATGAAAGGGCGCTTGCGCGTTAGGCCTTGTCCGTCCTTCCTTCGTTCTGTACCTTCAGCGCGGAGATGTTGGTATAAAGCATGTATTCATCATGTTACCGCGTACCACTCGGAAGTAGGAAGAGTCAATGTGATGACCCGTCACCCCAGTGGCCCCAGGCAATAGCGCAAGCATGACATCCAGTGTTCGCGATATTGATCGATGACGTCTTGTGATGCATTCTCGCACACATAGTTCATAAGTCCGAGAATTTGGTGGCAACAGCATGCTGTAATTACACAGTTTGATAAGAAATTCAGGTGCTCTTTGGACGCAACGTACCGTGGTGGAGAGTTCTGAGCTTTTCGAGGGGATATTATTATCTATGTAGATCATGTTGTCTGCAGACATTCCCAGAGGTAGAGGATATGTGTACAAATCTATTACTATCGATACAGGCGCTGATGGTTTTTATGCTCAGTAAAGGCGCAGGAAACGGCGGTCGCTGGGGTGACGAGGGTGCCGTTTGCTCGTTTGGCGACAGAGCCTTTCACCTTGGACGGTCGGCGTACGCGAACTTGGGCACAGCCAAAACCTGCAAAACCCTCGCAAAAAGCTTCCATTACAACACCGCCCACTCACCAACCATCGCTACCAATTCTTGCGCTCGATAACTTGGCTCAACCACCCGGCAGCTGCACGCTTGCCCAGGTTGTGCTGATAAGCTTGGAGCTCAGCGAGACAATTCTAACTTAGTAAACACCATGCCAAATTGCGGCTACCTCACCGCCAGATATTGCAGAAGCTAATGATATGCCCAGACGAAGACCAGCTACTACAACAACCTCCGTTTCCTAATCAAGATGTCTCGGAGAACCTACTCAGATCGGGAGCAGAGAGATGTCCAGCATCTGCTGGACAAGGTGCGCCGCCACGCAAGCGAGAATGATCGAGACCAAGTATTCTACGAGCAGCCGAATCAACACTCCATGAGAGCTGTGCTTGGCCATAGGTCGCTCAATCTAGCATTCGTGCGCGCCGATGCTCAGACGTTAGATGGCCTGCGACAGCTCATCATTGGCCTCGTGAAGCTCCGACTGCAGGTTAATCATATCAACCTCCCACCTAACGCCGATACACAAATGTCATGGTGCCTACCACAAGCGTAAGCTGACAGTCTTCCCTTGAGCCGCATTCAGGTAAACTCACATCACTCTGACAACAGGCTTGCTGAACAGCCATCTTGGCGTTTGCTCCTCGAAGACCCTCTTTCCCTGACGAACGATATGCTCGAGCCTCTAATGCCTTTGCAAGAGTGGACTGCGGATTCAGATGAGGTCAATGCCACGGACGTTACCAACCGTCTCTACATCCGTACATTCGAAGTCCCCATCAGGCTCCTCAACGACGTCTTGAGTGAGATGTGCGAGCACGGCTTCAACACCATGGAGCGCGTCCGTTACTGGCTACAGCGGATCGAAGATGAAAAGGATGACAAAGCAGTATTTACGCTGCGGTACTGCGGTCAGACTAAGGGAAGTCCTTGGAAGCGACACACTGGTGACATGTACAGCAATCTTGAGACGTTCTTCGGTCGTTTCCTCAACTCACTCGGTCAATCTGCTGAGGGTAGAAAGGTCCTCCGCGATGTCAAGGTCCACTCTGTGGCTGGAGCATTGGAGAAAGTATCATCAGACAGAGCTGATTTACGCGAACAAGTTCTCATCGCCATGTTTCGGGATTGCTGCTTGAACACCCAAGCAGGAGGTAAAGATGTCATTACCCTTTATAACGATGACCGCCGTATTTTCGAGCTTTTACGTTCTAGGACAGTCCCACTTCTGTACAGCGAGACGCGATCCTGCACCAGCGTTGAAGGTTCCAAGATCACCAAGTATGCATCCCATGTGCGTCGATATGTGGACAAGAACCCGAGCACGGTCAAGAATGGTGTGTTTAGCGACAAGACGGAGGCGATGATATGTGCCCAAGGCACACCTTCCATGCTGTCCAATGGGTCTGCTGTGATGGTAACCCTCGCTTCAGACCTTGGAGAGGACCACGAGAGCACTGAGGACAACTTCTGGGAAGCAGGTGGCCGATCAGTTGAGGCCGTCGGTCGCATCTACAATTTCTTCGCCAGCTGGGAGGGACCTACAGCACTAGAAACTGTGGACCTCCAAAAGTTCAAGCAACTCGCTAGAGACGGCCATTTGCCCCTCGTTGACCACTATCCGTGGTACAGCAAAGAGGACAAGGATTCATACAAGGCTTCACAGCTCTTGGGTCGCTACATGAGAGCTGTCAAGCCGATGATTATTCTCACATACGGTGAACGCGTGAGTACTGACTTGATCTTCCTCCGATAATCATGGACTAATCGTTGCAGCAACTCTTCGCAGCTGAG
Source organism: Phoma sp. XZ068 (assembly GCA_004835665.1). Classification (NCBI taxonomy): domain Eukaryota; kingdom Fungi; phylum Ascomycota; class Dothideomycetes; order Pleosporales; family Didymellaceae; genus Phoma; species Phoma sp. XZ068. Next base: position 199,488 of record RBKR01000008.1, on the reverse strand, counting down.
AGCAATTTCGGCGAAACCGACGCCCGCGCTTTTGGGTCCTGGGAGAAGGCTTGCCGTACCCCTGGTGTAGCGCCACCTCGCGGCGTGCCTTACTTGGGATACTTCGATGGAAAAGAGTCTGACAACGATCCTGAGTCAGCCACAGTTGTGATCCCATCTTTTCATCCTGGCTACTTGAGTCGAGCGGGAATGGTCAAGGACAAAGCCACCCGCATCTTCGTCCTTACTTCTGCTGTAGCTTGGTGTGCAATGTCCTGTGCGCTAGAGATCGCTCAACAGGGTATTCCCAACAGTCGCAAGGACTACGCCTACCAGATCATTGGTCGAGTAAATGCAGTAACTGGTCCCACAACCGAATTTGGAAAAGCTCTTACGAAGGCAAAGCATGAGTACGCGGACTGCTACCAGGCCTACAGCGAGGGTGTAGCATTGCGGAGGGGAGCCCCAACGCTCAAGATGCCAATTAACATCGTACCCCGGAAGTCGTTCCGCGCACCAAGGAGGAGTCGGTACAGCACAGCTGCTGGACCCGTACAAGATATAGTCGGAGGCTGGGAGGTGTCAATTGATGTGGCTTCTACTATCCAAAGCCGGCCTGAGTTCTACAAGCTGTCTTGGAAGGAGGATGATAAAAAGGTGTGGGAAATCGGTCCGCTCCCATTGAGCGATGATGTGGTTCCAACCGACGCAAAGGCGAAACGATTCCTCTACTTGTACGTACAGACCCTTGTGGAAGGCCGACACTACTGACTTGACCCCAGTGACAAGGGCGGACTCGATGTTCGCGACGCCGACAACAGCACCCTAGGTGTCCGAACTCCTCTGGCCTCCAAGAACGTGAAAACCATCACGCTGCCCATCTCCATGGTTTTCGTAGCGATGTCAGTCGTGAGCTTGCATGATGCGCTTGCTTTCGTGGAACACTGGGAAGATGTGACGCAAAACGTTTTCGCTGATGAGATCATGTCTGAGCACCCCAATGCAGCTGCAGATCAGTCAGAGGGAGTCGTTCCAGAAGAGTTTTTTAAGAACCATTCTTCTTGTCGGAGCCTGCCTTTCCCCGCCAAGGTCCTAAAGTTGCAAGCCACTTGGGCCCAGATGAAGGTCAAGGTCCGACCAGGGCTGCCAGCACAGCCAAGCGATCTGTTATGGCTCCTGGAGCAGTTTCTCCTGGAAACCTCTCCAAAGGGAGGCCACATGGATCCTGTCAGCACGTCGGAACACCCTACGTACTCTGTGTACACTGACTTAATGCGCTTCGCTTGTCGACCAAAGTATAAGCATCACCCTCACAACATCACGCTGAGAGCGATGGCTCATTTGTCCGAACAAGGACAAGATGAACGTCGAGTGCCTTACAACATTCTGCTGTTGGCCTTGGAGCTCCTACGACCGGGTGGGGAGATGTCAAAGAAGAAGAACCTGCGACGCACGACTCCGAGTGGCTTTAAAATCGACACAACCCGCTTTTGGCGAACGTTTGCTGCTGGTCCTGCTGAATCAAGGGTTGTTGCTCGAGTGAAGATCCCGCAACTCGAGACTGTACAAGACGAATTAGGCGAAGTTAGCGATGTCACGGTGGAGGACTCAGGTGACGATGGTCCTCCGGTTACTGCAGGTGGTGCAGGCCGTGCAGGTCGTAAGGGCGATGCGCATGGTGCAGATCGTCGAGAAGGATCCAAGAAGAGTAAGCTTGAAGGCAGCGATCACCTCAGCAATCGGAAGAGCGGAAACAAGAAGAGAAAATTGTCCGACGATGACGATGACGATGTCGACAAGGACCAAGGCCCCATCACCAAGCGCCGCGTCTCCAACCTCAAACGCAGCCATGCGATTTAGTAGCGGAGGCTGTATCAGGTATCAGATGTCAACTGTGAAGCCTGTAGGCCACAGCAGGCTCATTACATCTTGGTGAATGCGACACCCAACTCGCACGTGAGGAAAGACCAAGGGAAACCGAAAGAAGATTGCAAGGAGAGCCTGTGCGCATGCATAACAAATTGAGTTCGCGAAGTGACAGCGCTAGTAATGATATGATGATTTGGCTGCCTCAAACGAGAACTACCGATGTCCGTACTGCAGGCCCATTTCTGGATTCACTCCAATACATTTGTTCCACACAAGTACATGTTAGGTGTTAACGTTCCTAAGTTAGTACACTACTGCATTCTGGAGAGGTTAACGATTCGTAGAGCTTTGCGTGTATAGCGCCAAGAGACACAAAAACTCCGGATATAACATGTCATCAAAAAATAAATCTCATCAAATTCGGTAGGGCGCTTGGTCTAGGTAAGCACAATTCTCTCAAATGTTCGCAACTTTTCCTAACAAACATCTAGGGGTATGATACTCGCTTCGCATCATTTGATGGAGTTTGTGAGTGGTCGTGGGTTCAATTCCCACAGCGTCCATTTCTTTTTGGCGCTGACAACGGCTTCGGAACACCTCTGGAGTTGCAGTTGTCTTTTTGCTTTTGCTTCCTTTCACACTTGGTGCAGAGGTGGGCTGTATGGCACTGTACCTCGGTTAATGTTCTTCTGTTTGCTCGAATTTAAGGATCATCTTGAGCAATCGCACGTTTTTTGTTGATGCTCGTGAGCGCTCAAATTGGACACAGCTATATGAAAAAGAGTTAGGAGTGCTTTGAGATTTCTAAAGAAGGCGGCTACGGGAGGGCCAGAACAAGGCTCTACAGATAGGAGTTTGGTACATAGTAGGCTGCCCGTTACATTTAAAGCTGGCTATGGACTACGTATGATTCGCTTGTAACTAGGCACCGTTTCTTGCAATCTATGTTGTAAGAGCCAGTCAACAGCCCTCGTGACCACGTTTCTTGAACCCATGCCTGCTGTTTCAAAAAGAAAAAATAGTCGCTCAATATGCCAGCCCTGGTGGTGATGCAGGCGCAGCCTACTGCATGCACTCAGCTTCAGCCTGCTCGGGAAGGCAACAATGAGGCCGACAACGCCACACCTGAACCTGTGTGGGCGAACCGTCAGCCTTCGCTTCACTCAACTCTGATTACTAGCTAATCAGAGCTAATGTTGATGGAATACCACCCTGCTGCAGCTAGGTACAAGGCTGCTGCTGACCGGTGAATGCGAGCAATGCGGCATATAAAACCTGCTTCATTTGCTCCCATCTAGCTCAAGCCAGCATCATCCATCGTATCTTTAATTGACCCAGGTCTGTCTCTTTCAGTCAGTACTTTGCGTGTACATGACAGCTCAAGCCGACGACGAGTGGACCATCCTCAATCCCACTACTTCAACAGAAACCAACATGGAGACCGATCTCCCCAAACAAGCCGATTCGCCCGCTCGTGAATTCACCATCAACACCAAGCCTGCTGTAGATGACAAAAAAAATGAAGATGACTGCATTTGCGAAACAAAGCCAGCGCTTGTTCGTAAAGACAGCATCGAATCCATCGACGAAGACTACCGTCGTCCCCGCCGTGCTGGCCGCGTCCCACCTCCTCCCCACCGTCGCTACACTCCATCACCTAACCGCTACTATGTGCAGCCGAACACTTTTGCTCCATACCAGAGCCTTCTAGTCAACTCATCGACACAACTGCTCGCGAAGGTTGGCAAGGAAGACGGCATCGTCGAACTTCCCACCCCGGCGATCCGTAACGTATACCTCACCACGTACCCCTTTGGCGACAAGGACGTGAAGAAGTGGTCCTGGCTGTTCGCCTCCGGAATCGAGGATGAATACGTCGCACAGAGCTCTCGCGACGTGAGCAACGGCGACATGCCGCGGGTTGAGCGCGTTCGTCAACGCCGAGGCGAGTACGTCCCTGTCTACGATCCGGGAAACATCGATATCCCTTCTGTATATCTCTCACGTGCCCTCGATACGGATGTGGTGCCTGAGGATAGCAAGCACAACGTGCGCTACCTTATTGTTACCCAAAATAGTCATCGACCGGCTGGAACTAAGCTTTTGATCGCGGAGTCCAGGAAGGCGGCTGGTATGATGATCTACTACGATGTCCTAAAGGGAGAATCGATTCTGTTCGTAGGTGCCACGGTACACCAGTGCAAGACGGCCCATCCGAAGAAGTACAAGAGAGTGGCTAGCTTGGAGGAGGCTGTTAGCCTCCAGGAAGAAGGTCTTGTGGGTGTGGTGTGCTAAGCTGAGCCATCAATTCTTCCCGCTTGCTGATTGTTTGTCTGTTCTCTGCTTTCGGGCTTACGTTCTCTGCGCGCTTGGCTTTACTGCGATAACGTTATAACGATACCTACGAATGATAATGCAACGTTCCACCGACAACCTAGCCTAAGACTTGATCTGCATATTAGCTCAGCTCGCATCGTCGCAAATTTCATTCGCAGTTCCATTGCTGACTCCTCCGAACAACTTGAAGCACTTGCTGTCAGCCGGATCGGCCCCACGATATCATCTACCATGTGAGTTTTAAAGAGCTCGGTTTGATCGGTTCAGAGGCAGCACCTCAATCCAACTTCGTTCGCCATGGCACCCCTTAACGACCTTCAAACCGCCTTCCTCGCCAGTCTCCCCGTTTTTGACTCCACAAACACTTCAGTCCACGCCGCAAGCTGCCACTGCGGTGCTATTCAATATACTGTGACCCTTTCGCCGCCCCTTTCATCCCAGAAAGTAGGGAGTTGCAACTGTACCATCTGCACCAAAAATGGATATCTGTTACTATATCCTCGCCGGCAAGATGTAGTCATTCATCGAGGCGAAGATGCATTGAAGTCGCACAGCTTCGGGCAGAAACAGCTTTTGCACAAGTTTTGCGGTGAATGTGGGAGTAGCGTATGGCACGACCCGAGGTTGAAATCCCTTGGGGAAGGGATGCCGGATCTTTTGGGTGTGAATGTGAGTGAGTTTTTACCCGAATGTAAGCGGTGATATTGATAGATTGTAGGTCCGTATGTTGAAAGGGATAAAAGTGGACGAATTGGACACAGTTGCGTTTGATGGGTATGGAAACTATCCGTTCCTTGGGAATTCGGCCCATTTGCAGGAGGTGGCTGCGGCGTAGAGCTTGTTTGACCGTGGTCGGAGCGAAGGATTGTACAATCTCGGGATAAATCATGTACACTAGACGCCTTACTGTTTCCTCTTAGCTTCTAGATTACTCAACGGCACTATTTTACATTGCGTGCATTGAGGCGTTGTCAATAGAAGTCAGATAAATGAAGAAAAGCGGTGAGAAGAGCCTCAGTATTGAGAATGGTTTAGATTAATAATTAGACATGGCAATGGTATATGCGCGAATTCAGAAATCAATCTTAGCGCTAGTTATGAAGATTTCCGGAAGTGGAGAAGGTAGAGAGGCTGGAGAGCGGCGAGGACAAATCCTACGCTGTCCCTACTGACTCAGCTGCCAGCGTGACCGAGCTATCGCTGGCTTGGGTCTCGGGAACCTGCACCCTGCTCTCCTGTTCTGAATTCGCCGGCTTGCGAGTTTGCTGGTCGATCCCTTGCTCCGAAGTATTGGGCGCTCGCCCAGATGGACTCTGCGTGTCCTCCTGCACATGGCCATTGGTAGAAGCTCCAGTATCACGCATTTCAACATCGGAATTTTTACGGCTCTGTGTCTCCGCAATCTCGCTGCGCTCCACTTGCTCGTTCTTAATCTGCTGTTGGTTCTTGGCGGCTCTAGAAGACTGCGTCCGTGGTTGTGCAGTGTGGTCGCGATCCTCGTTGAAGACTTGATGTGCGTAATCGTGCTGCTTTCGGGAAGAATCGATACCGTCCGGGAATATTCTACCAAGGATGTCGTTGTGCTTCCTACGCACACTGTCCGTGACATTTTGCTCTGATTGGCTACGCGGTGTTGGGCTGGGAGTGTCTGGTCCTGCAGACCTCGAATGCTGTTTGCCACCTGGCGTGGATCCTGCTTCCCCTTCTCTTTGTTGCTCCTCCTTACGGGCGTGCACCTTTCTAAGGTTTGCAGCAGATGATTGTGAACGTCTATCCGGTCGACCATCCTTGCGAACCAAAATTCCATCTTCGTTGCGGACTGGCTTGGATCTGGTCTTCTTGACTTCGATGGGCGAGTCCCGGTCGTGGTAGACGCTGCGAGGTCCTATCTCTGGTGTCCATTCGCCCGGCCGCTCCATCAACATGGATCTTCCACTACTGCCGCCGCCACCACCGCGCCTCATGATATTTCTCCCCGGGTGTGCAGGGTCTTCAAAAGCGCTCGGGCTGGCTTGCGAGTCATTTATGGCTGTCCAGTGGTCTCGTTCCCATTCTGGTGTGCCAACATGATGGTGGCCTTGCATACTCTTGCGTACACGGCCGCCCCTGCTACCTGGTCCTCGACCACCTCGTGAGCCTCTTCCTCGAGCTGGACGTGATTCATGATGGTGGTGAGATTCGGATTGCCAGTTTTGATCCGATAGGCCGTCCTGCGCACCGTAAGGCGGGTAGGGCACTGATATTGTGTGTCCTGGATGTGGTCCTGGCTGTGATGTTTGGTACGGCTCTGGGTACTGTCCAGGTTGTGTTGGTGGCTGTGAGGCGACAGGTTGTGTCTGAGAAGGTAAGGTATGCGGCGGCCCCGGGGGATTCTGTGATATCGGGGGACCGTCGTGCGAATCTCCATGGACCAGTTTTGGACGCTTTGGTGACCCAGGTGCGGGGCTTGCACCTTGGTGTGGGCTATCTGTGCCGTCTTCAAACACTCGCTTTACACCAGCATTCACGGTCGCCCATCCATTATGAGTTGGAACAGGCTCATGCCTTTGGGCGCTCTCTGGTGGTATTGTGGCGGAAGGTTGTTCTTGGTGTGAGATGGGCTGTGGTCCCGAATCCGGCCGAGCAGGGGTTTGGTATTGAGGAGCATGGTTTGAGTGTGGGGGAGCTGAGTGAGCGACATGAGCAGGATGTGTAGGCTGGTGTGCGGGATATGTTGGAAGTGGATGTGGCTGGCGCGCAGGAGTAGATTCGGACTCAATCCGTTGTATTCTGCCGCTCAAAATGGCCACATGATCTCTCAGAGTTTCGAGGTCGGTTGTCCTGTGCGAAACTTCTCCGATACGTCGAGCCATCAATTCAAGAGCATCATCCTGATAGCCAGGTTGCACCACTTCGCTCGAGCGCCGGGCACTTTCTGCCCTAGTGACATTCACCTCTTGGACGAGGCTTACAATAGTTCGACGGCAGTCTTGTAGGTCCCCAAGCAGCTGACTCACAGACTCGCCCATCCTGCGCAACTCCTGATCCTGCCGTTGCAACTGGCTTTGGAACTCGTGGCGTAGACTGCTCTCTATCTGCCGCACTATTTCCGCAGATTCCATTTGTGTGCGAGCTTGAGCAGCCAAAGCGCTAGTGTTCTGCGATGTTTGTGTCTGTAGGCGTTCGATGGCATCAAAGTACACCTCCCGTGGCTCTCGGGGGTAATGATGGCCATGCTTGTAGCCATTGATAAGTGGTTTCTGCTGAGCATCTTGGCCTGAACTCCCTGTAGTGTGCCCAAATTGTTGCTGCGCAAGTTGTGGAGACATCTGTGAAGGACCCGTGGCGGGCGCGGGACTGTGATTTGTAATGCTTCGATTGATAGGGGATTGCGATACCGCTGCTGGCGGCTGGGTTGTGTTCGACTGCATTGATGGCCGTACAGATTCCCTTGGTGGTGATGGCTGACGCTGTTGCTGTGGCTCACTCTGGGCAGGCTGACTCCATAATGGGTGTGAAGATGAGAGAGGCGTTTCGAGCTCCATAGTCTCCGTGGCACGGTTAACTAGCGCGGGAGCCGGACTTATCGAACCTTCGGGGGCTACCAGGTCTGGTGCCACGTTTTCCTGTGGTTCTACAGTAATGGTTTTGCTCGGGGATGTCTCGCATCGCAATTCGATATGTTGAAGCTTGAAAAACTCTCGATCACTTTGAGGATTCATATTAGTAAAAGTTGGCAATCAATAAAGCAGCACGCAATCGAGTTAAGATCGCTGGGATCGACCGCGAGCTTCCGTTGTCGCGCACGTGTCGATCATGCAAAGTGCAAGTAAGGGTAGATCCGGCGAGGGCAGACCGGAGTTTTGCAAAACAAAAGGAAGGAGTTTTGAGACTCACCGAAATCTCTTTCTACTAGCAGGTGTGTCGACGACTACAAAGCCAAGGTACTCGTCGCAGGATGGGCAGCAGGTCAAGTCTATGATACTACTGTGTGTCAGCGAGGTGCCAAACCAACGTCAAAAAAGTGCGGGCCTCGGGGTTTAAGAAATACTAATAATGTGTAGGGTGGAAATAATCTGGAATGACTAGCGTTAACGCGCCAGAAGAATTTTGATACAATGTACAAGGCCGCTATGATTGGTGCCGGGATAAAGTCATTAATGCTAGGGCATAATCGGGTACTTTACTAGGAAAGGCAGTTGTGCGACAATGCGTAATAGGGCTCAACATGCGCGGGAACAGCTGCACTTACCACGCTGCTAATTCTGTATTGTCTGACGCCTGTTTCTGTTGATTCGATGTACGTAGCAAGGTTCTGTAGGATCCAAGTAACGCAGGAGTGTAGTAGCTGCTGGTTACTTTGTGCCACGAGTTGTAGAATTCGCCGATCTTGCCATGACACTGCTTGCAGTATGCCGCAGTTGAGCGATTGATTGGCGTTTCAGGCTGCTGAGGACTTTCAAGACGCGGCGAACTCTCATCAGCACTTTCCGCAATCTCAACAACTTTCGCCTCTGCAGCAACTGCAGTCTCGGGTACAGTGGATGCTACTTGAGACGTGGAGCGATGACGCTGGTGTATACTGATTGTCTCACGGGCGCGAGATTGTCGACGCGTACCCGCCGCCATGAGTAGTAATTCTCGCTGGGTTTTCCCTAGTCTCCAGATGTGGTGTTGGAAGGTTTGTGGTGCATCACATGGAAACGGGCCGACGCCCTAAAGATTGATGAAGGTCGACGCGGGCCGGAGTAGCCGTCTGCCTTCGTACGAACGGATGCAGTGACAAGCACAACGTTATATGACGACAAGGACTTGAAGGCGGTTGAGCGAGTCGTAGCAGCGCTGTATTACGTGCAGAAAAGTCGGTCAGCACACAATTCTGGTACGCATCAAGACAAGAAGCGTGCAGCGTTTCAGAGTCCGAAACCGAGAGTAGTGGTAAGGGTAAATTATCGAATTACTATACGAGATTGAAGGATTGTTGGGATTCGGGAAACGTAAAAAGGCGTACGCCGATGGAAGTTCAGAGAGGAAAAGGGTGTTAAGATTAGCAGAAGTTAATCATTTAGCGCCTAGTAAGAGACGCGCTAACTGGATAGACGCATTCGATCACGAAAAAGTGCGCACTAATCTGGATTAACCGGCTTATGCGGTTCCAGACCCTGGTCAATATTCATTTGTTCACAAATGCGCTGCCTATCATGACCCCTACGCATCACTAAGCTGCTTGTTATCGTATTGACGTATGAATAGTCGAAGGAATATACGCCCCTTGTCAGCCCACCTCATCGAACCAAGACTGCATCATTATGGCTGTGTGTGCGTGATCAACACACGGACCCAAACCCAGAGTTGCACTCAGCATTTACTTTTGCTATACATGCCACAGACGGCACTATTAATCACCGAAGCTGAGGTATGCAAGGGACAGTCACTGCAGGATCAATCAATATGCGCAATATGTAATATAGAAAAGGCTTGGTTGGTGGAAGATATGTGCATATGGCGCTTTACTTGAGGTTGTGTGTTCGCGCTTAGCGCGCTCAACTGTCATGATGTGGCCTTATCGGGTCCATGACGCTTGCTGACAAGCCACTTGGAATCCTTTCCAGAACACAAAAGCGAATTCCTGAACGCGAGATGGCTTGCAGCAGCGAACGCAGCTACCGAACACATGGCCATAAGCGATGAGGCAGTATTGCAAGCGCCTACTTTAGCAATAAAGCTCAGCTTGAAACGCATGTGCTACTACACACGTAGCACAGGCGAGACACAAATACTTGCATCTCACTTGACGACAATGAATCCAACGCCGTTGCGGGCGTCCTGGCAAGCTTGTGAGAGGGCCTGCACTTCGGTATCCGTCCACTTCACACTCAGATTATCCCAATTCTTCGTAGCGTACTCGCGCCGGTATTGCTGTTGCATGGCTTGCAAACGGCGGATTTCTCGTGGGTCGCCTGTACCACTATACACAATGAACGCTGTGCAGCGTGGCAACGAGTCGTAAATCTGAGTGATGTGGTTGACCGTTCTTGAAACAGCATCGCCGAGCTCAGAACCCTTGGCTTCAACATCATCTTCTGCATCTTTCAGGAGTCCCAACCTTTCCAAGGCATTTTGTCGAATCAACTCAACATCTGCAGTCTTGGCGTCATCCCACCAGCCACGAGCAAGTTCCAGCTCACGGAGGCGAGCCCATATGAAGTCGACTTTACCGGTGGCACCATCCCTGGCTTCCATCGCCCCCTTCAAGGCTGTGTCGATGGCTTCAACGACCTGGTCGTCTGTCTTGCAGCCTTTCGAAAGCTGCGCTTGACCACCATGTCCTCGTTGTGGCTCCCCCCAGTCAATGACAGCACCCGTACGGGTCTCGTTGCTCGACTTTGGTCGTGGAGTGCGTCCCAGTCTCTTGAAGATAGACTCTGCGTTCGTGTCGCCAGATCCCCACTTCGGACCCTTCTCGCACTTCTGCTTGACCAAGTCAAGACATGTTTTGGAGTCCTCTACGCTATCATGGCCACTTGACCCTTTTTGAACCTCTCGGTGCAGGTACTTCTGGGCAAGCCACTTGAGCGATTGCTTGTACGGCGGTCCACGAGGATGAGGGAAGAGGATGCCTGTATCGATGATGAATGGATGTGTAAGCTTCATCGCGTTGAGATCCGAGTTGAGAGAGTGTCCCACAAGGATCGTGCGTGGGGTTATGAGTTCCAGTAGTTCCTTCTGAATGTCTGATAGTGTGGTTGTGACGTTTTCGAGCATTTCTGGTGTAATACCTGACCACTGAGTCAAGTAGTCTTTGATGGGAACATCAGGTTTGACTAGCTTGTCCATAGTCACACTACCGTCCCAGTTTAGAAGGCTGATTCGTGTTAGAACAAGCTGGTCATTCTCAGCTTTGCACATTTCGCAGTCGACTGAGATGATGTGGCGCCCGGCTGTCACACTGCCCTGCTCAACTTCGTTATCAGGCACAATGCCATCCTCCAAAGACTCAACATTGGTGTCGACCCAGCCGTCGTCCACAGACTGACCAACTTCCTGCCTCTGCTTATGCGCGGCTGCCTTAGATTCCGGTGTCAAGAACCATGCTGGGTGAAGGACGTATTCGTTTTCCTGTTGTTCTGCGAGACTCGCGATGTACTCAGTAATCGGTGTGCGCTTATTGTCCCAGTGTTTCGAGTTCTGTGGCATGGGGCCTTTATGCCCACCGTTCTTCTTCATCTGCTTCTCCTCTTTCGACTTGGGTATTTGTGAGGTTAGCATAGTGTGAATAGGCGAATGCACCCTGATAAACTGGTTACCGCGATGTTCGCCTTGGGCTTTGATCGGCCAAACATGCTCAAAGATGTCAGCAAGTGGCCTCAAAGCGGCCGGCAATTTGCTAGGCTTTAAGCTCGCTGGGTAGTACTCGTCGTCTGCGATGCGCAGATATTTCGGCTTGTCCTTCTCGGCGTTTGCGACTTCTTGAGGGACAGGAGCAACATCAGCAGATACCTGATCAGTGGCTGGCATATCTATGTCCATAGTTGTCGCCGCGTCCAACGGAACTTTGCCATTGAACATGCCCAGCTCCAAACCAGGAACCATCAGCATGACAACTTGGCGAATGCTCGTACGATTGCGCACAGAAACCCATTGGGGCGCGTTGCCATCTGCAAGCAAGTATAGTGCCAGCGCCTGTAGATCTGTAATCTTCACGTGCGACTGCAGTCGGGCATGATGTGAATGCTCGATGGAAGGATAGTTCCTCTCAAGCTTGCGCTCCTTGCGCCGTTGCTCTCTGGTGACGCTTGCATCCTTGGATGCATCTGCACCTTGTTTATTCGTCGCAAAAGCACTCTTTGGGGAAGATGTTTGATCTCCAAGCTGCTCGCCATCTGGAGCAATTGCTTGGGTGCGAAGTGCAGCATCTCCAGGCTGAGAGCCTTGCGCACCAGCGCCTGAGCTTCGGCGGCCACCTTGAGAGTTGTTGGAGTCTGATCGCTCCTTCCTCCTCCTTTTGGAGCCGGCTACGGTCCAGCCTTCATCGTCTTCGACAGCAGTCGACGTCGCATTGGGCTGATTATCTCCCCTCAAATGCGCCAGCGTCGCGCCGAGTCCAACATCGACGAGATCTTCTTCGTTGCTTCCGCGCTTTCGTTTCGTCATGTCGGCAGGCATGCGACGGGCATGAAGTGGTATTAATGGGGTGTGTTTTGAGGGGAGCTTCGAGATGTCGAGAAATGTTTCGACCTGCAGCACTAGCACCGCGCTAGCTTATCGATATGGCTGCTCTATCACAGCTGCACCGTGATGGGTTCTACCTTTCCATTACAATAGGATCTCGTCCTATTTCACTATCGTGCTGCAGATCGTGCTGTATCATCCGCCATGGAATATACAAGTAGGCAATTAGGCTATGATAATTATTCAGGTTCCTATTCCAGCAATCTAACTCTCTACTACCAAACTACTTACTACCTACTACCTTTCCAACTACTACCCTAAACCTACCACACCCTCTATACTTAAAAAGCAACACGCCCCCTCCCCCCCTCTAAGCACAAATACCTCCTAATATCCCTTCCCCCCCTACAAGCCCCTCAACCCAGTGCTATCTGCCCACCACTCTAACAGAGTACTTACACACTACCTAATCCCACTACTCAAACGCAATCTCCCAGTGCGTCAACATGTGACTGCAGTAGCAATATGTTGAGGTCGTATCCTAAGCAAAGCTCGTGAATACTAGTCAGATTGGTTTTCAGGGATGAGTGCCGGTACACGGGGTTGACAGGAGTAGTACAAACAGTCGATCTATCTAGCTCGAGAGCTGGATGAGATTCCAATAACAAAGTGTACTGACCAGGTTGAACACAATGCCAGAAAGGCAGGCAGTGTTGCCTGAGTGCTATATACTCTATAAAATGTCTTGCTCTCGTTGACGAGCACCAGTCACGTGACAGGACAGTGTGGTCTCCTCTGTCTCCACCTGGCTTCGCTTCCTCGAGGAGTCAGGATCTTGGTTGGGTATTTACTTATCGCTGTGCCGTCCTCCTGCATGGGATCGAAACACAATATCCCGTATACTTCCTGTTCTTATACATGGTTGCGCGTAGCAGAGCTTCCTATGCGGCTTAGTAAACTGCAAACCAGAAGTGGTGGTCTATTGTGTTGTGTAGATAGGTATACTTATCTATGCATGTCAGACGCGTTTCGTTGGGATGTCGGACTGGTCGAAGATGTGTTTGCGTTGCGCGAGGGTGGGAAGCTTGGGGTTTAAGTAGGGATTGTGATGGGGGGATATATAGTCAATAGGGAGAGAAGATAAGAGGTTGTGTAAATGTCGCTCGCTGTGCATGGGAATGTGAATGAGGAGTATCACGCATCAGCGACAAGTGAGATCGTCAGTGCAGTCTTCAATGGGTATATTCAGTTCAATCCAATGCAATCCTACTCATCCGATACGTCATCGCAGCGCTTTTAATATCATATCATACAACCCCCCTTCTACCCATCAAGGACACCGCTCTCCTTCAAGCTACGGAACAGCTCGGGCTCCAGGAACTTGCTAATGGTCACGTCTTCCGCCAGCCCCTTTCTTCTCCTCGTCTTGAGGACAAAGTCGCGGGCGAGTGCTTGTGCGGTTGCGGGCTCGAGCGGGCGCAGTTTGATTTCCTTGTCTAGCGGGTCGCCGGGGACGATGGACCAGCGGTCGAAGACGAGGGAGAGGGAGACTTGGCCTTGTGTGTGGATCTGCGGAGAGTTAGTATGGGTTTGGTGGTCAGAGATGTGTGGGTGTGGGACTTACTCTCAGATCGGTCTCGAAACCGAAGGAGTCGATGACCGGGATGAGTCCCCTCACGTTGTACAGCGGTGTACCGGCGATTGGTCCATCTTGCAGGACGTGCCCTCTTCTCCTAGCGAGAACTGTGTATAAACTGCTCTTGGTGTCTGCGGGACCTGTCATGCTGCAAGAGTAGACGGGCTCCATTAACCTCGGGCTTGCCATGAGGAAACTCGAGTAACAGGCTCGTCGACTTGTGGGAATAATCTGGCCGCCACCGCGGAAGATGGCTTCTGACGCTAGCTCGACATCTGTGATGCGGAACTTGGTGTTGCGGATCGGCTCTTCGCAGAGGGGGCCTTCACGAGTTGCCCAGCTGAAGCCTTGTCGCAATGTGTCCCGGACTGTGCGGAGTGTTTTTGTGTCAACCTCTGAGGGCAGTGTGTCGTTTTGCAGGATGTTAGCGCCCATATCGTCAGGCCCGAAAGCCCAGATATTGCGCGATGCAAGCAGATCGTAGCCGTAGTTCTCCTCAAAGAACTTGCCAACTACACGCACTGGGTCCTTGATGTTGACTTTGCCCGCCTCGATATCTTCTGCAATACCTGGATCCAATGGCTCAGCGATCATGGTAAGCTTGTTCTTCTTGTTCGGCGTCATGGCATAGCACTTGATGGCGGACATCTCGACAACGGTCTCGCAGAACCTCGTAACGGGATCCGAAACCTTGATCTCCATGTCGGCATATAGTCGTCGCAAATCGTGCAGCACGCAATCCATGTACAGCTCGCCGGTACCGAGGACAACGTGTTCTCCAGATTCCTCCACCTTTGTGGTGATGAGAGGGTACGACTTGTTGATCTTACGCAGACCATCCAGCATCTTGGGCAGTTCGGACGGATTTATTGGCTCTACTGCCACCTTGAAAACAGACTCAAAGAAGTGTCGAATCGGGCGGAAGATGTACGCGTCTTCGTCGTCTGGCAGCTTCGAAGCGACAATTGTCGCTGTCTTGACAATCGAGTTGTCAACACCGCCCAGCAGCACCCAGTTTCCTGCTGGTACACCGCTGACTGGTACGTTGTATCTCGACTCGGCAATCCATGTGTCTGTGATGGTGGCAACGACCATGTCTTCCTCGTCGTCGATGGTGTAACCCTCGCCAAGAACGCGCACCGACTGAGGAGACTTTGCGATACCGCTCATAACTCGTCCCAGCGCTGTAAAGGACTTCGCGTCTGTGGCGTTGAACAGTTTCGTAACGTGTACAACAAGAGGGCCATCTTGGTCGCACTTCTCCATGGCCTCTGCAGTCTTCGAGTCTAATGGTCCAGTGTAGTGCCTCTGAAGTAGCCTCTTCGCACCTTCGGCCGGCGATGGAACGTGTTGGGTGACCATGTCAACAAATCCTGAAGATGGACCAAAGTACTGCTGGCACACGAGGCGCATGAGCTCCTTTGCGTCGGTTTTGTACTCTGAAGGCTTCAGGTTGATGCCGAGTGCGTTCAGTGTGTCCTTGAGGTCGGCTGAGCTTTCGCTGAGGGTGTGAGAGTAGAGCTTGTAGACCGGCTCCAGGATCCAGTGTACGAAGGACCGTTGTGACCCCTCCTCCTGTGCTTTACGGCTGAACTTGCGGCTACCCGGGTTGTAGAAGATATCTCCCCACAGTCGCATGGCGAACTTATCAACGTCCAGGCCCTTCATAGGCACTCCAAATCCGGGTAGTTTCGAGGGTCCTGGGTAGAAATCCGAGTACATTTTGGCGAACGACTGGATTGTGAAGCACCATCGCATGCTTGTGCAGGCGAATGCAACGTTTCCCTTTTCAGGGCTGACGCGCTTGCTCTCGCCTCTCCCAGGGATTGTGTTTTCGATGACTGTGTTGACCTCCTCGATGACATGCTTGATCTTGAAATAGGCGTCCTTGGGGGGCAGCTTCAGCTCCAGAATCAGACGGTCCATCTTGTTGATGACCAGTGTCAAGGGTAGATCCTCCAGCACCGCATGCTTGATGACCTGCTCTGTGTTGACCTGCACGCCCTCTACAACGTCCACAACCAGCACTACTCCATCGACCAGGCGCAAGGACGACGCCACCTCATCTGCGAAGTTTACGTGCCCAGGTGTGTCCAGGATGTTGAAGAGATGCGACTTCGACTTTGTGTTCTGTAGGACCAGGCTCATTGGTGCGGCCTTGATCGAAAGGCCTCGTTCGCGCTCGAGGATGTGTACGTCTGTGTATCGCAGCTGCTCCTCCCGCTTCTTGCCCTTCTTGTAGTCCAATCGGTCCTGAATGTCGTGTGTCTCCATGACCAACATATCCATGAATGCAGTCTTTCCATGATGCAAGTGTCCAGCAATCGCAATATTTCGAATCTGATCGGGAAAGTTCATGAGATCGGTCAACAGGTCTCTCGAGTAGTGCACGGGCGGCAGGTCTGTCTCCTGCACCGTGAACTTCTTCTGCACGACGGGCGCAATGATTGGCTGTGCCAGCGACTGTGTGTCCTCCTCCTGCACCAGGACCTCGACATCTTCGCCGTATACGTCGGCGGCGGAGGGGTAGTACTGCTTGTCTTCGTGGAGAATTACGGCATTGGAGGGGCCCTCATCGACCTCCATCAGCTGCTGGTCGTGCACCTCGGCGTCCTCGGGCTCGTCATCGTCGAGAACATAGGCGTCGGCGGCCTCGCCGTTCGTCTGGACCTCTTCATCGGACTCGGCCTCCCCAATAAAGTTACCAAACCTGCGCCATGTCAGTCGCGTAAATGTTAGCAGTGCTGCGCCGGGTCTTACTCGTCGTAAAGGTCATCCATGGCGGCGATACGCGTCCAGTCTGCAATGCTCCGATGCGCGTCACGGCCTCGAAGCTCTCCAAAGATTCTGGCGATGGCGCCGGCCCGTCAGTTTCGCCTAGCTTCATGCAGAGAGGTGGGGCGGGCGGTGAGCGAGGGCACCAGCTATCCCTGCTTAGTGGGTGCTGCAGGGAAAGAGTCGCCCGATGGCGGCGCGTTCTGCGTAGAGGAGAATCCCATCACATTTTATAAGGCTCGTTTCCTGCCTCTGTTGAAGAAAGAGCTGCCTATTTTCACATACCGCCGTCCAAGCACCGTTAAACCACCCACCATGTCTTCTCTTCCCCCCGTTTACATTGTCTCGGCTGCCCGTACGCCCACGGGAATGTTCCTTGGGTATGTTTTCCTGGAGAAACGAGGGGCAACGGCCAGCCAACTCACCACCAACACAGCTCCCTCTCGAGCCTGACCGCAATCCAGCTCGGTTCCCACGCTATCAAGGGTATGTTGAAGCTATTTGGTCTCGTCTACAAGCAATTGTCTAACATGTGTACAGCTGCCGTTGACCGTGCTGGCCTGAAGCCTGAGGATGTTGAGGAGGTCTTTGTTGGCAACGTCCTCTCCGCAAAGTAAGCATGCATGCACCGAATCAATTCTGCACTCATGCTGACAACCCCAGCCTCGGCCAGAACCCTGCCCGCCAGTGCGCCATTGGTGCCGGCCTCCCCGAGTCGACCGTCTCCACCACCATCAACAAGGTGTGCGCCTCCTCGATCAAGTCCATCATCGTCGGTGCCCAGACCATCATCACCGGCAATGCCGACATCGTTGTCGCCGCCGGCACCGAGAGCATGTCCAACACCCCCCACTACCTCCCCGTTCTGAGGACCGGCGCCAAGTTCGGCGACCAGACCCTCATCGACGGTGTCCTGAAGGACGGTCTTACCGACGCGTACAAGAAGGAGCACATGGGCCTGCAGGGCGAGGAGTGCGCCGATGACCACGGCTTCACTCGCGAGGACCAGGACGAGTACTGCATCCGCTCCTACAAGAAGGCCATTGCTGCCACCGAGGCCGGCCTGTTCACCTCTGAGATCGCTCCCATTGAGGTTCCCCAGGGACGCGGCAAGCCTCCCGTCACCGTCTCCGTCGACGACGAGCCCAAGAACGTGAGTCTCCTCATTCCTGATGTTCACTAATCTGGTGAGCCTGAGATGACGAGTTACTAATCATACGCAGTTCAACGAGTCCAAGACCCGCACACTCCGCTCTTCCTTCAAGAAGGACGGCACAGTCACCGCCGCCAACGCTTCGCCGCTCTCCGATGGCGCCGCTGCCCTTGTCCTCGCTTCCGAAGCTGCTGTCAAGAAGCACGGCCTCAAGCCCATTGGCAAGATCCTTGGTTGGGGTGATGCTGAGCAGAACCCCTCCAAGTTCACCACTGCCCCTGCTCTGGCCATGCCCAAGGCCCTGAAGCACGCCAAGGTCGACATCTCCGCCGTCGACGCTTTCGAGATCAACGAGGCTTTCAGTGTCGTTGCGCTGTCAAACATGAAGATCCTCGGCATCACCGAAGACAAGGTCAACCTTCACGGAGGTGCCGTTGCTCTCGGCCATGCCCTTGGTGCCTCTGGCGCCAGGATTACAACCACCCTTCTCGGTGTGCTCAAGGAGAAGAAGGGCAAGGTCGGCTGCGCTGGTATCTGCAACGGCGGAGGCGGTGCCTCAGCCATCGTTGTCGAGTCGCTGCAGTAGAAAACGAATACCCAAATGATGTGATGCATATTACGGATAGATAAACGAAACATAATTACAGTACCTACACGCATACGTTTTTGGGCAGTTTAGTCGAAACAGGCGCACTGTGATGAACAAAGCCGAAGTTGAATTGTCTATGCAAGGTCTCATTGCCGGTTTCACAAAGGAATATCAACGTCGAAGTGGGCAGACGATCTTACCCCACATGATCAGGTGGCCTGGCCCGCGATAAGAGATCGTTCTGTAAACCTGTTTCCGGAGTTGGTGATTATCCGTTACTAACTCACTGTCCGTCAGGCGTAAGTTCCCGATGAGCCTCAAAATCCTCGTGGTCCGGCCGAGTCTGCACGCAGGAACGCCAGCGAGCGCACACGTCGAGATGCAACAGAATCTTCCGTGCGCGCATTTATTCCAACTGACAAAATGAGTGGACGATAGCGATAATAGATATATGTTGGGGTAGAAATAGTTGGCCTGGAGGTCAAGTTTCAGGCCAGTGGACCATTTCGCTTGCATGCCCAGCGGCTCCGCTGGGCCAATCAATCACCTCTCTGCTGCACTTCCAACCACCTCGCGTTTCAACCTGTCAAGTCCGCGGCAGCGAACCGCAATCAATCACACCAAACAAGAACCTTAGGCCGGCCTATCGAAAGCGGACTGCGGAGCCTCCACCATGTACCACGTAGATTTGCCCAGGATACCGTGCCCTCATGCGCGGGTACCTGTTTCATGCGCCACCACTCGACAGCCGGCGACCAACCCGTTCAAATGTCCATGAAACAATGCCGTCCTGCTCAAACGCTGCCAGTGCTGCTGTCGAGCCTTGTCCTGCACTCGGCAGCCTTGCCTGCGATCATCAGTGGCTATTCCGTATCCGCCGCCTGACTAACGGTGATTGCGACTCGTGTGCCCTGTTCTGCAGCACGCTCCTGGGTCCAGTCCGCACGTTGAAACAGAACGCGGCTAGGTAGTTAGACACGATGGACAACCGCTCGTCTAGCGAGGCGGGAGATACCCAAGGGCAATCCGTCGGTTAGTGCGTGCTGGGGCACAGGTCCCTCGTATATAGGCGGGTGCGCCCCAGATTGGCTACTGTGTATCTCGCTGCTGGTGGTATTTTCAGTCTGTAGTCTTCCGCCTCGTCTATAGCGTCTAGTACGCAGTCGTTCTCTTCGGTCTTCTCTTCTTCTAGCGTCTTGACGATGCGTTCTTTCACACTCTTTGTGGCTGCGGCCTCTTTGTTTGACCTTAGCATAGCTGGCTATGCTTTGGAGGATGACTATATGACTGATTTCTACGGCGGATTCGATTTCTTCACAGCACCAGACCCGACAAATGGTTCGTTTTTCCGTGTGTAATCATGGTTCTCTGCTAACAACGGTCAGGGTTCGTCAAATATGTCGACGAAGACACAGCGAGGCAGGCAAACCTCATCAATGCATCCAGCACGGTGCCGGTCCAGTGGGGTGTAGACCACACAAATGAGACCCCCGAGGGACGGCCAAGTATTAGGCTGGTGAGCAAGAAGAAGTACACCACCGGGCTGGTGGTTATGGATGTGGCGCACATGCCTACTGGCTGTGGTACCTGGCCTGCGTACGTCTCTATCCTGGGTTGTAGGTCTTTGGCTGACCGTGATAAACAGCTTCTGGATGGTAGGACCCAACTGGCCGACTGGTGGCGAGATCGATATCCTCGAAGGTGTCAACGAACAAACAAACAACGGAATGACCCTCCACACTGCCCCCAACTGCAAGATCGGCCCCGACACCAGCCTATTCGCTGGCGAAGTGACCACCCCTGACTGCGATGTTCACGCCAAGGACCAGAGCAAGAACGTCGGATGCTCCATCGAACACCCGTCAAAAGACAGCTACGGTGTCGGACTGAATGCGATTGGAGGTGGCGTTTACGCAACTCAATGGACCACCGAAGCTATCAGCGTCTACTACTTCCCCCGAGGCTCGGTTCCAGATGACGTTCTCGGCGACGCCCCCAACCCTGAGGGATGGGGTCTTCCTGCCGCCAAGTTCACTGGTGGATGCGACATCGAGAGCATGTTCAAGGAGCAGCAGATTGTGTTCAACACTGCCTTCTGCGGCGACTGGGCCGGTGCAGTCTGGGAGACTGGGTCCTGCGCGAAGAAAGCTGCTACATGTGACGAATACGTGCAGAACAACCCGCAGGCCTTCAAGGACGCATACTGGACCATCAACGCTCTGAAGGTCTACAAGGACAACGGCAACGATACCCCATCCCCGTCTGCATCTGGTGCGCCAGCCCAGAGCACTGTCATCTCCAAGCCAGTTCCAGTCCCAGTTCCCACCGGCAACGCTACCGAGCCCGCGCTCTCCTCAGGCTACGCAACCATCCCGACTGAAATCCCAACAAACCCTCCCATCCTCTCCTACTCAGACGGCTCATACGTCGCGCCCACCCTCTCCGCCTCCGCAAAGCCCCCCGCCAAAACCAGCAAATCTGTCGCCGCCCCAACATTATCAGCCAGCATACCCACATCCGAAGCCATTAAACCCTCCAAAACACGCCTCAGCACCGGCTCCCCCGCCGCAACAACATCAAAAGCAGCAACGCCTACCAAACCCGCCGATCCCGCCGACGAAGATGGCATGCCTGGTTTCCAATGGCCACAACCCGGCGACTCAAACGCACCAGCCTCGAATACAACGAAGACCGCTTCCGCACCCGCGAAACCTACGACCGGTCCATCCAGCGCCGCCGCCGGTGTGAAACCAACTCAGCACATTGATGTGTCGCCGCCGCTCGTACCCACAGACGCAGAACCATCTGCAGCACCAACAGTGACGCAAGTCGTGCCCGAGCAGAAAACCGTATATCACACTGTATACGTGACCGTTTCGCCTGGCGCGGTGGAAACGGGTGTGCCCGATGGAGGGAGGTCGATTGCGGAGCGGTCGATGGCGGGGCGGTATTTGAGGGAGAGGAGGAGGAGGGGTGTTGGTGGGAGTGGGGTGCATGGGAGGTCGTAGACAGCATGACTACATTTAGAAGCTTTGATAGATGGAAGGTGGTGGGTGGTGATTTGATGGTTTATGATGGTTGGATGGTTCGAGCGTATACCCCGTTTTCTTCTTCTTTTTTCTAGATATATATACATACCCTTTTTGGTTGGTTTGAATTAGGATTTGACTTTTCTCCTGTGTTACTGGTTTTGTGCTTGTGTAATCTCACTTGGAACACTGTGGTAAATGACTGCTTGATATACCCATCACCACCAGCCTAGCATCTGCGAAGGCGGTATTTCCAATCCTTGGAGGCCTCATTTCATCTGAAGACAGACCGATAGGAGTAATCCTTCACAGTCACAAGAAGTCTGCATTTCTAGACTTCGTTCGTAAGGATCTAATCTTGACCATCTACTAGGCCTACTCACGCAAAAGCGCCACCCGCTCTTCTTCGACTTCGGCGGCTTGGCTGTGTGGCAGACACAGAACAGTGCGTAAGAGGTAGAGGATGGATGATATATCTGTGTCTGGGAGATATAATTGTAGCAGAGGGAGCTCTTCATGCACAATAAACGCCCAACGGCATCATACGCGTGTTGTTGGCTCACTCGGGCAAAACATGATCATCGCTCCAGAGCTGTATTGGATCTAGCAGCCTCTCTAAGAGCTGTGAGGTCGTTTTTGCGTTTAGGTGAGATGGGAAGTGGAGCATTGAAACGTAGAATGCGTCGTGTTGATGAGATGGCCGTCTTTTCGCCCTTTTGTTTCTCTTTTACTCGCAGGATGGTTAGTGGTGGAAAATGCCTCAGGCAGGACAGGAGAAGAGAAATGCTTTAATTTGTAGTGCTGGTAAGGCATGAACCCTTAGCTTAGCATGTTAATATAGCACCTGGCAGGCGGGAGTTCGATATCCTGCTCTATATGCGCAAATTACTTCAATAAATCGGTTCTTTCTCTTTGCAGTTTTCAGCATGCACGTCAGGCTTCTGTTCATCGGCATGAAGTCGTGGCAGATCGTGTGGTGGACGGCGTATGCGTGTTTTCAGCAAAGGCACACACTAGAGTTTAACAACTACCACTGAATAACGCCCTTGGTAGTCAGTTGCAAGCCACAACAAGTCACACAAGAGTCTAAAGAGCGCAGAGATTGAAGTTTAAGGATCCTATTACCTCGATCTAATCATACATAGCCATTTACAAACAACGCTCGCTAAGCAAATGTTTTGGTGACAAAGGAAAAGTGTGCTGAGTAGCTGACATCGAACTGGGACTAAGCCCAGGCCGTTTCAACGAGAACGCTGCAAAACATAACATCATACATCCGAAAACCATCGACCTCAGGTCCGAACACCTCCAGTGCTGGCCTTCAAACCCCCCGATCTTCCAGCCAGGAATAAAGGCTTCGTACCCTCGTGTCGATGGCATGTGGTATCATTTTTTAGCCAACAAGAAACATCATCGTCGTACCGCTTGCGTTTGGAGACGCAGGGTTTACTTTCCGCCGCCGAGAAGACCGCCGACGAGAGGAATGTTGCTCACGCCGCCGCCGCTCTTCTTCTTCTTGCCCTTGTCGTCTCCGAAGAGACCGCCGAGGCCAAGTCCGCTGAGCAACTTGTTGATTCCAAGACCACCCAGGAGACCGTTGACCAGGCCTCCAAGACCAAGGCCGTTGAGGAGCTTGCCGACAAGGTTGAGAACACCAGTCAACAGCAGACCAACAGCGGCGATGATCTGGAACAGAGGCTCGGTGAGCAAGCCCCAGAGAGGGTTGAGCTTCTTCTTGGCGTGGGGCATGTCGGAGATCTTCTTCTTCGCGTTGTCAATGGTAGTGACAACACTGGAAGTAAGCTCCTTCAAACAGTCGGCCAGCTTGTATTCCTGCGGTGTGGCTTCGCCAGTCTGTTGGCGACCCTTGGCTTGAGCAGCAATGCGGCCATCGGGGTCGAGACCACGGAGCGAGCCGTTGCACTCGTTTAGGATGCGACCACCCTCTTCGATGAGCGGCTTGACGTTGTTGACGAGTTCCTCTTCGTCGAGCTCGTCGCGAGGTGTGCGGTCGGCCTTCTCGATGTGCTGGTAATGCGTTAGTATTTGGTTTGTATAGACGACATAGGATAGAACTTACCTCGGTGATTTGCTTCATGACGGGCTGGACGCGCTCCAGAGTCTGCTGGCAGATGGCAGCCATCTTGTCAGCGAGCTCAGAGTCCTCGCGGCGCTGCCTCTCCTCGTCTGTCTCGTCCTCAGGAATCTCCTCTTCCTGGATGTTCTCCAGAAGAGTGACTTCTCCGACCTTGTTGCCGTCGTTGTCAACAACGTAGCCGTTGTCGTCAATTTCAAGACCAGCGCAGTGACCAAGGTCACCAGCAGTGAGACGACCGACGACATCGCCGTTCTCATCACGGACATCGCCCTCCTTGTTGACACGCATGCCAGACATGGGGTTGACGCGACGCTCCTTCTCCTCAGGCTCCCATCGCTCGGCCTTGCCGATGACGTTGCCGTTCTTGTCGTTGATGTCGCCATCCTCGTCGACGTGGTGACCGGTGAGCTTCTTGATGTCACCCTCGATGACACGACCGATGATGGAGCCATCAGCAGTCTGGACGGTACCGTCCTTGGCGACAGTGTTGTTGTCGAAGCCAGCAAATGGACCCTCGGGTCCGGATGATGCGCCGTGGACAAGCTCAGCCCGGCCAACGATGTTGCCAGCGTTGTCCCAGATCTGGCCCTTGCCATCGACCTTCTTGCCGACAAGAGTAGCGGCGTCACCCTCGGAGACGCGACCAAGGATTGTGCCAGATGAGTCGACGACGTTACCGGCCTTGTTGACAGTGCAGCCAGCAAGAGCCGACAAATCGACTTCCTCAGCCTCCTCCTCTTCGAAGGGCTCAGCGTGGCCCTTGACGTTGCCGTACTTGTCAATGATGTCACCGTCCTCGTCGACAGAGTGACCGACAAGCTTCTTCGCATCGCCTTCGGTGATCTGGCCAACACGGTTGCCGTCGTTGTCCTCGACAAATCCGTCCTTGACAACACGTAGGCCTTCGTAGCCGGCGAATGCTCCCTCTTGGCGAGTGACACGCTCGTTGTCGGGGATGAGCTCGCAACGTCCAACGACCTTACCAGTGTCTCCATGGATGAGACCCTCACCGTCAGACTTGCGACCAGCAAGCTCCTTCAGGTTGCCCTCAACGAGCTTACCAACAGGGATGCCTTCGCTGTTAACGAGGTAGCCTTGCTTGTTCAGAGTCAGGCCGTCGAGGCTGGACAGGTCGGCAGGACCCTCCTCCTCCTCGTCCTCAAGCGGCTCAGCATGGCCCTTGACATTGCCATGCTTGTCGAGAATGTCTCCATCCTCATCGACGCGCAAGCCGATAAGACGCTTAGCATCGCCCTCAACGACGGTACCAACGATGTTCTCATCAGCATCAGCGACCTTGCCATCGGCAACGACGCGGAGACCCTCAAGACCACCGAAGATGCCCTCAGGCTTGGACTCGCGTTCGTCCTCGGGGATCAGCTCGCAACGGCCGACAACCTTTCCGGTGTCGTTGTGAATGAGGCCCTCGCCGTCGGACTTGCGGCCTGCAAGCTCCTTGAGGTTACCCTCGACCAGTCGGCCGATGGGGATGCCCTCTTGGTTGACGAGCTTGCCCTGCTTGTTGAGGGTAAGACCCTCAAGAGCAGAAAGATCCTGCTCCTCAGGCTCCTCCTCGTCCTCGATGGGCTCGGCGTGGCCCTTGACGTTACCGAATTTGTCTAGGATATCGCCATCCTCATCAACGCGGAGACCAACGAGGCGCTTAGCATTGCCTTCGACAACCTCGCCGACAATGTTCTCATCTTCATCAGCAACCTTGCCGTCAGCGACAACGCGCAGACCTTCAAGGCCACCGAAGATGCCCTCGGGCTTGGTCTCGCGCTCGTCCTCGGGAATGAGTTCGACGCGACCGATGACCTTGCCAGCATCGTTCCAGATCTGACCATTCTCATCAATCTGGCGTCCGCCAAGCTCCTTGGGGTTGCCCTCGACGAGGCGACCGATAGGTACACCTTCGTCACCGATGACGTTACCCTGCTTGTTGACGGTCTTGCCCTTCAGGACTGAGAGATCCTCAGGCTCGGCAGCTTCCTCCTCGGGCTCCTCCTCCTCCTCGAAGCGCTCAGCATGGCCAACGACTGAGCCCTTCTTGTCAAGGATATCACCGTCTTCATCGACGGAACGGCCAATGAGCTTCTTGGCGTCGCCCTCGACGACTTTGCCAACGCGGTTGGCGTTCTCGTCCTCAACGAAGCCGTCCTTGACAACGGTGAGACCCTCAAGGCCAGCAAAGGGAGCCTCCTCCTCGGCGTTCTCCTGGGGAACGGTCTGGGCACGGCCAATGACCTTGCCCTTGTTGTCCCAGAACTGACCCTCAGCGTCTGCAGTGATGCCAGACTTGGAGAGCTTCTTAGCGTCGCCCTCGATGAGCTCGCCAACAACGTTACCCTCATCGTCGATGAGCTTGCCAGACTTGTTGACAGTGAGTCCGTCAAGGATGGATAGAGGTGGGCGGTTGTCTTCCTCAGCATCCTCGCCACCCTCCTCACCCTCCTCAGCTCCCTCCTCGGCGTCTTCGCCTTCGCCGACGACCTGCTCGACCATCTTGGGGAGGGTCTTGACCTTTCCGATGACGTTGCCATCCTTGTCAAGAACCTCGCCCTTGTCGTTAATCTTCTTGCCAGCGCACTCAGCGGGGTCACCTTCGGCGAGCTCGCCAATAGGCTCACCCTCCTCGTCGAGGACCTGACCCTTCTTGTTGACCTTGAGGCCCTCGAGAACGTCGAGGTCGGGGGTGATTTCGACTTCCTTGACCTCTGGCTCGACTTCGCCGAGACGCTCCTTGAGCTCCTTCTGAGCTTCGAAAGCAGCCTCGCCGGCAACGACTTGGACCTTGCCAATAGGCTTGCCCTCCTTGTCGAGGACCTCGCCCTTCTCGTTGATGGCCTTGCCAGCGCAGTCTTTGGCCTCGCCCTCAATGAGCTCACCAATCTCCTCGCCTTCGGCATCAAGGACCTTGCCCTTCTTGTTGACCTTCAGGCCCTCCAGGATGCGGATATCGAGCGCGTCCTTGGCAGAGTCCTTGAGCTTCTCGGCGGCCCCTTCAGCAAGCTCGACGCTGCCGAGCACGTTGCCCTCGGCGTCGACGACCTCACCCTTCTCGTTGACGGTGAGGCCCTTCAAGTCCTTGACATCGCCCTCGAAGTCGTCGCCGACTTGGCCAACAACTTCGCCATCATCGTTGAGGACTTCACCCTCGGAGTTGACCTCGAGACCCTCGAGCGCCTCAACACCGGGGAGCTCATCCTCAACGTCGGCGGCCTTGTCTTCGACTTCGTCCTTGGCGTCCTCGGCGGCGCCCTTGATGCCATCGACGGCACCCTCCTCGTCCTCGTCTTCCTCCTCGTCATCATCAACGAGGTCGGCGGCATCGGGGTGGAGTTCAGCACGAGCAATGACGTTACCGTCCTCATCGAGGATCTCGCCGTCCTCGTTGAACTCCTTGCCCTGGATGTCAGCTAGCTCACCCTCGACGAGCTGACCAACAAAATCACCATCCTCGTTCAGGATCTGACCAGTCTTGTCGGCAGTCAGGCCCTTGAGAATGCTAAGAGAAGGCATCTTGGGGCCAGCATCGGCACCCTTCTTGAGCTCATCAGGGAGCTGATCCTCGGGGAGAAGCTCACAGCGACCGACGAGATCACCATCGTCATCGAGGATCTCGCCATTGTCGCCAATGGGGTAGCCAGCAAGGTCCTCGGCGTCGCCCTCGACGAGGCGGCCGACGGGCTTGCCGTCTTTGTTGATGAGGCCCTCCTCATCAACCTCAAGACCCTTGAGAAGGCTTAGGTCGAGACCACTGGCTTGGTCCTCGACGGATTCCTTGACGTCGTCGGCGGTATCTTGAGCACCTTCCTTTGCATCTTCAGCAGTGTCTTTGACGTCGCCAGCCTTGTCGTCGGCGGTAGCCTTCGCATCTTCGGCCTTGTCCTTGACGTCGTCGGTAACATCTTCAGCGGCATCCTGGCCCTGCTGAGCAGTGTCCTTAGCAGTCTCGGTCGCGTCGTCAGCGGCGTCGAGAGCAGACTTGTCTTGAGATTGCTCAGTGGCATCCTCAACAGCACCCTTGGGGTCCTTGGAAGCCTTGCCAGCAAGGTTGGAAGCACGACCAGCGAGACCGCGAGCGCCGCTTAGCGCGCCCTCACCGGCCTTGCTGGCAGTGTCTGTGGTGTCGTCTTCGGTGTTGTCGACTGTCTCTTCGGCGTCATCACCAGCTTTCTGTGTGGCGTCGTCTTCAGTCTCCTCCTCAGCCTCCTCATCATCGTCGATGGGCTTTGGCTCGGCTTCTGAGAGCTCATCGCCTTTTTGTGAGACTTTGCCGGTTGTGTCTTCGGCTGTGTCCTCGGCGTCGCCGGCGGTATCTTCTACTTGCTTTTTGGCATCCTTGGCGGTGTCTTCCACCTTCTTCTTGGGGTCTTTTGCGGTCTCCTCGACGGTATCCTTGGTGTCTTCGGCGGTATCCTTTGCTTGTTCCGCGGTGTCCTCTGCGGTGTCCTGTGCCTGGTTCTTTGTGTCCTCGACAGTGGACTGGGCTTTTTCGGAAAGATCCGATGTGTCCGGTGCCTGTGCTTGCGGCTTGTTCAATTTGGGAGCTGAGCTCTGGGCCTTCCTTCCAAGCTTGGTAGGAGTGCGGGGGGTATCACTCTTTCCTGCGGCGGGAGAAGGCATGTTGATTTCGTTAATGGGTAATTCGTAACTTGGTTTTGTGGGGGTTCGTTGACTTGTAGCAGAAACGTTACTGCTGATAGATCGTGAGCGGAGGGATCGGGGGGAATTTCTATTAGGCGTCGGGGGGAACGAATAATAGGTGTAAGAGTTGGATGAGTTTTCTGTCATGTATCAATTGACGGATGGAACGTCTTTGTAGCTGAGAGATGAGCAAGGATTTCAAGGCAGGCTTGCATTTATGAGGTCAAAATGGGACAGATGAGCGATTGCTCTGTATGACGTCGACCTGTAAAGCTCCATGAGGCATGTAGCAGGGGGAGCTCGCGCCACAGTAAGTAGAGAGAACCTGTTTTGGGGCCCTCGACTGGAGTGTGTACGACAGATTCCGACGAACCACACGTTAGTTGCGTCACTTGCTCCAGCCTTGAGCGGGGCGACGTTCCAGTTCGCGGAGCAATGATGAGAGAGCTCCACTCAGTGAGGTGACAAGCGCGGGTAGGAGCTGCAACAGGGATTGTGGACTGTGGCGGGAACTGGGATGGAGACCCATCGGCGATGGCTGCAGCGAGTGGCCGCCAAGTTTAGACACGCCTCGCGGGAAGTGGGCTGAAACGCGTTGATACGAAAAGTTGACAGATATCTTTCATGGGTATCTAGAGCTGGAATGCTTCAGCAACAGCTTCGACAACATCATCACCTACGAAGTACGGTCGCTGCAGACAGCTACTGGGCATCTTTCTTCCCAAGTCGTACCCTCTCAACCATCATCAACCCACTCTCCAAATTAGCCACACTTTGACTCGAAACCTGTTGTCTTCCCGTTGCACTGGACGATCCAGGCCCGATCGACGGCAGCGCAACAGCCCTCTCCACAAAACTCCAACGATCGAAAACGTGTATCCCTGACTCCTGCCGCATTCCGCTCCTATCAGAAGCTTGCACAGTCCGGAGGCGTCAAGAGAGAGCAAGTCTTACCGTGCGGTGGACCAAGCAGGTTGTGGCATCCACGACGTGATGCGGTCGCCATGACGTAGCGCGTCGGGGAGCACCCCTGTGCGAACCCCTGTTCCACATTCGCTTACGACGCGGCCCCCGCTGCGCATCTGCAGCTTCCATGTTGGTGGAAGCAGCGCTTTGGATAGGGTTCAGACGACGGCATGGGAGATTAATGAGCGGGAGGCCCTGACGTCCCTGCGCTGCTGGTGATCAGGAACGACTTGCGGCGAAATGCACCCCGGACTCGTGAAGTTCTGGCTGAAAGATGAAATTCGAGGTTCAACATCGGATACCGCCAGACCGTTCAGCACGCGAGACCCAACGTTTGGCCCGACGCCGTTGAGATCGCGCTTTGGGTGCGCTAGCTGAAGCGCCGAAATTTCGTCACTGGCTGTCTGCTGGGTCACGGAGGAAACGTGCGGACAGTGCGGTGTGCAACGGGCACGCACGGGGCAGCGAGACTGATACGAGCAGACGCAACGACCGTGGTACAACTGAATTGCTATCTCGATGTACTAGCTGTTGAAGATACACTCAAATCTCAGTGACGCGGGTTATCGGTACCTGAGGCCAAAGATTGCTGCATGTTTGGGTATTACGACGATATTAATTGACGTTGCTGACAGGCAATAATGCGTCCCACGGCAGTACAAGTCTACAAATCCAGCACAAACATGAAGCACCGCAGCCTGTGGTATGCACTGCAACCGACCAATCGTAAGTAGCCGGTTTGTGACGATCTCCAATCTTCTCGATCCATCAGTCTGGACCGGCATTCGATCATCAAACGGCGCGGACATGACAGCGCCTAGCCACCACCAGCGTACCACACAACTACCCAGCGCAAAACCTGCTTCCAGAAACACTTACACATAGTGTACCGGCATGCCAACGTCTGGAAATGAAGACTCAAACACAGCGAAGCTCCAGAACCCCAGAAACGAGAAGTATACTTTGCCATTGCAGAACTTCGGAATCCATGACCGAGCATGATGTCAGTCCTCGCTTCCACCAGCCAGCCGCGTCGCAACGCGCCGGGTAGGCGCGTGGGCCCCGGATAGACTTGATGTGCGGCTGCGTTTCCGCTCCAGGACGAGTTTCCATCGAATCACGCTGCATGGGCGCGAAAGGCGCTCAGCGCCGAACGTTACGGGTGCAGGTCATTGAGATGGGAAGATGCTGCAAGGGTCCGCGGAGGCGGAGATCATAAATCGGGGTAGTATGATTTGCGACTATGGAATGTGGCGGTGAGGGATGGTGCGCATGGTGCGGTGAGAGCGTATGGAAGGAGTGATGTCTGCAGTGTGATTGAGTTGGCATCGATGTTAAGACTGTCGGCCGGCGAGCTTATGCAGGAACGCTTCTGCGGAGCAGACGTGATCGATCGTATCGCAGTTGCGTGATGTGATGTGCACATCGACAGTCCGCGATGCCTGATAACTAACCAACAAAACTCCCTTGATTGAATGATTCTTAAACTTTTCCTGAGCATCAACACAGCTGTGTCATCAATCCCTGTGATACTCCAATGTTTCCGCGAACAGAGTATATATTCGCGGACTGGACGATGTGATAAGCAGTCCACATTACATCACCATACCACAACGTCTACAAATGCACTCCCTCGAGCTCGTATAATTGTGCAAGATTCATAATGTCAATACCGAACCATACCCACCCTTCTGCAAAGTCCACATGTACCTCAATGCCTAAGATTTTGTAGTTTGAAGACCCATACTCGACGCCTATTCGAACAGCTATTTTTCTGCGGAATTAACAAACTACTAACATGATGGGAAATTCCTGTGCACCACAACAACAGCTATTTATGCGGAAAACCGCATTCAAGGGTCAAAAGATACACGAAGAATTATTTGCAGGTCAAGAATTCAGGGTCAAGATTGTTTGCAGTGTTGGAGACGTATGTGATGGCATGAGCGTCAGTGTGAAAGGACTGTAAGACATCAAACGACACAGCCAGCATGTCAACCTCGATCAAGGAAAAAGGTAAGAGACATCATAAATTAAGTATTACCACCTCACCCTTACACAACCTTACCCAACCTACCCAGCCTACCCAACCCTACTCTCCCCCAAACTCTCCCTCTTCCCATCGGGGGGAATCGCACTCTCAACATCCTGCCCCTCACGACTCAACACCTTCTTCCTACGCTGCTCCTTAGCCTTCGCCAGCTCCTCCACCTTCCCATCCTCCACCTTCCCATCCTCCCTCTCCCCACCCGTAATCCTCTTCCACAGCCTCCTCTTCCAACTCTTCTCCTTCCTTACCGCCTCCTGCTTCTCCGCCTGGTCCGCCAGCAACTGCCTCTCGCGCTGCGCAGACTTACTATTATCCTTCTGCTCCTCGACCTTCTTCTCGTAGACCTCGGGATGCACAACACGCGTCTCAGCGTCTTTAACAGCGTGGACGGATTTCTTTACTTTGCGGCGCGTTTTTACGTACGCTTCCAGCCCGACGAGGACGGCGTAGGAGCGCGAGATGCTGACGCGTGACATGTCGACGCCGTTGTCTTGCATGTTGTGGACGAAGGCGCGGAAGTTTTTGGTTGGCGGGCGGTAGTGTCCGCTTAGAGGGGAGAGGCGGCGGAGTTGGCCGTCTTTGATGCGGACGAGGCCTGCGGCGGAGATGCGGGCGCCGTGGAGGAAGGAGGAGTGTTGGAAGGCGCCGGATTGTTTGATGCCGATGTAGAGGCGGAAGGAGGTGTCGGCGACCTGAGGGTTGTTAGGATGGAGTGAGTGGTGGGTTGTGGTGACTTACAAAAATCCAGGAGTTGGGTTTGACTGAGCTGCGGAGTAAGTGGTTGAGTATTGTCGCTGCTGATACATGCTTGAGCTTATTGATGCCCTTGGCTCGGTCGAGGTCCTCGTTTACATAGTGTTCGCCCTCAACGTCACTGTGCTCCCCCGAGGAAGTTGAACTCGAACTGCTCGATGTTATGGACGAGCTTCTGGAGTGTCTGAAGTTTTTGCTCTGCCCGTCATGCAGCAGCTGCCCATTCGGCCCGTACGCAGGCGTATCATCGTCGACAGGAACAATCCCATTCACGCTGTCCTTATACTCGGTCGTCGTATTGATGCGTTCACCGTTCTTCGCCCAGCATAACCGACCCTCACCGTCAATCTTCACCATATAGTTCAGCCGCTCCTCGCGCGACAAGTAGCGAACCTGCTCTTTCTCCAGCCTCTCCCTCGAAACAGTCGGATGCTCAAAGTTGCGCCCCTCGCCCTTGTCAAGCCAGTAAAAGAAATTCTCATGCGTCTCAGCCTTTTTCCAGTGCTCATGGTACGCGCGCAGATTCGAGCCATAGCGGTGCTTCTGGTCCACCATCTCGAGGAAATACTGCAAGTCCATCATCTTGGCCGTCCTGTCGCGCTCAGACTTCTGCTCGCCCTTCTTCATCCGCTGGTTCGTGCGCTCTTCGGGCGAGCGCGAGTCGTCGCTATCAGAGGGGGAGACATCAGGCGCATCGTCTGCGCCCGCTCTGCGCGCGATTTCGCCCACGCGCTTCCACTTGTTGCGCGCTACTTCAGAGTTTGCGCGCGCGCGTTCCTCGGGGGTCGTCAACGCGTCTGGCTTTGGGTTGCTGTCTGCGCGCGACTGGAGGCGCGTGGTGTTGCGCCATTTCGCTGGGGGACGGTTAGGATGCGCTGACGGCGAAGAAGAGGTAGGCTAACCGTCTCGTACAGCCTGTTGCACTGTCAACTTGGACGTTTGGTCACGGGAGGTGTGGAGTATCTACTTCTGCCCAGCGTGCACTAGCATCCAGCCCGATACCCTGAAGTTGGCGGCGTTCACGGTATCCGCGGTAGTTGCGCTGGATCAATTGCGCTGCTTGATGCTGCTCTTGGTCGGTGCCATGACCAGACGAGCTCTGGCCTACAGTCTTGTCTGCGGTCGCTGTCGGAACAGCTTCAGCCTCCGCCATCATTCGACAAGTTGGAATGAAGCGTGGAAGACATTTGATGTCTGGGCGCGGGGAGATGTGATGGACGGAACGGTCGGCGGGGCTGGAGCTACGGACCCTGGCTGGAATCCCTGCTCAACGGCTGTTCGGCATGCTACGTCACCGTGCTTCAACGCAAACGGCAGAATCGAGAGAAAAATAAGTAGCAACGACGCGTATTTAGGAAGAGAGGAAATTTGAAGCCGAAGTAAGGCCAATTCAAGACCTTTTCGAAAGGAAGCTACATGGCAGGAGGAACTTCACCATTTCTTCTCAAGTTCTACACAAAAGCTGAACGGACCAACTTCCGGCTAGACCCACCTTAAAGCACTGACAAGCTTACATGTCTATGTATCGACCATTCAGCCACCATTCTGAATACATTGACATCAACCAAGTGCAATATTATTACAGATGTCCACCCGCATATAATCACTACCGGCACCAAGTATCCTCATGCATCGTCCACCTCCCTCCAATTCTTCCCCATCAGCAGATTACTCTCCTCACTCCCTTCATCCACCAACTTCCTACTCGTCTCCACACCCGCCACCGGCAGCTTGACCTCAAACCTCTTCCCCTCGGGCGCCTCCTTCCCATCAATAGCGTGTCTAAACGGCACATACTCCGGCAGCAAATCCAACTGCTTCAGCGCCGTCGCCTGGTCCCAGCTAATATGCTCGTGACACAGTCTATCCCCACGCATGGCTACTACAGATGTGAATGGGATCGCGAGTTTCTTGCCGGTGGGCGGAATGCCGGGGAGTAGCCAGGGCACTTCCTTGTCGTGGGTGAGGGAGAAGACGAATTCGTCGATGACGCGGTCGGTGCCTACTGTTCTGCTGACGAGGGAGAGGGCCGTGTCGTCCGGGTTGCTGAAGATGAAGTGGTGCGTATAGAATGCTGTTAGTCTTTCTTTGCCGATGCCGCCGCTGGGAACGTCAGTACGGTCATATCGACTGCTACAAAGCAGTACGCAGTTGCTTCAGGAAGACTCTGTCCCGTGAATAGTGAGGAAGACTCACGTCATGGTAGGAATGTGGTTGACATAAGGTTGCGCAACCATTGTCGCCATCGTCTTCTCCACTGCCCTCTCCCCAAACTCATACAAACAATGCTCATCCCACACCGCTTCAAGATCAAAGTACGGTCCATTCAGGAACGGCTTGAGGAACGCTACACTTCTCGTGTGCGCGATTCCCGCATTACGCTTCGAGTAGCTGGGATCTGCGGGGAGTATCCAGTTAGAATCTCTCGGCGCGTCTTCGTAGCGGAACGTCTTCACGAGTCCGGCAGGCCGCGTTTGGGTTGGCGATGAGGAGGAAGGCTCTGGATCAGGGGTAAAGGGGAGTGATTCTCGACGTGCAACCTTGGGACCGGAGACGTGGACGAGTTGGGGTGGGAGGGCTGTGTCGGCTTCGTGAAGGGTGGATAGCTGGCGGCCGCCGTAGGATACTGCGGCGAGGATTTCCGGGTGCTGGATTGCGGCTTCCTCGACGTAGAGGGGCATCCGGGAGAGGTAGGCTAGATCGTAGATTAGCTTGCAAATTGCTGTGTGTTCTGAATATTCTTGTTGCGGTGTGTTGTGTTCCCAACTTTTCCACTCGACCGCTCAATTCTCGACTCTAGAATGGATACAAAAAAGAAACACTCACAAACAACGCCAACACCCTTCCCAAACTCACACCCTTCACACCCTTTTAGTACCTCAAGTGCCTTCCCCAGCGGAAATTCACCACCATCCTCCACCTTCCCTGGCACAAGGACCTGCGCAACTGCATAGCCCTCCTCGGCCCATTTCTGCAGCGGTGGAGGATCCAGATGTTTCTCACTGGCCTCAATCAGCGCATAGTGATCAAGTATCAGAATAAGACCCGGTCCTTTGCCGCGGCGGGACAGTGGAGGTTGAAGAGTGAGGTGGGATGAGATCTGTTGCGGTGGGGGATAAGAGGTTGGTGCAACTGTAGGCGATGGATTTACTTCGCCCATATTGAGAGACCTTTCACCTAAAGCAAACAGGAAGGACAGTGGTTAAAGGTGGTCAACCAAGAAGGAAGTTGAAGAGAAAGTCACAGCGATACAGACAGATTGTCAGGTAATCCAGCGGGTACAAGAGTGTGGGGTAGACTAAGTTAGTTCGCGCCGGCCACGCCCGAGATGCAACGGCGTCAACAGCGTCGCTCAGCGTCAATGACATTGGTTGCACAGGCGCTCCGGCTTCAGCACGCTATTCTTTTTCGAGAGGGTGTATGCACGAGCTTGTGCGTCGTGCTCCACATGCGCTTTGCTCGGCCGGTGCTCGTACCACTACATACATGCGAAGCGTGATAAACTTGGTTACTTGTGTAGCCTCAAGGACGAGCGGAATACCTAAGTGGGAAGTCTATGCTTGCGAAATGAACGCTTCATGCGCAGCAATATATTGTACATGATGGTGGGTATATAATGTTGGAGCCGGGAGAATAACATGTGGGGCTGTGCCGGGGTTATACAAGATATGGTACAATGCGTGTTGTCCAACAGGAGCAATAAAGTGCATGTAGACTCACTTCGCAACATTAGCTTTGCTTCCACGGGTAACATTAGATTTGGCAGGATATGCAGCCGATGCTGGTTTGGATGAATCGAGTTTTAGCTGTTTGCGAATACTGGCGGCTACAGCAATTGCTTCTTCAGGGAGGCCTAATGTTAGTTAGTAAGTGGGGTCTAGCAGTTGGGTTTCAGGCTTACCAGCAACTCGGGCGACCTTCAAGGCATGGCTCTCGCGGTTGACGCCCTTCCTCAGGCGATGAACGTACGAGAACTTGCCATCTTCTTCCTCGCGGACGTCATTACAATAGCAAGCTAGCTTATCGAAGTCCTTGGTCATATCGGTAAGAGCATGGAAGTGGGTCGCAAACAGCGTTCGACACTGGTTGACATGGTATAGGTGATGCAAGCAAGCGTAGCCTACTGCAATGCCGTCTTCAGGGGTAGTTCCTCGACCGACCTCGTCCATGATGACGAAAGAACGCGGCGTCGCCTCCTTCAGTATCTGAGCAGTCTCCAACATCTCCACCATAAAGGTAGACTGGTCGAGGAAGAGGTTGTCTGCCGAGCCAACCCGACTGAAGACTTTGTCGACAAGTCCAATTTCCGCGTACTCCGCTGGCACGAACGATCCCGTTTGGGCAAGGATTGAGATAAGGGCGTTCTGCCGAAGATATGTACTCTTGCCTGCCATGTTGGGGCCGGTGATGAGCCAGATGCGCTCTTTGTCGTCGAGTATGCAGTCGTTGGGTGTGAACTTGCGGCCTTGGTCTGTACTACTACTGTCAACAACTGGATGTCGACCACCTACAATGTTGTGCGCTGTTCCAGATGTTATAATAGGCCGCGTGAAGTTTTTCTCTACTGCAAGAAGAGCAAAAGCACATGCTACGTCGAGTTCATCGAGCACAGCTGCGTTGCGCCGAAGCTTCACAAGGTTGCGGACAACGCCTTCACGTAGCTCTCCCAACACGCGCTGCTCTTCATTGCGGATGCGGAAGCGAGTTTCGTCCATCTGCGCACCTAGTTGTGTCCATTCAGGAACCTGGAACGAACGTGTGGACTTGCTGCTGCTTAAGCTCTTTGGAAAGTGCGGTGTAACGCGAGACACATCCTTGCCCTTGACGTGGGCAATATGTGCAAGGTTCGGTGTCCACTTGAGCGTCAGGCTGGAGACATCCATCTGTCCACGCAGCCTGATCTCAAGCTCGAATTTGGCTTCACCCATGGAGTCTAACGACTTATGCAATCGGTGTAAAGCCGGACTTGCCGTACGCTTCATGATCCAAATATCATCTCTTCCATCTGTGGCGCTCTTGTAGCTACCTATGATCGCGTGTGGCTTTGGCTGAATACGCTTCGGCATGTTCTTCAGGTCCTCCTCGCCTGCTTCACGGCCCAGAACGTCTTGCGCCAACTCGGACATCTCATCTGCCTGCTCGTCTTCCGCACGATGATACTCAGAGAGCGCATCTTCATCGATCGTATCCTGTATGCGCTTTGAAAGGTCACGTACACCTTCGAGATCAAATCTTCGCTCTAGTGCAGACATACATTGCCTCCGCCTCAATTCTGAAGGCTCGCTGCCTGGATCGATTGGGATTGCGTTCCTAGCAGTCGTGTGTTCACGTAGGATGTTGAAGAGGTCGGAGGTAGTAGCAATTGTCTTCGAAAGCTCCATGAGGTCGTCGGCATCGCCACGACCGTATGTGAACTTGGTCACCAAACGAAGCGAGTCGAAGGTCTGTCCGAGCAGTGCTATGACATCTTGCCTAAGCTGGGGATATTCAATCATCTCCTCAACCAAATCGAGCCTATCGTTGATCGTAGAAAGGGACATGGATGGTGCGGCTGCAACCTGTTAGATAATCGAAGTACGTTCGATGAAAAAGAGATACATACACAAGCGTTGCGAAAGTAAACGCGTGCCACTCTTGGTGACCGTGTTCTTTAGTGAGTGCAACAAGCTGCCCTCGTATGTGCCATCGCGTATCGTGCTTCTGATCTCGAGTGCTCTCAGACTGTTCTTATCGATACTCATGTGATCTTCAGCTTGGTGTCTGACCGGAGCTTGCAGTCGTGTTCGGGACCCAAGCAGTTGGTGTTTGACGTAGTGTAGAAGTGAGCCACCAGCAGCCACTTCGCCAGGCGTGAAGTTAGCGGGGTCAAAGTCGTCGACAACATCCTCCAACATGGGTATCCAGTCCTTCACAGTAAGCGGTTCTGTCGACGGTTCTTGGAAGGTTATGATGTGTCCGTCTTCTTGTAGAATCGATACAATGCGCGAGTGCTCAGCCTCCTCAAAAATGCTATCAAGTACAATCTCTCTGGGCTTTATGCGAGCAACAGCAGAAGGTAACGATGCAATGTCCGTGCTTTGTGTCAGGAAATCGCCACTGGAAAGGTCGATCCAGGCAAGGCCAACCTCTGTGCGAGGTAGATTGAGTACTGAAGATACGTTGGAACTCCCAGGGCTTTTCGTGACAGCTTTGTCCTTCTCGAGCGTCTTGGGGTCGACGTGGATGCTGAGGAGATAGTTGTTCTCCCAGGGGTCCATGAAATGCTCATCAATCAAAGTACCGGGCGTAATAATGCGAGAAACTCGTCGAGTGTATTGTAGCTCGCCTTTCGCCCTGTTCGGAGCTTCGTTGATAAATTCGTCACTGATGGCAACATGCTTGCTCAAGTCCTGAACGAGGATCTTGAGGTAGCGGTCTAGTTGATACGCAGGAAAGCCAGCCTGGTCTTCTCAGTACTTGCACAAAGATGGTCTACGATTTACTCACCATTGACACAGCAGGTTTTTTACTGCCCTTGGACGGCTTCCGCTTAGCTTTCTTCAAGTTCAGTAGGGGAGCATACTCATCAGCGTGTTCGAAGTAGAGCTGGTGCTGTCAGTAGATGCAATTGATCCAAAAGGGTACACATACCTCGTAAAAGCCACCAACTCTAGTCAATAATACGCAATGGTTGAACTTGAGCATATTGTTTCGGACCTGCTGCAGCAGTGGAGGATACTCTGGCTCTGCATCATCCTGAGGGGGAAGAGCATCAGATCCAATGGTACCTTGCGGCACATCTTCGAGGTTGAGCGAGGCCTTTCGCTTCGCACCTCGACGTTGCAACTCTTGGTTCCATGTCGCACCTCCAAATTGCGTTGCACGTGGTTTCGCGCAAGGTCGCGTCAAGCTTGAAAAGGAGCTACGTGAGGGTTTGATTTGCAGCCGCGAAGTGGGCAACAGACTTCGCGACAATGTTAGCAGTCTGAAACGCGTCGTGTAATGAGCATGCCTAAGAAGCATGATCTCTAGTTGACGATGCGGCTACAATAGAATGGCAGGCGCGTCTGAGATGTCGCGTCCGCATGTGGTCTAGTGGAAATTGAGAGCGGAGCGCGGGGTTCGCAGCTCGGGTTAGTCGGAGGTTGTTCCTTCCCTCATCATAGAATTCCGAGGCTACTCGTCTCACAATTCACAATTCGCAGCAACAATGGCGCCACAATTCGACGAGATGAAGAACGACCTGATCCTCCGAACTGCGTGGGGTAAGTAGCAGAATGGAAATGATCCACAGAAAGAAAAGAGTCCTGATATCTGGCAGGGCAGAAAGTTGAGCGTGCACCCATGTGGGTGATGCGTCAAGGTATGAAGCTATCTATTGGTATGTTGACGCACTCACAGTACTAATAATGGCACAGCTGGACGCTACCTACCCGAATACCACGAAGAAAAGGGCAAGAACGACTTCTTCGAATGCTGCCGCAGCCCGGAGATCGCCTCCAACCTTACCCTCCAGCCAATTGACCGCTACGCTGGCCTTGTCGATGCTGCCATTATCTTCTCTGATATCCTCGTTATCCCTCAGGCAATGGGCATGGAGGTCATCATGGTTGACAAGAAAGGCCCGCACTTCCCCGAACCACTACAGACACCGGACGATGAGCAATACAAGGAGGTCATGGAGCGCAACGTCGATGTGAAGGAATCATTGGACTATGTCTACAAGGCCATCACCCTGACAAGGAAGAAGCTCGCTGGTCGAGTGCCTCTCATTGGTTTCTGCGGTGCGCCTTGGACGCTGTTGAGCTACATGGTCGAGGGCGGTGGCAGCAAGATGTTCATCCAAGTCAAGACATGGGTGTACAAGTACCCAGAGGCCAGCAAAGCACTGCTACAGAAGATTGCTGAGCTTTGCGTGGAGTACCTGGCTCTGCAGGTAGAGGCTGGCGCCCAGGTATGCTCTGTGGGATTTTGGCAAGTGGACAACACTAACTTTGGTAGATGATCCAGGTGTTCGACTCGTGGGCGGGCGAGCTCTCTCCCCAGTCTTTCAAGGAATTCTCCTTGCCATACCTCAACTACATCGCCGACAATCTGCCTGCCCGTATAAAGGCTAAGGGTCTGGAACCCGTTCCCATGACCGTCTTTGCTAAGGGCGCATGGTACGCATTGCCAGCACTCTGCGAATCAAACTACAACACCATTGGTCTGGACTGGCTGCATGACCCAGCCGAGGCATACCAACTTGCACAGTCGAAGGGCAAGGTTCTGCAGGGCAACGCAGACCCAGGCATTCTGTACGGCACCCACGAGTCGATCACGAAGGTGGTTGAGAACATGGTTGCTGGATTCGGTGGAGGAAAACAGGGCTGGATCGCCAACCTTGGTCATGGTAAGATTCCATATGTGAAACAACCGCAATTGAAGTGCTAATCATTTCCAGGCATCACACCGTTCGTCAAGCCGGACGACCTGAAATTCTATTTTGAAGAGATCCATAGGCTGACGACATAATGCCACACATGACAAGTCTGTAGCCAGATGGCATGCACGACCTACTGATCCTCTCCAATGTCCTCGTACCAGTCTCCAGGCTTCTCCTTGATGAATTTCTGCATCAGTGCCTGGCACTCCTCGTTCTGCAGGACCACAACCTCGATACCCTTACTTTTCAGATACTCCTCACCCCCAAGGAACGTTTTGT
This sequence comes from Phoma sp. XZ068, assembly GCA_004835665.1. Taxonomy (NCBI): domain Eukaryota; kingdom Fungi; phylum Ascomycota; class Dothideomycetes; order Pleosporales; family Didymellaceae; genus Phoma; species Phoma sp. XZ068. Next base: position 158,770 of record RBKR01000008.1, on the reverse strand, counting down.
TCTCACCGATGACGACTCTCTTGATCTTGTACATGACACATGCACCGGTGCACATGTCACACGGAGAGAGGCTGGTGTACATGGTTGCACCTTGGTAAGCCGAAGCTGGAAGGCGACCTGCATTTTCTAGAGCGGAGATTTCTGCCTGATATGATCAGCGTGAAGACATGGCAAGCATAGTGGAGGCGGCACCGACATGCAGAGTAGCACTGCCATTCTGAATGCGCATGTTGTGTCCCTGCCCCAGTATCTTGCCATCAGCTGAGACCAAGGCTGCTCCGATAGGCACTCCGCCTTCACTGCTGCCTTGATGAGCCTCGTGCAAGGCAGCCTTGAAGCCAGCATCCTCTACAGACATGGTGAGAATATTGATGAGAACAGCTCAAACACAGCAGAGAAATTGCATCGCCACGAGCAGTCAGGGTCCAACACCACCAATCGCTGTTGCTGTTCGCAGCGATAAGCTTCTGAAGATCTCGACCCTGGCCGATTGGCGGGGACGCACGGACTAGCACTCTAGAATTGGATGCCTTGACGAACTGCACTTTGTTATGATTATGCCTCGGAAGACTCTTCTTGAAGTTCTTTTTCTAATTTCGTTAGATAAGTCTCTCGGTGGAGGCAGCCATAGTCTTTGTGCAGTCCGAAAACCATTTTCAGGCTGCTTTGGGCTGTTGGGTGGCGGTGGAAGGGCATAGAATCGGTTGGAATCTTCTGCAGCTCGGCGGAGTTGACATCCCGGTTGACTACTTTTAAATCTCCACGCTTTCGCCTCTTGCAGTGACTTCACATAACAAATATTGCCAGTTACTGATACCGACGCCCTCGTAAGTGACATATTTCCCCTCTGCCTCGGCAACAGCCCGTTTCCGGCGAGTCTCGGTCAGCGCCTTTTGTTTGATTCTTCAACCGGCGAAGAAGATACGGGTCTTCCGCAAGGCTGAGCCGCTCGTGAAAGCAAACCCTTGTCCGCGACTCGGCCGCTGACATTGCAATCTTCAGACACCGCGACGTCGCGCTTCTCTTACCCACAACATATACACCCCGCGCACACTTTTACGACCCCACTAGCCCCTCGTCCCCGCAACTACACTCAGCGCAGCCGCCAATATGGTGAAAGACACAAAGTTTTACGACATCCTTGGGGTATGTACAGCCTTGTCCCTGGAGCAGAGTGGATAGTATTAACAGGTGCAGGTGTCCCCAGATGCCACAGAAGCACAGCTCAAGTCAGCATACAAGAAGGGTGCGCTGAAATGGCACCCGGATAAGAACGCACACAACCCCGATGCCGCCGACAAGTTCAAGGACCTCTCCCACGCATACGAAGTTCTTCAGGACTCGCAAAAACGACAGCTTTACGACCAATATGGTGAGGAAGGTCTCGAGCAGGGCGGAATGGGCGGCGGCGGCATGGCTGCTGAGGATCTGTTCGCACAGTTCTTCGGCGGCGGTGGCGGCGGTGGCCCATTCGGAGGCATGTTTGGTGGTGGCATGCGTGAGCAGGGTCCCAAGAAGGCACGCACCATTTCCCACACCCACAAGGTCTCGCTCGAGGACATCTACCGCGGCAAGATCTCCAAGCTCGCACTCCAGAAGTCTGTCATTTGCCCCAAGTGCCACGGTGTTGGTGGTAAGGAGGGTGCGGTCAAGAAGTGCGCAGGCTGTGACGGCCGCGGTATGAAGCACATGATGAGGCAGATGGGCCCCATGATCCAGCGCTTCCAGACCGTCTGCCCTGACTGCCAGGGAGAGGGTGAGATCATCCGCGACAAGGACAGGTGCAAGCAGTGCAACGGCAAGAAGACCATCATCGAGCGCAAGGTTCTGCACGTCCACGTCGACCGTGGTGTCCAGAGCGGCCACAAGATCGAGTTCCGCGGCGAAGGCGACCAGCTTCCAGGCGTAGAGCCAGGCGATGTCATCTTCGAGATCGAGCAGAAGCCCCACGCCCGTTTCCAGCGCAAGGGCGACGACCTTTTCTTCCACTGCGAGATTGACCTCCTGACTGCCCTTGCTGGTGGCCAGATCCACATTGAGCACCTCGACGAGCGGTGGTTGACCGTCGATATCATCCCAGGCGAGTGCATTAGCCCTGGGGAAGTCAAGGTTATCCGCGGCCAGGGTATGCCTTCGTACAGGCACCACGACCACGGCAACCTGTACATCCAGTTTGACGTCAAGTTCCCCGAGCGCCTCGGCGGCGAGGACGGCACGCCTATGACACCTGAGCACATCCGCGCTCTCGAGACCGTACTGCCCCCACGAAAGGCCCCCGATGCCACACCTCCCGCAAACGCCATGACCGAGGACTTCACTCTCGAGGCCGTCGACCCCACACGCGAGCAGGCCCGCGCACGAGGCATGACCAGCCCAGACGAGGATGACGACGACATGCACCCCGGTGCTGAGCGCGTCCAGTGCGCATCGCAGTAAGAAGCGATTGAGAAGCGTAGGCAGCGAATGATTTACGACGAACGAAGCACGATAGAGAGCATGATGAAAAGGAGCGGGGACGGCGTCGTGGCTTCTGGGGATGATGTTTGACGTTTTGCATGGTGTTCAGGCATGCTGGCCACACATATCACGGCCCAGCATGTCTGGGCAGGATCCAGCCCGATGCATGAGTGCATGAGAGCGTGGAGAGAGGTTCTTTTTCATTTTCAATAGACCGGGCAGCGGTGGCTGGCTTTTCCTTGTTTACAGCATTGCTATGACTGGGCAAAGGCGTTCTTAGACGGTCGTCCTTTGCGCAGAGCATATATATCTGCGATCTGAGTGTGGATCGTGGGGGGTTAGTTGAAAATGCATGTGGTAATAATCATGACCTTGTTTTTTGTTATTATTCATCCAACGTCATATATGCCCAAGACTGGAGTTTGGATGCGTCCTTGTAAATTATAGAGGTGACACCATGGTATATCGCCTTATCGATCGATGTGCAGACTCGTACCCCACAACGAGCAGATTAGGCTTGTGTCAGCATAGAACCCTCTAACCTCAATGTTATACCGGCTATGAAGCAGTGAGTGCATACCCTGACTCTCATTGATGGTTGTTAACGATCGTTTGCAAGACAGCTCAACAACGATGCCTCAATAAAAAAGCACAAACACCGTCAATTCCGTCGTATCCACCAGTATTACTTTTTATACCTGCTCAACGACAACGAGTCGGCTGGAAGAAGTGGGTCCATGCCTGCTGGATGGCGATTTCCTGGCCAGAGCCGAGGAAGCCAAGGTCGACTGCAGCTTCCCTTTCAACTTCAATCGTTTGCGAACCTGCAGACACCGCTCGAAACAGTCATAGCATCAGCATGGGTATCTATTTTCTGTTGAGTCTACTCGGCAAAACGTGCCGCGACAATTATAAGTCCTCGGAGCAGGAAGCTGTTCACCACGGTTGGTCCCGCAAATGGATCTACACGTACAACACATCGCAAGGCTGAATCCTTCACAGTTCGAGGTTTCACAGACACGACACAAGCTGAACTGTGCCCCTCAAATGACGCAAGCGGCTTGGTAGAAGAGCTGTCGGTCTAGGCGCTCTTCTGGAAGTGTGGGTGGAGTGCTTGAAGAGCGAGCCTTGAACTAAGTTCGTCTTCACTTACGCAGATGCTTCATCACAAACGATTCATAATATACTGATATAAACATACGCACACCACAATGACGATCATCCATCTCCTGGTGTGGTCAGCACTGACTGGCTTCGCACATGCGGCGGGAGGATGGGACGACTTCGCGAACAACCTTGCCACCGACCTGGCCCCGATCCTTCAGCTTTTCGGCGAACAAGTTACTTTGCAATATCTTTCAGAAAGCACTTCCGTGCTAGACTGCATCATATTTGCTATGGGGCCTCTTGGAGTCCTAACCGCCATTGTCTCTGTCATACGTGTCTGCGGGGATGGCATGCTGAAAGCATTCATTGGTCGTGCGCAGGAGGGCTCAGGCATCGCAGAGGTTGCTTTGTGTTCCTCGACTGGGAAAGATATTGCTGACCTATACCAAAACGGAGCCATTACTCGCGTGTTCGGACGGCCCCGAATACTTGAGGTTGTACATGCGGCACACATGGAACTATTCTATCGTCGCGATAGACCTACAGGTGTGGCTGCTGCGGGGGTATATACCTTCGACGAATATCAGACAACCATTCGAGGACGAAAATAATGGTTGAAGCATGGCACGAACGCCGAGGAAAATGAAGGCCTGACTAAACCAGACGAGGATGATAATCTAGACCTGTCGAACCCTGCAACAATTGTCAACGATTCATCCAACCCGAACTTGAGACTCAATTTTGGTTTTCATAGGCCTGAGCAATGGGTTTTGAGGAGCCTGGCCACTCTTGGTGTCACATTGCAATCATCGATGATTATATTTGCTATTTGGGCAACAGTTGTACGAAAATTGCCAATGGAATCAGGACCTCCGCTACCCTATGCGCTGCCGATGACAGTCCTTGGCACTGCACTCCTTTGTGCTGGTATGTTCATGTGTGCTCTGCTGATCGAGAAGAGTACGGAAGAGGAAGATTTTACTAGAGAGCTTCCCTCTAGCAGATCATCATCGTCCTCGACGAGCAAAATCTCCACCCAATCAGCGGCCCATCCATCAAGCATCTACAGGATCCAACCAGGTAACCAAGTAGTTGGCGATCAAACATTCCATTCTTTCGCCTACAACGATGTGCGAAATCCCTTAACGCAATACACCAAATCCAGTAGGAACCGAAATGCAGCATTGGAAGGCAAGCTGGCATGGGTTGCTAGCGGTACAACTACTATTGGGTTTATATGCCAATTTGTGGGGCTTCGTGGTGTGCACCCTTCAATATCGGTGTATCAAATTGCTTCGGTCGTGCTGATGAGTGTACTGCGTGCTTCTATCAGGACCAGAAGACCTGACGAAAGCAGTAATATGCTCAGCAGGTTGGCTTCACAGTCGGAACCGGATGGCGATCGCGAGCCCACAGACTCCACATGCGCCATAACAGGACACGAGCTAGATTGCGTTGCTTTCGAAATGGCCAGGAATCGAATGAGACCTCACCGCGCAAACAATCTTGATGAAGGCGAAAGAGTTGGCGATCTGCGCGAGAACTGGTGGTTTCTCTCACCACAACCTGTGTCTACGCACGGTCTCCCTGCCGCAGTGCGAACACTCGGTGACAGCACGATTACATTCGGTCCGAGTTCAGAACCTGCCACTCATGAAAATATCCTAGATTTTAATTCTACTAACGCTGGGACCCTTATCTGGCGGTACAGAGCCCGCCTGGGCCAGCTCACAACGAGTCCAGAACTCCAGCATTGGCCTGATACTATGGTAGAAGGGCGCTCAGCAGCTGGTGCGGCTGCACGTACGACATCTTTGGCGGCAACACTTACGCTGCCGCGAGATGTCGGTGATGTCGAAAACTTCCATCCCGCGGACAATGTGTTCGTCCCTTTTCAGAGCGGTGTCGGTATCAAATGCTCCCGGGATTTTTTCAAGATACCCCATCAATCCAACATGTCCAAGCTCACCTTTCCAACAGGACAAGCGTGGTTTGTCCTTGATGTAGAAAGCCTGGTTGACGGTGTCAGAACGTGGCGCGTAGATCTTGGTCAATTCGAGGCCGCCGTATCTCTTGCCACATGGTCTCGCAAATTGCACTGGATGCGCTCTGGTGGAACACCTAATAAACAGAATGTGTCGGTCAGGATCGTTGGCGCATCGAAATATGGAGGTGTAGTTGATGCCGACCCTGAGCGCTACTTTCGAGAATGGGAATGCGCTCGGAATCTGGCATATGGATATATCTTCCAGCAACACGTTGACTTGGACACCGTTGCTCCAGAGTACGCGGCGTTCTACAATCATTCAGAACAGACCGTTCTCAATACTGTTCATCTTTCCAGGAGAGTTTACAGCGTATTCGGGTGGAATGCTGTGCCCTGGGAGAAAGGGAAGCCTCAAACGGCGATAAAGGCTTGCCTCGCGCTTGCCTTCTCGCCCTTGGATAAGCTTTGCGCACAAGACCTGTTTTGCCGTTTCCTGCGAGAATTCCTCCTTTCATCGGATCAGCCACTTGGGAAAACAACGTTTGTCAAGTCTGAAGAAGGCTACGCTATTCGCAATGTGGCAGTCAACAAACTGGTTGATGAGTTTGTGCAAAGTGGTCTTGGAACCAAGACTGATGCGGTGCTTTGCATCTTGCCTGTCGTTGCAGCGTCGAAGTGTGCACCTCCAGCCTATGATGCTATTGAAGCAGTACTCGAATCGGACATGGATCATATCAAGTCTGAGTGTTTCGAGGATGCTGACTCTGATTTGAACTGGGCAAGAAAAATTATATCCTGGGACATCAAAGACGCGCATGTGCGGCGGTGGTGCTTACTGAAATGTTGGATCCACCACTGGGATCGCTCGATCGAACGGCATGAGCGTCTAAACAGAAGTTTCAAAGCGAATATCTACGAAGACATTTCCTGGTTGGATGATTTGAGTGTGAAATCAGATACCAATGATTTCGCCCACCACCTCTTCATCCGGCTAAGAGTGATGTCACGCGACCTGGAGCCGCTGGGTGGCGATGATCCATGGGGAGAACAACTTCAGTTAATGTTCAAGAACGACATTTCTGGTGTTGAGTTTGACGAGTGTGTAAGTCACAAAGATGTCTTTGGAGCATTGATTTGCATACCCTGGGCCAAGAGTGAATCTGTTTTGGGTGTTGCAAAATGCAGCGGAGACTTGTGGCAGCTTGTCCTTAGTGAGCTATTGTCGTGCAACCTTGACCTCACAATCCGTGATGACGAAGGGAGAGATGCCCTTAGCTATGCATGTGCGGCTGGTAATGCAGAAATGGTCAAGCTGCTTCTTGATGCACTGGGTCTGCAAGCCCAGAGAACCAGCCTACTCAGACGCGACAAGACCGCCAAAACATGGACGCCGGTGCACTGGGCTATCAAAGCCGATCGGGTTGATACCATCAAGATCTTGGGTACACAACTTCTGCAAGATTGGTATTCTAGTCTTAGCTCTGGACCGGAAAGCTCTCTTGAGAGAGATTCTGCCGTGACTGCCGACGATAATTGGGCATTGGACTACATAGACGCCATTTTGAAAGATACGATGTTACAGGGTCGTACCGAAGACACAGCTACCACAGATAGTCAGAGCATGGAGCTTCAGACCGAAGCAACGGACGAGGAAAGACCGGAAGACCGAAGAGTCAATTCTCCCGAAGAGCTATGGCAATCGGTTAAAGAATCACTCAAGCCTCCACAGACCCATCGCTAAGAGCTTCACCATAAGATCATGGATATTGAATAGCCTTAAGTAGCTGGAAGTATGTACATACCTTCGTACATACCATTGTCTCAGACTCGGGCTTGGTTGTCGGCTGAGCGATACTGGGCATCTAAATAACACACATCACAGGAAGTTTGAAGATTGCTTCTCATGATCACTTAGCACTAAGGACACATTCCAAACGGTTCAAGAATCACAAAAGTATAGCAATGACGCAGCGAGAAAAGTGGAAATAGAAAGCAATGCAATTATTGGTATCTAAACAGCTCGCCTTAGAGCCACGCTTATGGGGGATATATATAAAGGAGTTTGTCGTCTAAAACAAGATATCATCAGAGAGAACGCCGAAATTTCGTTTGCTCATTAGACCGCCCTTTTTTGTCGTCAAAGTTTCATCGACGGTGCTGAGAGCAGCACACTGAACGTCCAGCTCGCTGATCGCTGGCTCACCGCGTTCACCTAGCTCGCTACGTTCGCAGCTCAAGGCAACCCATTCTTAATCTTGGGCCCTACAACAGCCTTCTCCAGCGCCTGCAGCACATCAGCAACAAGATCAGCCTCGTCTTCAACACCGCAGCTAATGCGGACAAGATCGTCGAAAACACCGGCCGCCTCGCGCTGCTCCTTAGGAATACCCCCGTGCGTCATCGCACTGGGGACTTCGACGAGGGACTCGACGCCGCCCAGACTCTCGGCCAGAGTGAAGATCTTGGTCGCCTGGCAGAAACGCTCGGCTGCTTCGTGCCCGCCCTGGATGCGGAACGAGAGCATGCCGCCGCCCATGCCGTCGCGGTGCTGCTTCAGCGCGATGGCGCGCTGTGGGTGCGAGTCCAAGCCGGGGTAGTTGACGGAGATAACGTTTGTGCTTGCTTCAAGGGCGGTGGCGACGCCAGTTGCGTTCTTGGTTGCTTCACGGGCGCGCAGGTGCAGAGTCTTGAGGCCGCGGTGGGCGAGCCAGCAGTCGAATGCACTGGGGACGGCGCCGATGGCGTTCTGCAGGAAGGAGAGGCGGTCGAAGAGGTCCGGGCTGTTGAAGGCGGCGGCGCCCATGACGACGTCCGAGTGGCCGTTGATGTACTTTGTGACGCTGTGGACGACGATGTCGGCGCCGTGGTCCAGCGGGTTCTGCACGTACGGCGACATGAAAGTGTTGTCGACGACGACCATGATGCCGTGCTGGTGGGCGATGGAGGCAACCTTGCGGATGTCGACGAGGGTGAGGGTCGGGTTGGAGGGCGATTCAATCCAGATGAGCTTTGTGTTTGGGCGGATCAGCTCGGCGATGTCGATTTCAATCGACGGGCTGAAAGTGACCTTGACATCGTGCGTCAGGGCGACCTTGGTGAAGTAGCGGTGCGTGCCGCCGTAGACGTCTGAGACGGAAACAACGTGCGATCCGGCGGCGAGCGACTGCAGGATGTTGGCCGTAGTGGCCGATCCAGAGCTGAAAGCGAGCGCATAGCGGGCGTGCTCAAGCGCGGCGACTGCGCGTTCGAAGTTGTCGCTGGAAACGCAAGTTAGCTTGCAACTTTTTTGGTGGAGCACCGCAGAACATACCGATTGGGGTTCGAGGAGCGCGAGTACTCGTACTCGCCCACTGGCTTTCCTACAGCAGTCTGTGCGTAGGTCGTAGACAGGGAGATCTTGAACCGTCAGCTTGAGCATTCCTTGAAAAGCGCGAACATTGCACTTACAGCCTCAATCACAGCGCCAGTAACGGGATCGTGCGGGCTTCCGGCGTGAACAGCCAGGGTGCCGAACCTGTGCACTGGGCTCGGAGCGCGCGGCGGGGTATCGATGGGGTGTTCGGGGAGCGTCATGGTGAGGAATCCAAATTCTTCAATTCTGGCAGCCTTCAGGGAAAATTGACAAGGGCAAGTCCCTCAAGATATAGGAGAGGCGAGTCTACAGCTCGATTTCAATGTGTCAGGAAAATGTAACTCTTCTCAAGAAATTCTTTAGCGCGTCGTATGTTGCGGGGGCGTGTGGTCTACTTCAACGTAAAAGTTCGTCCGCTATGCCTTTGTTTGCCGATGGCACAAGATGGTGTGATGGGACCCTGAGAAAGTCTGGTACACTCGCCTTCGTTGCGGCTGACAGACTTTATAGACGGGAATGCGGTACCGTACGATGCGAGCATTTCTCAGCAGTCGATTAATCATGCCGTTCACCCGCCAAGACGTCACAAATCACAGACAGCGCCTCGGCCGTCCGCTGCGCGTTGGTTTCGTGACTCCGGGGTTAGCTTGTAAGGCGTCATTCTATTCTCCGATCGCTTTACGTCGGCCCTGACATGCTTACATACCAGATCGGCAGGTACGGACTGGGCGTACGAGTGTGGAAGGTACGTAGGTACGTGACCATGTTGCAAGATTACGGCATGTCGCAACACGCCGAACACTCCGACAGCATAAACTTCAGTAAGAATTCAATTGTCGACGATGCAATGCTACATTACAGGGTATCATCTCTTTACAACATCTTCGCTCCTACTCTTAACCTTCGTCCATCCACTCGTCCCCTTCTTACGTTCAGGAAGTCCTCCCTCAGACATGTCGTCTTTCTGCGTCCCATTTGCGGTAGTCGTAGTGATGTAGCTACGTCCATCATCTAAGCCTGCGGTACGTCGCTTGTCGCCTACCATGACTGGGTCTTCTGCGATAAGATTCTCCATATCCTCCCACTCCTTCTGATTGAGCACGTCCCACTCCTGCGCCTGTTGCTCCGCCAGCAAGAACGCCTTCAGTTCGTCGAGAATTTTAGTGGGCGTCAGGCCCCACCCACTGAGGTACTGTGCGTTTTCTGCCATGTTCATGTATGAGTGCGATGTAGCATGTGACAGCTGGCCAAACCCGACTGGTGTCCTGCGCAGGGGTGAGGCAGAAGACTTGACAGGGCTCATGTCCTTGTCTAGCGGGTTCTCCGGGCGTCGAGACATGTACGTCTCCTGCAAGATCAGGAGTCGGTACAGGTTGCGCCCCATAGGTCCAACGTCTTCCCAATCTTTGAAACTTTCCTTCATGCCCTGCGTCCGACAGAGCCAAGCAATGTTGTAAGCGAGCAAGGCAACGCCTTCGATGAATGATGAGTAGGCCGGAGGGTCTTCAGCAGACAAGTGGGACAGAGGTCGATCAACAAACAAAGTACGAGGCTTTGGTAGCGGTGTACGAGGGTCGAGGGTGCGAGAGGCCTCAGGGCTATTGCTCTCGGAGAGCGTAGTACCTGGGAACGGAACCTTTTTGCCTTGGTATGAGGAGGCGACGCTGTAAATCGTAGGCTGAGGATAGTTATTGTGAGGCAAAGTAATCTCGGCGGGCAGGCGTATGCCCAGGTAGGCAGCGACTCGTACGAGGAGCTGGGCGACAGCAGCGAGCGAAGCGGAGAGATAGTCAGGCGGAGCGTCGTTCATGTCTCGCAGGTCCCATATACGCAGCCTAGTCCCTGGCCCAATATTGAAGACATCCTTGATGCCACCATCCTTGGTCCGCCTCTTACTCATCTTCAGCCCTGCGAGTTTTGCGGAAGTTGTGCATAGTTGTCTCCGCTGCTCGATCGTATCGTAGTGCACTTTGTCGGATTTGTAGTCCATCCTCTTCACCATTTGCTGCACCTTATCCAGCTCGTTGGCACGCCGAGAGTCGATGCCGTACGTAGCAGAGGACAGGTCTGACTTGCGCTGCGCGTTTGCTGCTCGCTTGACTTCAAGTTCCTTCCTTACGATTTCCATCTGTTCCCGGAGACGTGCCGCCTGCTCCGTGATGAGCGTCATCCGCTCTTCAACTTCAACCGTCTCCGTTCTTGTCCGCTGCCAGTTCAGATTGTCGGTACATAGCTGACGGTCGACCAGGAAGCCCCCCTTTGAGTCTGACAGCGATACGCTCGATCTGTCTTCTGATCCTTGTATGACAGCCTTAACGTGTCTCTCGACGCCATCGTTGTTGATAAGCGTCTTCGCGAGCTCGATGCGGGGTTGTTCGAGGTACGAGCGGGCGCAGGTAATGCAGTGTAGTGGGTGGTCCTGGCTGCCGGACTTCCCACAGATGTCGCATTCCATGTTGGTGGTGTTATGTGACTTCGCCTCCCTGAGGTTCGTGGAGTGGTGGCCGAGAAGAGTACCGCGGGACCATGATGAGTGGAGGTATGCCCTGGGGAAGTTGCGTGATTACAGACCCATGGACAGGGGCAGCCAATAGTTAGTTCTGTTGGGCAAGCTACGTTGTCATAGCAGTATGCAGAGAGAAAGAGAGACGAGCGCGAGGCAGAGGAGAGTCCCTGGCGGTCAGAAGATCGCCGTGTAACGGAGGCAGCAGGCGCGAGGCGCGCGCGAGTCAGACGCACCTTCCGCACGTCATGCTGCGCTGACCGAAAACGGATGGCGTTGTTTGCGGAAGACAACACCCTTCAACAGCTCACATCTCACGAGAACTCACCAACTGTCTGAACGACGGTCAAACTTGAGATCACGCAGTACCTTGCCTCCTTGATGTGGGAGACGCTGTACTGCTCCTGATCGTTTGCTCACCCACAGCACTGACCACATCAAACAGCGTCTCGAATGAGCAACGAGAGCGAGTCGTCTCTGCCCAAAGAAGCTGCGTATCCTTTCTACTCTTCACCACCAGAATTTACTCAATATTCGACGCCCCCGATGGATGATGTCGCCTCAAAGTCTGAGCCTGCAGCTACCTCAGAGGCACAGCAAACACCCAAACGCCCTAGGCACAAGCGCGTACACTCTGACGACACGGAGCGACCAGCTTCAGCACAGCGTGACCGTGACGACTCAGAAGACAATTCAGTTGTCGAACCAAAGCAGGAGGTCTCTGACGATGAGGATGCCGACCCTGCTGCTCCGATCGCCAACTTTGACTGGGACGATCTGCATATCAGGTACCATGCGATGATCAAGGATTGTACCCAGGAGGAGGCTGCATTAATGAATCAGTGGGCGGACTTGATGGAGGTACTACTGTGTGCTTTTGCTTACCTCCTGTGGTGTGACTGACCAGCGGCAGTATTTTCAAGTCTGGGCTAGTTCAGGTGTCGAGCATGAGACGGATAGGACATACAAAAGGTGTGTATCATCAGTAGGCGCACGCAATCTGAAGCCTAAGCTAACCCTGAGCAGACTTCGGACGAGAACGATGTATGTCCAGCATGATGAGGATGAATTGGAGAGGACGAGGAATCACTGTAAGAACGCTGTCACTCTCTACTTTGCACATATATTAACGAACACAGACATTAACGTGGTGAGAGCATTCGAGAGTGCGCTGAATCTCCTCAAAGCAACTAGCATGCACCGTGGTTGATGCTCGGCAGGAGCAGCATACCTCGATCACCACCCACCCAAAGCAACAGCAGCGACAGCTCAACCCTGCACAAATCTACGCCCGTCACAATGCACCATCTTATAGAAGCAGACACTGGCATGGCATACGTTCCAAGGACACTATCACGATCAATTATACCCATAACTTGCAATTCAATGAGTTCCATTTTTCCATTGCGCACGTCACCCATATCTAACCAAGTCTATGCCATATGGCGAGCCAACAAGCAAAAGGCTCCAGCCAACCTGCGCTATCCGATGCAAAATCCTAGTCAAAATGACCACCAAGATCATCCCAAGTCTATATCGTAAGAAACATGCCTTGTATTCTACAAGAGGGGGTTGGAGCGGTACTCGGGTACCACGCCGTTGGTCTGGCTCTTCTCGGCCTGGTTCTCCGTCTCGAGCTCGTTGGTGACGGTGTCGTCCTTCTCGGCGAGGTACTTCTCGGCCTCGAGGGCGGCAACACAACCGGATCCTGTGATATTATTAGTCTCCATTGATACTCCAAGGGAATTGAGGAACTTACCGGCACTGGTGATTGCCTGGCGGTACTTCTTATCCTGGACATCACCGGCGGCGAAGACACCCTCGACGCTTGTGTGGCCCTCGCCGGGCTTTGTGATCAGGTAGCCGTCCTCGTCCATGTCGAGCTGGCCCTTGAACAGCTGGGTCGCGGGGTCGTGGCCAACGGCGTAGAAGAGGCCCTTGGCCTCGATAGTCTGCTCCTCCTTGGTAACATTGTTCTTGACAACAAGATGTGTCATGAGTCCGTTCTTCTTCTCGTCGCCCTTGATCTCGGTCGCGCCCGTGTTGAACATGACCTCGATCTTGGGGTGTGTAGTCAGCCTCCTGGCATTGGTACGGCTGGCCCTCAGCTTATCCCTGCGCACGAGCACAGTAACCTTCTTCGCCTTCTTGGTGAGGTACAGGGCCTCCTCGACGGCCGAGTCACCGCCGCCAATGACGACGAGCGGCTGGTCGCGGAACATGGGCAGCGAGCCGTCGCACACGGCGCACGCGGATACACCGTAGCCCCAGTACCTCTCCTCGCCGGGCAGATTGAGCCGGCGCGCAATGGCGCCCGTGGCGATGATGATGGAGTCGGCAGTGTGTTCTTCCTCCTCGATTTCCTCGTCGTCGCCCATCGGGTGCAACCAGTACTTGAACGGGCGGGATTTGAGGTCGACCTTTGCGACGGTCTGCGAGACGATTTCGGTGCCGCAGGCTTCAGACTGGGCGCGCATTTGGTCCTGGGGAGAGTAAGTCTTTGCCTCTTAGTAAAATATACGTGGTGGTACTGACCATGAGTGTGGAGCCCTGGATCTTCATGAATCCGGGGAAGTTCTCGACTTCGTCGGTGGTGGTCAATTGACCTCCTGCGGCGATGCCGAGCGCGAGGAAGCCCTCGTACATGACGGGGTTCAGGTCAGCGCGGGCGGCATAGATGGCGGCGGTGTGGCCTGCTGGGCCGGAGCTGCACATGTCAGTCTTCAATCCTGTACAAAGAAATGTTCTGCTGGACTTTATGGGGTTCAACATACCCAATGATGACGACTTTTGAGTGCATCTTTCTCGAATCTACCTTGGAAAGCCCCGCGAGAGGAGTGGTGCGCGTGTTATGAGAAGCAGCGGCAGCTACAGGCAGCGAGAATAAAGATAGTGACCGAGGAGTAACGCGGCGGAAGATTGAGGCAAACAGTTTGGCGGCGTGCGCGGCTGTCGCGTGTCGGTGGTGCAAGTGGGTCGCGAAGGTGGGATGTGGGACGTTTGCGCAGAGGGCGGCTCACGGGGAGGGGCGGTAGCGCAGAGAGATTTGGACGGTGCTTTCAGCGAAATGCGTGCTGCACGTTCCTGGCGGTGTTGGAGAGGTATAACGGCGAGCCGAGTGATAGAGGGGTTGTTCGCGACGGTGTTCAGTACTGCAGGACCCGCGATGTTAGCAATGCGGCTTTTTGACAGTGGCAGTCGCTGAAGCTCAAGAATCGCACTCACCTAGACGGAACGGTTGCAATGTCAGAGTAGTGGTGTTGTTGTGACTTTTGAGAGAAGGGCCAGGGAAAAAATGCTGGTGCTCACATACGCCATCGGCGCCGCTCGGGCTGGCTTGATGATAATCGGCTGAGAAATCGCAGAGTACTAGACTCCCATCATACCCACTCCACCACTGCTCGCAGGCTTGCTGCTGCAAAACTGGCACAACCACGGCGAGGCGTCCTTTCCGACCGACTCATTAGCCTCGGCCACTACCGCCTGTCCTTGCATTTGCATTTCGACTTCTTTCGCGCTGCTACACTCGATCTGATTACGCTTGTGTAAGGATTTCGACTTCCTCCGCTCTGCTACACTCAATCTAATTACGCTTGTGCACATATCACCGTAGTCACCGCTCATGCACACTTGAAACAAGATGCGTCTGCATATAGTAATGTTGAGGTCTATTGTGTGCGAATTTTCTCTGCTATGTACTCTTTATGGCCCAACATGTCCACAATGTGAAGATGCCCCTGCCAATGTTGCCGGCTGCTGCTCGGATCTGATAACACAGTAGGGTCCAGAGCCTCCCACGTCACACGTCATCCTTGATCACGCACATGCACGACACATGCAGCCAAAGGGGCAGCTTTGTCACTTGTAGCGTTATCGCACTAGCACCTAATCCTCGGCGCCTGGACGCTTCCTCAGATTCTCCACATTGTAGAGCATGTCTCGCAGTGCTTTATCATCTGCCGACCCTGGACCCTTTCCGTTGCCGGCGGACGGCCCACTTGCAACGTCGCCGCTGCCGATTGTGCCAACCTCGACATCGAAGACCTGGTCGTGGAAGGATTTCAATGCCTCGGCTGTGTGAGCGTCCTCGTGCCATTTGCCGTCTTCTTGCGCAGAGAAGCACTGGAGACGAGATACATCCTGTGGAATTGTCAGTCAACTCGACGCCACCGTAGTTGCTACATGTCTTACCTTGTCTTCGCGGACTTCCTTGGTAGAACCGGGCTTGTGCACATGGTCGATTGAGACAACCACCGCTGTCGGCAGGAAGGCAACAGCCAGTGCATTGCCTTTGAGTCCTACTGCGTGGCTAAATTCTGTTGTCGCGCTGCCAGTATTTGTCGTTGCGGCAATCTTGAACGAGAATAGAGCGGGGATGCCCTCACAAGCCACCAGAATCTCATCCTGATGCGGCACGCTCCAGATACCAGACACTGCAACCTTTGAGATCTCTCCCACTTCCAGCTCAGGGCGAGACTTAAGATGGTCCGCCACAGCATCCAGGAGAGGCAGCTTTTCAACAAGCTTGTAGTTTTGCCAGTCCCAAACGTACAGATCTGCATCTCCACCGCCAGATACGAGCAAACCAGATTGAGTGACGCACAGCTTGCTGATGAAAGCTTCGTGGCCATAGCAGAAGCCCTCGATGATGTGCGCTTGCGGTACTCCCCGAGAAACGCGGATATGCTCATCTCGGTCAGCCGTGATGATGTAGCTGCGAGTATCCACCTTGACGTTGACGATATCTGTGAGCATGGAGACGTGACCCAGTAGAAGCTGATGTTCGAACTTCATTTCGTCCTTGGGAGGCGCTGGACCTTTCTTCTTCTGCTTCAGCTGGTCCTCCAGGGTCTTGCGATTTCTTCCAGAGTGGACGGTGAGCACAGTCGCGGAGGGAACCCACTCAGGCTCCTCAGTTGGCTCCGGTGCGGGAACTTCAGGTGCTTGGTAGTCTGGAGAGGGAAGCAGAGGCAGCGAGTAGACATCTCCAAACTTGTCTGCACATAGTATTATCGAGTCGTCTGATGTTAGCGCGATAGAGCAGGGCCTTCTTGTCATGCATCTGGGGAAGATCAGCTTTCGTACTGAAGTGATTCAAGTGTCTATACCTTTCGCTGAGTTGCCTTAACTGGTTTTGAATGTCGGTCTCAAAAACTCGGATGCACTTGTCCTCGCCGGTGACGCCAACCAGGTACTTTCCATCGCTTGAGACGATTAAGTTGGTGAAATTCGCCTTTTGCTGTTTAGGTGGTTGCGACAGTTTGACTTTCTTCTCCGGCGGGCCTTCTGTTTCTTCATCCTTGGGCTGGGGAACCTGTTCATATTAGCTTGTTTTCATTTCTCCTGCATATCATTCACAGTCTGTTGCAACCACGACAACATGAAAATGCACCACTCACGGTCACAGGTTCATCAGGCTTCGTCCATGTAGAGGTACCTCCACTGCTGGACTGTGCAACGAGCGTAGAGCCGCATGCGCCAAAAAGCGTCCATCCACCGGGCCCAATCTCTGTAGACTCACGAGCAGCAAGACACTGGTAAGGTAAAGCCATCTTTAAGTTTACGTTCATCATCGACCTGGTCGGGAGGGTCACTACTTTTGCATGGAGCCGTGTGTGGCTAGCGTGACGCACGAGCCACGCCACACATACAATTTTGACTTCGCGAAGCTTGCGGCTGACGAAACCATCAACACCATCTCACAAAACTAAAGACCTTAAACATCCCTTTGCGTCACACCGAACACAATGGGGGGCAAGAAAGAAACCAAGGCCGCTTACTTCGAGAAGCTCGAGGTGCTCCTCAAGGAGTACTCCTCCATCTTCATCGTCACCGTCGACAATGTCTCGTCGCAGCAGATGCACGAGATCCGTCAGTCCCTCCGCGGTGAGGGTGTTGTCCTGATGGGCAAGAACACCATGGTCCGCCGTGCGCTCAAGGGTCTCATCAACGACTCCCCCGAGTACGAGCGTCTCCTTCCCCACGTCAAGGGTAAGTCCAGCTCCGCGCCCAGCTCCGCGCACGCCATTGACAAATGAATAGGCAACGTCGGTTTCGTCTTCACCAACGGTGACCTCAAGGACATCCGTGACAAGATCCTCTCCAACCGTGTCGCCGCCCCCGCTCGTGCCGGTGCCGTCGCCCCTGGCGATGTCTACGTCCCCGCTGGTAACACTGGTATGGAGCCTGGTAAGACCTCTTTCTTCCAGGCCCTCGGTGTCCCCACCAAGATTGCCCGTGGTACCATCGAAATTACTTCCGACCTCAAGCTCGTTGAGGCCGGCAGCAAGGTCGGTGCCTCCGAGGCTACCCTGCTCAACATGTTGAACATCTCTCCCTTCACCTACGGTATGGGTATCTACCAGATCTACGACAACGGCAACACCTTCGCTGCCTCCGTCCTGGACATTGAGGAGTCCCAGCTCCTGAAGGCTTTCTCTAGCGCCATCGCTACCATTGCCTCCATCTCGCTGGCTGCCAACTTCCCCACCCTGCCCTCCGTCATGCACTCCGTCGTCAACTCCTACAAGAAGGTTCTCTCTGTCGCCATTGAGACCAGCTACGAGTGGGAGGAGATTGCCGAGCTCAAGGACCGCATTGCCAACCCCGACAAGTACGCCTCCGCTGGCCCTGCCGCTGGCGCTGCTCCTTCCGGCGGCGCTGCCGAGGCCGCCCCTGAGGCTGCCAAGGAGGAGGAGAAGGAGGAGTCCGAGGATGATGACATGGGCTTCGGTCTCTTCGACTAAGTATGTGCGTTCGCATCGATTATGTCAGAGATCACCTCGCACGGCCACGGCCTGTCGAGCTACGTCTTGATGATATAGAGCCAACGAAAATACGATAAGATGAACCTCACGATTCAACTGACTGCATGTGATGCTTGTTCAAGCAGCAGCATTCACTCAGCAAATGGTAAGCTTAACCCTCTCTCTTTACCACCCCGCGATGATGATAATTTTTTAACCCTGATCTCCATGAGGATCTAAACGCAACACAACTCTAATTTTTTCCTGAGCACTTCATTCTCAACTTATTCGAACTTCATACTTCGGAGAGCACGAGGCTGACCAATAATCAGATATCCAAGATTCTTCGACCCACCATCAACTCTTTATGCGTGATCTATGTCTACCGTCTACTGTGATGCTTGTTTCGTCAGTGATCCTGCCTTCGCGAGGTCTATCCTCACCCAATAATGCTCCCACATCGTCTTCCCACCCAGACTCCTACACACACTCTCGCTCTGCACATTGCCCACATAAACATCCGCATGAGACCATGCCGTCCCCTCGTCATCCACTGCCAGTCCCGGCGCACACTCGCCAATAACCTTCGCCGCAACCGCCTTCGCAATACCCTTACCCCTCCACTCGGGCTCCGTATGCAGCGTCGTCAGACTCCCATCCAGCCCCAGAAACGTCCACGCCACAGGCTTATCCGTAGCCTCTTCAAACACGCCCTTACTCTTCATACTCACCAGCGTGCGCGTCGGCCGCGGGATACTCGTCCGCGCCTGCACAGTGGGGAGATCCCTTTCCCTCATCTCGCCCCACCTCAGTCCCTGCGGCAGCTCCCTCACGCTCGGCAGGTCCTGGATCCTGAATAAGAACTTATTCAAAACGTTATTCGCGCTGGGGAATTCCGGGCGAATCACACCCGCCTCGCGACAGATTTGCACGAGCGCGTGGTGGCACGCGCCCAGCAGGACGACGCTGGGCCAGAGTAGGTGCCGCATGTACGTCCCCGGGGCGACGGCGTAGACAACATCAGGTCCAGACTCTGGGTGTTCTTTCTCATGCAGCTTTGCCATTTCAAGACTTCTGTGCTCGTCTGGGTGGAGAGGGGGAAGCGGGAGTGTAGACATGGTGTCTAGCAGCGATAGCACGGCGAGTCTACACTCTGAGCAGAATCCCCCGCTTGAGGGAGCGGGGTGATTGGGGTCTTCTCCGGAGGCGAAGAGCCATAGTTCGGTTCCTGGGCGTGCGGACCGGTCAATGTAAGATGCTGCCCAGCATGTTGGTACGGATGTGGCTGAGGGAGGGATGGTTGATAGGATGTGTGCGTGCTCCGACTGGTTGGCGTGTTGAGTGCGGTAGACCAGACTGACGCTGTATGGAAGAGAGGATTTTAGAGCTTTTTGGAGGATTGGTGATGTGGGGGTGTGCTCGTGGACTTCCATGGTAAAGACTGCTAGGGGTGAGTGTTTGAGAATGTACGAGCTGTGTTTGTACTCGAAGACTGCGAGATGTCTGAGTCAAGTTACGCAATGATGGGGTTGTAGGATTCTGGACGGTGTTGATCGACTTGTCCCGAGGTTCGCTTCAGCAAGTTACGAGCAATTGAGCATCTTTCGGACCAATCAGATCTACTCCGCAGCAGTCTCAGTTTAGTCCGAATTGTGATAACTTATAGTCGCCCTTCTTGCTACATATTTTTGCAATTTTGTTCGGCGGTAGAGGTTGAACGACGAGCTGCTGAGGATTTCTTTACGTTAGGTGTTTGCTTGATGTCCTTGGACCGTCCTTAGACACATTGCTTTGCTGTTGCGACAGACCCATATTTGTCGGGTACTGTACCACGCCTTACCGGATCATGTGTCGTTATCATTTGAGGCTCTTCATTTAATGCTTCGTCCTTTTGCTACGCCCCAATGGAGGAATTCGTTGCAAAACACTTACGGTAAACACAGGTTGCTGAGCAGAAGGACGTCGGAGTTTTATCAATTTCAAGGGTTAAGGCGGAGAATATGCACTGGCATGGAAGCAAGAGCGTATCCCATCACTTGCATACTGCTTTGCCCAATAAATTATTCGCCTGTCAATACTAATGTTTGCGTCTTTCAGCCCAAGCGTGATAGCTCCAGTCCCTCTAGGTGCAACCAAGGTTTGAGAGCTTGCTGATTGACGCAGCCGTGTCTCGCATGTCCGATGCCAAAATAGCAGCACCGACGCTGCGCTCCGCCTGCGACCTTAGGCAAATTATGATATTCGACCTGCGGGTAACCTTGAAGCCTCCTGTATGGGTCAACGAGCAGCCGCTTATGTCCCTTGGCGGGAATGGGTTCCGGACTTTGTGCGGGGAGCCCGAACATGTTGGAACATCACAGCGAGCTACTGATCATCCTGCTTAACCTGATACGGGCACCTGAAAGAAATGCAACGCTTCTACTCGTTGAAACTTGACTACTAAGCTTCGTCAAGCTTTTACAGGACCGAAGATATGAACCCCGAGCAGCATAACATCTTGCAGCCGCACCATCCGAGCTGCCGTAACGCGCTTCCGACCTGCGCCCATCAACATTCAACTGTATTACGATAACCACGATGGAAACCAGCGCCAATTCCAATACTGTCGCCGAGCCTGCAGCCGAGAAATGCTACGATGGGACATCATGGAGGTGCCTCCGGCTAGACAATTGGGCCAAGCTTAGGTCAGACAGCCCTGCCGGCTCGAAAGAATCGTATTCGCTGCGGTCAGATTTCGAAGGCACAGCATGATACCCGCTCGCTTAATTAGGAAGTCAAGCATCTCGGATCCCCAGATTCACCGTTACCAAAACGGATAGCTATGATTAAGATATATGAAGCTCAGTGACTACCTTGGTCACTTATCAGTGCTCAACTAATTCAGCGTTACTAACTTCGAACGTCACTTAAGCACAGCCAAAATGGTTCCACCTGCCAAAGAAAACCCCCCTGGTGGGTTCAACCCTTTGCACTTCACCGTGTTGTGCCTTACACTGCTTACTCTCCGGGTATGTTCCGCCGAATTCTCCGTCCTTACTTGAAGCTGATTGTGCAGTTCCTCTACGTGGGTCTCACGTGCCCTACAAGGCATCTTCCGGGGCCTTGGTACACCCGCTTCACTCATCTCAGACTGAAGCGTGCAGTCGTTTCCGGCCAAAGAATCTTCTATATCGACGCGCTTCACAAGAAGTATGGCCCGGTTGTTCGACTATCGCCCAACGAGGTCGGTGTGGCGGATCTCGATGCCTTCAAAGAGATTCACAAGATCGGCACGAAATACATGAAGAGCGACTGGTATTTACGATTGGCCAACTTTCCCAAGGCGGGTGTTTTCACAATGCTTGATCCTCGCGAACATGGTCCTAGGAGGAAGCTGTTGTCCCGCTCGTTCAGTAGAACCTACCTTGTCGAGAATTGGGAGTCTACCGTAAGAGAGAAAGCGCTTCTTGCTGTAAACAAGATTAAGGCAGATGCCACGAAGAGTACCGCGGATGTGTACAACTGGTGGATGCTGCTTGCTTCCGATGTCAGTGCGCACCTGGCCTTCGGAGAGTCGTTTGGTATGCTGGAGACAGGACATGTAAGTGCCGTTTCTGAACAAAACAAGTGCTGTGCTCACAAATTTCACAGCAAAACCAGTTCCTCCGAGTACTCAAGAAGCTCACTATGGGTGCCGGTATCATGGTTGAGATGCCCTTCCTCCGTGTGTTGAGATTCGTCCCTATCCCTGCTGTACAGGAGATGTTCAACGCAAACGAGTACATCCTCCAAGGTGCTGGCCGTGCAGCAGAGATGGCACGATCACGAAAGGGCGAGGCCAACATCTTCGCCAAGGTCATCGAGGACTGCGAGAAGGAGGGCGATGGCCATATCGATGACATGGATGTCAAGATCGAGGCCATGAACGTTATCATTGCCGGCACTGACACCACTGGAGTCACCCTGACCTATCTTACATGGGCTGTCCTCCAGCGCCCTGAGCTACAAGCTGCTCTGGAAGCAGAGGTAGCCGCGCTGGGAGAAGGTTTCAACGAGAACGATCTGATCAGCCTGCCTTTGCTGAACGCAGTAATTGAGGAGACGCTCAGATTGTATGGAGCCGCACCTAGTAGTCTGCCTCGTGTGGTACCTCAAGGCGGAACCAAGTTCTCGGAACTCTACATCCCACAAGGCGTCACCGTCGACACACAAGCCTACACCTTCCACCGCGACCCCAAGATCTGGAGCGACCCATTGAAGTAAGCACCCCCCCCCCCCCCGCTTTCCCCTTTCATCGCACTGACATAGATCAGCTTCAACCCCTACCGCTGGATTCCTTCGAAAGAAGGCTTCCCAGCCGAGGCCCTTTCCCCCGCAGCCAAAACCGCGTTCCACCCCTTTGGTGCTGGCGCGAGATCATGCATCGGTATCCATCTTGCACGCATGGAGTTGAGGTACGCGGTAGCATTCATGTTCAGGGAGATGAAGGGTGTTAAGCTTGCGGCGAGCACAACACCCGAGAGCATGGAATTTGAGAATTTCTTCTTGATTGCGCCTAAGGCGCACAGGTGTGAGATCACGTTCAACTAAGCTTAGATATTAATTATGTGTAATGAGAGTACGATAATACCAGTTTTGGATCTGCAATAGATGAAGCGTATTATGAAGAAACGTTTGACATTTATATTTACTAACTGTAGTTGTAAGCTCCCTTCAGCGATCCTGGTGCATACACACATTTTAATGGTCGATAAATGTTGTCTGATAAGGACTGATTTGAACCGATTAATTGGTATTATATCAATATCTCGATATTCATATTGCAGCAAGCGAGGTTATCAGCGTAATTGAGTAGACCGTTTCCGTCTTATAGTATGTCAGACTCCTTGACCCTAACCGTAGAAATATGGAGGGATGACCAGAGTATACAATTGGAATGCGTTCTCGTTGCCTTCCACTCCAAGGCATAAGGCATGTGAAGCGTTGTCAGGACTTTGGTTGTTCGATGACCGAGACTCAAGTAGGCAGAGTAAGGCCCAGGACAGATAACAGCTGTATCATTGGACAAGGTGCCATCCTACCAATCAGTTTCGTTTCCGGCTCTAATATTTCCGGCGTAGAGGTAAGACAAAGCATCCGCTCTTGGGTTCCAAGTTCTACCCAGATCACCTGTAGGGAGATGTGTCCAGAATAAGTTAGAGAGCAGACCACGAACTACAAGAGTAAGTCGAACATAGATGAATTTTGAACAAATGCTCGTTAATACGTTTATATAGAGTTCGCTATGGAGTAGGCTGAGATTCTGAATGAATGGTGCTGTGGATTTCTGGGCGGTCTTGTCTGGTAGACCATGGGGAAAGGCTGTGAAGAGGGTGCCGGATGTATCACTGTAAGAGAGAACCATGGTTTTGGTATTAGTAACGTTTAACGGTCCGGGAGAACAACAGCAAGTGGGATAAGTGAACACAGGAAATAGCAAATGGTTGAATATTCAGATATATTTTTCCGCCTACGCCACCAGCTTCGATGCTGGCATAATTCTCTGCTCGCAATCGATACCCCTGAATGTCCCATGCACGCCCATTGAACCCAGATGAGTCGCCCTACTGACTCGTACCCGCTATGCAACAGTGTATAAAGCAAAAGAAAAGAGCCTCCCAAAGTCATCCTGTCCAGAGCTGCTCAACAAAACTTCATGTCCTCAAACACGTTTACAACCTAATTGTATGCATCTGGCGGCAAATTAGGCTGGCTTTGCGTGAACAGCTCCCCTGCACGATTCAGATCCCACCCTCCCGCCTCCAAACACTGAACTGCGTAATCCCGCTTGAGATTCGTCGCTTGCTGAACATACGCGATCATCTCCTCCTTCTGTTGGTCGAATGTTGGTGTTGATGATGCCGGTGTCGATGGCGGCGCGCCGGGCATTGGTTGTGGTGTTGTTGCCATGGGTGCATCTGTGATCATACCTGCGTCGCCCGCCGCGGGCTTATCAGGGCGGACCTGAGTCCCGTTTAAGATCTTCAGTTTGGGGAACCAAGCTGTGAGCTCCTCTTCCCAGCCGATGCTGCTGAAGGGATCGATGATTAGGTGCTCCAGCTTCCTGAATCGGCCTTTCCAGGGTTTTAGTGCGTTGACTGAGTGGAAGGCGTTGCCACTCAGGTCGAGGTTTTTGATGTGGCTGAGAGTTTTGCAGAGGTCGAATACGACGTTGAGGTTCGTTATGTTGTTGCCGCATAGTGTGACGCTTTCAATGGCAGCCTCCTTGGCTTCCCGGGTTTCGAGCATCTCATCGCAGATGACCATGAGGGCGGGGAAGAACTTCTTTTGCGTTGATTCTTGTCGAAACATCCCGCTCTTAGCGACTTCTTCATCAGTGGCAATAGTCGAGAAATTGAGTAGTTTGGTGGAAGCGTCGTAGCGTCGTGCTAAGAAGCCCTT
The DNA here is from genome assembly GCA_004835665.1 of Phoma sp. XZ068. Taxonomy (NCBI): domain Eukaryota; kingdom Fungi; phylum Ascomycota; class Dothideomycetes; order Pleosporales; family Didymellaceae; genus Phoma; species Phoma sp. XZ068. The sequence continues at coordinate 134,198 of RBKR01000008.1, read as the reverse complement.
GAGGAGATCGACGGTGCTGGAAGTTGCAGCTGCACGTTCAGGTTCCACTTGTTGCTGGGGCTGATTTTGGTTCTGATGATCGCTGGGAGTGTAGTAGTCTCCGCGACCCCGACCTCGGCCACGACCTCGTCCGCGTCCTCCTCCTCGTGGTGCCGACATGGTGACTCCGCTAGTGATGGTGAAAGGAAAGGACAGCCTTGTATTTATGCTTCAATGTCCGTATTCTTCTGGCGAGCCGAATGATCCAGGAGAGGGATTCGAAGTGTATGTGGGAAGGCTGTTGAAGTGTGGGACGTTAAACTTGAAAGCAAGAGGGAGAGGGTGCGTTTTATGCGTACCTAGCGCAATTCAGATCTGCATCCGTGCACAAAGACAAGCCACAGTCATTGATTGGCTACAGCTGCGTGCAGCCACTAAAGCTACCCTTTCAACCCAACGTACCCTTTGCTGGCGAGACAACTTCAAGAATGACTCGTTGGCGTCAACTGCACAATGCTCGCCGATCTCCAGGCGCCTCTTCTTTCTAGAAGCTGATTGGTCAGACTAATAGGCATTTCAGGCATCACTCGACATTGTTGCCTAGCGAGAGCAAAACTAGCATTCACTCTAGGTCTTGTCATATATGCATTTCCTTTACATGCTCGCCGAGGCTAGATGTTACAAGCTGGCATTTTCAGCTCAGCGCCAAATGCTCTTCCATCTCCCGATAGAACCATAGATCTAAGCCGGTCAAGCCAATGCGTCGCCGAATCCAAACTGTCAAATCATTGCGCCGAAACTCCTGGCTCGCAGCCCACAAATGCGCGTGGGTAGAACTCATGTTTGCCGTCCTTTTGGACTGTAGTGGAGTCGCATGTCTGCAACTAGTTTGAATGGATCTTCTTGATCTTGTTGACGCCTTCGTAAAGAGCGCGGTCAATGGCCGCAGCGACTGTGAGTGTACCGCCAATGACAGCGCACAGGCCAACAAGGAAGCCGGAGAAAGACTTATCACGCACTTCGCGGTTGATAACCTTCATTGGGGAAATGTCCTGTTGCGAAGTTAGTCTTAGTTTGTCGGCACTGAAGCTTCAATTCTTACGTATGAGAAGAAAACACCGGGAATACCACCACGAGCATGAATGCGCTCCTTGTGGCCATCCTGCTCGTCGGTGCCACCTTGAAGGCTTCTCTTGTGGCTAGTAACAGAGTACTGATGTGTCTCGATGCTTCCCTTGTAGTTGCCCTCGATGATTGCGCCAATGTCTGTGTCGCTGGGGCGAATTGGTTCCTTCTCCCAGCCGAGCGGCAAGTAGGCAGTCGAGACAACCTTGACGAAGTACATGTAGTTGTAAGCCTTCTCATCTGTGTGCTGATCTGTACCGTCGAGAGGGTTGATGTGGTGGTTCGTCCAGCCTCCGGGACCAGTTGCGAGATGGTTCTTTGCCATGTTCTGCACAACCACGTCACTCAGCTGAGGACCGAAACGTAGATGGTGGATTTTGTGGGTGAAGGTATGCGCGTATTCGTCCTTGAAGTAGTTTTCGAGGTCGTGTACGTGCAGGTTGCCGTTGGAGAAAGACTTTCCGGGTGCAATGTGGAAGTTGCCGATGACCTTGTTGACCTTGATGCTGCCTTCAAGGCGGCAACCCTCCTGGCGCTGGGCGTCGAGGTGTTCAGCGTAGTGCTCGCGTTCGCACTGCTCTACGCCTTCGCCACGACCAAAAGACCATGATACGGAGGCGTAGGCGTCGCGCACTTCGTCGCAGGTATTACAGCAGCCAGGCCTGTGTGCGTTGGTGGGGGCGGGGGCACCGTAGCACTCGCCGCAGTAGTCTGGGGCAAGATGGGAAGCTTCGTCTTTGTGTCTGTCGCGAGTGTCAGCTACTGCCTTGTCCTTCGAATTTGTTCTTCTGTTGCGGGACCCAAGGGGACTCACAGATCAAGGGCCCTGCTCTCAATGACCTTGCTGCCCTCTGCCTCAGGGCTTAGCCGTAGTTTGTTGATACCGTGTGCGACACCCATCTGGAGCTCGCCGGACACATCCATAATGTCGAGAGTGAGCAGTTCGCAAGGCATTCGTGGGAATGTGATGTTCAAACTGATCTCCATGCGCTCGCCTCTGCCTTTGTCGACAACCAACTCAGGCCGGACTATCACCCGCCTGTAATCTGCCCACTCGCCCCATGTCAACCAGAAAATGACCAGTAAGCTCACAAGGGTGACAATTCCTCCAGACGTCGTGCGAATGCGTGCATCTTCGACGGTCTTTGTGAAGGCGTCAAGGCGCGTGAAAGCGGATTTGGGAGGCATTTCGGCAGGTGGACTACGCTGCTGGCAGTCGATGTGAAAGGATATCCGGGTTGATAGAACGTGGAAGTGAGACCGCGGAGGTGTAGCACGGGCAAGTGTCTCGGTCCGCGTGCCGAGCGTCTACCAATTGCAGACGTACTTGCAGCTGCTTCTCGATGAGTGTTGAAGGAGTGAAGGACCTAGCAAGATCAATGCTGTGGCAGTAATATCATTGTACAGAAGAAGTGAATTGCGAGACGCGTGGTTGTTGCGGCGCTGGGCTGCGTAAAGGACAGATGACAGCTATGCGCTCCTGGAACGTTAGTCGAGGTACCCGTGCACTAGCGCGGATGAGGAAAGAGCGCGTTCGATAGCCGACAGGGCCCAGGTACCGTGTTTTGGAGAGCTTATCTCTTGTTGTAAAAAGTAAATTCTTTTGTGGGAATACTAGTTGTTATCCCGCGAAGGTATCATCGGAGGTTCAATTTTTAGATTCTGGTATAATACATATGCGGTCGCTAAGTTACGTCAGGCGTGAGCACTGCAAAAGGCTCTGAACACCTCCACGAGTATAAAACGTGCAGCGACTGCATGCTCAGTCCCTCTTGAAGGCCTTGGAGAAGTCCCAATCATTCAAATACCCGCTTCCAGCCTGATTGCGTTGTTAGCTCGTGGAAGTTTAATATCATTCGAAAGCACTCACGCAGAGGTAGGTAGCAAAGCTGAGCCAGCCCAGGTACGGTGCAAGCAGCCATCCACAAGTGGGGTCGACCTGGCCCCAAATGTAGGCAAGATAACCAACAGTGCCGCCGAGAGCGAGGATATCGACAGTGGCTGCGACTGGTCGTCCAAGGCCAAAGTAGAGAGGAGTCCAAATGAGGTTGAGGGCTAATTGGATCGAGTAGAGAGTGGCTCCCTGCTTAGCCAGGGCCACAGTCTGAGGATTGATGGAGGTGGCTCCAGTTGTCCATGCTCGGTAGGCGGTGTAGCCCATTGTGGCATAAAGCGCGGTCCATACCGGCCCAAACACCCAGCCAGGAGGGTGGAGGGGTGGTTGTCTCAACGCTTTGTATGTTGCTTGACTAACAGAGGCTGTCACTTGTCAGTGAAGATGTCATGTCGCGTGTATCAAAATCACCCACGGCTGATGGAAAAGCCAATGGCGGTCCCGCAGGCAACAGGGAGGAGAATCGCGGCTGCTGGGTTCTCGAACAGAAAGCTCGGGAGCGTGAGGGAGGGGATGTATGAGGTCATGTTGTGCTATGGTTGTGTGCGCCCCAAAAACTCTCAGATACCATGTACGCGATGCGACGGTCGGTCGAAAGCTCTTATACTCGCGACTGTGGCTCGCGATGCGTCGACGTAGTCGAACAGGTTCCAATCGAGCCCCCATGCCTCGGTCGCTCGCGGACGTTGGTGGCCCACTTACCGTGTTCCGTGCCTGCCTCGCTGTGCTCCGTGCCTGCCTCGCGTCTGGCACTAGCCCCGTTTCAGTGCTCCGCTCCTTCTCCAGCCGCCGCGACCGCTTCACCCTTCCTCCACACGTCCTCACGCCTGCGTCGACCTCCCGCGCAGGACATACAGCATCTTCGTGAGTGCATTCGCTCTTGTTCTTGTCGCAGCCTCATCTTGTTCGTATCTCCCCTTCTTGCCGGGCTATCGCCATAGCTCCCTTTAGCTTTGTCTGCCAGACATCAGCCTCTTGGCTACCTCCGTCTCCACCCTTCTCTTCTCACGGCGCAGCTCGCGTGTGATCAATCGCATCGAGTGCTGTCGCCATCTTGTTCATTCTTCATTACTGCACCCGCTTCAGACTAGTCGCGTTCCTCTTGTCACTTGTTTGTCCTCTGTCTAACCCGAGGCCGCCATGGCAAACAGCTACCTTCGATTGTCTGGCGCTTGTCAGGCATCACGTCCACCTGTCAAGACTGCAGCTCCGCATCCTAGCTAGCGGTGTCTCCGGCTCCGTGTCGATGACTGGCTCATCACACACCATCTAACACCCTCAATCCAGCTACTGCAGCAGCTACTCTGCGACCATGGACTCGTACACGTGAGCGCAGCCCGAGCTATGCAATCTAGGTGCACAGTGTTGACAGTGTCATAGTAGTGGTGCTCGAGAAGACTCCAGGCCACCGGCCGACTCGTACCGACGACGCTCTCCAGGTATGTCGCTTACGGGACGCCTGACTGCTTACAGCTAACCAAGTCCCCTGAAGCTGCCGGAGACCGCAGGCCCAGGCGGCGCTCACGGTCACCTCAGAACATCGACAGATATCAGCCCGACCGCGCGCGAGACTACGATCATCCACGCCGTGATGGAGTCCGTCGTCGCTCCTCTCCTCCGCCTGTTCAGGCTGGCATCGACCGCTACGTTCCCGGCCAGGACACCTTCGCGCCTACTTTCACGACCAACCCCATCCCGAACCCCATGTCGCTCGAGTACCAAGTTGGCTTCAACTACTTCGCTGAGTGGTGGCGCGTAGAACAGGTCATGAAGGAGGAGAAGGAACGTGCAAAGAACGGCGGCAGGAAACCAGTGCTCAAGGGTGAACGCGAGGCTCGAGAGGAGCGAGGAAAGGAACGCGAGCTCATCCAGGCCGCATACGACGAGTACAAGGAGAAGCTTCAGGTCCAAATGGCCAAAACCTTTGTCGACAAGCACAAGAATGAGGAATGGTTCAAGGAGCGCTATGACCCCGAGTACGACCAAGCCTTCAAAGAGAAGCTGCGCGGATATCGTCACGGAATATACACCGACTGGGAACGCCAACTGGATGAAGGCTATTTTGACGAGTTCACGCTTGAGGGTATCTACAAGAACGATTCAAACGGCGCCGGCGGTATTGTTGAGAAGGAGGAAGGCGAGACCACCGCTGCCAACGAAGTGTTGGGTGTAGGCGATCTCCTTCCATGCAAAGGCGGCGAGATTCGCGATGAATCAGCCTTCCAGCCCACACTCCTGATCAAGACTATCGCTCCTACCGTCAACCGGGAGAAGGTCGAGGAGTTTGCGAAAGAGCATCTTGGCGAAGGTCCTGGTGGATTCAAGTGGCTCAGTCTGAGCGATCCAAATCCATTGAAGAAATGCCATCGTATAGGATGGGTAATCCTGCACCCCAACGACGAACAGGCCATGATCATCGATGACCGTGGTGATGCACGCGACGACGAGGGAGAAAACGGAGCCCTTGATGAGAAGCCTGTTCCTGTCCAGCAAAGTACAGCACAGAAAGCACTTGAGGCAATCAACGGCAAGACTGTTGAGGATGAAGTGCGTGGAAACTTCACCTGTCACGTCGGCGTACACGAGACCCCTGCAGCGCCTCGAAAGAAGGCTCTCTGGGATCTTTTCTCGGCACCTGAGAGGATCGAGCGCGACTTGGAGTTGGCTGAGAGGTTAGTGAGGAAGCTTGACAGTGAATTGAAAGCGAGCCACGAGGACGAACTTGGCGAGCTGGATGGTGTCGCCAAGATCGAACAGCGTGTCGAGGATCTGCGCTCGAAGGGTTGGCTACAACCTCCAGCCAACGCGCCTGCGCCACCTAAGAAAGAGCGAGATCCTGAAGACCTGGAAGAGGGCGAAGACGAGACTATGGAGGACGAAGAAGGCGCCTACGACGAAGAGGTCGATGATGAAGAGCTGCTGGTCAAGAAGAAGAAGCTTGATCTTTTGATTGAGTACCTTCGACGTGTGTACAGCTTCTGCTTTTTCTGCGTGTTCGAAAGTGACTCTGTCCACGAGTTGATCCGCAAATGCGCTGGTGGCCATCTTCGACGCCCTCGTGCTAGCCTGACTACAGCAGCGAAGGCCACCGCAAGGGCCACGGCTACTGGTGAGCCGTTTCCATACAAGAAGCAAGAGTCTGGTGACGCTGAGAATGGAGAGGGAAGCCCAGTAGCCGAGCGAAAGCCAATGAAGCTGAGTGGGAAGAACCAGCAGCAGCTTCAACGAGCATTTAACTGGGTGAAGACCTACGAAGAGAAGCTGCTCCAACTTCTGGAACCTGAGAACGTGGATGTCCGCAAGCTCGGTGGAAAGCCGCTCGACGAAGCCATGGAGGACGAACTAGCGAGGTTCTGTAAGCAAGAAGATGAGTCCAAGTGGCGCTGCAAGGTGCCAGAGTGCACAAAGTTGTTCAAAGGTCAGAACTTTTGGCGCAAGCACGTTGAGAAGCGCCATCCGGAATGGCTTGAGAAGTTGCAAAAGGATGTAAGTACAGAGAGAATTGTTGGTTCCGCACAACTCGCTAACAGAAAAACAGCTCGAGCTCGTCAACAGCTATGTCGTTGATCCTGCGCACATTGCACCCTCACGCAGTGACGCTAACAGCAACGGGCATTTCCCAATGGGCAACCACGTCCAAGCAACGGGCACGCCACGCGGGTTCAATCTTGCGAATATGAACATGGCTATGTCTAGCAATGGTATGCAGAACGCGATGAACGTTGGAAACATGTTCAATCCAGCCATGGGCGGCAACTGGGATCCTTCCCTTGGTACTCACGATGCTGGAGCTATGCGTCGTGGCGGCCAGCGATTCAACAGCCGCAGTGGGCCATATGATAGGCAGAACCGCGATCGTCGCAACGGCCCTGCTGGCGGCAACGGCCGCCTAACGCCTCCGCGAGGTTCGCGACCGGGTGGCGCACCACGGTACGGTGATGGCGGGCCAGGACCCCTGCAGTCTACACAGGGCCGCCAGATCAAGAGTTACGAAGACCTTGATGCTGTTGGCGGAGGTGGCAGTGGTGAGCTGAACTACTAGCCACATCAGCGGTGGAGCCAGTCAAAAGAAATCGAGCTGGGCGGTGGGCTGTGTGACCTGATGATTTAGTTGGCGTTGGGGTCAACTGTTCTAATTTGTAGGCTAGTCTGTCATTTGACCGGGCATGGGATATGGCGTTATTGGTCAAGCATATGCTGCACCTCAGTGTATGCATGTAACATGTATTCTCGGAGTGGCGTGGTAGATAGTCAAGGCACTCATGATAAAGTCTGTGTGGTGTTTGTGTGGTGTTTGTGTGGTGTTTGTTCCGAGTGACGATGCTGAGGCGCAGACATTTGTTTCGACAAGCTCCCCCCAGTCACATCGAGTCGCAGTCCGGGACAAATTGCCAGTGGCCCACTTGGCACGTGGTCGAGACCGTAGATGAGAGTAGGGTCAAGTGTAAACAAGCACCGGATGGAACTGTAATCGTGTGAACAAGATGCCCTTCTGACGCTCTCAAGGCGCTTTTGACATTTCTCAAGGCGCTCCAAGTGACAGGGATGTTCCAAACTGGAGCGGCAGAGTCAAGAAGTCGAAGTTTATTGTAGTCGCCGAACGCTCTGACTGTATTTTCACAAACGACGTGTGGGCGTATTCGTAAAAGGACCTTTGACTGCAGCCAAGGGCACCTCTGATGCCGTGCGTTCCTTTGTTGCCCGTGCAGGCCGCCCGAGGATTCCAGGTGGAGCGCGAGCGCGGTCGCTGATTGCCCGGCCCTACCAGCTAAGCCATGAGTGACGCAGTCCCGCCCACCAGCCACAGTTCTTCTCGCGCCCGCAGGCCTTGGGTGCCGACAAGCATCGACGCAATCTTGCCTTGAGCGAATTGCAGGCAGACCTGATCCTCGACGAGGCCGACTCGAGTATCGTGCACGCACACCCCTGGCAGCTTTTCGCCGGTGGAGCAGTGTGTAAGCCCCAGCAGCAGCCACACTAGCATTGCAACATAGCCGGGCGTCATACAACACGCGTCGACACTACCTTGTTGCTTCGCCGTGACCAGTGAAGCAGAGACCGAGCAGTCTATACAACCATTCCCGGATCCTTGCTCCCTCGACCTCTCCGCCTGCGCCCTCTCCCTGCCCCTCTTGCTCTCGTTCCCTCTTTTCATCTTGGTTATCATGGCCCAAGGCACCCCGCCGGGCCTGGCGCTCAACGGCGACCCAGTGCGCACAATGGACAACCAGCCCTCGGTCTCCCACTTTGGTGAACCCCAAGCTGCAGGTACAGGGCGGCCTGCCGCTCAGCGGGCTGACACAAACTACACAATGGCCTCGACCTTGTCGCTGCCGCCAGAGGGCTCCATCTTGACCGGCAAGCAGGAACACTGTAAGCAGCAGAACAGCCCCCAACACACAACTACACGCTCACACACGCATAGACCTCAAGCGCGAACTCATCTCCCAGCAAACACAATACGAAATCTCCGAGCTCTCGTCACCCACCGCCCTCAAGCGCTTCGGCGCACCCTTCCGCTCAGACGCCGGCGAAGTCGCGCCAGAAGACTCGGAGCTCCCGCTGCTGCGCTACATATTCGTCCACCATGTGCGAAACTTCCCGTTCCTAGACAAGGCCAAGGAGAAGGAGTTCTGGCAAGACAAGCTGCAAGTGGTGAGTGGTGAAATCATCCTAGACACTGAGAGGGAAGGCTGACCGGCGCGATTTTCTGTAGTTTCTCGAATCATTCGCAAGCAAAGACATCTCATCGTCAGAAGACCGCCTCGAAGAAACAAAGCGAAGGAAACTGGCGCTGAAAGCAGAGAAGCTGGTCGAGCTCATGATGGTCTCCGGTATCCCCACCGCATCTGGCTACGAGGAGAGGATACGCTTTTCTGAAATGGAGATTGTCGAGCGCGGTGCAAACGAGCAGGGCCTACACATGAACGCACCAAGCGGGCATTTCATTAACGGCTGGGATGTTAACGTTGCCGGCGTGCGAACCACATCAGTGAAGAAGCACCTCCGCTATCATACACACGCGGTAGGACAATGTTACGAAACCTGGTGAATCTAAGCTAACGTATTGCAGGAATACCTCATCAGAGTCAAGCAAAGTGACGACCGAGAAGTCTACGTCGGGCGACGATACCAGGACTTTGTCAACCTTCACAAGCGGATACGCCTTGAGCTTCCCGGAAAAGTACTCCCTCCACTCCCTCGCAAGAACAAGAAGGATTCCATCCTCAGTTCTGGCAAAGACGATGATGATGCCAGCTCCATCTCCTCAGTGTCGACACAAGGGCCGCCTCCAGAAGCATACGAGAAGAGCGATGGCGGCGGTGGAGGCTTGCGAAGTTACCTCTGGGGTGGCGGTCACAAGAAGAATGCTTCACAGACATCACTCGGAGTGCGAGGGTCACGATCTCCTCGTGCGTCAGGAGAGGGCTTTGCTTACCAGCCACCACGCACTCTCTACCGCGAGGAGCAGCGTGTCTCGCTGCGGGCTTTCCTCCGGTCGTTCCTGAATAACGAGCGGATCGCACGATCAAACGCTATGACTGACTTCCTGACACATGATCCCATCGAAGTCAACGAGGAAGAGATGGAGGACATCGAGAGGCGTATGGTCATGGACGAGAAGCGCATACAAGAGCAAAAACAGTTTTACGAAGTAGCACGGAAACGTGCTGCCGAGCTGGACATCCACATGGAGAAGTTCAGGCGGGAAATCGTTGAGAGAAACGGTCTCTCGCACCTCTTCCAGGAAATCAGGGTGAAGAACTCGATATCCCAGCTGAAGCCAGAGTATCAGAAGTTTGCAGAGTGGCTGCGGATAGAAGTGGCAGCTACCATCTACCACCTTTTCTTGGCCGAAGACAACTCACCGGAGCTCTTTGCGCAGGCGAAACGCATACACTCGCTCGTACCATACGGCGTGCTTAAGAACGTCATCAGGATCGCCAATCCGGCAGCGGTAATGAGCGGAGTGCTTGATCTTTTCCTTGCACAGCCGTTTGGCGCAAGGTCGTTGCTTCAGCGCATCTTTGGTATGGCCATCAACGATGGCGTTAATTCTGTGCAGAAGACGATCGACACCCTCGGCTCCACCAAGATCAAGGACGAAGTCTTGTGTGCAAAGATCAAAGCCTACGTCGAGGCCGACGAAGATGTCAAGCAGATACTTCGGCAAGAGGCGGACAGTGAGCAGGTCGACATTGTTGTGACAGTCCTGCGATCCGACTTCTTCCAGCCGGAATTGAGCTCCCAGCAGGTGGAGAAGGTCTTCAATGCCTACGTTGCATGGAATAACGCGGTCGAAAATGTGAGACCGACCAGTCGTTACAGCAGAAAGAATAGCGGTCGCAGCGTTAATAGCGTCCTTACTAATGCGTCTGGTCAGATTGACAAGGATTTGAAGCAGGGCGCCGAGCTCTTTGCGCATCTCAAGCAGTACCTCAAGCTGTGTCTGCGACAGCGAGACAAGCTGATGATGCTCCAGATCATCGAGGAGGTAAGCATAGAATGCTCATTACCAAAAGAAGATTGACTAACAATTCTAGCCTACCACCCTCCAACTCTTCCGCGACCTCTTCACCATCTTCTACGAGCCCCTTGTCCGCGTTTACAAGTCTGCGAATGTCTACAACAGCATCACTGACTTCGCCATGTTTGTCGATGACACGATCAGGACCATTGAAGCTTGCCAACGCCAGGAAGTCTCTGCAGACCCCAATCAGACCGTTCAGGCTTTCATCGACCTCTGCGCGCGCCACGAAGACAACTTCTACAAGTTCGTACATGAGGTTCACATTCACGACAATGGCCTCTTCGATCAGCTCATGGGCTGGCTTGAAGGCATTCTCGAGTTCCTGCGCCACGGCCCCGGCGGTGGCGGCAAGCTCGACATGAATGCGCTGTTCCAAGGGGGCATGGACTCGAACACCATCGACAGACGGAAAGCCATCAGGGAAATCAACAGCCTCATCAAGTGGCAAACCGCCCGCAAGAAGTGGCACCAAGACAAGACGCGGCAAAAGATGGCCAGTGCCGGCGACGAGCCCGACGTCGTCCTCGGCGGCATGGCCGGCTTCAAGAGCAGCGACTTTGGACTTAATGAGGTTCGTCCCCCTACACAAAGTTCACCCATACATGTCTCAACAAGTACTAACACAATCCAGCTCGACCTCCAAGACCTCGAACTCGACGACGACGCCACCGACTCCGACGAAGAAGAAGACTTCGAAGACGACGACGACCCCATCGAAGCCGAGCGCAAGAACCGCGCGCGCACAGCCGAGAAACTCAAGAGGAGGGCGGGTGAGCCCAAGAAACCCGCGATCGAGGAGATAAAGAAACTACATCCCAGTTTCTTGGCTATGTTGAGGAGTGTGCTTGCGCAGTAGATGGGGTGGAAGTGGTGAGATGGAGGTGTAGGGCGGTGGGGAGGAGCGTGTTTGGGGTGGGTGGAAGGGAAGTGGAAAGGAAGTGGAAGGGAAGTAGAAGGGGAGAGGAAGATCAAGTATTCCTAGATGAAAGATTAAAGATGACCTAATAATAGATGTATATCCTCTGCTCTGATCCATGACATTGCGTCGTCTAGGCGGGTTATCCCCCGCCTAGTGCTCATTTATTTCACTTGTTATTCACACAAGGCTGATCGCGGAGTGCTTTTAGGCTTCGGTGCGCGTGTATGCTGAACAGTCCTATGTTGAGTGCTAGGAGCGTGATCTAGCGCGGCTTGTGAGTGCTTCAGAGGACTTTCCGAGGGGTGTGGACGCGGTTGGGTGGATATGGGTTGGGTTGAGTGCGCATTTAGGATAAGGGGGGGGGGGCGGATGGGATGGATGTGGGAGCACTGGATGAGGGAGCACTGGATGAGGGAGCACTGGATGAGGGAGCACTGGATGAGGGAGCACTGGATGAGGGAGCACTGGATGGGAGAGCAATAAAGGGTGAGAGTGCAGGAAAAGGAAAGACTGCATTTTATAAGAGATGAATATGCCAATAATGAATTGAATGTATATTCTGAACCTGTAATTGTAAGAGTAGATTTTGAAGGTTTGCGGGTTCTGCAGGGCACGGGGAGGATGTAGAGGTAGGGAAGCGATAGACATGGATACTTCGGATAGAGGGGCATAGATATTAAGGTAGTTCGTGGTTTATATATGTTGGTTTACTTCTGTGTATTGATTTGTGGTCTTGCACTAGAATTCAAGATGTAGATTTTCTAGGTTACACATTAAAGTATAAACAGAGGATTTCGAAACACAATATGCGTACTCTAATATTTACTGTATTATTTTATATACTACTTTTGTATATATAGCTAAATGTATATGATTTGGAGTTAGTAATGGTGTTTGGGATTTGCCTTACGTCATCTTGGCTTGCCGAATCGGTACCGTACCTGGCGACCACGGACCTCTCCATCGACTTCGCACAACAGGACATCAATCCCAGACTTGCGAACGACAACACTCTTTTCTTCACTCGTTGAAAACATTAACTTTTACCACGAAACCTGTTACCCCACGCACCCCTGTCGTCACTACAGTCATGAGAACCGCCCTTGTCTTCCTCCTCATCTCAAGCATCCTCATTGGCAACTTCATCCTCTTCTACTTCCTTGGCATTCCCAAGCTCTTTCAACAGTTGTTGGAAAACCACAAAAAGAAGCAGAGATCAAGACCTAAAGACGAGTGGATCGAGATGCAGAGCGACGTGCAGAAGCGCGCTAAAGAGCGGAGAAGGAGGGAGGAGAAGGCGCGGTGGGAGCGCAATGCGGCGAGGAAGAGGAGCGGGTTTTATGCGGAGCTCGGGGAGGCGTATGATAGGGCTTGATGAGGGGGAGGGCGATGGGCACTTTCACTTGCAGGCGTTTGCTGTGTGGGGGCGAAGTACAAATAATGTCCCTGGTGAAGCGCTTTCTCACACACAGTCCCCCACGCGGTGTTGATATATCAACCACATCAGATTCGACTCCACCTTTCTCCACATTCGCCCTACAGATGCTCAGATCAACTGTCATGGCTGTCATCGACTCGTCCACCGACCTTGAGCTTTTGCTCGTCCTCTTTACGGTTGCCGGTATCATGTTGCTGCAGATACTGCTCGTTGTTTATTACCTCTGTCACTGCAACCGCGCGGGAAAAGCCAAGTGGCGGCGCTTAAGGCAACAAGGCATTGTCGTTGTCAACGGGCCCAGATTGTATTGGACCGACGACCAGCCGTTGCTGCCAGTACCTATCGCCAACAGCATGCCCCACTTGGAGCAGGCATTTCGAGAACGGAGATAGTTTCAAGTCACCTGAACGCTGGGCTTGTCACGAGTGCAGCGGCGAGGAGTTTCGGTCTAACAAGGAGGTCTTTCAGGAAGACGCCGGCTGGGGTGATGTAAGTGGTATTCACAACTAGTGATGGTACGAAAGGCTGAGATTGATGACAGCATCATGTCAAATCAAGGATTGTGTCTATGCTGTTGACAAAGCCCGGCCGAGTACAGTTGTTTTCACCATACCGAGGTCCATGTCCTGTACGAAAAATTCCTTATCCTGCTAGCTCCCAGGTTTCTGAGCCCACACGGTGTGGCTAGGTCACGGGTCAGCGAACACTCAGTAAATGAATTCACTTGGTAGTACTCACAATTCTTCCAGAAGATGCACCGTTCGGTCCCGCAACGCTGCTCTAATTTGCGCAATGAAAACGTTGACTTCGTCTGGTTGCCAGTTCTCAACCCGAATCAGCAAGCCCATGAGTGCAGCCTCTAAGAGCTCCTCCATATTCAATTGGAATATGGCGCCGATTTGTTTCTAGGTGCTTGTCAGCGCGATGTCACTGTTGCATGCAGTGGCTGTACTGACCAGCTTCTTGTCCCTTGCCCATGTGCCGATTGGAACTTTGCGGACATCATGGTGTACGTTGGTGAAGCCAGCGTCTTCAACCCAGCCCTTCAGCTGTCGGCCAGGTGATCCGTCACGTCCCATCTTGTCGCAGGCTTCGTTGAACACTCTACAGAATTCAACGACCTTGTTGTCTTCCGTGGCACTCCCATCCTCACTATATGCCCTCGTATGGAAGTCCTGAAGTTCGATCCAACCGCCCGGAGCAAGATTTCTGGCCAGTTCAGTTTCAAGAATCATGCAAAAGCAGGTCGATAGGTGCAAACTCACTCATAAGACTGGCGCAGAAGCTTAGGCCAGTCTTGTATGCTAGCAAGCATGTAACGGATATGGATAAAATCGAATGGCTCTCGAGGTGGCCACGGACTCTCAGCGTCATCGATCTCGAACTGTACATTCGGAGGCACCCTTCTACACTGTCAGCTCCAACTAACGCTCTTACTGAACACAATTTACCATCTTGGCTGAATTGGGCTCAATTCATTTCCGATCACAGTCGCGTTTGGGTATTTGTCGCCCATGTCCATCGCCCATATGCCAGTCCCTGTTCCAATGTCAAGTATACGGATCGCTCCATCTTCTGGAAGCTCAGTGAAATGCAATTTATCGTCTAGAAGTAGTAAAATCATGTGATGGTTCATGTCCAATCGGTCCTGCTCTTTTTCGTCATTGGGGAAGTTGTACGCTGTGATCATCAGCTAGGTTTCGATTGTGGTGGGGTTCAGGCGTGCAACCTCCTTCACGATAGCTGTGATAACGACGCCCATTCTCCCACTTGTATTTCTCAACGCTGGACGACAGGGATGTCGCATAACTTTGCCTGCAAACATCTCAGACTACAGTTCAAGTCACATCAAGGACACATACGCATCGTTCTCATCGTAAGTCGAGTCTGCATCTGTCTGCGAATTTTCAGCAAGCACAACTACTAGAACCATGCATCACGAGCGCTTACGTCGACAGCGACAGTGACGGTGGCCTGATCATCACTCATTGCGAAAAATAAATAAGAGAAAGATCAAAGAGCCGCAATTTGCATCGGGGCGGTCACATTTAAGTACTGGAGGCGGGAGGATTTCCATGCAACAATGCGGCGCAGTAATCGATTGACCCATGGTGTGGGATCCTACCAAAAACCTCTGGTGGTGGTTGACAAGGGATGAACCTCCGCCCCGCACGGCTTGGGGAACTGACGGGACAGGCGCGGCACGGGCCTTTCACCCAAGACGGCCACGCCCAGAGCTTGCAACCCCACTTGAACGAGGCCGTGACAGCATGGCAGCCTTTAAGACGTAGAAAGCTGCCATGATGTGGGGTTTGAAAGAGACTCCTCTTCCCTCGCCTTCCTTTGGCCCACTATGGCGCTTTTTGCCCAGCTCTACGCACTTCGGTGGCTGCTGCTACTTGCCGTCTTCTTTGTCTATCTGGCGAGCAAGTTTCGCAGGTATGACCGCCTCCGGCACTTCAACGGGCCTTTTAGCACTGGGTGGTCCGAGTTTTGGCACTCGCGTGTGATTCTGGGTTTGCACACGCATCTCGCGTACAAAGAAGTGAACGACAAGTACGGTGAGTGGTTCCATTAGCGCCGTGGTTGCACAAAAGCATGACATGCTGATACTTGCATAGGTCCGATCGCACGAGTGGGACCCAATGAGTTGATTACTTCGTCGCCTGAGCTGCTCGCGCATATGAACGCTGTTCGCTCGCCGTACACTCGTTCTTATTGGTTCAATGCTTCGACTCGCGTCGAGCCTGGCAGAGACCATGTCTTCAGCCAACTCGATGAAGAGAAGCACACCAAGCGTAGACAGCAGATGGCCTCTGGCTATTCTGGAAAAGAGAACCTGTCTCTAGAGCCGGACATTGATGGACGACTGCAAGAGCTGCTTGCCTTGATCCGCAGCAAGTACATATCCACGTCGACAGACTCAAAGCCAATGGATCTTGCGCGCAAGGTTCAGTACTTCACTCTCGATGTCATTAGTACTATTGGCTTTGGCGAAGCATTTGGTGACATCCAAGCTGATGCCGATCTGAACGACTATATCAAGTCAGGCGAACAAGGCCTTTCGATTGTCACGATATCAGTTGCACTTGGTTTGACGAAGTATTTGCAATGGCCTCCAATTGCTCGCCTACTTGGACCATCGGAAACTGACAAAACCGGCTTCGGTAACATGATGGGGGTGGCTCGCAAGCTCATCGATTCAAGGCTTGAGAAGTCAACCCAAGGTCGCTCCGACATGTTGGCATCGTTCATACACCACGGACTCTCGAAGGAAGATCTCTTCGCAGAAGCTGTGTTGCAAATCCTGGCCGGGTCTGACACTACTGCCACAGCTATCAGGTCGACTATGCTCTACCTTATTACTCATTCACGCGTCTATCGCCGTCTGCAGGCTGAAGTCGATGCTGCTGTACAATCAGGCACAGCCCCTGCCGCACCAAGCATCATCCAAGACACTGCTCTCAAGACCCTCCCATATCTACAGGCCGTCGTTCGAGAAGGTCTACGAATCTTCCCTCCCGTAACCGATGTTGTTCCTAAAAAAGTACCAAAAGGAGGTGATCACGTCACTGTCGATGGTAAGCAGTATTATCTCCCAGGCGGCACAGATATCAGCTACAATGCATGGGGTGTGCATCACGACAAAGCGATGTTTGGCGAGGATGCCGATTACTTCAGACCCGAGCGCTGGCTGCTCGAAGAGAACAGGGCGAATGAAGAGAAGTTGACTGCCATGCGCCGCACCACTGAATTGATTTTTGGGTATGGAAAGTATCAGTGTCTTGGGAAGCCTATCGCATGGCTGGAGATCACGAAGGTGATCTTTGAGGTAAGTCTACTCGTAAGAACACCCAGTCACTTAGCTTACTACTTCACAGTTCATGCGTCATTTTGATTGGGCACTTGCTCAGCCTGATAATCCTTGGAAGTCTACGAACTATAATGGTATCTTTGTGCAGGAGCAGTTGTGGGTGCTTGTCACAGAACGTGGACAGGATTGATAGGAATAGTTGTGACTAATGCCGCAATTTTTGGATGTTCTAAAGCGCCACATGCACGTCTGAGCAATAGATTGCCGGCAGGAATATGCAGTGCGTAGCCTTTCGCAGCCAGTCAAGGAGCCGAATCCTTGTATGGACAGTCACCTGGACAAGCTCCTTGATTGGATCGCCGAACTTTGAACTTAAGGATCATGTGCTTGCTACATGCGGATATTGTGGGATTTAAAATGTGAGAGAAAACAAGACACCATCCACGTAGGCAAACTCGATGTTTCATGATCCAGTCAAACACAGACTTCCAAGGCAAACCGAATACTTGTTTCCGAATGCCTTGGCTCATCACTCGGATCTTCACTCAATCACCATCGTGCGTGTTACTGCGGTTTGAAGATAAAGAGGAAGCCTCCGTGGGCTGAGAAAGATGTCGTTGTGATCATATCCTGACAGTGAAACCGCAGTTGAGCCGATTTCGTCGCAGAAAATCTCTTTCGAGGTGTCGCACCCTGGTATCTGGGGAAGCTCTGATGTGATAATGCCGATTCTTTTAAACCTGTCTCCTACCGGTTTGAGCACCAGACAAAAAATTGCCAAATGACCCTTCTCTGCAAATGAAACCCGAACGAAGGTATCATGAGGGAGAGTTTTCCCGGCCGACGTGATATCCGACGCTGCGGCGACGCGTCGTTCTTGTGGAAGCCGCTTACTGGTCAGCACTACGAGAACTACACAGTCGTTCAAATCTGAACCTTCCAAGCTGTCGCAGTCGAGGTACACCCGAAATGGTTGGAAAATATCCTCGGTTATCGGTAAGACTACGTAGGTGCCCGAGACTTTTTGAGACTTTTGCGTGAGAACAGGTACGGTATGTACTGTACGAAAATCTAGACACTGTCCAGTGATTTGCAGGAGCTTCGGTGTATCCTGGACATCGTCATCCGTGTCGAATAGACCGCGTCCAATGTATGCTCGAAGAGTCTTCCACTCGTAGTTGTTGACAAACACCTTGACTTCTATTTTTCCGGCATCATCGGAGAGACCTGACAGATAGCGAATTGATCCCTTCCACCCGGCCCAGGACCAGCTTGGAAAATCTGGCCGTCGGGATGCCGGTTCTGGATGGTACCAGTTCAGGAGGAGACTGGCGGAGGACCTCAGGATGATACCCCAGAGATGTGTCTCAATTGCGCGTCTTGACAAAACAGGACCGTTGTTATCGCGCTTCCATGAGTTCATAATACCTAGACAAGCGTTCAGCGCGTCTGTTTCGTGGGAAAGATGTCTCGTGGTGTACTCTTCCACGAACTCTTCCACCAGTTTGTAGTGCCCAATACCAGAGCGAATATGGCGCATGGAGAAGAAACCGGACAGATCCAATTCTTTGTTCAGGCGATGATGCGAAACTTCGTCGGAAAAACTCTCCGCCCTATAACCATGGCCACAGACGTATGATACCTGATGGTCATCGAATATCAGGCGACGCTTGGATAGGAACCCCTCTTGTAATGTCCAAGCTCGACTCGACCACTTGAAGTCGCGTAAACGTCTTCTGATATTGGGAAACATCTCCACGATGAGGTAATTTTTCATATTCGCGAAACGTTGGAGTTTCCGAGGCCTGCCCCCTACTCCCGGAAGTCCGTAGTGTGGACCTTCTCCTGCAGCGGCGATGATAGCTAAGGACGCCTCCGAGTAAATCTGGTCCATGCTACTAATCTGATGATGTTTCTCTGTAGCGTCATCTTGATCAATGCACTAGCACAAGGGTTAGTTGTAGGTTTCTAAGAAGGGCCAGGCCCGCGTACATATCGATCAACCCCTAGAGAGAAGATTGTGTCAGCCAAAATGCGACTTTAACAGGTTTCAACAGTGCGGAGGGGGAACTGCTGAGAGCCAATATCCACTTACAGAGATAATTGAATCCGAGGGCAAGCGTGACCGTCATACTGTCCCTAACAGTGCGAGGGAACTTTTCATCCTTGTCCAAAATATCAAGGGCCTGCGCGTTTCCCCAAACGTAGGATAGAGCAACATAGGAGCAACCTGCAGGTGCTGGAACCACCTGATGGTTACGGCAGTGGATCAGGCGAAACCCTCGAAGATTTTTCGACCTGGTTATTGAACATTCCTTGAGGGAGTGTTGAGCACAAGATTGAAGCCAACTCCGAATGAGATTGTAATCAATTGACAAGGGGTTAAGCAGGCGAGGAGCGAATTTCTGCTGTAGCTGATCTGGACGGAGGACCCCCAAGATCAACGAGGAGTGCATCGGCGTAGCTTCCGGTACCAAAATTGTAGCAAGCTCAGTTGATATATTCTCTTGAGGCCCTGTTATGTTTATTCCAGCTATTCCACCGGGGAGAAAGTATTCCGTTGCAACGCAGGATCGAACGAACTGTCTTCTTTTGTGACCATCAGCTTCACCCATACAATCCAGCATTTCACACAGCCTGCATTGGTTATCGAGGCGACCAGCGTCTTCAGCATTGTTTGGAAGCTGCAGATCCCTGCGCATGCCAACATGCTGACCGAGCCTTGTCCAATCAACGATTTCACAGTGAGAACAGATATCTGAGGACTTAAGTTGACCTTGGTACTTTCGGAGCTCCTCAAGAGCCTCGAATCTGCTATTGATGGAGATGAAAACATCATCGTCTTTCGTGCCAGATGCCAGCTCTTGAAGCCTGCCTTTTACTGTCATCATTCGGCCTCTGATTTGAACTTGTGCTGTTGAAATCAAGTCTCCATCAGCCTCGTTTGTATGGCCATGAGAGATTGTGCTGTAACTGTTTGTAGTATTTGACCCGTGAGTAAACTAGAAACGTGAAGGGTGGTGGCTTACATGCTCACTGCCCTCAGCATAGATTCTATGAGGAGGCTGCAGGTGTTGAGCTCGTCTGACATCGCCTTGATTTGCCAGTGTTTGATTAAACTAATGCTTGTTCGATCCCGCCATGATAGTCTCCCATCATCTGAATGTCGGTTCCAACGCCGAAGTTCGGCTTTGAAGTCATGGCAGTCTTGTAGGCAGCCTTGAATGGCAGTTCTTGACCTTTCAGCGACAAATGCGTCGATCCGATTCAAGTCTTGGTCTTCAACGGTTTGTAGTAATCTCAGCGCCGTGTCCACAGATTTTATGTGTTCCTCAAGGTGCTTAATAATTTCTGGCTTGTTCTTTATCTGTTGCAGGTCGTTCAGTATCGATTGCATAATCTCCAGGTCTGGCCCGCCAACGCTAGCGGCTAACGTGGCTGTGTCAGAATGGATTTCCATCGCCCGCTGGTTGTTAGTTGCAGTTGACAGAAACTTGTTGTAAAGAGAAGGAGCGTGATGATTACGGCTGACGCCAAGCATGCGGGGTCACATATCAGCAAAAGGCTGAGAAATTTTGAATAGCCTCTGGACTTCAGCTGGTTTCTTGGCGGGGCTTCCTTACTGAAAAGTGCAATGGTCCACCCGCGCCTTTATGTATTGAAACGCGATAACTGTCTCTTACTTAACCAAAGGGAGGTCGAAATCGGATTATCATTCTGTTTCTAGCTGCACGGAAGCTGATACGCAAAGGATTAATTGGCAAAATCATTGACTACACCAGACACACAGTAACGAATATATAATGGATAGAGTACGAACATATCATAAAAACCGAGGGTGCTTTGTGCTTCGCTATTTCCTACTTCTTTGCTTGACACATGCATTGTTGATATCGTCCAAATCATTCTCGAACTATCTAGTTATTGGTGAAATACCTTGCGGCCTCACTTGAACAGGAACTAAAGCACATTTTTATGGTGCGGGTCCGAGCTTGACATAGCACTGAACCGGATTGTGGGTAAGCTGTTCGATGGCCTCGTAGCTGTCGAGGTTGTCCGGAACCTTCTGCAATTCGAAGTGCCACAAAACTAATACAATTGCCAACCTCAGTTCAAGGTATGCTAGCTTGCGTCCAAAACAACCACGTGGACCTGCACCGAAACTTAGATGTGGACCAAGTGTTGCATCAAAGACCTTGGTACCATCCGATTCAGTTTTAAGCCAACGATCGGGGTTGAAAGCTGCCATTTCTTCAGCATCCGTTTCGTCCCAGGAACCGATCTTGCCACCGCCAGAATTATGGTAGGTGGTTGAACGAAGCGAGTCTGGAATCTTGTGGGACGGCTTTAAAATGCCGCTAGACTGACTCATCATTATGACCCGGGTCCCTTTAGGAATGACATGGCCCAAAATGACGGCATCCTTGGTGCTCGTTCGAGATGTGAGAGTGGCAGTCTGACTGCAGCGAACTAGTTCTTCAATACAGGCATCCAGATAATCGACGGAAGCCGTGGCAATCTCTTGGGCAGTAGGGACACGCCCTTCTGCGAAAGCTGCAGAGTATGAGGAGCGCAACTCGGTACGAAGCTTGGATTGAACTGTGGGGTGACCAGCAAACAATTTTAAGGTCCACATCAACGTAGTGGAGGTCGTGTCGTGTCCAGCAATTAGAAGGCCAAATATCTACGTAAGATTAGTTAAAGCAGGGGTTCATTAATGTGAGGTTTAGAACGCGCCTACCTCGGCAATCATAGGTTTAGAGTAGTATTGAGGTTTTCTGCCTTCTTTTGCAGCTTGCTGTGCCTCCCTGTGCAGCATGTGGTCGACAGCATTGAACACCTTGCCCTGTTCGCCATTGATGTCATGCAACCTTCGTTCAGCTTTGCTGATCTCTTCGATTATCAAGTCATTCTTAAGTTTTACCAGGTTCGCATAGCGGAACGGCAGAAACCCTGGGCACAATTTGTCAGTCTTCCATTTCGGACGCTCAAGTAGGTGCGCAACTTACACCCATACATACGAGGGAACGGAGACTTGACCACTCCCTCAAACGTATCAGTGAGTCTCAATATTGCATCAAAAGCAGGTGCCCGATCTGCCTGTGGAATATCGAGAGCACCATCTGAGGATACGTTGATAGACCCGGGTTGCAAAGAGGAAAGTAGGTCGACCTGCTTCATTGTAATAGTCGCCGTCTCGCCTGCACCAAACATTGCAGCCCAAATCGCTTCGAGTGCAGAGTGTGTAATGTCTGGCTTGACCAGAAAGGGATGATGTTCCAGACCGGATAGTCTCATCTTCTGCTGCCACATTTGGATCAACTCCATGAAAGTCTGATGAAGATGAGGGCCAGCAACACCGTGTAGGAACGATGGCGACATCAGATCCTGTAGCCACTTCCGCTGTGACCTGAACTTTTCATCTGTTGACTTCAAAGTTGTGTGATGCTCGCGAGCAATGCCGTAGAGGAGATCACTGATCATGTCGGGTTTGTCAAATTCTTTGCCTCGTCGCATCAAGATGTCTTGCGACTCTTTGAAGTCATTTATAATGACTACTGGCCTCTGAAATAAATTGAAGAAGACTTGGACGATTGGAGAACTGTGTCTAATGTTCTGTTGAGAGTCAGCGCGTCCCACGTAACAAATAGGACTGGCTGTACATGTCCCTCCATCCAGTCAGATATTGTCTTGCTATGCTTGAGATGGTTCAGCATGTCTGGAATGTCACCAAATATGGATTTTGTCGCCTTAGGATTGTAGGGTATGCCCCTGATAGGCTTTGGCAGAAGCCATTTGTAAAGAAGATAAGCACCGACAAAAAGGACCCCACTTGCAACGACCAGTGACGGTTGATGGGATGGGACGAGAGTGCTCATGGTTGAGTGGGTGAGGGCCAAAACCTTTTACAGAACTACAAGCTCTGTCCGTTCGGGGTGGGATCGTTGGTTGTATATGTATTCCTTATGAAGCATAGGGTCGAATTGCGTAAAGATGCAGCGCTAAGTGTATGTTTGGATCATCTGGATGAAACGTTTCGTCATGCATAGAAAGTTGAGATTTGCCGGTCAGCTTATGTATCGCCCACTAAAAGGGTGGTATCTCGTTCCCATCGAGTTAGGAATCAAGAGTGGCTGCAGCCCAAGCCACGCCCATCCGGAAGCTGCTAATGCTGCTGGATTTGCTACTGCTGATAGGACCATGATTGTATCGTCTTCCAGGCAATCATAGTCCTAGACTAGTAAGCTAGCATGAACTGACATGTGAGACCTGGTCAAAAACATGACTTCCTGAGTCTCCCGGAAGATCATGTGTTGTCAAGTCAGCGTTCCATGCAGATCGGTAACATTATTTTACCCAAAGAGAACGTTGTGCGAGGTATCACCAAGCCGACAAGGTAGTCAAGGTGTCTGGGCGTTAACCAGACCGTATCAACGTTACAGGGGTGTGAAGGTCGGAGCCGCCGACCCTACAACGTCTCGCCTTTAGGCCGTATGTCCGCGCGTAAACCGCGTGGACCAAATGTCAGCAAAGGAGGCAAATATGCGAAGCACAGCACTTTTACCATCAGCGCGAAGCGGGTTTGATGTGGCAATTCCGGTAAAACCTTACTCAGATATCAGTAGCTTTTCTTGGTGACGGGACCGCCCAAGCCGAGACCAAGTTTGTTTACCCGTACAATTGTTTGTCCGGCTTGATGTCTACGATTACATTCTTTCCAATACAATTGAGGCTCTCATAGAGAGATGTTTGTCAAAGATAAATCCCCAGAAGCACACATGCAAGACGCCCAATACTCTCGATGCTCAGTCTCCACTTGTACTCCGCTCCAGTCATGCCTTACTCAAACATTCGGGAAGGAAGTTTGCACATGCAGCCTGAGCCTCGGAGGCACCCCATACGTGACTAGTTCAACAACCTAGCTAGCGCAGATACCTTGACTCAGCGCTATCGTGGTTGTGGAGATCTGAGGTAAGCAGGGCTGCAGGTACAGCGCCAGAGCGTCAAGCCTGGGAGATCAGTCGGAGCGCTTGCCACTCTTAGTATAAGGATTCCAAACAGCTAACGATGTGGCTGATATAATATACTAGTGAGATCGGTAATGGCTTAAGTTGTTGCGTAGCAACCGTTGAAGATGGGGCGTTGCTGCGTGAAATGTACCCTGCTTTGCATGCAGGTGCGTCCTGGCATTGATGTTGTGGACGGATGATGACGTCACAACGATTCCACAACATTTGTGATGCACAATCCGGCAGCATTTACCCAACGAGGAACTAACGCAGGCCAAGATTTACTTCGATGTTGGCAATAGTTGGTTGATGGCGGCTAATATGTCCATCTTGGATTGAATCAAATTTCTGCCTTGACTCACATTCAACCTCACCTGTAGAATGGTGGCTTCCGCACAACTCAGCCCAGGTTCCCATGGTTAAAATATGACTCGATCTTTTGCTGCACCGCTACGACTATAACTCCTTTTGAACCAATTTTTGAGATCGTGCGAAATGACTCCCTGCTTTGCTGTCTGCGAGAATTCAACGATCGATATTTATGAGAGTGGGCAGGAGGCATACTACCACATAGGAATCATGATGATAAGCTAGATATATTACTCAAACATCAAACTCGCTTCCTGGCTTGTGCTTGTTCCGGACAGGATCTGTCAGTCACTCCCTCACCTCAATCATTCCCCCCATGTTCCCTGCAGGCCGTGTAGATCCTTAGCTCCCGCATCAGGCTCGCGTTGCAAATATTCCAACAGTGGAAAGACCCGCTCCTGGCCAATCTTGGCTCACTTCATCGGATCCCAAAGGTGATCCCAGATTTTCGAACGCGGCCCTCACCTCTTGCGGAGGAGTCTTTCTCGTTCCCTATACCACAGCATATGAACCATGCAAAATATACCGCATACTAGGTATAACGACGAGACCATACGATGTACTAACATGTGTGTGCGAATAGATAGCCAGTGCTCACTGACGAAGACAATGAGGGGATGAAAGTCAGGCAAACATGAAAGAATCTCACCACAGAAAAAGCTGAATAATCACCGAAGCTGAATACTGGTAGTGCACTTGGTTCTCCACAAATGAGATGATGCATTGGCAGTGTATGATATGAAGGGCTTGGCGTGTAGCTCCGCCTACAAGGTGCACTTCAGAGTCTAAAGGCCGCAAAATGAATAGCACATCATGTTCTAGTGTATAATCAAAGCGTAAATGAACAAACCTTTGGTAATGTTGTGAAAGACATCAGGGTTACATCGGAAAAGCCGTTATTGGTGTACTATGCCCCGTGTTTCGCAGATGAAGGGGCGAACCATCTTCCAAACTTGTAAGCCTCGGTACTGTTAGGTACAGGAGGTCAGGTCACTCTCTATCCCCCGCTCTTGTACGCCGAGAATGAGGTTTATGACAGCGTGCTGTAAGATAGTCAGGTCACAAGCGTCGTGAAATGACTAGGTACACGCCTAAAAACGAGACAGTACAAAACGCTGGTGAATGTCTGACCAAATATATCAACATTGTCTACGACATCGCCTAGTAGCGGGCCGATCCTGTTTGCATGTGGAATACTTGGTGTACGACGTTTTGGTCGCTTGTTACGCGGATAGAAAATTGTACTTTGTTTGGCTGTTCCATATACAACGCTCATTTTTCGCGGTGATAGACACTTCATACAACTTTAGAGTATGCATTTACCACTTGATCATCAGTCATGGAGGGTAACTTCTCTTTGATTTGAGAGTGCAATCATGTCGTGTCCTAATTTTCGAAACATCGACGGCCTGGATTTGATTACCCATCCAAGGCTTCTCCGTTGAAGACATCATCTTGTCAGAGTCTCGATGAACTTGCAACCCTCGACACTGGCATTTGAACTGAACTACAATTGGCACAGTTCTATATTATCGATGTACGCAAGTAGCTATCTAAAAAATACCTGTTTTGAGGCAAACCCAGCATCTGTATTCCGTATTACAACTTCGTAGATTGATCGACAACAATCCCATTAGACAGCTTCAGTCCAAACGGCAACCCTTTGATGTAGCTATCCTTGTACGGTACGCCTCGTCGCTCAGCAAAGGTTTGGTCGATATCTTTGTACATATCGTATCCATTCATCTCTTCAATAGTAAGTTTGTTTGATTCATCCTCTACTTTGTAGTTGGGGAGCGATGTGTTGCTGGAGAAGCCTGTGATATGACAGTCAGAAATTGCTTTCTATAGCCAATAAAATGACTTACCAATGCGTTCGTTGATATTGTACGCAGCTTTGGCAGCGGACGATTGCACCTTGGTGGCGCGAGGTAAGCGGACCGTTTCATAAACAGCAAGTGACTCCTTCACGTCTCCAGTAAAGTAGTCCTGGCTGAAGAGTATGCCCAGCGCTGCTGCATCTTCAATTGCCATGCAAGCTCCTTGACTTTGATGGGGCATCATCTGCGAGTGTTGTCAGCTTAAGATTGATCCAGGAATTGGCAACAGTGAACTTACCGGATGGCCGGCGTCTCCAAGCAAAGCAACGTTTGTTTTGACCAGATACGGGTAAGGTTGGTGTACCCATAAACGCCAAGGCTGAACCTCTATGCCTATGGCAAGGTGAGCCTTTACTTGAGCATCAAGCTCAGGATAAGGCGCAAGAAGTTCTTCGACGGGCAGATCAGCACCTCCCCAAGTGTGATTTACATAATCTCCTGCTGAACGAGGAAAGAAGCAGTAGTAGGACAGAAGCTCGCCACCATTGCATGGTGAGAGTACGATCTTATCCCACTTGCCTTCTTGGCCACCCCAGTATTCGAGTGCACTGTTAAGCGAGTAGTCCACAAGACCAAGTTTCCTGGCATCTTTCGACAAGACGTTTGCATGTAAGCAACTTGACTCCGCGGGCCTCTTTTCAGGGTGTAGGCCAATGAGTTTCCGCGTTACAGATCCAATGCCGTCTGCTCCAATAATGAGGTCATGTTGACTTTGTACGCCGTTTGTGAATTTGATGGTTCCAGACTCCAGATCTATGGTTTCACACTAAATGAAATGTCAATACTGCTTTAAAGATGATTCCAGATGTAACTGGCGCCGAATTGATCCTTACCGCGTGATTGACCAGCAACTGTGCCGGACTTCCTGCACCCTCCTTCTGCAAGGCACATTCCATGAGCATCTTGTGCATATATTGTCGGTGGAACATGTTGTAGACATATCCCCATCGCTCTTCATAATCGTCAAGATCATATACACTGACAGGTTCGCCGGTCTTCCAGTCCCTATTGATAAGTTTCTTCAACACAACTGGATCGCCCTTCTCGACATCAACACCCCATTCGTGTAACCAGCGGGTACCATTGGCAGCGCAAGAGACTGAAGCTCCAGCCTCTCCTGCAAAATCGTGGCGCTCGTAGATGACAACATCGTGGCCGGCTCGACGAAGCGCAATTGCGGTGGACATACCACCAATGCCACCTCCGATGACACCTACGCTCAGTCGCCGCCAGCCATTCTCCGGTAGAGATCCCATGTTTCTTTTTCTTGGGTGTAATATCGAAGACCTAAAATTTCTAGGAGTTCGAAAAGTGGTGACGCTGATTATATGGCGAGTGAACCTGATGTTGAAGTATTTGGGTTGTGGAAGAGAATGAATTTTATGCAAGTGAACGCTGATGATAGCCTTGACTTCAATATTTCGAGACTTACTAGTAGTGAAATATAATCTACGCGATCACTAGTAAATTGTCCTCCGGGTCGGCGGCTAGAATCCAAACCACGCGGGTGTCTGCGGCATCGCCTACCGCACGATTCGACAAGTGAAGCTCTCCGCGAGATCAGCGGCAAGAACACTTCCGCGAGCAAACCAGCGGATATGCTCTGAAAGTTACGAATGGCAATCCTAAGCGCTAATTGGTCGGCATGGCCAGCGGTACGCAATAGCCGCAGGGCCCGCAGCAATATCGGCTAATGCACCTCTGCATCTACGCTACCGTAATTGGCAAGGAGCAGCGGCAAGCTGACGATGTTCACCCCAATTAGCAATGCAAGAATGTGCGGGGTTTTCTGCAACGTGTGAGGAGCGGGCAATTACGCCGGTAAACGTACTTGCTTGGCACTGCATCCTCCATAGTGGACTGCTGATGCTTGCCGGCCCCATCATCATAGTCCACATGATTCATAAGTAGCTTCCGTCTTGTTCTTTCCACATAACTTTGTACTTCCAACCTTTGCTATTTCTCTAGCATACTCCCTCCGCCAACCAACAAAACTGAGATCAGGTGATACACAACAACGGTATTATGCTCGGAAAGGTCATTCTTGAAGAGGCTTTTGCCTTGCCTCGATTGGAGGAAAAGACGAAATGGTGGGCGGGTCTGTTCAGTACAGACGCAGAGAAACATACCAAAGAGATCCAAGATTTGACCGATATTCGCCTCAAATTCGCCGACCAATACGGAGTCGGATACACCATCCTATCATATACTGCCCCGGGTGTTCAGGACATCTTTGATCCCAAAGAAGCCCAGGCTTTGGCTGTTGAGATTAACGACTATGTTGCCGAGCAGATCAAACCATTCCCTGACAGGCTGGGAGCATTTGCGTAAGTTGGTTACGTGAGACAAGTTACCCAACTCGTAACTAATGATTGAATCCCAGGACACTTTCGATGCACAACCCAAAGGAGGCTGCAGAAGAATTACGCCGAACTGTAACAAAGTACGGATTCAAAGGCGCATTAGTAAACGACACTCAGCGGGCTGGCGTGGATGGCGAAGATTACGTCTTCTACGACCAACCAGAATGGGATGTCTTTTGGGAAACACTCACAGATCTCGACGTACCACTGTACCTGCATCCCCGAAACCCCACCGGCATTGTCTTTGAGAAGCTCTGGAAAGATCGCCAATGGCTCATCGGCCCTCCTTTGTCATTTGCTGTCGGTGTCAGTCTCCATGCTCTAGGCATGGTCACAAACGGCGTGTTCGATCGTCATCCAAAGGCTCAAGTCATCCTCGGGCATTTGGGCGAGCATATCCCGTTCGATATGTGGCGGATAAACCACTGGTTCGAAGATCGCAAGAAGCTGCTTAAGCCTGGACTGGACTGCAAGAAGACCATTCGTGAATATTTCAACGAGAACTTCTGGATCACAACGTCAGGGCATTTCTCCACAACAACATTGAACTTCGTGAAAGACGAAGTCAGTGCTGATCGCATATTGTTTTCTGTGGACTATCCTTTCGAGACCTTCGAGGATGGCTGTACTTGGTTCGATAACGCTGAGATGAATACCGGAGACCGCCTTAAGATCGGAAGGGAGAATTCGAAGCGCCTGTTCAAGCTTGGGGAATATAAGGACTCGAACACGAAGGTTATCTAGATATTCAACAAAACAGAAGATTTTCAAGGCAATGTCATGTTTGAAGTGAATGAATAGGTGAATGGTTTCGCTAGTGAAATGCTTGCTGCAAAACTGTTCCCTTGTTATAGCCAGACGGCTACCTACCCAAATAGTTACCCTCGTACCACGTATCAGCTATTGTTACTGAATGTGCCTTGCGAAGCATGGCAAGCGCGAACTGTGCGGCTGTTCGAGTCGGTAGGCTCACTACTATCATCGCGAAGCCTTGAGACCAGGTCTCATGCAATGCCACAGACCCATATCGATCAAATTTGGGTGGTGTGCACATGATGTAAAAGGCTTTGTTACGCATTCTACACTTTGTGAATACATTCCATATATCACTCTCAACATCGAACGTTACTGGAGCATCGTTGTAAGTCGACAATTGGTTTCGCGACTCAGCGGATATTCCGGAACACTACCCGACGATTCTCATATCTCGGATCATGCACCAGAGCTGCCTAGCGTGTTACCCCGCGTCGCGCTACGCTTATCGCTGCCTGTGACAAGGGCGCGGGGCAGTTGGTCCGAGATTACCACTTAAGATCTACGAATCGTTATCGTTTTGTCACAGCAAGCGAAAAGATGCTGGTAATATAACATTAGCTACGTCGGCAGCTGCTGCCCCTTAAGCGCCTTCCGCGAACCCCATTTTTCCTCACACTTTGAGCGGCTTCTGCACTGCACATCGAGTCCTGCATAAAATTGGTCACATGACGCACTGAAGACATCTACCGCCTCCAATGCCCCGCCGGCCGGTGAAGCCACAAGACCGTCAACGAGTTGTCAGGGCATGCGATCAGTGCAAAACATCTAAGAAGCGTTGTGATGGCAATCAGCCTTGCAATCCGTGCCAAAAGAAAGGGTATAATGGCATCTGCCACTATACTGCTGGTCGGCGGCATCACCCATTACCACAGCACCCGTCAGCACGTCCGCAATTAGCTCCGGCGCAGGATGCGCCATTGGTATTCGAAGGAAGCGGGACCAATAACGAGACCATGATATCTCCGAACTCATGGGACTTTCGTGGACCCACTACTTTATCGGCACGCAACCTGGATTCCGGCTTTGCTACCGAAATGCAGGAGCATACTTCTGCAGAAAGCTCCCAGAACAACGATACGCGGGCATCCTCCATAGAAGATATGGCTCAGCCGCCTGTTATGTTATCAAGTGTTAGCGGGGAGAAAGGTAAGCATGGACTAGAGAAACTCTCAACAGACCCAATAGGTTGTTAACTAATATTTTGAACAGTGTTCATTGGAAATACAGCGGCAATTTCATTTTTGCAATTCCTCCAAAAGACACTAGAACGACATGTTGGCCCTTCTGGTTTCACTGATGCACAAGAAAGTCAAAAGTTGTTCGAAGCAGATGCTGTTGACAAGGGTTCAAGTCACTTTTACGAAGGGCTCAGTGTTGCAGACAAAAAAGCCTATATACAGTACTTCTTCGACGCTGTAAGTTCTTGTCTCCGTGGCCTGCACTCCCTTCGAGATTACTGAGGTTCTTGCAGTCGAATGGTCTTCTTGATTTATACACTTGGGAAGAAGTATGTCACTTGTTACAGACAGAGTCACCAACGAACATGCGTGAGAAGATGCCCTCTTCACAAGGCCCGCAGAGCCTTGAAACCGCATCGCTGTATCTTATGGTCGCAATTGGCGCCCAATGTTATGGCCCAACCAAAGATGCTGTAACTTGGGCTGCCGAGCTATTCTTTTATGCTCGCAAGCTAGCTTTGGCACAAATGCTAGAGAACCCAAGCCTAGACTTTGTTCGAGTGTTTCTTCTCATGGCATTCTACATGTTAGGAGCATGTCGGCGTAACTCTGCCTTTATGTATCTTGGTTGTGCGTCCAAAGCTGCCGACATACTTGGCTTACATGAGTCTGCTCAATACAAGCACACTTCTCCTTCCACCCGAAACGCCAGGTATGTGTTCAACACTCGCTGGATGCGTAAGAAGACATGTTATCTGACAGTATTTCCCTCATCGCAGACTTCGCGCAGCAAAAAGCATACGTGTGTTCGATGTCGTCTGCAACTCTATTCTTGGACGTTCGAGTACCACCCCGATACTTCGAAAAGGTCAGTCTAGCTACGTCAGCGACGGAACTGATTATGAGGTGGACGTCTTATATCGAGCACTGGCACTTGATGCCACCTACGAGATAACAGCAGTCCTTGACAACGCTGTCAAAAAGTCTGGCCAACGGGAGCTTGACGTAGACACGGCTGAAAGCCTTGTCTTAGCATTACAGCAACGCAGTCGTGATTTCCCCTCCATATTGCGTCAAACGACCGGTGGAGAGTCCTCCAATAGCAGACATAGTATGATCGGAAATGTCCATGTCTCCGGGGCCTACTACTTCAGTGTAATCTTGGTCACGCGCCAATTCCTCATACAACACGTTGTACCTCAACTCTCGGACGGACCGAAGTCACTCAAGAATCACCATATCGCCGGAAAGGCCAAGATTGATCAGTTAGCTAATGCGTGTATTGAGGCGGCTACATTCATGGCACACATGTGCCACCAGGTTATGAGGTCGGGCCACCTACTTGGAAACATGTGCATCCTCAAGTAAGTGAAGAGAAACTATTCTTAGGATAATGAATGTCTCTAATGGCTTTAAAGGGCATGGATATTCGCGACAGGCCTTGTGTTGGGCTTCTCCTTACTTGTTGAGGACACAACAAATACTTCAGAGCGACGGACGGCATTCCTCAAATCACTCCATGTATTGGGCGAGCTCCGACATCTCAGTCCACAAGCCGAGCAATACTATAACATCTTGTCAAGTTTCCACCAGGCTATCAAGGCGTATAACGAACGATTGCTCCGCAAAAAGCGCGCGTCTCGAGGGAATCTGGTGGACTGTGTGTTTTTACCAGATGGGACAGGCGAGTCAGATGACCCCGAAGTTATCGCGACACAACTCCCAAGTCCTGAGATGACCATACAGGATATCTCATCGGCAGAGTGGCTGGAAAGTCTTCCTTTAGATGGGCTGAATGACATGCAACCCATGGATCCCACCTTGATCGGGGATAATGACATTATCATGCGCATGCTTTGGGAGTCAGAAAGGTACGCGATGGACTATCCAGCTGGTATGCTACCTGATGTGGATTCAAGCATAGACGCCTCTACTCAAAATTTTAATGATCTACTCTGATATCAGACAACCCATATTAGAGAGCTATAGAGGCGACAGTCCTCAATAAGATATAAACAACATTAGTATATATTCAAGGACATTGCAAAACCCAGGGTGAGCGAGTGACTGCACGTGAGCCTTACGTTGATCACTTAAAGGATTTGTTAAGTGTAGATTAGACTGGGGCACAAGTCCGGCTAGAATACACTAATAATCATCCGTGATTATCCACAGTAAGACAAATTAGATAGGACTAGATTTAAAAAGGATACGATGCTTATTGGCTGTCTGCATAATCCATGAACTTCCGACGGATACTTTGTTTCACACGTGCGCACTATCATTTCCCACCCTTATGCTTCTCCTTATACTCCTGCAGCACACCATTGTAGTCCACAGGAGTGTACGGTGAAGTGATCTCCTGGAAAAAGGAGGACTTCCGCTTATTCTCAATACCAACGTCCTTGAGCAGCATGTCGACATAAGGAAGACCCTCGAAGACGAAGTCGGGCAGACTTGCTCCATAGCCGCAAGGATAGCGCCATTTACCCCATTGGGTGTGCGACATGATTTCTTTTGTAAGTTCATCTTGTGACTTGGCTTCTCGCTCGAGTTTACCGTCAAAGAAAGCCGTGATCCAGAGGCCCTGCATGCTGGCACACATGGCAGTGCTTACGGAGGAAATCATGCCTGCAAAAGCAAAGTTGCGGTTTGATACCATCGTTGATGGGACCATGAAACGGTAGTAACGGAGAGGTTCGGCTGCCTTTTTGGGTGTCGACCGCAAGTTGGGCTGATCCTTCAAGATAGGGAACTCTTTCAAGACCTTTGAATCATACTCAAGGCTTAGGTTCGCTTGCTCATTCGCATCGATAGGCAGACCCAGGCCAGTCTTGTCCAGGCCAGAAAAACGAATGGTCGACTCCTTTTTCCAGCCAGTCGAGCAAATCACGGCATCCGCTTTTAAGGTGTCGCCGTTTGCCAGGAAGACTTCGCCGGGACCAAGGCTTTCAATGTTTTCGATATGTACCTTCACTTTGCCATCCCGGATCATGTCGAAGAAGTTGGTGCTGTAATTGAGAATACTCAGCCCACTCCCGATCCAGAACACGGAGTGCCATGGCTTCAGCTTTTGGAGTTCGGGATGATTGTCATATTGATTCTGCTGCAGAACATCGTTACCCATGACTGTAAATTCCATTAGTATGCAGTGTTTGCCTTCTTTTCAAAATGACACTTACGACTCCAGAATCCTTTGACAAGCGCACGTCCAATGGAAGTCTGCTCTAAGAACCGGCGCACGGATCCATATCCATCCTCATGGCCCCATGGGCAGGGACTAAACCACGATAACGCTCTGACGTTGAGTATTGTGTCAATTCGGTGCTTGAGCGGAGTGACTTTCCGTGGTGCAATCCAGACTGGGCCATTGCTATCCGGTCTAATGACGAGGTCAACCGTAGCACCGCTCTCGACCATGGCATAGACAACGTCATAGGCTGACTTCGCACCGCCAACGACCACCACATTTTTGGCACCTTTCAATTCATCCGCGCGCCTGCAAAAGTCCTTGGCGTGGAAAAGTGGCCTATCGAACTTTTCAGAGCCGCTATAATATGGCATGTTTGGTGTTGATGTCAACCCGGTGGCGAGTATGAGTTTTGCTGTGTCAATTTGCCTTTCGCCATCCACACCAGTCACTGTGAGACTCCATCCCTGTGCCGTGGATTCCACAACGCTGACGGTTGAGTTGAACTGTAATCGCTCATAGATGCCGTAGTGCTTTGCGAAGTCGGTCAGGTAGCGGTGAAGTACAGCGCCAGGAATATGGCCCATAGGCTGAACACCGTATGTTTGCTCTTTCATGGGAAAGTCAGGAAACTCATAGCTCCCAAGCATATTATTTGACTTGAGGCCCGGGTACAATCGTGCTTCAGACCATGTGCCGCCAACTGTACTGTTTGATTCTAAAACAGCAATCTTCTGGTCTGGGTGGGATTCGATATAAGCTCGAGCAGCCCCAAGGCCGAACCATCCTGAGTTTACACGTTAGTACAACGAACATTGACCGGCGTTAACGGTCGTGTGTCTGGCAACTTCAGCTGACTTACCTGAACCCACGACCACAAGGTCATACGACTCCGGCGTTATCTTATGCATTTCAAGTAGCCCAAATTGAAGGCCGTTAAGAGAAAACTGAGCTAGGTTGTTTGTTACAAGTGATGACGGAGACTGTTGTCTGTGAGAATTGAATGGATGTGATCCAAGATGCAGACCAAGGGCACATAAAATAGCGGAGACGCCTAGCGCTGTCTAGCACCCCTATCACCCCAATTGATCGTTGGGGATACCCGAACCGTTTGGCCAATTAGCATTTACTGATACCGTGACTAGTAACACATAACCTGGGGTGCAGTAGCACAGCGGGTCTTATCTGGTGTCGGATGGTGTACCAGAGTGCGCGTCGGCTAGATAACAAGTAGTATTCGGACAGTTTCCGACTGGCTTTCCAAAAGTGAACAGTGTCAAGGACACTTTGGATGGTAAATGACTTATGTCGGATAAGAAAGCAGCTTGTCGAGTCAGGGATGCGGAGCCCCCTCCGGACTTTCAACTAGACCGACAATCGGCCCCCCGAGCAATTTGGGCGTTTACCCCTCAAAAAGACCTCGTCTTGCCCCAAGCGGCTGATTCTTGCCGCTAGCTGCCAGCCATGTGAAAGGATGCGAGGTACTCATGCAGCCAATGGGAGACGGCGCCGCAAGTTGAAAGACCGTGCGCTCCGCGAAATCGGTGGTTTGTTCAGTCCCGATACCATCTCTGAGGCTGGAGATTGTTCCCAAGCCGAGAAAGGTATCGAACCTTCCCGCACCACCCTAGATCGACCGCAAAGTTGTGAGATCAACGGTGATATATTGCACGAAGTCATCAAACTGGGTACAGGGGGAGCAACGTGACAACTGTGGCAGTGTCACGTAGGTACCCCCTCTGAAAGGGTTGCTCCTTCAATCACGATTGAAACTTCCAAGTAAAGTTTAAAGCCAGTTTTGGACACCCTGTAATTGGGATCTCTACTTTGAGAACTACGTACTTAGAAAATCGTGCGGTAACTTGAATGTCGTGAATTATCGAATGTGCTATGGCAATGGCTCAAGGAGGACTAATAACACCATCGATGGTACCAGCGTGCAGGCCTCCAGTGATCTGAATGTCGGCAGCCGTTGTATGCCTCGCAGCATCGCTAAGCAGGTACACAATTGCAGGAGTGAGATCGTTTTGCGTGCTTAATCTCTGCAACGGAGGTGCCAGCCACATCTGATCCCCTTCTCGCTTGCTCTTCGAAGCACGCACATCGCGGGTCATCTGAGAGTCAACAAAGCCGGGCGAGATGGTGTTGACCCGAATGTTGTGCTTTGCCAGCTCCACAGCAAGGGCTTTTGAAAGCATAAGGATTCCACCCTTGGAGGCATTGTATGCTGCCATCCTGTACCCCGGAAGGCCAATGTGAGATGACTGCGAAGCAATGAGGACAATGCTGCCAGGAGTATTTTGCTTGATGATCTGCTTGGTCACGAGCTGGACGATGAAGAACACGCCACGAACCTGGTCATTATTAGTTGAACTGGCCGAACCGCGGTTCTGTGTACATCTACGACTTACATTAATATCCTGGATGCGAGTAAACTCCTCCCAAGTCTGATCTACAAAAGGCTTATCGATAGCGATACCCGCCGCTGGCACACAACCATCGATTGTTCCAAGGAATTCCAGAGCTTTTGCGAACCCTGAGTTAAGGCTTTCTTGCTGGGTCAGGTCGGTCTGATAGTATGAGACTTTGACACCAAATGTCGAGGCCAGCTGGTTAAATTCGGCCGCCGGGCGCTCTTGGATGTCCAGGACTGCAACATTGCCTCCCATCTCGCAAATAGCTCTTGTAGCGGCAAAGCCAATCCCTTGTGCACCACCCGTAATAAGGTAGTTCCGACCCTTCAGCTCGAACATTGGTCGTACTGAATCGAGCTTGTCCGCCATGTTGACACAAGTAGAAAATTATTGCTGGAGGGGAAAGATGGGCACCAAGGTTGAGTTGGTTGGGACGAATACAGTGGCAGGACGGGATGAGGATTTTGAAAAGCTGTTCTCGAAAGTCGTGCTGGTTTCTGAGCCTCGAATCCAGCCAGCTGACAAGACCGAACTTGGTGCTAGCGTCGGCAACGCCCCTTTGTGAGCAATCTCAAATGTCTACCGCCCACAGGCAAAGCTAACACTTGTCATGTTTGTCGATCACAGAATTCCGCGATAATATGGATTGACACATTCCGTACATATCACGTGCTTCACTTGCCGCACTTGATCTACAGTGCTGACGAGGCGAGCGGGAAATGCATGACCCATATCGTGTTTTCCGACATCGTCGAGGTGCGCCAGCCGCCATTTCACCGGAGTCAGTCCGCGATAGTTGCACTCGACGATTCGACCGGAGCCGCTTGGATGCACTAACCAAAGCCGTCGGTGGAGTGGTTTCCACCATTGGACCTAGCGCTCGCATGCGCCGGCGGCGGATGTGGAAGCAGTCCATGAGCGTTGATCATGGATGCTGGCGGCATCGCAGCGACGTATATACGTTCCAGCAGTGGTTCGGGACCAGTGCAAACATCTGATTCCATTTTGTCTTGATTACAGCTCTTGAGATCCTCACACAACTTTCTTTTTGGTCTCATCGACATCAGACAGATTGCACCACGTAGTTCAACATGTTCCAAGACATCACAAAACCACCACCACCACTTCCTGCTGTGGAGCTTCACCAACTCGATGCAGGCGTGTCAATACTATCACCACTTGTGCGGAGAGGCACTGGGCCTCCCCTGATTCTTCTTGTTGCAGACAACGAGGATTCCACGAAGATAGTAGAAGGCGTTCCATCACATCTTATCAAATGGGCCGAGGAGGGCTACACAGTCGTTGAAATCCAGCGGCAGGCACTTGAAAGCAATGCATCCCACACATTGGCTCGAAGTATTGAGGCTCTGAGAGCCCATCCAAAATGTGAACCTAAGGATAAGATCGGAGTTGTCGGTGAGTGCACGTCGAGGTCTTTACCAAATACATGACTTAACCTATTCCTCCAGCCTACGAAACAGCGTCCTGGAACCTGGCCGCAAACGCGGTCAATGATATCCCCAGCATCAAGGCCACCGTAATCTACGCGGATGCCTCGGACAAAGTGGCCATTTCAGCGTCTAACGTGCCGACCTTACACCATCTAGCAGGCAAGAGAAGTGATGATCCGAAAAGATCAAGCGACCTGACCGAGTACCACTACCCAGGCGTTAAGTCCTACAAATTCGCAACTCCTTTCCACAATTCATTCCACTACACCACAGAAGCACTTTCCCACACCCGATCCCTCACACATCTCAAGCCCCGCATGGACGGCCCGTACTTTGATCTCGAGGTTATCTGGGACGAGCACTGCTACTACGAATTCGCAGACCGGTCAGTCGAGCACACGATGAGTACGATGGTACAGGAACCGTACGTAAATCACGTGCCCACCGTAAGTACATATCCGAGCAGACCTATGCTTAGTACTAACATGTTTGTAGCTCACAGGCGGCGTGGGTCGCGGCCCGTTAACGAATTTCTACCGACACAACTTCATCTTCAATAACTCTGCTGACACAGCGCTGGACCTTGTCAGTCGCTCCATTGCAATCGACCGTGTGATTGACGAGTTTATTTTCTGCTTCACGCACGACCGCGAACTAGACTGGCTGTGCGTTCCCTCCCCTTTCCCAATCGCGTACTTGCTAACGATTTTAGGGTCCCTGGCATTCCCCCCACAAACCGCAAAGTCGAAGTCCCCTTCACAGCTGTCGTTAATATCCGCGGTGACCGCCTGTACCACGAGCACATCGGGTGGGATCAGGGGTCTGTGCTACGGCAGCTGGGGCTGTTGCCTGAGTATCTCCCCTTCCCGCATGCGTTGCCTGATGGGCGGACGCCGGCGGAGGGGAAGAGGTTCGAGTATAAGGTTCCGGTTGCGGGGACAGACACGGCGGATAAGATGCGGGAGCGGAACTCTGTGGAGTCGAATCAGATGTTTGATTTCAAGATTAGAGAAGTTTGATTTGTTGGGTTTGACCATGTCTTGAGGAATAGTACCTAGTCACCTAAGCAGTGTGGGTTTGTACATACATTGAATGATAATAAACCGCAAAACCAATAATCCAGTGACGATCCGTCGGGGTCAATCTGTGGAATCTTTAATCGTTCGCAAGGAAGCTGCAGAGAGCCTGCTACATATTGGCATGCCGACAAACTATCGTTTCCAATCAGCGGTAGACAATGGCTTTGCGAGTGAGACAATTGCACTTGGAGCCCGGATCCACCAATCGAGACTAATCCAACATCCCTGGACGGCATCCCGCTCCTGAAATTTCGACACGGAAGTTGTGAATTTGCTTCTAGGACGCCACGGCTCCTAGTCTTTACGGTTACGGCTATCATTACCACGTGGCTCTCATGACATGAGCTAATGTACCGTTCCAAGGACAATAGCTATACTCATTTCTCATGGTAACTAGACGCCGCCAGATGATATGATCCCGCTAAAGCACAGGAGATATGCCGCTGTAGGAAGTTTGAGTCAATAGCCTATCTACTATATCCCGCACTTTCCTTTCGACTAGAGGGCCTACCCATCATGCTGGGAATCTAACAATACTCAGCATAATCAAACCATAGACGTCCTCCATCAAGAGAGAAAGCCCTTATACCAGTCTCCAACTTTCGGCAGAAGCCATGTTCGCCCATGTATCTATCGACTACCCCATCCAGTGCACGTGTTTATTACCCAAAGCAATCTCTCTGTGCCGGTGTTACTAAAGATTGCAGCGCTGCAAGACACTAAACTGACCTACGCAATACACCGATGCATTCACACTATTATTATACTAAACACTAAACTGTACCTTGTGCCCTGGGGTTATTGATAAAACTATATACCGTGTTCAATTATAATAGTATAATATTACTTGATGTAGGCCAATAGAATTATAGCGCTGTAATCAAGAAAGAACTAGTACAAATTAATATACTAGTAGAGGCTAATAGTCTTCCCTCGTAATGGAGTATCAAGTCTAAATTGATACTACACAAAAAAAAAACTAGTATCCCTATAGTCTAAAGTACACATCCTACACACTAAATCTACGCAAAACAAGGATATAATATAAAAGTATGTATTCTACTTATATACCTATAATATATCCCTCTGTAGATATAGTAAATGGCTATTGTTCAGCCGGCAGTATACTATTCTCGAACCTACCAGTATTTAATGCATAAGCCCTTCTCTTTTCCTCTACTGCTCTTTACGATGTGTGTTTAGCTCTGTTATAGGCGCTATATTATAGACTACTCCTACGTTGCAGCTATGTTTAAGCAGATAAAGTCGCGTAGTAATATATAGATAACATAGTACATACCTACTAGGAACCCTTGCGCTATAGACACTAACAATTTCCTACCTAGCTGTTAACCTAACATAACTAGGTAGCCTACCTAAAAGTCCTCCACCAACATTCCTAAAACATTTAAAAAAATACTATGTTCAACGGTACCGGGGTAAAGAAGCGAAACGAACATCGACAAACCCTACAATCAGCCAGATCGATTTATCCCACCTCACGCCCGTTATGTAATGAAACTTCGCTTGTTAAAGATTTAGCGTGCACTCTTCCTGTCCTTTGCTGTTGTTCTTTCTCCTTCCTGCATTTAACTCCTACCTAATCCGCAGACGCGTGTACACAATACCTGGACTACTATAACAACGACCACGACTACTTGTAACGCAACATTATGTAATCTATTAATAACGCACCCTCACTATATTTATTTAATTTGCACATTTACTTTTCCTCGACGTTGGTACGTCACGTAGGCTATAAAACTGTATAATAAATACTACTCGATGCCACCCTCAGTGTTATGGTGGTAGAAGGGGTAGAATACGCGATGCGACGCATGTGGGAATACATAGATGGATGAATGAATGGATGAATGAATAAATAGAGGATTGTAAATTATTATTCATTGTTCCTACTCTCTTTGTATTGCTTTCTCTCTATTCGCTCATTTTCGTTCCTGTTTTCTTTCCCTCACTTGTTTATTCATCCTTATTGATTCTCTACCTTAATTCTACTTCTCGCTCTTTTCTACTTCTTCTTCTTCTTCTTCTCCTTCTTCTTCTCCTTCTTCTCCTTTTTACTCCCCGTCACCCTTGCAGTGTATAGACTACCCAGAATGCGCTCATGCATGCCATTCACACCCAACACAACACAACACAACACATATATCCAAAATATCACTCGTGACTTTGACAGAATTGTCATAATAACTATCCATGTCCATGCCCTGGGCCTTGGTTTCTACTATCGTCTTATGTAGTCCGTCACAAGTCCGCCACTAGAGGGCGACTGGGGCTGTACATGGTTGCTTAAGGGCAGCAGCCTCATTGCCACGTGGTGTGACGTCTATCTGTTGAGTTGACGTGACGTGACGACGTGTTTTGCTATCCTATCCACTAACGCACGGGTGGAAGGAAAGGGGAAGTCGTCACTACGACTGGAGAAGATGTTGTAGTTCGTAGGTTCCAAGTAGTGTAGACCAATACCTGTACTTGCGACAGAGGTTCGTGCATAGATTGTAGTCACGGTCGTGATGTCCACTGTGAGACATATACCTCGCTGAATCCAGCTGCAATGCTTCTCCTGTATCGGCGGGAGGAGTATTATAGATGGTAGATGCTGCGCCTATTCCAACAGTGCGATCGCAGCACTTGACCGCACAGCATTCTTCCCATTTCTACAATACTCTTCCAGCAGTGCAGTCCCTACAAAAAACTCCCGCTCGAGAACCTATCCCCAAAGCCCTTGCTCTGACTCAGCATCTCGCGCTTCTGCTTATGATTCAGGTTCCCAACAACAGCCATATCCTTCTCGTAGTCGAAAACGCGCTTACTCGGGTCATCCTCCTCGACCTTTTTCTTGCTCTGGTGCTGCTCGACGAGGCTCTTTCCGCGGGCGGCGTCGATCTTCTCGCGCATGTGGCGGGCGCGACGTTCTTCGTCTTTGCTTTTGCCACTACCTGCGCTGGGACCGGTGGTGGTGGATGAGACAATGCCTAGGGCTTCGTCTTGGAGCCGCTTTAGCTTCTCCGCGGGGGTCTCGGTCCAGGCGCTGCTCATGCCTCCACCGGTGCTGGCACCCTTGCCGGAGTTGAACTTCCGGGCGCGCTGCTTGGTCGGGTCCAGGCGGGCGGCGAGGTCGTCCTGGGTCGGCGGCATG
This sequence comes from Phoma sp. XZ068, assembly GCA_004835665.1. Taxonomy (NCBI): domain Eukaryota; kingdom Fungi; phylum Ascomycota; class Dothideomycetes; order Pleosporales; family Didymellaceae; genus Phoma; species Phoma sp. XZ068. Next base: position 92,588 of record RBKR01000008.1, on the reverse strand, counting down.
GTCATCCAGTCGTCGCGCTGGGTCTTCTTCGGGGCGTCGGCGAAGTGCGGGTCGGTGTCGAATGCTGAGGGTGCAGGCTTGTCGTAGGCATCGCTGTACGTGGCGCCTGCTGGGGGCGGGGCGGGGCCAAAGTCGTCGTCGCTGCTGTCCGAGTCGGAGTCTGCGGGCTGGGGCGGGCGTTCGTCGAGGGGAGCGGGCGGCGCGGCGGGGGCCATGACGCGGGCGGGCCTCGAGGCTGGCGGGGGCGCAGGGCCGGCATCGCTGTCTGGAGAGGTTGACCGTGAGGCCGTGGGAGGGAGCGTGGGACCGGCGGGCGGGCGTGCTGGGCCAGCGACTCTGCGGCGCTTGTCGCTGTCTGGGCTGGGCTCGCCGTCGTCGTCGCGAGTGCGCTTGGGGGGCATGGTTGGGCCGATTGACGGCATTGCGTGTTGTATTGTGTGTTGTGTGGGTGTGTGGGTGTGTGGATGTGTAGTGTGGGCAAGGTATGATATTGGTGGTGAAGACGACGTCAGACGCCAGACTCGAGCTCAAGCTCGGCGCAAGCTCGACGGCCCGCGGCTGCCGATCAGCGAACTGCGCCTGGTGCTCGACACTCCCGCATCGCCGCCACAGCTCGACAGGGCTCGCGAAGAGAAAGCGTCTGTGATTGAGCGACCGACTGCGCGCCTGCCCACCGCCCGCCGTAATTGTAATTCCCGCCGCCCATTGCCCCAGGCAGCCCGCCGCCAACAACCGCCAACCATCACCGCAACACGCGGGACAATCACGCCCGAGCTCTGCACCGCCGCAGCACATCTTTCCACACGCAACGGATGCAAGCGATGCCCCATTGTAGACGAGCCTCATGAGCTCAGAACCGGCGTTGGGCCACACCAGCGCGCGCCATGACCCCGACGCTGCACGCGGAGACGAGATAGATGGCATGGAGGATGGGCTTGATATTGCAGAGGAACACGACGAGGAAGAGGCAGTGAATGGGGAGGTAGAGCACGAGCTGGAGCAGGACATGGAGCATGACGTAGAGCAGCACGTAGAGCAGGACGTAGAGCAGGACGACGGCGACGAGCTCGCTTCGGTCGACAGCAGCGCCCATGGCTTGACCTTTGCCCGCACACGACGAACACAACCACAGCAGACAGACGACGCAGACGAGACGAAGGGCTTCCTCGCCGACAGACCTCCCAGCATTGTATCGACGTCCACCCCCGACGACTCGCCCTCGGTCCAGGGCACCGCCGTCTCGTCCCCTCGCAGCAGCGTTGCCTACTCGTACAATTCACCGCGCGCGAACCGCCCCGCCCTGCAGCCCTTTGAGCGCCGCTTCTCCTCGCGCCTGTCGCCCTCGCCCCTGGCCACCCCGCGCGGCGCCTCGCCTGCCTTTCTGTCCGCCCACTCGCGCCAGTCCTCGCTGTCCAGCAACCTCTTCTTCCACCAGCCGCCCGACGACGCCGACACCCCGCAGCCCCCATGGGACGTCGTGCGCTGGACCAAGCTGAAGAAGCTCACCGGGCATGTCTTTTCAGAAGTAGGCAAGCGCAACTTTGGCCGCCCGACCTGTCTCAATGTCGCCGCCTCGCTAGTCATGGGCACCTCCAAGGGCTTCATCCTCGTCTTCGACTACCAGCAGGTCTTGAAGTCTATAATTGGGCCCGGCACGAAAGGTATGTATTATATCCTGACTACCATTTCTATACTGACACGCACAGCCGTCGAATGTGGCCCCATCACCGCCCTCGCCATCTCTGCTGACCACTCCACCATTGCCGGCGGCCATGCCACAGGCCACATCTTTACCTGGGAGCTCGCCAAACCCGCCAAGCCCTTCCTCCACATCCCTCCCCTGGACCGCGCCAGCCTGGACGACAAAAAGTCCGACGGCCACGTCTCGGGCGTGGCCATCCTGCATCTCGGCTTCCTCGGCACACGACACACGGCCCTCGTCTCTGCTGACGACGGCGGTATGGCCTTTTCGCATCTAGCTACTCGTGGACTGGGTGCCATTGCAAGGAACGTCAAGATTACTCGCATCCTTGGCAGATATCCTCTGTCCTCGAAATCGCTGGAGAAGCCTAGGAAACCAAGCTCCGTCCTCGCCTTCGCCCCTCTGCCGCTGGGCAACGTGGAGCAGCCGACCGATGTCATGGGCTTGACTGCCTTGCTCACACCCTACCTGCTCGTTATTGTATCCACCACCCCTCTTGCGCAGACACAGCACAAGGCACCGCGGCCGAAAGAAGTCGCGCCACACAGTGCCATGAGCGGCTGTCTGGCCTGGTTCCCCGCCGTGAAGCTGAAGCATGCCGCTGGCAACACTGCCAAAGCCGTGTCCAAGACGAAACTCGTCTACTGCTGGTCCAACATTCTGACCATCCTTGATGTCAACAGCTTCGTCGCACCGCCCACAGAAAAAGAGAAGCCGACAGACTTGCAGTTCAAGCCGCGAAGTCGCTGGAGAGCAGAGGAGGCCATCGTTGCTGTGCAATGGCTTAGCAGATCTGTTCTAGGTGTACTGACCATCAGCCAGCGCCTTCTCATCCTCGAGGACACCACCCTACGGACGACCGACTCATTCGACCTGCTGCAAAAGCACATCTACCACTCGGATCTGTTCTCGCGCCAGCTACGTCCTGTGGTTGAACAACACGACGAGGAAGACGCATCCCTGCATGGCGTTGTTGCTGATGCCTTCTACATGAGCTTTAGGGCATACAAGGGCCGGCTGTTCCTGCTTGGTTTCAACGACGTCTCTATTGGAACACTATCAAACTGGGCTGATCGTTTATTGGCTCTTATGGAAGATGGAGACTTCATTGCAGCCATCGGGCTTGCCACCTCCTACTACGTCGGCGATGCTGACAAGCTCACGGTTGGCCTGCCTGAAGACGACAAGGCACGGCACGCGCTTGTGCGCGAGAAGCTGCTTGAGATGATCTCTGCATCGCTCAAGTATGCCTTTGCACAAAACGACGAGAGCGATGATGTGAGGGAGGCGCGACTGAAAGAGCTCGCCGAAGTCTGCTTTACAGCCCTGTTCAGCATGAAGGAGCTCGACTTTCTGTTCGAAGACGTCTACGAGGCTTTTGACGAGGCTTCTGCTGGGAAACCCTTCTTCGAGACGCTGGAGCCTTACATCCTCGACTGCGAGATTGAAGAAGTTCCTCCGGATGTCCTCAAGGATCTCATCACCTTCTACGCTTCCGTAGGCCGCGGTCCCCAGGTCGAAGAGATGATCTGTCGTCTAAGTACCGACACTCTAGACATCAACGACGTCACCACCATCTGCCAGCAGTATATGCTGTATGACGCACTCATCCACATCTGGACGCAGACCATTGGCGACTTCATCACGCCCCTCACCAACATCCTGGATCTCATCAAGCTAATCGACTTCAGCCTGGACGATTCCGAGAATGTGCTCGTGGTCTCCGCCCGCAAGATCTTCCCGTATCTTTCATACACATTCACCGGACGCTTCTATCCAAGTGGCACGTTCATGGACGATGAGCAAGCATACAGTGCCAAGAAGGACATGTACAGATTTCTGTTCTCAGGCAAGAACCTCCAGTGGCCTCCAGGCTCGGGTCCTGTCTGCCTGACACGAAATGACAACAGTGCTGAGCCACCCTTCCCGTATCTGCATCTCATACTAGAGTTTGATGCCTCGAGCTTCATGAGCATGCTCAACGAAGCCTTCGAGGACAACTTCTTGAATGGCGAATCTGAAACATCAAATGGCAATCAGACAAATGGGAAGACCCTCACCCCAACCCGCCAGTACATTGTCAACATACTGCTTGGTATTATAACGGCCGAAGATTTCAGCGCCGAAGACATCATCTACTTCTACATGTTCGTTGCACGGAACCTGCCGAAATACCCGCAGTACATCATGCTGCCTGGAAGCTCACTCCACCAAATCCTTGTCGGCCTGTGTAACTACCCCACAGATGTCGTGAAGGAAGACTGCCAACTATCCGTTGAGTACTTACTCACGATATACCATCCGCCAAATGTGCAGAGCTTGGTCCCGATATTTGAGTCGGCCGGGTTCCATCGCGTCTTGAAGTCTGTCTACCGCAGCGCCCAGCAATATGCAAAGCTGCTCGAGACGTATCTAGTAGACAGCGAGGACGAAGAGGCAGTCTTCGGCTGTATCAGCGACATCCTGAGACCGAGCAAGGGCCTGGTCAAGAAGCAGATCAACGAAATCAAGCAGGTCATTGTGGGCCGCGCAGAAGATCTCGTCGCCGTAGATGCCGAGCAGACAGCGGTCACCCTGAAACTGTATGCCCCCGACCTGCTCGAACCTGTTCTGAACGCCGTCAACGACCACGATGATCAGTATCACTACCTCAAGGCGCTGATCGAGCCTGAGACGCAGTCCGGCGAAGCCATTGACGAGAGCCTGCCGTCTGGGTTCGTCGAGCGCTACGTCCAGTTGATGTGCACCTACAACAGCAGCCATGTCGCAGACTTTGTCGGGCAGCTCAAGTCGGGCGATCTCAGACTCGACCCCGTCCTGCCCGCTCTCGAAAAGAGCGGCGTTATCGATGCGGCAGTCGTCCTTCTCGCCCGCGACGGCTTGGTCAGAGACGCCATGGATCGTTTGGTGAAGCACCTCGGCACGCTCGAGACCGCGCTCACTGGCCTCATTGCCGCAGCAGGAGACAGTCCCGATGTCGCGAATGCTGAAGAGACCGCGCGTGACCTCCTCGACGACATCCAGAAATACGTCAAGGTCGGGATATGGCTCTGTCAAGGCCAGACGAGATCAACCGCACGCGCCGTCCCTGACAGACGAAAGTCGGCATACGGGGAAGTCAGCGAAGCAGACCTCGCCCTCGACGAACTCCTCTGGCTCGACCTCATCTCCACCGTTGTCAAGCTAATCAAAGAGACGTCCACCGCGATTGCAGACGCCGACATCCACTCCACCACCGAAACCCTCGACACCCCAACCATTACCCGCCACCTCCGCGACTCGGTCCAACAAACCTTCTCCGCCCTCCTCGCATCCACCACCATCCCCCCCACAAAACCCACCCCGTCATCAACCCCATCATCCACCCGTCCCCCACTCCGCACCACCCCCACCAACCCCCAATCAAACCCCTCCTTCCTCCGCATCCTCCGCGCCTTCCTGCACCGCGCATCCACCACCTACTCCCCCAGCCTGACACACCTCCGCCCCCTCCTCGCCGAAATCTTCGCAGCCTACACATTCGAAGCCCGCATCCTCTCGCTCGCAAACTCGTTCCTCGACAAGGAAGGATTCCTGCACGTTGAATCCCTCGCTGCCCGACGGACGCGTGGGTGGCGGCCAAGAGGGCAGGTGTGCGAGGGGTGTAGAGCGCGTGCGTGGGGCCCCGGGGTGGGGAGTGCAGTGTGGGAGGCGTGGGAGCGCAGGGAGGAAGTAAGAGCGAAGAAGAGGAGGGATGAGGTGGAGGAGATGGGGTGGGATGGGTTTGAGCGCAGGGGGAGTCAGAAGGGGAAGGGGAAGAGTGCTAGTCAGAGTGAGGATGAGGGGGATGATGATCTGGGTGTGGAAGAGGGGAGGGGGAAGGGCCCGTTGGTGGTGTTTGCGTGTCGTCATTTGTGGCATAGGAGTTGTGTGGAGAGGGAGGTTGGGGAGGGAGGGGGGTTAAGGTGTGCGGTTTGTGTTGGGGAGCCGTAGGTGGGCCCGAGGCGCAGCCGTTGGTGTGGTCTTGAAGTGTTGGTGTGAAGAGTGAGTGTATGTAATGTAGGATAGAGAGTATACCTAATTCTTCTTCTTCTTCTTCTTCTTCTTCTCCTTCTTCTTCTTCTCCTTCTTCTTCTTCTCCTTCTTCTTCTTCTCAGCCATTTATCCACATCGACTAATATACTCGTGTCCGCGCTCAACAACACGTTAGCCACTCTCTCTTCGCCCTCCTCCAAAGCCAAGCTTCAAACCCCTTAAATGTATATACACAGACTAATAAATAAGCTACTATACCTTTCGATTAATTAACCAGAGCAAATCACTGTTACGATCTCAGAAGGAAGGGCACAACCAGCACGGATATGACTAAAGGATCAGTGACGCGGGGCTATTCAGTCACGTGACGTCCCACAGTCTTACAAAGGCAGCTTATACTCAGAGCGTAAGACAACATAGGACACACCACGACATGTCCTATAGATCTTACAAACTACCTACAAAAACTACAAGGCCTCCTATAAGACTCTATAAGACGCTGTAGGAAGTGTAGGACACTCTCCAGTATATTATAGTACTTAGGAACACTGCCCTTATGGCATTGTGTTCAACCTCGTTAATCAATCTTGTTATTGGAACTCAACCCAACTCCCGAGCTAGACAGTCTACTCTGTACTACTCATTGTTAACCCCATAGTTGTTACGGTGTTTCACTAGGCATCTATGCCCCTTTACGATCCACTGCACATCCGTTCATTCTCGAGAACCAACCTTGGAAGTATTCACGAGCTTCGCTTAGGATACAACCTCAACACACGTACGGGAAAAGGAGGATTTCTATTAATACTTGGTAAAAAAAAATTACTAGACATTCCTAGAACTATCTACTACTATTTACGTACGTCGAGTGTGTGTAGGATGTTAATAAGGTTAAGTATATTAAGAGTTTAGTTTACTCTTGTTTATTTAATAATTACTTTATTAGTATATGTATAAAAGTAATAGTATATACGTATATTGTAGTCTAAGTTTAAAGAGTATTGTGTAGTAGAGGAGGACTATAGTCTGTACTTTTATAAGAGATTATATTATATTATAAGAATAAGAGTATAATATGTAGTATAAGAGTATATCTATAGATAGGCGTAGAGTACTTCGAATAGTAAAGTAGAGGGAGTAAGGCAAGGAGAGTAGGTGGTTGTGTAGGGCTGGGTGTTTGGGTATTGGGAAATGACCTGTTGCGGGTTGTGATTTGGAATGAGCTAGGGAGAGCGTTTCTACTATTGATTTCATTTCAATGCAAGGACTTTGGGGAGAGCTGCTGGGTTTAGTGCTGACGTTTGGGAAGTCGGTTAGTGGTTACGGGAGTGCTTCATTTCGTTTGCTTGGGGGTTTCAAATCTAGGTGTGCGTGTGTATATACACCCCCTAGGTAAAACTCCCTAGATACTGTATACTTGGGCAATTCTTAGCTTCCCCTTTACATTGCTATAAGAGCTTGGACTTGAGAGAGCTCGAGCCTCTATAACCTTACCTACGCGGAGTTGGCTTCTCCAAGGTATAGGTATTACTAGAGCCTGTTAATGATCTAGTAAGGTTAAAAGGTAGCCTCTGCTTCCGAAAGAGGCTCTGGCTGTTTACGAAGTGTGTTGGTTTTGGTGAGATCTGCATAGTTATCAGAAAGTGTCTGGGTTTCTTTTGACTAGGGGGTGAATGTGTATATGTTTGCACAGTAGACTAAGGGAAGAACTAGATATATTACTATGGAATCCTGTCCTGCTTTGCATAATAACCATGCCTCTCTAAGCTTCGATGTGAATGAAAGGAGCCCAGTCTACCGTGGGGTTGCTCAGCAGCTCCCTCCTGTACTCAATGATGGATTTGTGCAGCGCCTTGGCTGGAGTCTCTCCGCTATGGTCATCTGTCCCTTCGACATCACCAACCCTCACTTGTTCATAGAACCTCTTCGCAACCCTCCCCGCAGCAGCATCCTTTGCAGCCCACAAGGTTCCAATCGTATGTGGGAATCCAAGGGCTTGGAATGAATTCGAAAGATTGATAGATTCGTCCTCGAGGTCACCATCACCCGTTTCTGCTGTTGAGCAACAGGAGAGATAGGCGATCCGCGCTTTCTGAAGATTCAGTCTCTCTAGATCCCGGATAGTGAGCATGGCCGATACTTCGTCTTCCCAGAGGAGCAGCCCACTTGCGGCTGAATCGTGGAGATTCGAGAATCCATGGCAAGCAAAATGTACACAGTCGTAGTCAGCAAGTCGTTCCAAAACAGCCGAACGAGTCGGCCGCTCAAGTATTGTCATATTCCTAGCGAATGCTTGCCGGATGGCGTGCTCCTCCAGAGCCGTGTTGAGAGGTCTGTAGAGATCTCCACTTCTCGGCATAGGGACGAAAAGGATTTTGGCGTCGACGGTTCTCCTCCTTGCGCACTCTCGCGCAAATTGCAGTGCCTTGAATGATGAGATGTACGATGATATCACCCGGCTCAAAGTGTTTTCCTTGGAGTCAGGCGTATGATGGCCCGCGGCGTGCAGCGGAGCACGCCCAAGTACGCCGCTTGTAACCCACCAAACGCGATTCGAGCGGGTCAGTTCAACCTGGTCGAGCGTGGGCTTTACCGCAGTGTCCCACAGCCAGATCAGTGCCTGCTCCCGGGTCATACCCGGCGTCCTCATCAATATTTCCCCAGCATCCCGCGCGCGACCCGCATCTACTGCCGCCCTCGCGAAAGGCGCTAGATGTCGCTGGGCTTCGGTGATGTTCAGGCCCGGCAAGGAGATTGCTCGGATTCCGTTGCGATCAACCACGATGGCTTTGCCGTCGGAGGCGCAAACATTGAACGTGATGACTGGACCTTCGTCAGCCAGCGCGATGAAGTCTGCATCATCCTTGATAGGGCGTAGGAATTGTTCAAAGCCAGGCTGTGCCCGGATCTGATTCTCCATCGCCTCGAGCTCGGGAATGGTGCTTGTGTTGGTGTTGATAATACCGCGAAAGTCGAGAGCTAAATGCCCTCGTGCGATATTAGTGGTGACTTGATCGCGCAGCGCTTTGTACTTGGTTGCCAACGGAGGGTCAATCGTTTCAAGTTGGGTGATATCCCGTCGTCCTCGCGTGCTTATATCGGACATGAGACATCTGGCTGTCTCGAGTCTTCTGAGAGCATCGGCAGGGGAGTATCCTAGGTGAAGGGCAACGAAAGCAGCGTCGCGCCCGAGATCCTTAAGTCTCCAGATGGCATCGCGTTGGTCTTCGAATGACATGTTGAGTGTCGTCACCCGTGGCACCAAGGCTAACGCCATCTCAAACATCTCATTTGCGTTGAGCCAATGTTCGTTTGAGAGAAGGATCCTTGCAGCCACAAGCGCGCCATACAGCCTCCAGTGTGGCCATGAATTAGTCGCCCTAGCACACTTGTCGAAGCAAATCACTGCTGGTGATCCTTTCTCCAGGAGTAGTTCAGTCTCACCCAGCTCGAACTGTTCCATTGCGTATTCGGGATCCATTTCGGAAGCGGTCTTCATAGATTCTTTTAATTTCGAGAGTGCTTGTTCGGCCACCTGCATCGACTGTTCCTTCTTCTTTCCCCTCTTCAATGCAAGAGCTTCTCGCTTCAGGGCGTTCCCCCACGCAGAGTAACAGCGACGTGTTTGGGGTTCGTCCGGAGGTAGCGCATTGATTCCTCGTTCGAAGTATCCCTGGGCGTCATGCGAATACTTCTCTGCGAGAGCGACATGGTCTACATGCTTTGAAAGAAGATCTAGCGACATGGCAATGGTGACGCTAAGTTTCCCTTCGGCATCCGAGCGTTGGCCCTCAGAAGCACCCTTTAGGCCCTCGAGTGCCTCCTTCCCAATGCTGATGCTGCTCTCGAACAGCTTCAAGATTTCGGAGGACTGTGTTGCTTTCGACTGGCTGTATGCCAGATGCTGGGCCTTCATTGCAAGCGTCTGTGCATGAACATGCTGAAGCTGAGGAAGGATGAGAGTGTAGCCTTGTGTGTCTGATAGTTGCATGCCCCTTTCGGAGAATTTCAGCGCTTCGTCAAGATTCGCCGAGAGGCCTGTGGACTGGAAGTGTTCCTGATGGCCATATGCGACTTGAGCATAGATTTCGAGCGCGTGCTCCGGCGATGCAACCTCGACTTCATGATGCCCAATTCGGAGAGCCTCCAGGAGTATCTCCAGGAGCTTTTCGACGTCGAATCGTTGGCCGACAGCCGCGCCATGGTAGGCAAAGAGGATGGGACTGATAGGTATCGGTGCTGCGGCAAGGAAATCTTTGTAGGTCACCTCGGTGCCATTTTCGTAGACATAGGTAGTGCCTTCTCGCAGAGGCGGATGGACATGTACACCGGGCGCTGAAGAACCGGGTTCATAGCCGAGCGATAGAAGCTTGTACTGGTGGCTTTCTCGAATGCAAGACGCAGCTTCCTCGATATCTTTGAAATCTTTGGCCAGAACGTATCTGGCATACAACAGGGTGCCAAGGTCGTATGGATTATTCGAATCCTTCCTGATCCCTTCGATCAAACCATCGATAGTCTCCCTGCGATTAGTGGTGTCCATAGTCGATTGAAGTTGCAAGGAGGGCACTGATGGTATGTGACTGATTTTCAACGTTTGGCAGGTATTGATGTGCTGAATGATAGACCTTGTCACACTCGTCTGTGAAGCACATATCGCCCTAGTCCCTTAATGTCTTTTGTACGTAGAGAGAGACTTCACCGGAGCTGCCCATGTGGACCATCAATCCAATGATGAACCTTGTCCTTTCTTTCGGCTTCCCCGCTCTTGCTGCCTACTGATTTCATGGCCCAAGAGTACCGCAATCCTTCATGTAAGCCACTTCTGCAGTTGACCGCAGCTATCACCTACCATTCGCCATCACCCCTCCCCTCTATGTTGGTCTGGACCAATTATGCGGGCAACTACAACCATACCAATCTATTTGTTGGAGCAGGAGAAATGGACTAGTGACAGAATGCGCGCAACTGTTCTGGGTTCAGCCGGACTGGAAGTTCTCAGGTGCGTGCTCGGTTAAAAGTGAAGCAATGCCTACTGGCTCCGCGGCATTCGGGATGCCCGACGATTAGCTCGCAGATATACAGAAGTCCTGCTATACGTGGTCTGTTATGTATGCTTAAGCCTGGCCAGATAACCCTTCTCTTAATCATAGAACATATGACGTCGAGGATAAGCTTCGGGAGTTCGGCAAGGTTCGGGCCGCCCGACGATCAGCCAGCGAACACGCATGCGGACCGACCTTCCCGTCGCCGCGGATGATCAGGCAAAACGTGACGTGAGAAGAGAAGTGAGTTCGATTGTTTCTCTTTTAGCATGTAGGTAGTCAAGAATAACTATCAATTGACCATCGCTACAAGAAAAGCCGCAAATAACGCCTCCACGATGACGTATTACTACCTACCTCGGTAGGTACAAAGGTAGGTACTGATCGTTGTAAACCTATAGAAGCGTTTCTCTCGACTTGAGAAGGCTCGCAGCTGCCCCTGTAAACAGATCTTGTTCTTGAAACTGCGTGGGAATGACAGCACATCGGCGTTTCCGAAGCAAAGCTTCGGATAAGACGGCGGCAACAAAGCTTCGAGCAAGGCTGAAGGCAAATTCGAGCCATTTTCCTTTTCCAGTCGAGTTAAGGCGGTTGCATTCTTCCGAGGCTTGTCGAGACACCGATCAGAATATCAATAACCCAATAATGGCTGACTCGCTAGACTGAGCGAATGGTATTCGATCGATAGCAGGAGTAGGATGCGAAGGATCAGTCGCATCTATTGCCAACATACACAAGGGCAAGAACTGATTCAGCCCGGACTTTTTGAAGAGTATATAGTGAGCAAGAAATAGAAATTATAGTATCATCCATCTCACTGAAACAACTTCTTCTGACCTCAACTCAGTTAAACTCTTATTACACCTTCAACCAACGTACAACCTACGAATGTCTGCTCTAAAAGAGATACCTGTTCCTCAGAGATGGGCTCTTTTATGTGGCGGAGACTACTACATCCCCGGTACACACAGAGATACTGAGGAGCGAACAATTCAGTACCCTTCACTCAACGGCTGCGTCAACGACGTGGAAGTTATCGCGAATCTTCTTCAACGTGCCGGTGTTCCCGATAACAACGTCACTAAACTGACGGCAAGTAAGCCTCAGCGCAATGATAAGGAAAGGCCGACCGAGCCTGAGAATACCTGGCCTACCAAGGCGAATATCGATACTGCGCTGGACAATATCTTGGCATCTGCTCAACGGGCAGACCTTGTCTTTTTTCACTTCTCTGGCCATGGCATACAGCGTCAGAGACTGCCTCCAGGAACGAAAGGCACTGAGGACAGTCCATTGATGGGTGCAGCTCTGGTCATGACAGATGTGATGGCTGGGAAGCCTTACCTCACAGGATATCAACTAGGTGTCCGAATGCAAGAGTTGATCAAGGCTGGTTTGCGTGTGACTGTCGTCCTAGACAGTTGCTTTTCTGGCGGTGGCTTTCGAAACGGTGATGCGACCCTACGAACGATTCCTGATACGACCGACGAGAAGATATTGGAATCTGATCTCGTTGCAGACAAAGCCGCAGAAAATGCGGATACCGAGAATAAGTTCCGGGATTCGGAAACGGTAAAGAGATGCTGGCTCTCGAACCCCGTTGGATCAACAGTTCTGACTGCCTGTCAGACCTTCCAGCCGGCTGGTGAGCGGTACTTGAAAGCGTCCGGGAAGGTCAACGGCATCCTAACACATTACCTTGTCAGTGTTTTGGAAACCACACTTGAAGCGAATTGGCCGGCACATTCACATGTTATGAACCAGGTTCAGGAAGCCATCCGCAAATATGGAGACATGCAAAACCCAATGTTATATGGTGATGGTTCCTACGCTTTTTTCGGACACGACCTAGCCCGTCCAAAGCCGTTCCATGTTGTTAAACCGGATGGAGACCAGATCATGATTGAGGCGGGTGGCGCTCAAGGAGTTCGTGTTGGTACAATCTATGATATCTTTGCCAACCCAACAGCAGAAGAGCCCATTTGCAAAGCCGAGGTCAAAACGGTTGGGAGTGTCAACTGTACAGCCATTTTGAAGAGCCCGGAGATTGACATAAAGGATGGATCCATCGCTAGGTTGAATCAGTGGGCCCTTGATCAGCATTGTCATGTGTGGCTCTCGCCACAGTGCAGCCCCTTCAGGGAACAACTGCAGACTGAAATTGCGGAGAGGAACTACAGGTTGTTGTTAACTGAAGATCCTTGCTCCCCCACGAAGTTTCATATCTACATGAACGGCGACGAGACTTTCGACATCCAAGCAGAAAACAGAAGACTTTCTAGACTTCCCTGGATCCTCTCCAACGGCCAGGGTGCAATTACCAAGCTTGCATACACTATCCATCATCTAGCACGATACATGGAGCTCCAAAAACTCGCAAATGGACCTAGAGGCTTCCTGCGCTTGAATACTGATCATTTCGACTTCGTTGCTGCCACAGAGACCGCTGATTCGAGCCAGGACACACCGTTGTTGTGTTCTGAAAATGAGATAGTAAAATTTTGCTTTTCAAATGAATATATTCAACGAGCCAATGTTTCGATTTTCTGTTTCCAGGCTTCTTGGAGCATTCGAAAATGGGTTCCGAGCTCAGCCGAAGGAAGGCCATATCTGCCTCTGACTGCAGATCCTGTAGAATTCGACACTACATTCACCATACCCGAAAGTAGTCGACCCACTGACGATGCGGAGATTGAGGACCTTGTGGTGGCGTTCATATCGACTGGCGTTGAAGTGGTATCATGGGATGACATAGTAATGCCAAGTCTGCCGGTGACTGGTTTCGGCACCAACGAGCTCGAGAGACTACAGGACATCCAGAGTCGAGATGGGAGCATAAGCGTGAGCGGACCGCAGACTCAATGGAACACGTTGAAACTCACAGTGCGCACGCGGGCAAACTAGAGAAGTCTACAAATTTTCAATAGGCTGTGCATTGATGACGAAGCATGGCATCATGATAAACTTCTATGCCCAAAGCTCTATACGGTCAACGCATTTGCGCACTTAGACGTATGCTGCCCATCCAGAAAACACGACACTAAAGTGTTTCTGGATCAATTTTTCAGGAATATCGAACTCAAAAACAGGACGGTGCACCACTGTCGGACCAGGCTATGAGTAATAAGTCAGTTCAATCAAAGACTGCCAGTCCACATCCAGCATAGTTGCAAGTAGTTCATCCATGTTAAATCCCTCTTCGATATCGAACATACGCTCCAGACCTCGAATTTCAACAGCCTCATGAACTAGAGCTTCTTCACCAGCGTTAACTCTGGTACCGGCATCTCCGAGATCGGATGGATTCTGAAAAGTGAACCAAGCCTCATCTTCACCAAGCCCGTCACCACCAGTCTCGCATGTGGGCTTATACTTCACATTGAGGGTGCAAACTGCGCAGCCCAGATTTTGCTGCCCTCGTCTTAATAGCTAATATCTTCAGTGTTCGTTCGTGAGGCAGATGTGCTAACTAAAACTCCATTTGACCCTCCAAGAAATGTATTGTGGCGATTGCAGGGACTTGATCAAGAATGGAGCTAGACTTATGCTGACGTGGAAGTATGCTTGGAGGTCGAATTGACAACCTCCGCATCGCTAATCAGCTGCAAACCTGTGACCATCCAGATTCGTGGTTGCGGTGATGGTCCTAGCTGGAACTTCTTCGAGTAATACATTCGACGAGTCAGGGCAAAATGCTGCACTAATCATGCCAGAATAAAGCCCAGTAACAAATCATATCGAAGAAACACGAGTATGAAGGATATGAACGGAAAATCTAGGTCATAACCCGACAAAAGGACGAAACTGCGCTCGGGTGCATTTTCTTCACCTGTGAGCGTTATAAACCCAAGCGATATTAAAGATCAAGCCGTTGAAGGGGGGGGCTCCCAAGCGATTCCTAACTTCCCTTGCGGGATGTTTGCCCCTGGTTAGCGCTTTTCGTCAAAGCAGGTATTAGTGCTTGATAAAATTGAGTGCGACGTAGTATTCGGGAGGCATGATAATGGTGGACATGAAAACAGTTTAGAGCCCCGCAAATCTATGGGCCAAGTCCTAACATCATTGATTTGCACACAAGGCTAATTGTGGCCCCACGGAAGAACGACTTTAAGCATGTTGCGCTGTCGGCTGTCTGGGCACCTCGCCTGACTTTTCCAAGATTTGTCTAATCAGGTTTCCGCACCAACGAAGACAGCAACCAAAACCCCCATATTTCAGTATTTTTGGATCGATCTATACGTAAGGAATGTCTTACAAAGTCCAGGATTGGTGGACGCGATCAGTCACGAAAATGCTCAAAATGGTTGTATTCTAGAATTACAGTCTCCTCAGATATATGCTCAGTATGGCAATGATTAGCTATCATGAATACGGCCTGCCTGGGTTGAGCGACAGAACACGAAGGTTCAATCATGCCTTGGGCTAGGAAATCTCACTGTGATAGAGACACTGATCACAAGCGAACGTAGGAAGGTTTTGCAGTGCCCTACCAGGGTTCGAATAAGAAATGGAACGCCCTTCCCTTGCCTCACTTCGGCTGACCGAGTTCCTGCAGGCTGCTCTCAATATTCGCCCACGCAAGTGGCGACATCGTCAATGTGAGCCAAATATTCTCCCCGTGGTCCTTCCCCAGGATGACAACCATCAGCCTCGCTGTCGTGTTGGGCCGCCTGGATGATGCGTGGTGGAAAACTGGCGTGCCTGGTGGATTGCTTCTTGTCTGGGAACTGTCTCCAGCACGAACGACAGCAGGACTGAAGTTTGCCACGTTGAAAAGCTTGGCCTTTGTCCAATCTGTAAACGGCAACAACACGGCGTCTGAATCGCTGTAGAGCAGGGTGGACGATTCACCTGTCTCGCGCATGTCGCGCAGACTTGCTAGGACTTGCGGTTCAGTTGCTTGCGGCATGAGCTGCTGTCGATTGCTTAGTGCGGTTGGACCCAACGGACCAGTTGCAACCTCCGGCGCAATAAATGTAAAACCAGGCACTAGCATGTTCTGCAGGTACACTCCTTTCGCGTTAATGAGCGCGGGTAGTCGGAATCGCACGTTCATTGGGTGCAGGGCCGTCACAGGCCGAGGACGTGTCAGCGATGTTGCGACTGCGCGTACCGTCCATGCAGTAAGAAGATCTCCGTCGCTGATGAATGGCTTCTCGTCTCCCGAATCAGGGAGACTCTCTTCGGCTTGTGATCGTAGCTTGGCTATCGCTGTCTTGGACAGACAAACTGTACGTGTCTCTGGCGTAGGTCCCGTAAGCATCTCCCAAGCGAACAGCGCCCCGAACTTCATCATCGCTAGACCCTTAAGTTGCTTCGATTTGAGAATGTGTTCTTCGGTCTTGTCCGCAGAGTTGTCAACAATCGTGGATAGCTCGTCCTTTTGCGCACCGAGAACAGGCGGCACTTCGGCCTCTCGACCCGCTAGGACCAAGGACCAGGCGTTGAGAAACGCGTGCTGCCCCATAATATCCATCAGCGTATGAGGCCAGGAGAGTGCGACAAAGGTCGCGTTGGTGAAAGACGTGATGTGGACTGCCATCTGTGGTGTATCCGGTAAGAGTAAGTCTTGCATAGTTGCAGGCGCATCAGATCGAGACGCCAGGTCAGCAAACTCATGCGGTGCCGGCCAAATTGATGTATCTCCTCTAGGCTTGGGAAGTCTTCTGGCCAGTTCGTGTTCCTCAACCGCAATGTCATGATTCGCATGGCTGTACGAAAACGCTGGCCGTTCGGCTGTGAATGAGCGAGGCGCGTGAATCTCCAATGCACCGGTTTTCTTCAGTGAAATATTAGTCGCAAGTCTCCAAAAGCACACTTTTCACGTGTCCTTACATTCAGCCTCAACCGCCCGCCCAGCTTTCGCCAGTCTCCAATCTCCAGCAATTGTGATAGCGACTCCCGCAGCTTGTCCGCGTCTAGTACATCGTTGAAGCATAATGTCCCTGTGATTAGGATGTTGCGGAAAGTCTTGGTATCGTCTAAAGCATGCACTGGGTAGACCTCATCGCCATCAAACGTTGGCGGTGCTTCCTGCGGCGATTGACTTGGGAATAGTTTGAAGAAGTTCATCACGGCGATTTTTAAAACTCAGACCTCAACGTTGAGGATGGCTAGGATTTGGTTTACCGTGATTGTCCGCTGTTGAAGTTATCTGAAGTGATATGTCTCGGCGGCAACTCCGGATAGGGGCTCGCTTAGTGGTTCATGCCGGGTTTCGGATCCTAGCTCGGCCGGACTGTACTCGACGATCTGAGTCAGTTAGTTGTCGCAAAGATGTGGGTTGTAAGGCAAGAACCAACGAGACACTCGCACTTGTCAGCGTGCTCTAATAACTCCAAAACAGAGGAAAAGCCCCTATCGCATCATCTGTTATCGATTTCAGCAGCCAGTGTCTGGCAGAACTGAACCACTTTTAAAATTACTCTAGAAAAGAAGCTCGACTTACTTATTTCTCCTTCTGCGATGAATGAAAATTGGGAAGACTACCAGAGGACTCGCGCGGGTAGTCATTGATATTTGTCGAACATGATAGCATGTAAGCAATAGGAATATCAATTATTGCTAATTACTAGCACATCACTACAACTATGAAATAGGATACTGGACTAATTTAATGGCTAGTAATCGCGTACTACCTAGGGAGGGCTAGCTGTCCGTTAGGGCTATATAAGATTCTATACTAGCTCTACTATAGTCCCGTAGTATATTTGAGTAACCCCATATCGTGTGTATGTTATACCAATGACATGTTACATAATAAATTGCGCGGGGTTAAACAATAGGCTTCTACTAACAATCCCTAGGGCGCATCTAGTATGTTAGAAATACGCCAGAACAGGCAAGACCACCCCAGTCGCCTTACATGCCGTCTGGTTTTGGAGGGCTGTATCGAGAAAGGGTCAGGCCCCCTTACACTCCTGCCAATTTTCTTCAATTGTTGCTGCAGCGTTGAACAATCTCTATTCTGGCTCAAAGATGAAAAGGGGAAGACTGCGAACGTTGGCCAGGTGGGTGAGCCGTTCAAATAGCGTGTACTGGTTGCTATGCCGTACAAATTCTGTCTTGCCTATAGTGAAGCGCTACTATCACTCCTCAACGAAACGCGACACGGGAACCCGTCTGCAGGATGGGCTGCTCCTTGAGATATCTGATACGCACGCTCGCCCTTGACCGTCTTGATTCCCTTCGATCGATGGATCATGTCGAATTCGCCATACGCATTCTTGATATCGAACTCGCGGATAATCATCACGAGCGCGATCTTAATATCCAGCATAACCAGCGCTTGCCCAATACAATTTCGTGGACCAAACTCGAAAGGACGCCATCCGCCCCGAGGAGGATAGAGCGGGTCACCTTCTGCAACAAGCCAGCGCTCTGGGAGGAAGGAGTCGGCCTGAGACCAGAACTGTGGGTTCCTATGTATGGAAGTGTGGAGGATCCAGATGGTGAGGCCTTCAGTAGGATATAGATTTCCTTTCGTGTCTTTGAGTGATACCCCGGGGAGGCCTTCTCGAAGTCCAGATGCCGGTGGAAATAGTCGCAAGACTTCTTTTATGACTGCAGTTGTGAAAGGCAATTGGTTGATCAATTGTGGCTGTTCTGTGATCTCCTTTGCTGCAGCTCGGAAGTCGGGACCGAAAACAGTATCATGTTCTACGCGAATCCTTTCCAAAGCAGCCTTGTTCTCAGACAAAAGATAGAGGCAGTACACTATTGTTGCTGCAGTAGAATCGTGTCCGACGAATAGAAATTCTCTGATCTGAGTAATAGCCCATTTTCGAAAATGTGGATCTAGGGTTGCTCGGGCTTCCTTTCCGCTCATATAGCCATCCATGACCAGGTTGATTACTGACTTGGATTTTGATGAGGTCGGATCAGAGGTTTTCCACTCTTCGTAGGCTTCATCAAGTCGTGCGGAAATGTAATTGTTCATTTTCTGACCGTTGTCGTAGTATCTCCAATAACGCATTGGATTGTAGCGTTTGAAGGGATTTAACTCTTCCGCTCGGATGTGCCAAGCCATTTGACTTCGCATTGCGCTTGCAAGTGGATTAAAGCCTCGCTGAGAGCCAAGTCGAGTGTTCCTGCATGACGCTCAGCCTTAAGAGTGTCGAATTAGTACTTCGAAAGACTTACAACGTGATGGCTCCGATCACATCCATCATATACCAACATGTCAGTTCATCGAGACAGAACATGTCACCTTTCCTCGCATGATCTCGGATGATATCAACGAAGACCTCTGCCTCTTGTACAATCCGTGCTGTGTGCTCCAAGGTCGCACCTGCACTGAACCCTGGGTTGAAGAGCGTTCTATGACGTTTCCACTCTTGGCCGTTCGAAACAAACATGCCTTCGCCGCCGGCTATAGGCGCGAAGAAGGTCTTCAGAATGTCAGGCTTTGGTAAGTCGTACTCTTGGCATGCCTGTACGGCCATCTGCGGCGACGAGACTACCAATAACGGCCTAAAGAACGGCCACAGATCAACACAGTACAAGCCGTCGCTGTCAGGGAAATCTTGAGCGAGGCTCACAAAAGGATACTCCTGGCCAGCATCTTTTGGGAGCTTTTCAAGCTGTGGCGGAAGAAGTTCGAGATGACCAGACACGGGACTCCATGTCGGCATTGGCTACCGCAACGTCAATTTGTGGACTTTGTAAGCAGAATTGAGCAATAACGTACGAATCCTTGGTTTCTCAGTCGACTGAAAAGAACTCGTCTGTTGTACATCAGCCATAGAACGTATGATACAGCGCCTGTGCACAGAGTCGCGGCAAGCCGCAGCGCAAATTGCAGCAGGTATGGAGCTAACTCCATGATCAAAACGTGTGTAGGTGGAGAAGTTGTCATGGATGGCTTTTCCAGGCGCGTCGGTTTGTAGCAGTGCTCCAGGTTAGTCTAACATCGAGGGCGTCTTTCTGAATCAGACTGAATTCTGAAGCCCAGTTATGAGGCAGTGGTTTCTGGTGAGAACGTGCGGCGCGGGCTGAGCTATCGCTCTGATGGGAAAAGGCGGGATGCAAGCGCCAAAACGTCACCAATGTAGGGCTTCCGAGTGGTCAGTGAGTTATGAAGTGGCTATGCACTTGCACGCCTTGTTTTGACTGTTGTCCTGCGGTAATCGGGACGGCGCGCGACTTCAAACCCTCGCCACCGCGCCGCCTAAACCACATTCAAGCGTAGCCAGCAAGCGCGAGAAATTTCAAGATTCGCTCTGGCAAACAGGCCTCTTTCTCAAGTTCTTTGTAGATACACGGGCATGGTAACATGTATCAGCGACAATTCGGTTGAAATCTGCGACACATGTGTGGAGAGGAGTTGCTGACTCCGCGTAAGCGGCCAAATCAGAGGAGAACACCAATCAATCCTGCGTGCCTTGCACGGCAGGTGATGAATGAAACCGGACGGAATAAAAAAGAAGCTGTACTCAATCTTATATCACTTGTTAGAAGTGATAGTATCATCGAAGCTTTGAAGAGAATATATACTTTACTTGCCGCACGAAAATGCACTACTAATTGCACTCTGAACGGCTAGGCCTGACTTCCTGAGGTAACGCATTGACAATCCTACAAGGGAAAGGGCGAACCGTTTGCGCCTTTTTGCGAAGTAATTTGACGAAAGGGTGGGTCTGGTCCACATGGATTCGAAAGATCGCATGTGCCATCGGTTAAACCAGTGCATGTGCAGACAGTATCGCACGCACGCCTTTATCTGGCTGCAACAGCCCGCCCAACTTCATTGCAATAAAGGAGATGACATTTGCATCTCAAGATAGCAATGTGCGGTCCTTTGGCCACGGCGACAACAGTGCAAAATTGCCGACAGATTGGGAGTAAGTAGTTTTTGGACACAGAGTGATTGAGAAGGGTGTAAATGAGATTAACAGGAACTGTTTACAAGACGTGAAGGGAAGAGAGATTTGATCAACATTGTGATCGAGTGGGGTGTCTAGAGCTTGTGTAGAATTGTGGGTCTCACTGTAGCTGCAGGAGGCTACCTTGGTACCCCACATTTCGTTCCCCAGCAACAGGTACCTAGCTACCTGCAGTGTAGCGGTTGAACCGTATGCTTCGTACACATGACAACCTGTACTGGGCAGTGCATAATTGACTAAAATGTCTGTGCTAGACACCCCATTTTTTTCGCTCTTTCATCTCTCCTCTCGCCATGGCCTCTCACACCAGGTTCCCAACCTGGGATGCGTCCGCTCCGCCAGGTTCGCAGGATGCGATGCGCCGAGCTCGGAAACGTGCAACTGATCGCAAGAGCCAACGCAACCATCGTGAGCGTCGCCGTGCCTATGTGCATGACCTCGAGAAGACAGTAGCAGCATTGACCAGCGCCAGTAGCGCCGATGAGTGCATTGCCACTTTGATGGCCGAACATGAGAGCATGCAAACGCTGTGCCGGACGCTGAAGACGCAACTCAGCCGTATCCGCACCATTGCCTGCGATGCTGGGGCAGAGCCAGTCGAAGGTCGGGGGGGAAATGTAATTGAAGCTGGATGCGGAGGCAACGACGCAAGCCAAATTGATGCTTGTGCTGCAACAGTTCATACAACCCTCGACTCTGATGCTATACACACAGGTTTCGACTTGCTTGAAGCCGAAGATCACCGAGACAGTGCTAGTGGTCTATTTATGCACTTGCATCAAGGGGTCTGCCAGCTGCCAGCGACGCCACTTTCCCGGAGCTTTCCCCATCGCTGCCGGATGGGCCCGGTTTGAACATAGCAGCTTTCAACTCCATGCTTTTAGACAATACGTCCTTGATCGAAGACGCCTTTCCACTTTCTTCCTGCTCACCAAGCTTGCCTCATTACTCTCGCCCGCAAGGCACTGCAGACAAACTTCTCCATGCTATGCTAGAGGAGGCAATCGCACAGCATCAGAACGGCACGCTCGATACCTCTAAACCCTCTCTAAGCCGCACGCTCACACATGGTCCCGTGGACATTTTGTCTTTCCGCTTGTTCCATTTCATAAAGTTGGCTGGATCCATGCCAATGCATTGGTTCCTAGCTATCTTTTAAGTTCAGTATTTGTACTTGAGAGTAAAACTGGATTGATTTTGTCCACACTGTGTGCTCATAGATTACAAGTAGAACGTGCTGGGAACTGCTGAAGCTTACGCTATCGTTCCAAAATTCATGCGACCTACACCGCTTGAGTGTACGATCCCACATCGAATTTTCATACACCTGCTTGTCTGGCCAGATCTTCGTGAAGGCTTGATTCGCGACTCTCTCATAGTAGATCAGGGCAATGTCGGTGCAGAGATCTTAAAGAGCCTCTCTGGAAACCGGCCAACGACACTTGGAGTAAGTGGACATTTGATTGCAAGTATGGACGTGTATCAAATGATTAAGACTCAAGCTATGCGTGACGACTTTTGGAAATTGGGGCCAGCTTTACAGACACCTACCCACAGTACAAAACCTGTGACATTCACTCCTGATGGACCTATCATAATTAACTACAACTACGGAAACCTCACTGACTCTCAGCACGCTTTTCTTCGAAGGCATCTCGAAGAACTTGAGCGATACTGTTCCAACAATCCTCGACATCGCTCTTTCTATATCGTTTACTGTCCTTCTGGCAGTGAGAAAGGCCATGGTTTGCCTCTGGGTATTCTGTCACACGGACGTCAACCCCAGCTTCCTCCAGTTTTCGGCAGTATTGAATAGCTTCGACCTTCAAACAGTCCAATCCAGCAATATGGCACGATACAGGTGCAAGCAATGGTCGCAGCTCGCTCAGAAGTATTGGGTCTACCAGGACTGGCGCGACAAAGATTTGATCCTTGTTCACCGTAGGAGGTAAGTAGGCCGCTTCCATCAACTCTGCTACCCATACGAGGAGCGATTCAGCCCGCACTTTCGTAGTTGTACCTTGAAAGCGCGAGCTGTAAAGCTGGTTGCAAGCTACGCTAGGATACAAGAGGACTTGTGCGACTTGACGGTAATTGTGCGGTAGTCCGTCTGGGAACTTTGCGCAGGGTCCTGCCGTGAAAGCAGTCAAAAGCGAAAGCGCCGCTGTCAAGTTCCCGCCGGCAGAATTCCCCATGATCGTGACACGACTTGAGTCTATAGTAACACCTAGCTTGACAGTTGCAGTAGAACACAAAAGCCACTGCAGGACCTTGTACAGCTGGAGGAGCGCATGCGGGAATGGGTAGCGAGGAGACTTGGCGTGTTCCATGAATAACACCACGGCGTTCAGCTGGGCACTGTCAGCTTCCACATGTATATTGCTATCATGACAGGTACTGACCTTGTCCGACAATAATTGATCGTTACGCTCACCGTCCGAAGGCTGACCGAGGACAAAGCCGCCTCCCTCCATGACGAAAATGAGTGGCAGTGGTTCTCGTGACTGATCTTGGGAACTAGGTATGCATACAGAGTATTTAACATTGCCTCCATCCAGACCTGGGGTATCGTCAGAGCCACATTTGGAGAACAGCGAGCCAGAACCCGTGTAATGTTCAAAAGCTTTTCGCGGGGAGTATGATACAATATGGAGGTAAAGCGAGTAGAAGAACGAGCAGCCGGTCCCTGGAGTGACCTCGGGCGCATGAATATCTTTCTGTTCCATGGGTTATCATCCAGTACGCACCCGGAATTCTGAATTACTTTGAGCATTTCTACCATGACCAAGCTTTGGAGAAATACGTGGGACTGGAGCGTAGGGTCATTGGAGCCAGATGGCACGAAGAGAAAGGACAATGGGGGGTTGAAGTTGCACATAAACGCCAGACCTTAACGGATTAGTGTGACGTGCTCATGAATGGCTCTGGTCTCCTGAACCGCTGGAGATGTAAGATTCTTATCTTCACGAGTTGAATTTCAAGCTAAGTTGGACGTAGGGCATGATATAAAAGGGTTGCATTCATTCAAAGGGCCACTACTTCACTCGGCGCAGTGGGACGGTACGTGCTATGAATTCGAGGCTTCTTCGCACAGCATACCTAATAAAAGGACAGATTTGGTTGACTATTCTGGCAAGCGAGTCGCCATTATTGGCACAGCATCTTCCGCAATTCAGATTGTACCTCAAGTGCAAAAGGGTACGACTTCGCTCAAGCTTGTTTGTTCTTGCTAGTAATCTAACACTATCCTAAGTGGCGGGAAAAGTTGAATGCTATTTGCGAAGTCCTACCTGGATCGCACCGCCCATGCCTCGGGTTCAAATTGACATACCTATGTCGAAGCAGTCCGAAACACAAGAAGCGTCGAATCCCTTCGCCCAGCAATACTATTTCCACCAGGATGAGATCGAATACTTGGAAACTCACCCAGAGAGTCATCTGAAGTACCGCAAGCAGATAGAAGGAGCTATAAACCGTGGATTTGCCATATCCTACAAAGAAACTGAAGCTGCTGAGATGGCAGAATGGGATATGAGGAACGAGATGGAGAAGCGCCTACGAATTCATAAACAGTTAAAAAGAAAGACTAATCCCAACCCTTCCTGTGGGCTGCCGACGCCTAACTCCTGGGGATGGATACCTCGAAGCTCTCATCGCGCCCAATATCGCATGCCACTTTGAAGAGATTGAGAGCATCAACGAGACAGGCCTTTCGACAGCGGACGGTGCACATCAGGAAGTGGACATACTTGTTGCTGCGACAGGGTTCGATATGGCCTGGACGCCGCACTTCAAATTACACGGCGTCAACGGGATAGACATAAAGGAAGCATGGTCGCATTACTCTCAAGTCTATCTTGGCATGGCCGCTCCCGGCTTTCCTAACTACTGGGGGCAACCTTGGCAATGGGATGAGAATTGATTCGCCAAGGTTAGGTGTGGTCTAGATACATGACTTGTTGGCGCATGCATCGTTTCCCCAATATCTTGTCTCAACCTCAAAGCCTCTCCAACAGTTACTAGAACCAAGCCCATCGCTTCGGAGTACTTGTGAGCACTGGTCCTACATAAAAGGTGAGACATGGATCTCCCCCATCGTCTTCGCAGGTGACAATTTTGACCTTGTTGATCGACTTCGCGGTGCCGAGTTGTTTGTGGTGTTGAAGGAGGAAATAAGCTGCCCCTAGACCATTCGGCGACCCTGCTTTGTGTTATTTAATAGCATCTGCGAATGTTCGAGCAACCTACCAACCAAATACTTGCATGCATCTCCCATCGTGTCGAAGTCTGTGCCCGGCCAAGACTGCACTTCATCGACGTTGACCTTCTCCAGTGCTCGCTTGATGATTTCCTCCGCATCTTCATTCACGATGTTTACAGATCTGAATTTCTCAATCATTTGACTATTGAGCGCAGAGACGGTTCCAAAAGCCAAACGCGAGGTCAGAGCTGGATCTAAGCTTTGGCAGAGCCGCCGGATCAGGTGACGGATTATCCCAGATGATCTCAGCGCCTTTTTCAGGGCTTTGACGTTGAAGAAAGTAAGTGATACCGTCCGCGCGGTTGATACCGATCCGACTATATGCGCCAGTAACCTCGAGCGTCATCCGTAATCTGTGAACAGGAAGCCTAAATCTTGGACGGCTTATTGATATTCCTTGCCCTCTGCTTCGTACTTTTGATTAACTTCTTCGGGAACAGAGCCATCCTTCATCTTGACCGTTGGGCCGTTCTTGTGCTCAAGGTAGAAGCAGTGGTTGGGACCGCCCATCTCAGCCGACTTGCCGTTGACACCCAAGCCCTTGATCATATCTCCCACCTCTTCCTCGAAACTGCAGAAATAATCGGCGTTCTGATGGTTTTCTTCGTTGTCAAGCCAGACCCACATCTTGAGCTCTATTCTGAGATCACCATCCCACGGACTCTGTAGATAAGGCCAGCCGAGCCCCCACGCGGCGTCACCGAGGGTCATAGCATGGAGGAGTCGTTCGCCACGGCAGAGGGCATCGTTCCACATTTCGTCGTACGGATCCTCCCATATCGGCTCCTCCTCCGGTGGTGGAGTGTCTTGACGAGACACAACAATATGACCCGCGGCGTTTGGGAGCTTGAAAGAGTCTGGTGTCGCGAAGTTGAGAGGTGGTTGGACAGGAAGGACAGTACTGGCAACGAACTGCGCAAGGAGCGCAAAAGCAGCGGGTCGGTTGCGCATCATGGGTACATTCCAGTTCGAAGAAAGAAACTTGGCCGCTGTAGGTCTGTCGGTAGATGGTACAGGGCCGATTGCTGCCGCACGAAGTGAAGGTGAAAGTGGACCAAGCCCGCAGATTCTATTTCTAGAGAGGACCCAGTTGCGTGCCTACCCTACCCTTTTCAGGAATGTGCGTACAGGTGTGCAGACGGTCTGCAACATCGCAATCTTTTTTTGAAAGGAGATATTTCGTAGTCATTTTTAACCTCTACCAACACTGGAACTAGAGCGTCAATTCGACCACGTGCGCCGTTATCTCCCTCACCATTTACCGGTTTGGGCCCAATTACCACTAAAGAATCAATCGCGGTCTCGACTCAGGAACATAAACCGCAATTCTGTCGTCGCAAAGCAGCGATTACACAACTGCGCGTAGGTCGCATCTCCAGGCTTCCTAGACATCATAAATTGTCGTAGGTCGCAGCACAAACAACCAGCCACAAATCTCTCGGATCAGTCTAAAAGCCGTGGAATGAACACAACAAGCGAGGCTGGTTGGTGAAAGGGCCGAGAATGGCATCGGATAAGAAGGCCTATTGGCCAGGGTGCCGAACAGGGTAGAGTTTTGTAGTATTGACAGTCTAGCTTTCGATTGAGATTCGCACGTAGCAGAGCGGTGGCATCTTCTGCCTGCTTTTGACGCTAACTGGGCTCTGCTCAACAGTATGCAGTCTCCGCAGACGATTGCATATGTGAATGAATGCGCCACGAACAACGCACACTGCCATGTGGTTTGCCGTCTTGTGTCGTGATTGTCGTAGTCCAATTAAGCTGATCTGGCTGCGAATTGAGGCCTTGGGTTCTTAGCCTTGAGCGCGGACGAAAATATGATGATCACCCCAGCCACCAAGACATCTTAAGCAACATTATTGGACCGCCGAAACATTTTGGCGTGTCGAGGCTCAGGAGTAGGTTTTGGCATTCTTTCATCGTAGAGACCTGTGAGTCATCTACTTCCCTTTGAGCGTTAAAGTCGGTTCCCGCACTCAGTTGAGTATGAACACAACTTTCTCAGCTACGACGGCTCAAGACCTTCTCAAAGCTGAGCGTGTGGTCGGAACCTATGAACTCGCCATAGTTTGCAATCGGTCGATAACCGTGGCGTTTGTAGAATTTGTTGGCAGATAGCATGACAGTGCCCGTCTGTAATCGCAAATTCGTCCAACCCCGTTCTAAAGCATGCATTTCTAGTTGTTGTAGCAGAAAGTCTGAGATGCCATTCGCCTGACCGCGTACCTCCGGCACCACGTAAACACGCTTGATCTCGGCGACGGAGCCCTGTACCTCGGAAACTGGCCGCAGCCCACCACAGGCTATGGCCTCGTTTTCTCTGAGCAAAATGATGAAGATCGGAATGTCGGAGTGAAAAGGTGGAAGGTCAGGGATCGTTTGTAGTAATTCTTCCCGTTGACGGGCAGATAAAACAACGCCATGTGGGTCATCCACGGAGGTGAATCTAATCTCGATATCTCTTGTGTCTAGCATTGTAGAAGTTATCGTCTCGTTATGCTATATGAAGGAATGTACTCAGACACCGACCAGTTGGTTGGGCCGCGAACAAGCCAGGGTTTTCATGCTAACCGGATTAGGTCCCTCACCAGAACCTCGGTTAATGACTTCCTCCACTTACAACAACCACGTTGAGATTAGAGATGGCGTAGAGTCAACAAGGTCTGCTCATCGCCGAAACCAAACATGTCATGTCCCATACGTCTGCATCCTTTGCGCAAGCCGAAGAATCACCGCCTGCCTGTCCCGCGATACACGCTTGCCTTGCCGCAGGAAGTCACTCATGTCCACACGATCTACGTCGGCATCCAGCAGCACTCTAATGCCACTTCAAGCATAGAAGCAAAAGCTCAGGCTTGTCATGAGATAGAGTCGTGGCTCCAATCTGGTCATGGGCCGGCAGCCTCGGAATCCTTTGCCGTCATCGATGGACGTGAAGGTCCTGGCACAACCATATGGGTGGGCTACTGGACCGACGCAAGTAGGCATGGAAGAGCATTGGAATCTCTACAACTGCGGAACATGTACTCTCGATACTCAGGAGAACCACAAACTTCTCTTGGGATGTGGTACGAAAGCTTCACAACAGCAGTCTCACGTCTTGAAACCAACTACTCTGGGCTTGACTACCTTCCAGGACTCGGTCAGATACCAAACAGTAGCGCTACAGAACATGATCTGGCAACATACTGGGGCGCTGCTCGAGATCGCATCCCAGACTCTGCACAGGATCTGTTCCCTCGCCCATCTTCACGCATCGCTTGTCATCCTCCGAACCCGGAAGGGTTAGGGCAACACCTCCACGGCAACAACCACCACAATATCGTACATATACGTTCCGGACAGTGGTGGGTCAACTGCGATGAGATTGAAACCGAAGCATACGAGCTCAAGCTAGAGCCTACCTTGCGCGAAGGCTTGCGGTATTTGAACGATAACACAAGAGAAACAGGAGCTATGGGAATTCGATACCTGCGCAACACAGATCTCAATAAGCCTTTGACTGACTATTCTAGAAAGGAGACGTGTGGCGCAGGCTTCTTTGCGAATCTGGAAGATCTCGAAAACTGGGCGAAGACGCATAGCTCTCACCTAGCAATCTGGCGCGGAGCAATGGCCCATTACAAAGCTTTCCCGCAAAATAGGATGTTGAGGACTTGGCACGAAGTCAGCGTCATTAAGGAGGGCGATGCTCAGTTCGAGTACATTAACTGTACACCGGGGACAGGTGTCATGGGCACCACGCAGCTACAAGGGGACATTTTGGAAGTATATGCCTCATAGCATGACGGAAATTGATGATGCTACAAATATTTATTCGAATGCATGCCCATCCATCGTCCGTAGCGGACGCCGTATTTCCGTATACTGCCGGACTAAACCCGGACCAGATCAGCCCATGACATGATTCTAAGGTATAAAGCCTATCGAGCACCCCTTCCACAATATATGCATTTCAGTAACTCAACATGTCAAGACCAAAAGTACTAATCGTTGGTTGCGGTGCCGTGGGGCTGTCCCAAGGATACCATCTATCGGCCGGTGCAGACATCACATACCTCGTACGCCCTGGTCGCAAAGCCGCCTTTGTATCGCCAAAGCATCTCTACTCCTACAAAGATGATAAACTAAAGACATTTTCTTCGTACCGTGTTATCGAGTCGGTGTCCGAAGTTACAGGGGAATCATTCGCATTCATTTTCGATACCTTGGACGGCCACACTGCGCGCTCAGAAGGCGGTGTCGCAACACTTCAATCTGTCGGTCATCTACTCAACGAAAAGCAGAATGCAGACTGCTTCCTGATATACGATGCAATTGGCTTGGACATGGAGGACCACTATGCTCGTACCACAGGCATCGAACCCTCACGCCTCGTCCTCGCACTTAGCATGCTTGCGCACCATCACACCTCTATGATATCGGTTCCGGACACGGCAAGCAAGGATCTGGTGGCGAAGGCAGATTTGTTGTTTTCATATTCGCCGCCGAATGTGGGCCTGATCGTGTTCAACACGCGACCGATACTGACGAAGAAGCTCGAAGCCATCTACAATGTCAACGGAAAACTAACCATTGAACGCGTACCGGCCTTCATTGCAACCATTGGTCCTTTGATTGCTATGCTGCATCTGGTCACATGGAATATCGATGGTTTCGGGCCATTTGAGCAGCTCCGCGCGAATCACGAACTCTGGTCGTTGATGCTGCGGGCGCAATCAGAAATTTTGACCCTACCACGCTTCGGGTGGACGGGTTGGTTTCTATCGTTTGTGATCGGCAGCTGGGCGACTATGAAGTTCAACTTACCGCTTGTGGAGGGAGCCAAGCCGATGAAGTTTGAGGAGTTCAATGCTTTTCACCATGGGAAGAAGGTTGCGAAGCAAGATCTCAGGACTTTGGAGGATTTGCTGAGGGAAGGCGAGAATGCAGGAAGGAAAATGAAGGCTTTGCGGGAGGTGGTCGAAAGAGCAACGCAGCTTCATTCGTAAGCGCAACGCCACTTACACCGCACAATATAGGACCTTTCTCTTTTGTATTGAGCCGAAGTTGTACATGAAAATCCTAGGGTTACTGCTATGTACCTCCTCCAGTACGTGGGTGGTGACCTGACCAACATCTCCGGACAGAACCCGCTGATACCGGCGAAAATATGCCACTACCTACTGAGCTTACTTGGAACAACCTTCCCCGGGCTCGCGCTTGAGCATTCGAGGTTCCCCAGTAGCAGTCATCATTCATCTCTCCATGCTCTTGTCTTGAGTAACCTTCTCATCATACCTTTTCTCTTCATGAGTCTTATTGTGATAGTTACATTTTCGGAGTACTCTACGTGCGGCATTGTCACATAACAGCATGTCTCATCAATTATTACCTTATCACACAGCATCTCGTCAAAGGCAGATTATTGCGACGACTTCCTGTCCTGGTTGTCAAAGGCCGTCTCCTTGTGTTGAGCCAGAGTGTCCCTTCGGTGCTAATGCGTTGGACGTGACGAGCAAAACCGGTGCGGGAGAGGACCTGAGCCAATCTGCGGCATCGCGCTGCAGTCCTTCGCGACGGCGGATCATAATGCTGATCCCCCGAAAGATAAGAAACGCTGAGACCATGTAGCAAGCCCAACTTGTAAAACTGAAAGCGCACAGACTTGGGCGGTGCACCATTTCAACAACCTGCTATCTGCGGCAGTAGCGCAAGTTGAAAGGAAGTGAGAGTGAGTCCGGTATTATTTATAGTTGCAGTCGGTTGAACAGACTGGTACTGGTAGACCGCGTAGGGTTCAAGGCGAAGGGTTGCGGCGCACAAATAAAGATAGTCGCAGGAACAGGTTACATCCCCAGTATCGAAACCGTGTCCGTAGCGCCCGAATGAAGGCACGCAACGCATAGTCAAGGACATTTCAACACGCTACTTCTTAACAAGTATGGCAGCATTTAACATGTTGGTAGAATGCATACATGTACAAAGTAGATATGTTTTGTTCATAGCTTCTTTCAAAGTTAAATTTGAATAGAATGGCAGATGTTGAACACGGATGATACGCACGGACACAGCAGGTCCAGCCGAACGCCAGGCCCACCGCGATATCTCGTAAGCGGACTAGCATAATATGCGGGGTAGCCCTTATCGCTATCATTTGACGTTACCCTGGCCAATGTCGTCCCAATCAATCCTTACTCGCATCCTGTCAATGTCCTCGCCAGATGGCAGAAATCATCGTGTCCAAGGGGCCTGCCTACAGTGTTCACGAAAGAAACGGAAGGTACGGATTGAGATGGTTAAGTGGTTGTAAGAATCAATCACATTGACATCAGTTTAGTGTGATCATGCACAGCCGCGATGCTCACAGTGTGTCAAGCACCATGATGCATGCGAAAACAAAACATTTCGAAGTTGGTCAGGCCCAAGCCCAAGGAGAAAAGTGGCAAAGACCGCGCGTGGTGCGATAGCACAGGATCAGTTGCGTAGGTTGTCACCAACCAGTTCACGACTATATCGTACACGATGATGTTGACAAAATTGTGAGGTTCCAAAGAAGCGCAGCGAGCTTCAACCCCACAGAACAGCACACAAGACGAGCCACAAAGCCATCAGATTGCAGCATCCAGTTATGACACAGAATCAATTCCGACTACCACCAGCTCAGTTGTCCACTATGCAACCTCACCTACCCCAAGGGGTTTAACTTTTTGGCCGCCGGAGATCGGCGATACGGACTCGCAACGCTTCCTCTGGACTTACTTTATCGATCGCCTACAGTCATTTCTCTGTTTTGACCCAGAAGAGACGCATTCTCGAGTACAAAATCCATTCGTGGCTATTGTGCCACGTATGGCGCTCTCTAATCCAACCTTGCGCGCGGCAGCGTTTTGCTATGCTGCAAAGCAGTACACGCGGCCCAGCCAACTCGAGGGATTGCAAGTGTCGCCCGAAGCTCTGTATTCCAAAGCCATAGAGCGCTTGCTCACGTGGGATGTGCATACTGTCGATGCTGATGGGCTGCTCGAAATCATAGCAACTGGCGTTTTCCTTCACTTCTGTGACCATGACCGCAGCCAGAACTTCTTGGAGATTGCCAGGGCCGCGGCAGCGTTTCTCAGTGAGACGGTTTCGGACACGCCTTTTTCTTCGAGTGCAGCATACCAGACTATCATGGCTTTTCTTCGCTGGGCAGATATAGCAACCCTGTGCTCCTTAGGGACGCGGGGCACCGTATTTAGTAGCAAAGTTCACAAAAGCATCGAGTTCCGCCAATACGAACTACGACAAAACTTTTCTCCCGATTTTGAAGGTTGGATCACTCACCCAATCTTTGCCTTCTCGGCGCGACTCATCAATCCACTCCTTCGCCTAGGAAGGCTGCTACAAGTTCAGGACCAATGCAGCCGCACACTAGAATCCATTGACATGGTTGAAGACGAAGATATGGAAACCAAAATTACCCAGCTTGAAGAAGAAATTCTTGCCACGGCCGACGACTTCCAGACCTCTAAAAAGACTCAAACAGCAGACATTGAGTCACTACTCCACGTAAATACAGCCATGCATGCTGCTACGCTACTTCTGTTCTACTCGCGACTTAGAAAAATGCCCTGGACGGCTCCCATAATTCGTCGCTATGTCAAGGAAATTGTCGACGAAACTATTCTTGTCTCAGTAGACTCCCCGGCATCGGATGCTCTCGTCTTTCCATTGGCTGTGGCAGGGTGCGAGGCCGTTGATTTGGCTTTTAGAAACATCATTGCCAATAGAACCCGACCTCGGCATGTGTCACAAGCGCTAGGGTTGCAGCAAATATGGGAGATACGCGATAACAGCCCTGGTCTTCGCTGGCCCGACTGGGTGGAAAATGGTAAACACTTCGACCTTAGGTCACATGACAAGCTTCGTATAGCACTAACAATAATTCCTAGTTGATATCCAGTATCAAAATCTGGTCTGGTTTTGAACCGCCAATTGCAACATCATACACATCAAGACTTCTTACGAGCCGACATCGAAACTATACGAGTAACACTCTCCTCATCCACAGATACATCCAGCCCCTGAATATCAACGCGTTCGCCGGCCAGCTGGACGTCCAAAGTACAGTGGCTTTTCCCATAAAAGTACCAGGTTGGGACGAGGGAGAGAATACACATGCCTGTGAGCAGCGGAGTCCAGTTCATTGAGCCAACGGTCACAGGCCGTTCGGGTGGAAGGGATAAGGATATTGCTTGCAGTACGACGATGGCAGAGCTGATATAAGCTAGCCCAATGCTCGCCGCTCTAGGCAGACAGAAATATCCCTTACCTTCTAGGTTATGACCACCCGTCAGGATGTGGCCCACAAACATGGGAAGGTATCCGACAAAGAATAGAGTCGTAGCAGCTCCAATCAGAGTGTTCAAGACAGCCGAGGTTGCAAAGATGAGCGTGCCTAGTAGCGTAGTTATTGCAATGCTAAAGTACGCCATGTGGACCGGTCCATTAAGGTTTCTGTTGTATTCGCCGAGCCAGTTTGAAAATGGCACTATAGCAGATCGTCAGCAATTTGGGTGAATTTAGTATGCTGTAGTGTTGTATTGGGTGGCTGCACTGCGTAATCACTTACTTGCTCCAGTCTTTGCAAATCCATACATCATCCTTACGACCACATTAATTGCCGCTATAGTACTGATGACGTTTAAGACCAAGTAAAACACCAGGTATGCAATGGTGCCTCCACGACTGGGAATGGCATGGTTGAAAATCGCGTTGAACGGTGCAAGAACACTGGAAGTAACAATAGCATCCCAATCAGCCCCCACACCGTAGCCAATAGCGATGAAGAAGGCGAGAAGCCTAGTACATATTTTTAGCATACGTCCTTGGTTACGCAACCCCAAGAAGGCAATTGGGCAAAGGGTGTCACCAACATTAGAATGTTGCCTATTTGCTGCACGAGTAGTGCGAACGGAAGCGATTTCCGGGGGTTCATGACCTGGTCGCCCATGCTCAGCATCCAGTGAGGAGGACCAAAGCCTGACAAGGGCAGACTGGCACCGATGATAAAAGCAAATGAAGAGGGCCAGCCGGTAATATTAACAATGTCGAGCCATACGACCCTGTAGAGTAATGATCAGCTAAAAACAAACCAACTAGCTGGAGCGGTTGTCGAGAAGTCTTACCGATGTGGTGTGATGGGATCGGCACCAGAGATAACAATCCCTATTGAGGCAAAGAAGATGGTAAAAAGAGCAATGCCTGTGTCGATGGAGCGTCAGTCTTTTGTTCATAGAATGTTAAGGCCTGAAATGGGGGTTATCGTACCGCCAAAGGTTGCCACGTGGTCAAGTCCCTTGGAGCTACTAATGCTGAGGATACTACACAGAGCATTGCAGCCTTGGTATACCACGAAAACATGCCATGTCTCCGGTACGTAATCCGGGCTGATGATGGTCCCAAGAGAGGAACAAACCGAAGCAATGCCACTTAAAAATGCGGCCGGCGCGATGAGTCCAGCAAGGAAATGTAACATTCCTGTGGCGAAACCCTATAGATGAACCCAAATATTAACATACTGGCCAACCGTATGTGTTGAGAGAAGCACGATGGAGCAAATGATTGCAGCACTTACACAGAATCGACCGTATTTCTCACCCCCAAGTTTGGTCGCAATAAGGGTGCATCCCATGCCCGAAGGATATGCAGATGAATATTCTGCTAACGACACACATTGCAGGCTGAGTAGTGCACTCCACATCAAGGTACCGTATATGAGCACGGGTATTCCACCTGCATATATTCCAATAGCAAGTGCTTGCGCAGCAAAAGACCACACACTATCCTAAGCTTAGCCAGGTTGTCCAGTTGTACCGACGCGATGCGGTGAGACCGCTCGGGATTGGAAGTCTTGGAACTCACTTTGGCAGTACAAGCGAGTATAGAGCGAGATGAATGGACTTCATCTTCCGGGCTGGGCTCGCGCTCGCGCCCGCGATGGAGTCGTCGCTCATGTCGGGCACTAGGTTTGGCCGCAATCGATTGGGATGGGGGTGACTAACAAGGAATAACGATTCAGCACAGCTAAGGAATAGGTGTAGCCTGCGATGTATTGCCTGCGATGTAATACCTCATTACGGCAAACTCGAGGTTATACTTATGTTCGATCTCCACACGAACGGGGCGGCATGTCCACTGCATTCAGTTAGCATACCACAAGGCCTGGAGAAATGACCAAAAGATAAGCGCACCCTATCAATAGACGGCATAGAAGCCTCCTTGCGGGAAATTCGCTGGGTTCAGCTAGCACTTGCCACGGTAAAAGATAAAGATAACCGCTGCACATCAGTACATTTAATCTGGTGAATAGCGCTAGCCTGGCATAACAAGTAGCACGCGGGGTAGCTAGATGACACAGGACGCGGCTCAACATGACACAGCAGTGGCTTTGGTTTGGCGAACAAATCTAGCCGTTATCTTAGGGAACAACGCCGTAGCTGGAAGATGGCATTTGCAACCGCGAATTCGAAACTCTTTTTGGCGGCAGTTTTGCTTAGTTTAGTTAGCATGACAAGCTGATCAGCGCGGAAAGCGACGTATCAGAGCAATGATAAACCCTGTAACCAATGCAGCCATTGCATTTAATAATGCAGGTAACTTATTTCATAGAGTTATACGCCACAGCCAGATGTAGACGCCCGTTCGCGTTTGACCTACCGAAATCGATTGTTAACATTACGGCGAGACGACAAGCGCCTCGAAGATGATAGCCGAACCGCGGGAGATTATATGACTTGTGACCACTCTGGCCGGTATTGACAATCACGTTCTAGACGGCGTTGCGGCAATTTCACCAAGTTCAGCTAGCGCTTCCCCACAACTTTGTCAATCATCACATTGTAAACCTCGTCAGCTTAATTAGGTAAATTTACCGCACATATGTCCGCAAACCTGAGCGTGCAAGTTATTTATTTCATCACGAAGCCCAATCCGCAAATAATAGCTGTGTAACGGTCCTCTCGTCAATCTTTTAGAAACTCGCAACCCGGCTTGCGTCGATTCTTCTCAGTCAGCGTCAACTTCCCCCATCTTATTCGACATGGCGCTTTCAAGCCAATTACTCGAATACATCACGACCAACATAAAACTGTGTGTGCTGGGGATAGGTATATCATTTCTGCTTGGGAGAGTGTTTTGGTGTCTGGTATGGAGTCCCATCAGTCGAATTCCTGGGCCATGGTACTTGAAGACATCATCGCTGTTTCTCAAATATCACGAGTACTATGGTACAAAACGGTTATGGATACACGGATTACATGAATGCTATGGGCCTATTTTTGTCCTTGCGCCAGATTATGTCCACTTTTCCAGTGCTGCATCAGCCAAGGCCATATACAACACAGGTAGTAAAGACTTTGCCAAGACAGATTTTTATAATCTGTTTCTCCAAGATGGACATGTGTAGGTTTGCGCAATCAAAATTGAACTGAGCTTTCGAGCGCTAACTCAAAAAAGGAATATGTTCACAGCGTTGGATTCTAAGTCGGTAAGATGAACCGCAACAATCATCGGGTTTCGTACTAAACGCGACCATAGCATAGTGAGATCCGTCGTCCTATCGCAGATAAATACTCGAACACAAACGTACTGGCATCTAAAGTCCTTGAAACAGTCACTGAACGTGCTGATACGTTTGTTAAAAGATGTCTGAAAGCTCCATCAACCGATGTCTACGTAAGCTGACTCGTACCCACGATGTGCCGCTCTTGTTGCTGACATTAGCACAGCAAATACTCCATGCGTACGCATTGGATTGTGTTACAGCTATGCTCTTTCATCCATTCGGTACCCGCTCGCTTAACGATTCTGATCATATGTGCATCATTGATTACCTATCTTACCTGGATGACCGCGGTGGTGAGTATTATCGCCTTCTTTAGCTAGTTTAAAACATCTGGCCGATGGCTAACCTCTTGTCAGAAATGGTCATTACATTTTATGCACCCTGGCTAGCAAAGATCTTAGGATACATTAGTCCTCCGCCAAAGAAGCACATCCTCGCGGCCGAGTTCATCCGCAGATATGTATCTACTACAATCTGCCGCCCCGACCTGTCTCCATACACTGTCGGAGCACGATACACCAGTTTGAAGGAAGTTGATACCAAACTTGCCATCTCAGAGTGTCTCGACCATCTCGCAGCTGGCCTCGAAACTACGGGCGACACTCTCTGCTTTTTGATGTGGGAACTTTCGCAACCGCACAACTACGAGCGCATGGACAGACTACATGCTGAACTCCGAACCGTCAGCAGTACCGACCGACTCGATCAACTCCCATATCTAGGCCTCATTATGCAAGAGGCACTACGGTTGTACGCACCTGGAACGTTGTCGTTGCCGCGATTTGTCCCACCCGGTGGACGAGTGCTTGAGGGCTATTTCGTGCCTGGGATAACAACTGTGGCGTGCCAATCACACTCGCTGCATCGAGACCCTGTTGCGTTTCCTGATGGCGATAGCTTCATCCCGGAGCGTTGGGAGGAGGAGAAGGGGAGCTTGGAGCGTCAGCAACTTAACATGACTTTTGGTTATGGCGCGCGTACCTGTATTGGAAAACAGTAAGTCATTTCTCATTATCTCTGTCTACACACACACACACACACACACACACACATACATACACACATACACACACACACACAATATATATAACACATGCACTGACAAACCTGCAGTCTTGCTCAAGCAGAGATGCGAGCTCTTCTCTGGGCCGTGTATTCCAAGTACAAAACACGCCCAGCGCCAGATATGACTGCGTCGATGATGGAATTCTCAGATTCTTTTCTTGTTACATCTCCAAAAGCGAAACTGTGCAAGCTTGTATTCACAGAGTATGAAGATTAGAGATACGAATAGAGAGACAGAAGTAGAGTATGTCAATAAAAGCCATAACCGGCCAAGGTGTGATGACAGTACGGAAGTGCACGCATTAAGTGGCGGAAAAAGTACTGGACGCAGCCAGATCAATCACGGAGAAGGCCAATCAAGCCAATGCTATAACCTCGTATCTATGCACTAGAGCTACTTGCACGGCGCTCAACCGCATATATTGCGGTCTTCTCTGTGAAGGTATCATGGTATTCTTCTTGAGCGAGCTTGGCTCTTCCGCATCGATACCAAGGGTGCTCAAAGAGCTCTTGCATGCGCTCAAGAGGTACTCCCTTAGTCTCTGGTGCCCATAGGCCCAAAAGGACAATACCGATCGCGCAGATCATCGACCAGAAGACGTAAGCGCCCCACTTGTGCAAAGCGGCCAGCATGACCGGTGTGACTCGCACCACTGCAAATTGGAAAAACCAATGGAGACCCATCGTGGTTGCATATGCGAGACTACGTGTCTTCGTTGGAAAAATCTCAGCTCCGTAGATGT
Organism: Phoma sp. XZ068; assembly: GCA_004835665.1. Classification (NCBI taxonomy): domain Eukaryota; kingdom Fungi; phylum Ascomycota; class Dothideomycetes; order Pleosporales; family Didymellaceae; genus Phoma; species Phoma sp. XZ068. The sequence goes on along the minus strand of RBKR01000008.1, from coordinate 54,287 downwards.
ACGGAATCGTACACAGACCAAGAGACCATCCGGTGGCATACACAAAGACAGAGGCAATGGCGGCGTTGGAAGCATGCGCGTTGCCTTGACCGATAGCGCCAAAGTAAATGGCCATGTAGATGTGAGTGGTGCCTTGAAGAGCAAGGCCTGCTAGGAAGCATCGCCTTCTGCCGATTTTATCGATCAGACCCCAAGCAAAGACCATGGTGACTACCAGCTTGACCAGCCCGTAGGCACCAGAAGTGATGAGTGATGTTTGTGAGCCATTAATCCCAGCATACTGGAAGATGTCACTAATATAGTATGTGATTCCATTGCCACCTGCTCGGTAGTCAGTAAAACGCCGTATCAATCCAATGTACATACTCGCCTGTCCACTGAGCGATCGAGTGCATAGCAACGGCGAGGAAGTAGCGGCTTCTAAGACTCGGTGTTGAGAAACATTCTTTCGCCACTTCCCACATCGAGTTGCCTGACGTCTCGACGAGCGCATTTGCTTCAAAATTGACTTTCTCGTGTTCGGCGATGAGATTTGGATCATCCTGAGTTGTTGCTCGTAGACGAGCAAGGGCGATTATAGAATCCTGGTGGCGGTCTTTCGATGCGAGCCATCTTGGACTGTCGGGTATGAAGAAGGAGAGGATGAAGGCAATGCCAACCGGTATCAGCGGAATTGCCTGGACAATCTGCCACTGCGATCTGCCTTGAGTCATGTACTTGCTGACACCATAGTTGATAAAAAAGCCAAGTGTCAAAAAAGACAGCAACACGACCATATAGATGCTGACGATCATTCCTCTCGATTTTGTGGGGGCAATTTCCGACAGGAACAGTGGTGAGACGACAGTAAGACCACCTGAGCCAAGTCCTGACCAGATCCTTGCGAAAAGAAGGAAGCCGAAAATGCCAGATGAGAAAACTTGCATCAAGATACCGCTGGCCCATACCAGAATAGCGAGCCTGTATGACCAGAGTCGACCAATTTTATCATTGAGGGCATACGCGATCAAGGCGCCGAAGGCCGCACCAAGCACACCAAAAGAAGTTATGTTTGCGGTGCGGTTGGCAAGACCGGTTGCATTGCCAACCCAATGGGACTTTTGAAGGCCATAGTCGTCTTTGAACGCTGGCAGCGTTACGCTGGCACTGAATCCCCCCTCATCATACCCTGGAGCGATTTGGTTAGCGATTGACATCAAAAAGAATAGAAAATGTTTGATGCTAACCTTTTGGGATAGCACCAAAAGCCAGCACAACGACTGCGAGTATGTAGAAGGGAGGTGCCATCCTGATCTGTAGCTGACTTGCGCGAGAAACTCAAGCTTAGTGAAAGTACCGCCAGAAGAAAAGAGGGATGTGCAAAGACATAAATAGTGCTGTTGCCGCCATGAGGACGTTCAAAAGAATGTACCCGTGGGGTATGGGGAAAGTCCGGGGCATGAGAAAAGTTGGGGTGATTGGTGGGGCGTGGTTAGCGCGCCACAATTCGGTCAACTTCCGAGGCCATGAACCGCAGCGCTAGCTGTAGAAGTAATGAACTCCCACCTAGCAGCATTAAAGACATGCCATGCTCCACACTTCGGCCACTGTCCGTTCAATCCCTGGCCTCACCACCCTTTGATAGTGTTGAGTGCTGCGTCGCCTTGTCGCAAAGTTTTGTAGACTAACATGGACCCACGCTTAATGCCAGTGTCGCTGCGCGGATACGCTTTGAGCAGTATCATAAGTAGCTCTATCTCGCTCTATCCACTTCCTTGGTATGTGTACTTACATCTCTCGATTTGTTCTTGGAAATGATGACACTTCGCAAAGCAATTCGCATCTCCCTCTTGAGCGTCCTTGTGGAGAAATTGCTTATACCCTTATTAAGGCAATCTCGTTCCTACCTCCGGTCTTTTCTTCGCTCTTCGAGACTCCATAGCCATGCTGCACATGATAAGAGAAGACTCCCCGGAGCGCCCAGCATTTCTCGGTTAATGCCGACTGGTGCATGGGATTGCCACATGCATGTAACATCTCCGGAATATCCACTCGCTTCGACCGCTGCATACACTCCCGCACTACACGATCTGCAACACGCATTGAGTTTCGAGAAGACAATCGGGATCTCGAACATTGTGTTGGTCCAGCCTTCCATATACGGTAACGACAATTCGTGCCTTCTTGATGCGCTCGAGGCGATTGGACCCTGTCATGGCCGTGGTGTCGTGGGCATTGATCCTGATACAATCAAGTTGGCGGATCTTGAAGAGTGGCACAAGCTTGGGGTTCGAGGTGTGCGTCTGAACCTCAAGTCAACCAATGTCCAATTTACAGAGGCATCCCTGCGAGAGACATTGAAGCGCTATGAGAAGGCCATCAAACCACTCAACTGGGTGCTAGAGCTCTTCATCGGTATGGAACACATACCCACCTTGGAGCGTGTTGCTGGAGACCTGGACGTTAGGCTGTGCATTGCGCATTTCGGAGCTCCGAAGCTACCGACGACCGAGCAACGAAATCATCCAATTGACCCATACGATTTGACTGGCTTCCAATCCCTTGTTAATCTGATCGCACGTGGGAACACTTGGATCAAGTTCTCGGCGGCATACCGTTTTGACGAAGATGCCGATATGCCTTGGATTGAGGCAATAGCAGGCGAATTGCTGAGGAAAGCAGGTGACAGGATCGTGTTCGCTTCAGACTGGCCACATACTCGATTTGAGGGGCTTGACGTGCGACCATTTATAGAGCGGTGCTTGGAATGGACAAGTAAGGCTTGCTTGACAGAGCAGGTCTTCACTCTGAATGCCAGACAGCTTTGGGATATCAGCAAATGAATGCGAGATTCTCAGTGAACTTTGACCTTGACAAGTTTTGTTCAACTGAACACGCCGAATCATTCTGCATACCATGGGTGATGGAAAGTCCGGTGGAAAGAGGTCGCAGCGACCAGGCTTTGTCACTAGCGCTGCACTAGTCTGATTTAGTGCATCACCTCACGGGTCGTCATGGCTCCTTCCCTTCATTTGTCGCGCCAACTTTTCTGACTATAACTCACCAGACACACTCTGATTGCGAATCGAGACCGTTCCAACGCTGTCACATCAATCCGATCAATTGAACCACCCACGACTCGCGTTTCCAATACCTTTCTGATCTGTAGTGGGGAAGCTCGGAAGTTGACCGAAGCTAAGGCTGGCCGCATTGCTGCACATCGTCCCCTGCTATTGTGTGCTTGGCAATCGCTTGCGGCCACGTCAGGATTTCCTGGGAGAGTAGGGAAAGGGCCGAAGCCTTCCCCAATCGAACGCTATCAGTAAGACCAGAGAGGAGATGCAAGCTGTAAATCATGTCCGCCATCTCGCGGGAGCAGCGCCATCCGAAGAAGAGCGCATTTTCGTGTGAAACATGTCGGCAACGCAAGGTTCGAGCTTCTCCATGTGATTCGATTAGATATTGGTGTTCCAACAAAACGGCAGGTAAAATGCGATGCCGGACACCCAGTGTGTAATCGCTGCAAGCGTCGTGGGAACACGTGCCTGTACAAACTGTAAGATGGCCACACCGAGTGGGTTCCATGACGGGTCTCGTCGCCCAGCAAACAGTATATGCTTACTTTGTGAAGCTCTCCAACTCTTTCTTATACGCAGCGGCTCGAGCAAAGGGTTGCGGAACTCGAAGCTGCGCTTGCTGATGCCACAGGAATTGCAAACCCTGCATCGACCAACCATGACCATGAAAACCCTATTTCAGCATCAGAGGTCCAAAATTCCTCGCTTTCATCTGGCGATGCTGAAGTACCGGATGACAGCAAAAGCAGAAGGCTATCCTTCCAGGAACCTCTCAGTCTGTTTCAGCCCCACAGCAAAATACGAGCACATGCGTTCGACACTAAGCAGGCAGACCAGGAGGCGGCTGCAGAGAAAGAGAGTCTTATGAATAAGGCTTGGCGCGAAAGAGCATTTGAAAAGTTGGCAGATATACCGGTAGGTAACCCACTTAGAGGGTGAGTTGATCCAGGCCTAATACGGTGTACAGGAGCCATTCCGATTCCTTCTGGAGTCTCATTTCTGTTGGATTCAACCACTATTCAACTTCGTATACCGACCAACATTCACCCGCAAGTAACCGTCTTGTGCTAAGCAGCTCAAGTATTGACACCATTCATTAGGTGACATGAAGGCTGGCGGCCCTTACTTTTCACAAGCACTCTTCAATGCAATACTCTCCCACTCGGTCCGATGGTGCCGCGATGAGCCTGGTATGGATCAGTTGCTCGCCCCCTTTGACGATGGAGCAGCGTTTTCTGAAGCAGCGAACAGGCTGCTCTTCGACGATATACAGCATGGACACAACAATATCCCTACCGTTCAGGCGCTCTTACTACTCAGTGCTCAAGAATGTGGCCGGGGCAACCGCACTCAGGCTTGGCTTTATAGCGGCATGGCCTTTCGACTGATTGATGACATGGGTATATGCGTCGATGGAAGACATCACGAAGATGCTGAAAGATTCTCAATGGAAGACATTGAGATCAGAAACCGCTTATTCTGGAGTTGTTATTTCTGGGATAAGCTGATTTCATTATATTTCGGACGAACTCCCCTCATACAGCATTCGGAAATGAGTCCTCCGCGCACTCTCAGTACGTCAGACAAGAAATCTGTTGAGCAACATGCTAATAGAATGCAGTGGATGATACAGCCGAGATCGAAACCTGGACGCCGCATGGGCTTTTATCTCCAAACTACCTACCAAAGCAGGCTCATATTATATCCTGTTTTGTACAAACATGTGCGCTTGCTGAGGTACTAAACCAGATTTTGAAACATCTCTACAGTCCTTCCCAGAACTCGAGCCCTTCTCGAGCGTATCAATGTGCCGTCGCGGAGGGCTCAAAGCTTCGAGATTGGTGGCGTGACCTGCCCGCTCATCTAAAAATCGATCTCGCTGTTTCAAGCCTTGAGTGTTCTCCAAGTCACATCGTGATACTCAAGTAAGTCCAACCCGAACATTCTGAGCAAAGTTTGAAACTGACCCAACGCCAAAGCTGCTTCTACCATACCATCAATATACTGCTCCATCGTGCCAAACTGAAGCTCAGCCGGCAACCAGAACTGGCAAACATACTGGCTGAACACAATCCCCTGATCCACTGTATATCCTCTGCATCTTCTATTGTCGCCCTATTTGGTCTGTACAGCTCTGCCTTTGGTGAGGGTCACGTCGTCCTATGCTTGGCCTATAGCATATACACAGCTGCATCGATCTTCCTGCTCGAGGTTCGGGCGACTGGCCATGCCGCACCAAGTACTTTAGACAGGCTATTTCTTTGTGCAGGTGCACTCAAGCGGCTCACGCGGACGAATCCAGTCATCACCAAGGCGTCCAAGGTGATTGAGAAAGAGATGGAGGTATTAGGTTTGCGTGCGTCTTTTACAACTTCGGGGAATGTTGTAAATCATTCATTTCCGAGCCAGCAATCGCTGCCCTTTGCTTCGGACGCTCAGCCGACTGCAACGTTCGCCAACTGGCAACCAAACCGACCTGACGGTTTAGAAGAAGACACGATACTGCTAGACCTCTCTTACCTAAACAGCCAAGCTGAAGGAGAAATTAGCTATAACCTGTTAGACATGCCGCCTGAGATGTTCGAGGCCTTCTCGCAGATTGAGCCCATCAGTATCACGATGAATTCTGGGCCTGACATGGAACAGGGGCTTAGCTAGAAAAACTTAGTGATCAAAGTAACCCATTTCAAAGATTTCATGGACAGAACTTGTCAAGCAGATAGTCAACAGTCGTTGTTGCACACTCACATGTGGTTGCAAGCTTCACGTGAATCTATTGATTCATGTGTTATAAAAAGCTAGATCCTTTAATTACGAATCGAATAACTCTGTAGCTGCAGTACACCTTAGCGTCTTTGGCACCTCGCTCTCTCTACCATATTACATCGCTTTCCTGGCGGTGTGTATCGCTCACAGTTTAATGCAGCAGCAGCTCATTTAAGCGGACCTCCAACTCTGGTCGATTCTCAACTGACCAAAGAATGGGCTACAGCGCCCAGGATGTGTTCCCTACTTGTCGTCGAGCATCCGAACTTATCTCCCGGTATTGTGCCATATTGTGTATGTCAAAAGCGCTTGAAACCCTTAAGATCATCATCGAGAAGCCCCTGCACCTTCTTCCTATATGGCCCCAGGCCACCGAACCAGAACATGGTAACAGGCTTCTTCCCAGGAATGTACTCAATTTCGCGGAACAGACTTTTCGAGGTCAATTCATCGCAGAGATCCGTCCACTCCTTCTCCGCATCGGGCTCTGCTTCAATAATGGCAGACATCATCTTGTGGCCCAGGCTATCGTTGGTACCATTCATGCCATTATAGCCGTTGGTGCGGGCCCCACTTGTGCCATTCACAATGGCCTTCTTGACCAGTAACGATGGCTTCGTCTCTGCTGTGGCTATCAAATTGGAAATAATGTCGACGTGTGTCTCGATGGCCGACGCGAGGTTGCAGAAGGGGCTGTTGGGACCCGTGATCATAAAGAGGTTAGGGAAGTTAGGCACACAGATGCCTAGGTAGGATGTAGGCCCTCGTTTGGCCGAGTGGCCCTTGAGTGACTCGCCCTTGCGCCCAGAATCGTGATGCGGGTATAGTTGCCGTCAACGGCGTCGAAGCCGGTGGCGCAGATGACGACATCTAGCTCGTAGACGTGGCCATCGGCGGTACGGATACCGTTGGGCGTGAACTCAGTGATGGGGTTTGCTTTGATGTAACAATACTCACATTGTCGCGGTTGAATTGGTCGTGGTAGCCCGAGTCGCACAGCGGCCTCCGGGCGTAGGGCTCGGTAGATCAAAGCTTACGCGCCTTTTCCAGGTCCTTGACTGTCTGGCAGATCTTGTTCTCGATGAAGTCGGCAGCCTCCTTGTTCGCCGCTTCGTCGACAGTGATGTCGCTGAATGTCCAGAACATGAAGCGGAAGCCGTTGCCCATCTGCCACGCCTCCTCGTAGATCCTCTCGCGCTCGTCGGGGGTGACGCTGAACGTCGTGCGGGCCGTCTCCTGGAAGCCGAAACCAAACAAGCTGTTCTTAGCTTGGTCCCAGATTTCCTCATACGTGTCATTCACGTGCTTACGATACTCGGTCGAAACCGGTCCGTTGCCGGCAGGGACACTGTACTGGGGATTGCGCTGGAAGGAGAGCAGCTGCTTGACCTCGTCAGCCTTTGCGATGGCGGTGATGACATGGATGCCGGTAGAGCCGTTACCAATAACACCAACGCGCTTGCCCCTCAGATCAGCGTTCTCAGGCCACCTGGCTGTGTGGTCAAGTTCACCTTGGAACTTGCCAATGTTGGGTATGTTGGGGAAGTTGGTTTTGGAGAGAAGGCCAAGACCCGTAATGAGGTATTTGCACTTCAGCACCTCGTTTGTGGACAGGGTAGCGACCCAGCGTTGCTCGTTCTCGCTCCACGGCGCCGACACCAGTGCTGTGTTGAACTGAAAATGCTTTCGGAGGCCGTACTTCTTCACGACATGCTTGAGATAGGTCTGGACCTCGGGGCCCATGACGTAGTGGTTGTCCCAAGGGTACGTCTTGAGATCCTCAAGATCCTAAGCGTACCTGTACAGGAAGGACTGGGTGCTGTCGAGACGATTAGCTGGCCGCGTCTTGTCCCGTTGCACCATTTGTTTGGTGAAGGTGTCCTTATTTCTTTTCCATAAATTTGGAACGTTTGATACGAAAAGGGACTACAACTGGGGCTGATGTTGCAAATGGTACTCACTCGGACATGGCACCTGGATATTTATTCCAGTACCAGGTGCCTCCAACATCGCTGGCCACATCAACGGCCTTGACCGTCAGATTCTGGTCAAGCATCTTCTTCACTTGGTAGATGCCACCAAAGCCTGCACCCACCACAAGAGCATCAATATATCGGGGTTCCATCTCGTCAGCTGTGTATGCACTGTTCTTGGCTCCTGATAGTACGAGTGACGGGAGGGTGAAAGCGCAATCTGAGACCGGCAGAGCAGGAGAAACTTGTAGCAGCCCAAAGGAAGGCACTTTCCCCTTCGGATTGACTAGATCTCATCGCTTTGTACATATGATATCGCGGTCCACCACGGAGGCCACCATTATCGCGGGGCTCGGCCGTGCAAGCTCCGCTCTCTGTGCTTCTCGATTCGTTGGGATCATTATGTTGGAGAATTCCGAGAGCCCGCGGGCAACAGGCTCCACGGGTTTCTGAGTTGGCCCATTTAGTGCGGTACTTGTTGATCAGCCGGGCGGCTGGTCTGGGCTTTGTTTCCGCGAAAGGTGTGTGCGCAATCACCTCCCGGTTCCCACACCCCGGATTTGCTAACCGACGCTAAGCTTTTTTAAGTGCTAGGCAACCGCGCTGAGACTTTTCCGTGAGGTGCGACAAGTCGCCGTCCCAACCCTCTAGAGGATGCATGGTACCACAGGTCCTCCTGTAGTGGCATCATGATCATAGCCCCACAGATCTGCCCTTTATCGTCCCAAGGTCGCCAGGCTTAAGTTTGATGCATTCATAGGTTGGCATTCTGTTGGCGTTGGGCTTCGCAGTGGTGAGTATTCATTTAAAAACGATCATGCGGAATTATCCATCCGAGCATCAAGGGCGATTTTCGCAATTCGGAGTTGAGGCAACCTACCCGTACTAACTTAATCTTGTGAACAATGGCACAGATTTCATCTTCTCAGTCTCAATGCTCATAATTAAACGTGAACATGTCCACTAGGGTAACTAGGAGATCATGAGCTGCGCACCAGTTTGCACAGACACCTGGAATTGGCACTTCAAACCCAATATTCCCCAAGCTGAAAATCCAAGTTTACGTGGTCTATGCTACGAGTTACGCATTTGACCGCCGTCTTCTGCGACGACTGGAGAGGGGACGAACACAACACGAAAACCAGGACGGCAGACAAAAGTAACGCCCGTCGGCGCAGACAAGGTCCTGCAGCCCGGAACATGAATAAAAGAAGCGCGACTACGCGTGCGTGTGACGTGGGAGACTATGTTGATTCAGCCGTCGGGGTCAGCCCAGTGGCCCCTCCACACAAGAAGAATCAGCATTATCGGGTCGGGCAACAAAGCCACCAGGACAAACCTGACTGGGAGGCCATAGCTATACCATTCACACCGGCGCCACGCTTCGATAGCAAAGAACCGTACAGCGAAGGAACCGCAACACCAAGTCTATATTGTCCCACGCCCGAGACGCCCGATATGGCTTGGTACATGCATATAAACATCTCACACACCCCCGAAAATGAGTGGCCCCCAAGTCTTACATTTGAAAGCGAAAGGATACCAACATACACCAAGGTTGGAGACAGTAGTTCTGAGGTGCCCCCCACAGCACATCAGGGCATGGGGAGCTTGTACGGCCTGGGATTGGACTACTGGGCAGAGGTGTTGGATACCAGCGGGCATTTCAATGGAGTGAGCAGCTTTGCAAGCGACGATCTATCTAACCGTTGGCTGGAGAAGGGACGGGACGAAGCATTAATGTCGCAAAATCTCGGGTTCTGGTAAATGAGGGATAATATTAACAAATTCCTTCACTTTGTATGTATCAAATACGGCATACTTCCAATAAAATCTAGCTGGGTTCAGGCAAATAAATCGAAAATGCGCATGTACAATGCTGCAATTTGACCCTTGAGATCATAGTGAGTACTATGAAGAAAATAAATACACAAATTTAGGATTGGTGTGCGAACGTAGAGTCAAAACATGAAAACGAGTGTATATTATGGCATTTAGTAGATATAACATCACCAAGCTATATGTAATATTCCAGCTAACAAATGAAGTATTTAACAGCCCACCTACAACCTGGCACCGAGCCTTTCATACTTCTGACGCGCAATCTTTCTAAGCTCCTTTCGGAGAATCTTCCCGCTCGAATTCTTCGGGATTTCCTGTACCTGTCGGACACCTCCCCGCAGACGCTTGTAGTGCACCACGCGCTCGCCGAACCACATGTGGAGCTCCTCAACGTTGAACGGCTTGGAATGGTCCCTGACGACCACGTAGGCGCAGGGCACCTCAGTGACATGCCTCGCTAACAGACTCGATACTCGAAGATTGCGACACTATACATTTTGCACCGCAGTCTCGAAGCTGATGCGTGAGCTCAGTCATTGTGTAAGCTGGATTAACAGTTAAAACAATCCCACCCGCCCAGAGAGTCCCAAACACCACGGGCGGAATGTCAATGTCACTCAATGAGGCGATCACCAGAACATCGCCTGCGGACCAGTTTATCGAGACTTCAGCACTGTGCCGAAACACTCCGCCATGTGCTTCAAATCGCCAAAGCTATGAGTTCTGCCGGTATTACCGTCTCGGAAGATGGCTAAGTACAACGATTAGTGACACGACTGAGTGGAGGAGCGAGGGAGAAACACGATGATTATCTGAAAACTTGCGATCTTCGCGCTCAAACAAGAAGGTGAAGATGTCCAATTCAGGAAGCTCTAGATCAGGATACAAGCTTTTGATTACCATGTTGGCTGCTGTTTGTAATGGCGTGACATACAACGCGACACCATGGAAATGAGTGAATCTGATCGGATTTGCAAGTTGGAGGCTATGAAAAATGTCAAGAACTGAAGCAAGAAACACATGAACATTGAAGATAAAGAATGCGTGAACTGAAGTAGGTCTTAATTTTCTTACGGGCAACAATTGAGTAGGCGGTAAACGGCTATCAGCCAGTGCCGCAATTGAATGCGTGTGCGGGCTGTTTCCGAGCCTGCATCATGATGTCGATGAGGCTCGGCGCTCGGTATTAATCTTCCACGGAAGTTGACGGGTCTACAGATCCCCCCTGGTTGTCATTGGTAAGGACACAAACACGATATGAAACTGAATCAGGATAGTTGCGGAACGTGTAGCATGTTTAGAAAAGCATGATGGTAGTGTTTCTTTTTGGGGATTAAATCCCCTGCATTATCTTTGTGTAATTCCACCTCACCTATATCTGGTTAAAGGAGCGATTGACGTCGGACAGCGTTAGATAAACATGTTTTTTGTCGCCAGGCTTTGGACAGGTCATAAGCCAGGATCGACCGAGTCCAAAAAGTGGGTATCGGGCACAGTGTCTCAATTCCGACTATCGCGCAGATATGGATCTGGCAAGGTAATTGACTGGTACGGCACTCGTAACGCTTGTGGAGGCATTATGGCCCATTTCAGGCGAGGTTACTGATGGTCCTTCTGTGCATCGTTCGTATTCAATCCGACCAGGGCCATCGACTACACTCGTATGGCAGGACGGTAAGATTCCAAAGATCCTCAAAACTGACCATATCCGGTCGCATTTGTCGTGAGTCTCATTCATGACCATCTGGCAAGTTCAGCGCATATTGGAAGAGATGAAAGGTAGAAAGTCAATCCCGAGACTGATTGACGCAACTACAGAAGATGATGCTAGCAACAAAACATGCGGAGAAAGCCTCGTGTAACATCATACCGAGCATCGACTGAGGGATAATCGGGAATGCCGTCGGCAAGATAAGTTGCGCTAGTGAGTTAGCAATCTGGGAAGACGAAGTGGAAGTAACACACGACGTGGTGCTAGATTAAGAATCATCGATAGCTTCTTCAGAATTAGCCATGTGAATAAAGATGGGTTGCAAGCGGAACATGATCTTGAGCTTCGGGGAGAAAAATTTGGGAGCATTCTTCTTTTGAGTCTGGTCCTAATTTACCAACCTGGGCAGTCGCAACTGCTACTTGTCCAGCTGGCTTCCATGCTTAAATGTTGTGGTTGGGGCATTTCAACCTAGGGTGTTCACGATTCAACTGTAACTCAGAGAAGCAGAGAAGACATTGCAGCTGGAACTGGTCGTGTACTTGCGGCTGGTTGTGCGCGTCTAGGCCAGGGGCGGAATAGCTGATTTACTTGTGCGGGTCAAAACCATTCAGAGGCAGAGGCTCCATCTGGCCCTTCGCAATGTTGAGCTGGCAGGGAGGCTGACATCGGGTGGCGACAGATGTAAAGGACTATTGGCCTTATCGATCGTTCCCATACAGCTCCCACAATTTTCTTGGACAACCGGCGCAATGCAACATTGTGCAACGCTATCTTCTTGTCCGTGTGCCTCAGGTCAAGCATGATGCTTCACTTAGGAAGTAAAGAACCCCACACTTACTCGCAGTCGATAGCTGCACTACTCGATTGGAAGATCTATCTTGGTGTGATTATGTTCTGGGGGAACAGGTCAGTCTTATGGCCCATCTCTATTATGAGCCAAATTTCGATTAGTGCTGACTTGATCTACACCACAGCATTTCCACCTACGGCTTTACTTTCTCATCTCCTACCATTATCAAGAAGCTTGGATACACTGCCGCTCATGCGCAGCTAGTGACTGTACCTATCTATCTTTTTGGTGCCTTGTCTACTATCCTCTTCGCACGTCTTGCCGATAGACGCAAGAGCTGATGGATGTTCGTTACTATACCGTACGGCATTGCCCTAATCGGGTTCATTGCGCTTCTATCCATTCTGCACCCAGCATTTCCCCAGCTGACCTACTTCTTCCTCTTCTTCATCATTGGCGGTCTTTACCCAGCCGTCATTGGCTGTATCTCGTGGGTAGGAAACAACCTTGCGCCGTCGTTCAAGCGCGCGATCGGCATGGCCCTCTTGCTGACGGGCGGGAATCGTGGCGGTGCCATTGGGTCGAATATTTTTCTCCAGCATGGGGCTCCTCACTACTGGCTGGGATACTGCTTCTCGGCAGGCATTGTGACTGCGGCAATCATCTGCGCCGAGGTCTTGCAGTGCATAATCACCAATTTGAATAACAAACGCGATCGGATCCCCGAGGAAGAGACGAGAGCCATATATAGTGAAGGTGAGCAGAGCTCAACTTTGCTACCCCTCCATAAAAGTCTCTAGTTGCTGACTTTGGTACTATAGAAGAATTACTTGCGATGGGCGATAGGTCACCGCTGTTCCTTTACGCTACTTAAGCCGACTTGTTATTGGTATTATATACCGCTATATCTATATTAGCTAGCCTCTATATACACGTTAATATTAGGCTAGAGGCTTATCAACTATCAATATATAACCTAATTAATCTCTAACCGACTAAAAAGTCGTTTATGTAGTAAAGCCTTTAACCTTAATTAATATAGTTGATATAATTTTTCTAGATCCTTCTAAGCAATTTGAATATTATAGAAGGCTTGCTAAACTAGAAGTGGCTTATAGACTTACCTAAGGTATCATAGTCATCCAGTGGAAATAATTCAAGTTAATTACTATTAATTAGAATTCTAGTTAGACTTTTCGACTATATCGGACCTAGATCTACTGGCTTACTTAACAGCCCTAGAACTATACCTAGAATAAAATATAAAGCTTGTTAATTTTAGAATAGTATTTAACTGCACTTAGCACCATCCCAAAGCCTGAATGAGTTGGTAGGACTATAGAATGGAAATTTAGCTGCCCGAAAGTATCTGTCCTTGAAGCGCCTTCAAGACGCTACTTAACAAGTCATAGACGAAAACAAGACGCCATCATGCCACGGGAGGTGAGAAAAATGCCCCCAACTATACACTACTTATGAGAACTGCATGCAGCGTTGGTTCGCTAACCTGAATACCCACCTAGATAGGGACGTACGCACTGCTATGGTACGGTCTATACAACTCGGCGATAGAACACTTTTGCTTAAGTTATATGCCCTCATCATTATCAGGTCGGTACTCTGGAAACTGGACTGCAGGTACAGCAGCTCTGGGACTTGGGGCCCATAAAAGGTTATCCAGCGCAACTCGCTATATATCTTTGGGCATTAGCTGTTGCGTTATAATAGTCGCTGGTAAATTCCGTACGATATGAAAAAGCGCAGCGCAAAGTATGTACTGCAAATAATATACGGCGCCGAGCACGCGATCTCCAATGCATCGGCCCTAATTCCGAGTTTGGTAATCCAAACTAGCGGTAGTACAACGTTTGTTGGGACAGCAACTGTAAGCGCAAGTTACATAATAAACTGTATTTCTAAGCTTTTAAGGACCAGGCACTGAATTTTTCGTGCAGGTTGAAGGCACTAAGATTGACGATTTTGAAATGACGTATCTTGCAACAATTGATGGTATTATAATCGTGTCCAAGGCCTCCCGCGTACTTTGTGTGCACTTCGCAGCGTAGTTTTCTCCTCAAGACACAACGAAACTTTTGAAATCAACGAATATGTCTGAACAGGCACTGGCGCAAGTCCAACAGACTTGGAGTGGGGAGACACCAACGCTGGTGCTACAGCCCATCCCTGTTCCCCGGCCCTCCAACCACGAGCTGCTAGTCAAGGTATCGCACGCAGCCCAGAATCCGACAGATGGTGGGTCAAAAACGTGGACTCATTACTGTCAAGAAAAATCTAATCTATCGCAGTGCAGTCTTTTGATGCCAATGCGTTTGGGGACGGGGCAGTTCTCGGCTGTGACTTTGTCGGAACCGTTGAGGAGGTTGGCCAAGGGGTGACCAAAGCAGCGAGAGGCGATGTGATTGCTGGTCTAGTGTGGGGTGGTAAGATCAATAGATTCTGGTATCCTGAGACATATCTTAACAGAAGTAGGGGAAATTAAGGGCTTGGGAGCCTACAGTCGATATACTGTCGCCAACGAGCATATCAGCTTCAAAGTGCCGGAGTCGCTCTCTCTGGCTGAAGCAGCTACTGTACCTTTAGCATCTGCCACTGCTTGGCTTGCTCTCTTTTCCAAGGGCAGCTTGCATATGGACCGCAAGGGAGGCAAAACATCAGCTGTCCTGGTGTGGGGAGGAAGCTGTACGTGTACCCCCTACTTTGCATTTAATCACGTCGACTAACTATGCTCCGTTTGCAGCTAGTGTCGGACTGTATGCAATACAGTTCGCTGCCTTGCATGGCTTCAAGGTCATCACTACCTGTAGCCCCCGTCATTTCGAACGAGTTGCGTCATTGGGTGCCGATTATGCCTTTGATTACCGAGCCGAAGATATTGTCGCATCGATAAAGGATGTTGCACCTGAATTAAGCCACGTGTTTGATACAATTGGGGCGGGGCAGTCGTCCGCTATAGCTTCGCAAGCCATCGGTGATCATGGAGGAGTGCTCTGTACGGTCAGGCCGGGCAGAGCGAACACTGCAGGTGTGACGGAGCGGACTCAGGTCACTGATGTCCTCGTATGGACGGCTTTCTTAAAGGATCACCGTTACGGTGAATTCTTTTGGCCGGTAAGTTAGACTAGAGAGCATATTTCGGAACCAGAGCTTTGCTAATTAGCATCAGTCGAGCAAAGATGATCATGAATTAGCCACTGAAATATTCAAGAACCTGCCTGCTTGGCTTGATGGAAAGATAATCAAGCCAAGTGTGCCTAAAGTCCTCAGAGGATTGGAGATAGTACCCGAGGGCTTTCAGGAGTACCGAGACGGGAAGATATCGGGCTATAAGGTCGTGTATGACTTTGAGGGTTAAGGCAAGGAGCAAGTAATAGCATGGCGAAACAAAATCCAAGGCATTTGGGTAACCAATTTATTTGCTTTTTCAATTGCTATCTCCAGTGCGGTACTTCTAGTATTCTCCAGAGTAGATTTCATACTTCGGCGATATTAAAGCGTATCGATGGAGATTTTGAAGCTTACTAGGTTGACGAGCTGCAGCAAGTGTTAGACGAGATTTGGAAGAAGAGTCACTAGCTCATGTAACTGATTACGTAGGCGAAAGCCATTGTGAAGGCTGAGCTGAGGATGTCGACATGATTTTGCAAAACATTTGAATTGCTGCTTTAGCGTGTGATAATTGGACTATGCTGAGTGAACAGCGATAAGTGGCGTAGATCTAGGGTATGAAACTTAGAAACAACGGAGAATAGTACCAACCTTGTAGAACCCAGACGACAGTCTGAAACTATAACTTGTTATAGAGCAAGAGTAGAATTGATAAGTTGACGAAAGATGTGGAGATCCTACAACAGCACTCTTACCAATCAATCATTCTTTACTAAAGACATCTACTTAACTGGAACTATGGATGCATCTGCAATCCTTAGGACATACTGAGGCTAGAAATAGCGTGATAGGTCCATTTCTGCAACCTGTTAAGCTGTGCCAGGGTGTCCGGAACAGAGGACACAGTAAATGGCAACTCCAGCACCAACGATTGTGGCAAGTAAAAGCTTTCCAGACGATTGCTTTTCTAATTTTCCGCTCTTTCGAATGTTGAAGTCCGACCAGGATGGAACGATCGTACGTAACCAGTACTTAAACATTGGATCTGGATAAATAAATGTGTTTTTCTTCGTCTTCGGATCCATCCACCAACTCTGGCAGCCGCTGTTGAATACAAGGTGCTTTAACTTCGAATGAACCCATGATAGGTCACGGGCCTGGGCGTGTGACCTGACCATGATTGAATCGGCTGGACTACGACCGCAAAGAACGGGCCTCAAGAGCCTACAGCTGTAGTTGATCTGGCACTCAGAGTGGAAAATAACGGAATGCTGTCCAGTAGCAGCATTTGGACCGTAAAGAACGAAGAAATTGGGGAACCCGGACACGACTGTACCCTTGTATGCCTCGGCACCGCCTGCGGCGTCCCAGACCTCATGGAGATCTTGCCCGCCAATTCCTTTGATCTCCATAGGAAATAGCCACTTTTGCGTAGCAAATCCAGTGGCGTAGATGATTACATCGGCGGGATAGGTAGCTCCGGTCTCAGTCTCTACGTGTTTTTCGCTGATCTTAATGACTCGGTCCTTCGCAAGGAACATGTTTGGAGAATGCAGGCATGCAAGATAAGTCGCAGTGTTTACACGGCGCTTGCACCCCGGCTCGTAGTCTGGCATTAGGATCTCTCGATACTGTACTGGGGCGTCGTTCTCAATATACTGTTTTGTGGCCTCGCGAATTTTGTTTCTCATACGCAGTCCGTTTTGGTCCATGTAGAAAGAGTAGAACACACTTTCAAGTTGCCATGCCAGCACTATACGATAAAGTCTCGCCGCAAATGGAACGTATCTCATGGTTGATTTCCATAGTCGTGAGTATACTGGGTTGCCCTGTCATTCCGTTAGCTGACACTCGCAACATAACAACCTTTCACATCCCCAACTAATCCGCTCTTGACGGCAAGGACCAACTCACTCTTTTTGTCCACCAATGGGCGCTCTTGACTAGCTGATTCACTTTCCCGCGAGGTGCAACCTCTTTGACAAGTTCGGGGACGAACTGAGTAGCCGAAGCGCCGTTTCCTAGGACAAGGACATTCTTGTTCTTCAGGTCGATAGAATGGTCCCATCTAGCGCTGTGGAAGGACTTTCCCCTGAAATCGGCGGCACCTTGAATGTTTGGTATATTGGGCCTGTCCAAGGTGCCGATCGCACTGACCACTGCAGGCGCTTCACGCACAAACATGGTTCCAGTACGGGTGTCTTCGAACGTGCAAGTCCAGAGTTGCCGCTGATCGTCCCAGACCATGCTTTTGCATAGACTATTGAATTGACAGTGAGGAAGGATGTCGTACTTCACGGCAACCGAAAAAAAGTCTGCCATGGATTTAGCCGCATGCGACGGGTGTGGCGTGTCTTGGAGCCTTACATGAGTGCAATTCATCACGGCCAGGATACATGCTTGACCAGTCCGGTTTCAGCGCGAAGCTGTAAGAGTAGAAGTGGCTCGGAATATCACAAGCGCAAGCCGGATAACGGTTGTGCCACCATGTTCCGCCGATATTATCGGATTTCTCGTATATAGTGAAGTTCTCGTGTCCGAGCATCCGCTTGAGCTGAACTGCCATTCCAAGGCCCGATATACCACCACCCACGATGATAACTTCTTTTGATCGATCCATATTGACGATTATCAGGTAGGTACGATAGTAGAATGGATAAACGACGATCTTGTGGTGGATATGCAAATTACAAAGCAATGTACTCTCATCTACACGTAGACCAGCACACGACTATATATGAAGTCCTTGTCACGTCGAAGAGTGAATGATTTCCTCTCCTGGACATAGCACTGCTGGGGCGCTTGCAGTTGCCGTTTGCGCGGGCCGATTCGTTGCTAGGTAGCCAAGACCTAGCTCTGACGCTTGCTTGCTTTCGATGTGCGGGGCAACCCCACCCGCTCGAGGTGGCGCTGCGATCCAGCTTGCTACAAATACCAGGGTAAGTGTAAGCCCACGCGCGCGTTTTCGGTTTCCACCCCAGTCATCTCCGTGTACGAAGGTATTGGCGATTCGTGTTGCCCAAAGTTGCACTTTCCTCAGCTAAATGTTTGGCTTGTTTTAGCTTATGCCTGAAAATCTCAGAGTATCTGGCAAAGCCAGCCGCACAAGGTCTCGATCAGGATGGTAAGGGCAATACCATATCGTGTTGTCAACAAAGCGCTAAACTTGCAACTTGAAGCCTTGGCTGTCGCCATCGGAGGAAGAAATGTGTGTTCCCACTGAAGCCCTCCCCGCAGTTCTCGCTAACTGTGATCCTTTTAGGTGATGGAGCCGAACCCCAGTGCCGAAATTGCAGAGCTCGTGGCGAGGAATGCCGCTGGGGTCTGAAGGCGTTGTTCCACCCGTCAAGAGCACACAGATTATCTAGTGAGGATAGTGCCGCCTTGCTGGCAATCGAGCAGGAAAGAGGTCTAGCTGGTGATCGCTCCCAAGTAGTGGTAAGTAATTAGAAATTCAACACACCTCCATAGTGCGTGCGCCAACTCATGCCTTCCAGATCGTCGATGACACGGATCAGGTTGTGCGCGAGTATTGCTGCGACCAAAGCTTATGGGCACGCACACCTGTTGAGCATGCAGACACCGAGGACAGCTCTGCAGCTGCTGCAAGCCATCTAGATGGAAACCTGGATGCGAACGCCCCAGATCGCCGTTTGGAAGCCACCCCCGGTCAGAATGTGGGCTTGGACCTTACCTTGCTGGAACCGGCCATTTCGGGTGCGAATGCTCCTCACACTTCGACTTTTCCGCTCGTAGCTACGCAAGACTATGGCTGCTCTGTTGGCGAACAATCCCGTCGGGATTCTTCTCCTGTGAACCATCTTCAGGACTCACCTGAAGAGAATGCCTCTTCAGCGAGCACATTCATCCCACCCTTCTCGCTTGGCCAGGCTGTTTCGCTCAATGCATCACCTCTACCCGAGCTAGAGCTGCCCGTGTCTAACGTCGAACAAACTCAACTCGTCTCCGCATATCTTCAAGAAACAGGGACCTGGTGTGAGACCACAGACTCCAATATGCACTTTACTGTTTCTAGTGTCCATGAGATGATGGACAGCAAAGCGTTTGCAGCTGCGGCTATGGCACTTGCATCGCGGCAGCTTGACGCCATCAAACACTGCCAGCGTCAGGCTACGCTTAGACTTTACCAGCATGCTATCCAGTTGCTAATTCACCAGGACCCTTCCCAAGCCAATGCAACTCTTTTGGCTACTTGTACACTTCTATGCGTGTACGAAATGATGGCGTCCGACGTCGGGGAGTGGAGACGACATCTCAAGGTTGGTCTATCAAAACGCTAGTCAGTCACCAATAGTGACCTCTATCTTGAACAGGGTTGCGCTGGGCTTTTAAGGTCCAGGAAGTGGAATGGCTCCAGCCCTGGAATTATTAACGCTTGTTTCTGGGCATTTGCACGCATAGGTATGCATGACTTATGATCTTGTGTGCTCTTGCTGATACTTTGGTAGACATATGGGCAGCGTATATGATTGGAGAAGAAACACTAATGCCTACTGACTACTGGGTGGACAATAGCACAGTGCGCTTGAGTGCGGAAACCGGAACTATCGATGCCTATTGCAATCTCGCTACGCTTATATTTGCAAAGATAATCAATTTCCTTGCAGAAAACCAGAAAAGCCCGGGAGGGGTGGCTAAACAGGTGTCGAGGATCAACATGTTGTGGCGTGAACTCCAAGAGTGGCGGGATTGCCGACCTCGGAAAGCTCTCCCACTCCTCAGAACCAAACCCGCCCAGAAGGGACCGTTCCAGATTATTCTATACACTCACTCCTCATCAAGTAAGTTGGAAATGCTGCATGCCGCTGTTTTACTTACACACTGTGTTAGTTTGTGGCAATACATTTTACCACGCTGGGTCGATCCTGCTGTTACAAACAGGACGTGTATGGCAGGACAGGTCGCAAGCAGATATAGATATGGTAACTGACTCTATGGGGTCTGCATTACCACATCATTCTAATTTTAAAACGTTAGTGCGATACAGTCTGGCATGCGAAGGAGCTTTGTGGGATCAGTACATCGAACCCGTCACAGTACGTTTAATTACACTCATTTCGCGAGTCAAGCTATGACCACACAATGTAGCCAAACAGAACAGCTGACATTCGTTGCAAGTGCCAATTGGGTCAACCACTTACAGCCTCTATACATCGCTGGCAAAGCGTTGAGCTCTAGCTCGGCCGTGCAACCGAGTAGCTTATGGCATTCCCGCGACGATGGAAGCTCAGGCGAAGAGGATCACCCAGCGGAAAAAATGGGCCTTTTGAAACACTTAGCCAGGATTGAACGAGAGACTGGATGGAAAACTTCTGGTAGGGCAGCAGAGCTGAGAAGACTCTGGGGGATTGAATGATCGAAAGATATATTTACATTCCATGTATATCAAATAACCCATTATTCAAGTGATAAGTACTATTTCCTTGCAGTAGTGACAGATGTGACTGCATCGACAATCTTGCGCTAATATTCCTCTCCACATACTGTCCGTCTCCCTAGCCATGCACCTACACCACATGCATGGTGGACTTTTAGGGTAGGGCGATTACGCCTTTTCACCAGAGATTATCTTAATCTCTTCGTTGAAGACATGTTCGTGGATATGCTCTGGCGCATTCTGCTCCCTTGCCTGCTCCTCTTTCATAGCCCTTGCCATTTTCGCCGCGACATGCACGGGATTGCCACCCTGCGAGAAGATGAAATCAACATCTTCCAGGCGTAGGTTGCTCGTTTCTGGATAGAAAAAGTAGAATATCGGTACGAACATTAGATTGGTGGCCATGAAGATCAGATACGCCTTCCACTGCAGTCTGTTGATTATGACTGGTGTGATCATGACGACTGTGAAATTCCAGAGCCAGTTCGAGCTGATTCCCACAGCGGTTCCCTTGGTGCGCGCCTCCAATGGGAGGATCTCTGGGACGTAGACCCATGGCACGCAGTTGACGCTCATTCCGAAGATGAGCATATATAAGAAGAAGAACGCTACCGCAGCGGATGCATACGCGTGGCCAGAGGCGGCCTCAGATTGCGACAGAAGCGCCGATATCATCAGCATGCAGATGCCTAAACCAAAGCAACCCCACATCATGGTCTTGCGGCGGCCCATACGGTCGAGCGCAAAGGAAGGAAGGATGGATCCGAACATGAACATCATATTGATGCATCCGCCAAGGATCTGCGCCATGTGAGCAGTCATTCCAACGTTCTGTACCAACACTGAGGGAATGTAGTACACAACGAGGTTGATGCCGCCGGCTTGGTTCATGAACTGGACACCCCAGGCGAGCAGCACTCTGTATCCGGTCTTAACGCCATCATTCTGGAATATGGCGAGGATGGATTTGGAATCGGCGGCAGACTCCTCCAATTGAATGGCTTGAAGGATGGCATCTCGCTCTTGAACAATGTACTCATCCGTTGGTTCCTTGTCGTAAACTGCGCATAGGACCTCCATGGCTTCCGCCTCACGGTCATGATTATAAAGCCAACGCGGAGACTCCGGCAGTGCAAAGACGAGGACAATTACCACAACAGCAAACACCATCTGGAAGGCAATTGGAAGGCGCCACGCGATAGCACCTCCCACGAAGGACATGCCAAAGTCGAACCAGTAAGCGATTACAATGCCAACGCCGACGAAAAGGACTTCAGCTGACACCAGTCGTCCACGAGACTTTCTGTCACAGAGCTCCGCCTGGTACCTAGTGTCAGGATTAGTAGTTGGCCTCATAAAATTGATGGATAGCTTCAAGCCATGCACTTACATCGGAACAGTCGAGGTTTTGAGTCCAGTTCCAAATCCGGTGATGATACGCCCTATGATCAGGTGGGGAACAGTGAAGGCGGTGGTTTGTAAAGTAGCACCAACCATCACAAACCCCATTGCCAGCCAGATTGTCTTGCGGCGGCCGAGTTTCTCGCCAAAGAAGAAGTTCACTTTTCGAGTATGTCTGTTAGCCTCTATAGCGATTCGATAATGTGCGGTGTGCTAACTTACATACACAGCCGGCGAGACAACCTAGGTTGTAGCAGCTGACGATGATGCCTGTCTTGGAATCAGACGGATGATCGAATTGATCAAGCCAGTCTTTGTTTTGCAAGATGCCTCCAAATACGCCCTGATCATATCCGAACAGCACGAAGGCGATCAAGCAGCACACTGTGATTCCAGATTGGAGTGATTTGCCAGTTCCGAGCCAGGAACGCATGATGTCATGTAAAATTGTGGATGAGCGTTGAAGAGCCTGTACAAGAGATAAGAGAACAATACCAAGAGAGAAAATTCTGGTGATGACTTGCTTAGACCTGTTAATTATTGCATACGGACGGCCACATAGGAGTTTATAGGGTTTGTGGAATCTATCGAGCCCCGGAAGGGATGACTAATCCAATCAAAACTGGAAAGCATAGCCTCCGAACTCAAGATGTTTTGGTGATAACCCCAGCTTTGCAGCTAAGGGGGATCTCGGCCGTCTTGCGGAGTCTGGGGCGGCATCTATCCGGGCCAAGGTCTGGGGTATCGCCAGCGGTAGTCGTCTGGGCATAGGGCTCATTCGTCTTCCGGAGTGCAAGCTGAAGAGGCTGAGGGGGAGAAATGAATAGCGCCAATCGAAGCTAAGCTCAGTGCGGTTGATTCAGAGCAGGAAGTCCTTAAACGCGCACGGACGCGGCAGCGCTTGCGTTTACACTTGCCGTTGATGAGAGCATTCCTATTACTCGCATAACAGTCAAAACGTTGTGACAGTAGGTGTGCAAGGGTCGATGGATGATTCGATTGTACTGAAAACGGTACAGATCGGGAATTGACTAGGGTTTACTTTGCATCCGCGGTCGCTACAACCTGTGCGACGATGTTGCCTTCGCTGGCGCGTATCCTTACGAAGGCTGCTGCGGCGCTACCAAACCCACTCCACTCAATTCGACCACAAGCTTCTACACTCGATCTTGCACCGTACAGCCGCACTTTACCATCGCTGTCTATTGCCCTGCATCTATGCGCATCATACCTGTCGACACTGGCACGCTCGTAGCCATCTTAGGTTCAGAATTAATCGGCTTGCTTGTTACCACCAGACAACAACGCAACGCCCCGAGAGTCAGCTGATGCAATCCAAACGCTGTTCTGTAAAGGTTCTAGGGAGACGTAGAAGTAGAGAAGACCTGAGCTTGCTAGTGGTCTCTGGCCATGAACTCGTATGCTGTGCGTTGAGCACTCATCCTCCAGCATCCTCCAGGCTTCAAGGGAACTCTTTCGCACGTCTACTCGAGCAGGTACACTTGAAGAAAGGCCATGACTGTACACCATACTGTACCTTTAGGAATCAGACATGCCGCACCGCAAAAAAATTGATGCGAAGCATACAAGATGAAAACTGTGAATCCATTCTATTGAAAATCATTTATCAGGCTCAACGACACAAAAGGAAAGAGAGGGTGTTGAAGCAGGACTTATACTGGAAAGGCAGCCAATCACATCACCCGCTTTTGTTTGATAACCCGGGACTTTATCGCCGTTTGCACGATTGGCGTCGTGAAAAAATCTCTCATATCCCTAACAAACGCATCGGGACGCTCTAGAGTGGAGAAATGACCACCACGGTGATACTCTCTCCAGAAACAAATATTCGCTGCTTGCCTCGCCCAGTCCTTCGGACACTAGTATCACAATCAGCTTTCGTTCTACGAGAGAGTGTTTCTTTGCGTACATGTAACTGTTCCCTTGCGTACATGCTTACTCCTGTGGGAGCAGCCACGTAGGTCTCGAAAGTCTTTTCGGCCTCGCGCATGCCACGACCGAAGGCTTCTCGATAAAATCTCAGACCAGGTGTCACCCCCTGGATCCAATGCATCATGACTAGCGTTATGATATCTTCACTAGAAAACTCGTCGTGGCAGTCCACCCAGTCATGGAACTTCTCCACAAACCAAGCCAGCAGGCCGATAGGCGAGTCGCCGAGGGCGAATCCTAACGTTTGCGGTCGCGTCTTCTGCTGTTCAAGGTAACCACTTTGATCAATTTCAAAGTTCCGTCGTATTTCTAGAGCATCTTTTTCGAATTCAGAATACAGGACGCTGCTAAGCTTCCAGCGAAGGTACGCGAGCGGCGCAGTCCATAATGTTGGTGGGGGAACTGGGAACATGTTGAGATGCTGTGCGACCACAGAATCTGGATATTGGATGGCAATCGAACGAGTGATGAAAGATCCAAAGTCACCACCCTGGGTTGCAAACCACGGATAGCCAAGTACCTCCGTCATCAGAATGTGATACGCACGGGCAACGATAGTGGGCCCCACGCCAGATCGGAGGGGCGCAGGAGAGAAGCCAAATCCAGGTATGGATGGAGCCACAACGTGAAATGTTTGAGGGCTTTTGTCCTTTGGGCTACTAAGCTCTTCTACAACCCTGACAGCTTCCACAAAGGAACCTGGCCAGCCGTGAGAGAATAGCAGAGGAATCGCTGTAGAACTGGACGATCGAGCATGCGTGAAGTGTATAATGAGTGGGCCGTACCCGGGTACTTTTAACTTGACTAGAAAATGGTTGAACGCTGTGTTCAATTCATCCTGCGAAAATTAGCTCTGGCCATTGTAAGAAGCGAGAGGACTCTAACGCCATGTCATTCCCTAGTTTACGCTTCCTTTCACTCACCTCCTTCTTCTTCCAGTCATAGCTGTCCCGCCAGTATTCGGCTAGATTTCGCACTGCAGAAACCTTTGCACCTTGTGTCCAGTCATCTTGATTAAAGTCGCTCTGCTCTTGGGGATATCGAGCCAAAGCAAGCTTTTGCTTTGTGGTCTCAAGAAGCTTTTTGTCGACTTGAAGGCGGAAGGCGACTGGCTCATTGTAGCGGAGGCTATCTGTAGATAAGGGTAGGTTAAGCATGGTTGGACATTGACGTAAGACCTTTACACAAATACACTGTGAATCGCGAAGCAAAACCGAAAGTGGCTGCTGGGTTGGTAAGTCGTGGATGACATAGAAAGGCGCACAGTAGCTGTATTTATCATAGGCGATTAGCGTTTCTGCCACGGGCGAGGTCCATCATCCTGTAACACACGTGAAGAGTACCTAGGTATGTGCAGCCGCAGCACGGAGCACTTAGCGAGGGGTACAACGGAGAGCCGAGATCTCGATCTTGAAAGTCCGGCGGTTGCGCTTACTTCCCGGCACCTCTCCGCAGCACGTACCTGACGTAAAGCGATTCGGCCCGACAATACACGCCGCTGTCACGTCTATGTAGCTACTTGTAAGTGTTCTCGACACGTACTACTCATTAAAATCTACATACCACGCGTATATCTACCTGTTACGATCCAACGGGAACGCGCTTTCAATCGAATCGGCCAGACCAATCAAACCTAATGTTACGATCCCAGACGAGGGAACGGCACAGCAATAAGTATCCGCCAACTAGAATCCCTGACTCCTCCAGAGAACCGTTACAAGTGGGGAAGGAACGACCACATGGTCTTGTCACGTAACTGCTCGTCAACGAGCATAACACACGTGCTCTAGATATTTGTCCACAAGCATAGTATAATATACTTGTCTACAAGCACTCTTATATATCTTATTAGATTAACTCTAATTACTTATTGTTACGAACCCTAAGAAGGGGCACAGCAGAAGATAAGTAAAGGAATTAATAACACTTAAAGAGTTAACTGCAGGCCTTTAAGAAGGTTAGCATTAAGGACTAATAACAACAACCCTGCGTGTTCTAAAGGACTTAGCAGAACGCTACTTTAGAACATGTTATGTATATTCTAAGAAATCCTATAATATTCTATAATATACTATTTTAGAATAATAGTAGAATAATAGAAAAAGTATAGAACACCCTTAGTATACAGTATATAGGAATATAACCCTTATAGTTTATATTTAACCTAATTAATTTACTTTATTAGTAGAATTTTAAACCTACTCTTAAGCTAGATAGATTATATCTATATTACTTATTATTACTTATAATATACTCTATAGGTAAAAGAATTAGTAAGTAAGAGAATTACTTTTACTAAGCCTCTATTAAAGTTATACTAAGTAAAGCTTATATACTAGTTCTAGTTAGTTCTTAGAAATAAATATATTTATAAATAGCTTATTATAGAGAGTATAGTTACCTAGTAAAATACTATAATAGCTATAGATAATAATAAAAAGTATAGATATAATCTATGTATCTTAAGAGTTAGGTTAAGATTCTAATAATAAAGTAAATTAATTAAGTTAAATATAAACTATAAGAGTTATATTTCTAGGTACTATATACTAAGAAGATAGAGGTACTTATAGATAAGTAACTAGAGTTAATCTAATAAGATATATAAAGGTACTATTATAATCTTAGAAAAGAAAGTATAGTATTATAAAGTTATAGTTATAAATTAATAGTATAGGGCTAGAAAGACTATATAATATCCTATAATTCTATAAAAACTAACTATACTAAGTATATAAGATAGTATAAGATACTATATATATATTCTATAGAAAACTATAAACTACTTACAGAAACTATAAAGCCTTCTATAGAACTTAATAGAGTATTATAAAAAATATAGAATCTTTTTTAGTATATAGTAAGTAGAAATACTACCTTAATATAGTATTATATTTAACCTTATTAATTAACTTTATTATTAGAACTTAATCTAACTCTTAAGCTAGATAGATTAACTATCTATACTACTTATTATTAACCTATAGTTATTATAGTATTTTACTAGATATCTATACTAACCTCTTCTATACTAGTATATATTCTAGAAAATAAACTTTAGAAGTATTTATAAGCTTTACTTAGTATTTAACCTTAATATTTTAAATACCTCTAAGATAAGTACTACTTTAGAAACTAAAGTTACTTTTACTAGCTCTAACTCTAATACTAAAATAATAGAAAAAACTATTACTACTAATACTATTAATATTAAGTAACTTAATTTCTATAGAAGAGACTATAGTAAGCTAGATAACTAGTTATTATAATAGAACTTTTTTTTTATATTCTAAGAAAATAAAGTAATAGCTAAATAGAGAGTTACTTTAGTAGTAAGCTATATATATAGAAAAGTATTTACTTAGATTAAACTCTTTATCTAACTTTATAATAAAAGTAATACTTCTAATAAGGTTAATATATAGATAAAAGACTTTAATACTTTTAAGAATAAAATTAACTTAATCTTTAAAGTTTTAAATAAACCTACTATTACTAGATAGAATATTTAATATATTAATTAAACCTAATCTACTATTAAAGTTATAAACTAAGTAAAGCTTATAAATACTTCTAAGGTTAGTTCTCTAGAATAAGTACTAGTATAAAAAAGGTTAGTATAGATACCTAGTAAAATACTATAATAACTATAGGGTTAATAATAAGTAGTATAGATAGTTAATCTATCTAGCTTAAGAGTATAGTTAAGTTCTAATAATAAAGTTAATTAATAAAATTAAATATAATACTATAAGAGTAGTATTTTTACTTACTATATACTAAGGAGTATCCTATATTTTCTATACTATTTTATAATATCTTATAAGGGGCCCTATAGTTTCTATAAGTAGTTTATAGTTTTCTATAGAATATATATATAGTATCTTATATTATCTTATATTTTTAGTATAGTTTATTTCTATAGAATTATAGAATGTTATATAGCCTTTCTAGCCCTGTGCTATTAATCTATAACTATATCTTTATTATACTATATCTCTTTCTCTAAGATTATAATACTACCTTAATATAAAAAATATATAAAAGCTAGTTATAAACCTTATAAATTACTAATAACTACTAAACTTATTTAAAATTTATAGAGGTATCTAGTAAGTTAAGTATAGCCTATATTATAAGAGAATACTCTACTAGTATATTTACTATAGAGTAGTTAATCTCCTTAGTATAAATATCTTTACCTAACTTCTTTAACTTGTTTACTAGGCACTTAGCCTTCTTTATAGCTTTATTCTTTACTTAGGCTAGAATTTTCTTATTATATAGTAATTATATAATTACTTTAGATAATAACTTTTTATTTTCTTATACCTTTTTTTTATTATTTAGCTTATATCTTATCTAAGAACTTCTAAAATAGGTTAATATATAAATACCTAATATAGATATACTTAGTATATTTTAGATAGTTTATAGAAGGTATAATAAAATAATTATAGCCTAAAGTAAAGTAATAATTATAAAAAATAGGTATAATAGTATTATAGTAATAGATTTTAATACTAAGATATAGATGCTTTTAGGTAGTAGAGAATATAATAATATAATAAGAACTAAGTAGTAGTAGAGCTATACTTATAAAGAATAGCTAATAAAACTTAAAGTAAGTTCTAGAAGAAGAGAGAATAGTATTATAATCTACTTATAACTAGCTAACTAGAATACTAATAGCCTTAGGTACTAATAGCTCTAATATAATAATTATATAAGGCTTTCTCTATAGTATAGTTATAATATAGTTTTATTATAGGTTATATAATAAGCTTACCTCTTAGTAAATAAGCTAGGTAGACTATATATAAAGGCTTATACTACTTATATTAAGCTTAGTAATCTTAGCTTATATAGCTTATAGTAAGCTAGGTAAGCTACTATAATTATTATAGTATATAGTAATTAGGAATACTACTCTTATAGTATTATATTTAACCTTATTTATTAACTTTATTATTAAAACTTAACCTAACTTTTAACCTAGATAGATTAACTATCTATACTACTTATTATTAACTCTATAGTTATTATAGTATTTTACTAAGTATCTATACTAACTTCTTTCTATACTAGTACTTATTCTAGAGAACTAACCTTAGAAGTATTTATAAGCTTTACTTAGTTTATAATCTTAATAGCTAGTAAATAAGTAATAGGCTAAGAGATTTATAATTTACTTAGATAAGCTTAAAATAGCTTTTAATAAAGTAAAGAACTATTAGAGGATACTCTAGAAAGATCTAGAGAAGATTAGTATATAGTTTATACTAGTTAAAAATACTAAAGCTAAGTATAGTATTTATAATAATAATATATATAACTTTAATAAAACTAGCTTCTAGATAAGTATTATTAGCTTTATAAAAGTTATTATAGGCTTAGAGAGATATACTTAACCTAAGCTTATTTAGCTAGGTAATTATAAGTAGGTTATAGTTATCTAGAGTATCTATACTACTAGGTATATAACTCTACTATTTATTATCTATAAAGGACGTGTCTATATCTCTATATAGTATAATAAGGTAGATATACTATATAATTAGAAGCTCTTAGTCTCTAAGAATAGCTAGATAAATAATATACTTAGTCTTAAGTAGTTAAAGCACTTTAATATATATATAAAAGTATATTAAGTTAGAGGGTATAGACTGCTTATCTTAGATAGCTATAAGAGCTATCTTAACTAGGATTTTAAAGACTACTGCCTTAGGCACAAGATCCTTACTACCTGTATGCTACCTTACTTATTGCACATCCTCTAGTCACTTAACGTAGTCTGCTTCTTGCCGGTAAAGCGCAAGTACTCCTAGCGCGTTTAAGACTTGGCACACCAGCGCGTCTTCCACATTAATAAAGAAGGCTTTCTCCCCGCCTTTAAAGACGCGTTTTTTAATGTGTTTACAGAGGAGAACTGTCAAAAGGCCTTTAAGGCGTCAGGACTAGTCCCTACGAACGCGCAAGTAGTGTTGGATCGCCTTGAAGTACGGCTGCGTACCCCGCCAGAACCTCTCCTTCTAGAGACGCCGTGGCAGTCAAAGACTCCAAGCAATACTCACGAGTTTGGATCTCAATCTAAGCTCATACACGAGTCCTTTACTCGGTCACCTGTTACAGCGCAGGCAGGCTTTTCTCAGCTTATAAAAGGCGCTGAACTTATGCTGCACCAAAACGCTCTGCTTGTTGCCCGCAATTATAAGCTTGAAGAGCAATTAGCAGTAATAACTAAGCGGAAATCGCGCAAAAGGAAGTAGATTCAGCAAGGTGGCACATTAGAGTATGGTGCAGCGTTAGCGCAGGTAGCTGCTAAAGCGTTTGCGGCGTCTCAGCGATCTAAGAAGGCTCGTGGTGGTAGTAATCAAGAAATAGCTCAACCAGCTCTACGGCGCTGCGGAAATTGTGGCGGGACTGGGCACAACGCTCGAACGTGCAAAAAGGATATAGAAGGATCTTATAAATCTGATGTATGCATAACATACGCAGGTCTTTGTTTAATAGTGATGAAATAGATAATTCGTAACATAAGTTGGTGGTGCCAAGAGATTTTGGCTCACTCGATGGTTTGGCGCACTCAATGATAGAACACGTTATACCTAACACCGTAGTAGTTTCCTCTCTAGCTAAAGAATTTTACAAGCGCATCTGCTAGTCGTACCTCTGCTTCCAGTGCAAGACTATGTCCACACTCTTCAAAGATGTAGCTTTGGGTTACATTTTCAGCAGCCATCTCCATCTCTGGCTTGACAAGAGAGCCGTAGATTTCTGGTGATCCAATTGTCATAACCGGTATCTGCAGCTTATTCTGCACAAGCTCGCGATTAATCTGGCCTGCAAAACGTTAACACTAGTCCCCGACCTTATCTTCCAGCTGTTTTAACTTACCATTTACAAGTCCCGCACGATAAGTCTCCAGGATTCCCCTCAACCCGGCAGGTCCCTTTGCCAAAGAAGTCCACTCCGCAATCGCCTCCCGACTAAGCGCAACAGGGCTATAACACTCAGCCTCTAAGAAGAAAGTCCAGAACTCTTCCTCGCGGCCTGTTATTAGCATAGTTGCAACGTCAGTTAAGAAGAAGAAGGGGATGTGCCAGTTCCAGACGCCGCGCTGTTGGTATTGGAGCGCTATGTTTGACGCAGTAAAGTACGAGGCATTATCTAGGCCATAGCCTGAAAGCAGCATTTCGCCGAAGGAAAGCGCAAGGACACGGTCGCGGTAGGAGGCTGCCAGGACGTAGGCGAACTCTGCGCCACCTAGGAATTGTGTCAACTTCCTCTGTGAAGTAGCTTATGACTTGACTTACGGTCTTCTCCATGGACGTAGAACGTGTTATGTCCAAGCATTGTCATTAAGTCTGCAAGATCCTTTGCATTCGTCCGGCTGTCGTAGCCCATCTCTGCTGCAGGTTTGTCGGTATATCCAAAGCCTCGAAGATCCGGCGCCACAATAGTAAAATGCTGGCTAAGCAGCGGAACTACCTTGTACCAATAGTAGTTCGTCTTTGGTGTGCCATGGACTAGCAGTAGTGGTGGTCCAGAGCCAGCAGTATAGTAGTGCATCCTGATGTTGTTAAGGCGCGCGCGTCTATGGCGCACTGCGTCGCCGTTGTGGTCATATACTTCAGGACGCGTCGACCAGGATACGGCGTCTATATTTCCAGGATAGTTTTGGCCTGGCGGAACAAGTTCAGCGCCATTAGTGGGAATGTCGGACGCGGACGCGTTGGTAGGCACTGCAGTGCTGCTCTGCGCACCTGCAAGAAGCAGAAGCGCTGCAGCCGAGAGGAAACTTGGGAAACGCATGGTGGTTAACTCGATCTTTCTTCTTGAATGATTGAAAAGTTGCGGTGGAATCCGATATGCAATTATTTGGTTGCGGGACGTCCCCTTATAAGCTGCGACCTGCATGGAGGTAGCCGCGTAGACAACCGGGTTATTTTCATCATGTGATTTCATCCAAGCAATCAGCCAGAGAAGGACCGGCTAGTAAGCCCATCAACAGCTGAGCTAAACAGTCGCGCATGAGAGCCGGCTCCAACCCGGCTGATCGCATTTCGGCCCTTTGCTAAGGTCCCCTTGTCATTCAAAATTGTACCGTACACAGTCCATCTCAGCCGGCCCAATTTCACTATAGTCGCTATTAGCGTGTTGTCTTACAAATCACTTTCACTTCAGGTCAATGCCGCATCTTACAAATCATACCCACTTCAGGTCAATGCCGCATCTTACAAATCATACCCACTTCAGCTTATACCAAGCGCGAAAACCAGGCGTTCCGTCACTGTTTATCTAATTTTATGCACCGGTCTCTAGGCGCAGCCTTATAGAGTTGGCTAATTTGGTGGGAGACTATAGTGTTGCACGTAGCGAACAAAATTTCCGACTCTGTAATTCACGCTATCTACTACTGAATAGCGCACACTACTAGAATAGCGCACCTTGCCAAGATCCTACCTCTTTTTACTACTACTAACAATGTTACAACAACCTAATATTAAATTACTTCCCCGTGAAGAAAGAATTACTGTTGCTATCTAAGCTATAAAATCTAATATAAAGTTAAGCTAGTAACGCTGCTGCTGTCTATAGTATACCTAAAACTACTCTATCTACTATAAGGTAACAAGAGAGGCCCTTCTTGTAGCAAAATTAGCTTAATATTACTTAGTGTTAGAGTTTTATACTAAAATTAAGGAGGCAACTTGTTAAACTTTATATACCTAACTTATTAAAAATAAAGTACTATATAATAATAATACTTATATAAAGTCTTCTTATATATATCTAAATATTATACTAGTAGTATTATTTATAATAAATTATAGATCTACTAATATAGTAGAGTTAGAGTTAACTTAGAGTTAACTTAGAGTTTATAATAGAGCTAGTATAGAATAGCTATCTATTAACACTATAAGAGTAAGTTAATATAATAAGTAGTAGCATACAACACTATAAAAGAGGCTTATAAGTATTACTTAATAATTATACTAAAATTCTTTACTTTTTATAAGAGTTTAGTATTTTAGTATATAGAAAGTATTATACTACTATTATTAATTTTAATATATATCTTTTATAGCATTATAGTATGCCTGCTATAACTTAAAAACAAGTTATTAAATACTTTAATTAATTTATACTAATTAATATAGTAGATATTAAGCTTTTAAATAAGCTAGTATAACTAATAGAAAAGCTTAGAAAACTACTAGACAGGCTATAGTATAAGATATATAGCTTTATTACTATTAATAAGAATATAATATATATATACTATAAGAAAGATTACTAGTAAGCTTAGCTAGAAGAAAAAGATATACTTTATTATACTATAAAAGTATAAAGCTTTTTTTTGTATAGGAGGTTTATAGTAATACTTTATTATTAATTTAGCTATAGCTAAAAATACTCTAAATAATAATATTAAAGTTATAGTTTAGAAGTAGCTTACTAAGTATAAACTAATATAATAAGAAGTTAAGAAAAAGCTATAAATACTAATACTTATAGTATAAGAAAACTACTATTTTTCTTTCTTTTCCCTTATCTCTAAGAGGAACCTACCTACTTTTTTCTCTAATAGCTCTACTTTATAAGTTAGTATAGAATTTAAGAGTATAGAGTAGAGAGAGAGGGAGAGAAGAGATAATAGCTAGAGGTATACCTTAAGATAAGCCTTTAGAGTATACTAGCTAGTAAAAGAAAAAAAAAGTAGCTTTCTTTTCTTAAAAGTAGTTATAGAAAAAATATACCTTAAATTTACTCTTTTCTCTTCTATCTCTATCTTTTATTTATTCTATATACTCTTTTTTAAAGCCTAGCTTTACTATAAATAGCTTTTCCTCCTTTATCTACTTATACTTTTCTCTCTTCTTAACTTACTCTCTCTCTACCTTTAACTACTTTCTTTTTTTTACCTACTTACTCTTAGAGCTACCTACTATCTACTTAAGCTAATTACCTACTAGATCTAGTTATCTATATAGAGACACTAGGCTGCTTTCTAGCCTACTAAATATACTAGATAGTAATCCTACTTACTTTTATTTCTTACTACTTTAGTAGTATAAGGCTATATAGCTATAGTAAAAGAGACTATACCTGCCTTCTAGCTGCCTAAGAGACCCTCTATCTTAATACTTACTCTATCTTAATATATACTAAGGCTAATACTAGAGTCTAAAAGCTATACTACTACTAAAGAAACTAGCTATACTTACCTACCTTCTCTCCTTCTATTCTAGCACTACTAGTTTACTAGGCCCTTTATTATATACTTACTAATACTTCTTTAAGTAAGTACTACTAATTCCTTAGCTACTATCTTTACCTTATATATATATACTACTATACTATATATAACTAGAGGCCTAAGCTAAAGTATAGTTATACTATTAAGCTTACTCTAGAGGAGAAGCTTCTCTAGAAGCTAGATATACTTTACTAGTACTTAAGAAATAGTAGCCTTACTAGTTAGCTCTAGTATATTACCTTTAGAGTAGAAAAGAGAAAAGAAAGAAAAAAGAAAAAAGTAGAAAGTACTATAGCTACTACCTCTACTATAGCTAGTAATAGTAGTATATTTATCTAACTCTTCTACTAGACCTAGATAGACTTTAAGGCCTAGCTTAACTAAGTAGCTAAGGTAAAGTAGGTAGGTAGAGTACTTACTATAACTACTTTTACTTACTACCTAATCTATAACTTACTCTAGGTTAAGAAAATAGGCTAGGCTACTTACCTATAGGGCTATAGCCTACCTAAGGTTACTTAGCTACTAGCCCTTCTCTTTACTAGTAAGCCTAGGCTAGCTACCTTATACTAGGCCTTTAATACTCTAATTAAGTCTATATATAAGCTTATTCTAGAAGATAAGAAGATTAATATCTTTACTCTATATAGGGTAAATAGCTTTATAGCTAGTTAGCCTTTTAAAGCGCCCTTACTTACTAAGCTAGTTAAAAGTACCTACTAAAAGTATAAGGCTGTCTAGTACTAGCTACTAAGCTATATATATTAACTTACTATAGTACTTAAGAGACTAGCTCTATACTACCTCCTTACTCTCTACTAGTAGTAGGCTCTAGCTAACCTACTACCTTCTATTAGCTATAGCTAGTATTCTTACTAGTAGCCTAGCTAGATTAATAAGTATAGAGCCTCTTCTCTATCTTCTCTTCTCCTACCTTCTAGCTCTTTAATTACCTTCTACCCTTATATATAGTACTAGTACTTAGCTCTCTCTAGCAGCCTACCTCTATAAGCCTAAACTACTAACTAGTTATCTAATAAGGATAATATATTAGAATATAACTTTTCTCTAGAAGATATTTCTACCTATATACTACTTACTTTATAAGCCTTTACTCTACTATTATACTAACTCTACTACTCTCTATTCTCTAACTCTAATACTAAGAAAAAAAAAAGAGGGGCTTATAGGTTTAGCCCTACTATAATACTCTATAGTCTACCTAGTAACTCTACTACTATAACTATAATATAAGAGGAGTAGGTAGCCTATCTTAAGCTCTATATTACTCTACTTAACTATTAAATTAAAAGTAAGATAATAAATAGTATTATTATTAGTTTTCTAGCTACTAATAAAATTAATAAGAACTATACTAGCTTTAATAAGCCTATTATAGCTACTTTATCCCTATCTATATTAGTAAAGATAGCCTAGCTATTAGTTCTCTAGCACTCTATATATAAGTACTATACTAGGTATACTAAGTTCTCTAGTAAGTTAGTAGTATAGATATAAAATTAGTTTATAGTATTTAGGAGTAACTTACTAATTAACTAGATTTTTAACTTCTATACCTATAGGGCTGTTATTTAAAATAATACTACTATAGTAGAATAGATTAAGTAGTTAAATAATAGTAAGAAGCTTACTTATAAGGGGTTAGAGTTTACTATAAATAGCCTATACTAAGCTATAAGTAACTAAGTTATAGAGGCCTAGTAGTAGCTAAGTAACCTTCTTCTACTCTTTAATATAGAACTAGATACCTAGGCTTAGCTTATACCTACTATAAAGTTAGTAAGCCTAAAGAATAATTTTAGAGTTTTTACTACTAGCTACTTCTTTTTTACTAACCTATATAACTACTATCTACTAGAGGAGACCTATTACTACTATATACTTAATTATATTTATAATAACTATAGCTTATAGAACTACTTCTTCCTTAATTAGAAGTTACTTACTTAAAACCTTATAGCTATTTAGTAATATATCTAAAATACCTATTATTTTCTAAATTAACTATTAGTATTTATTTATATTATAGAGGGCTAACTAGTATATAAGACAGAGCTACTTACTCTTTACTAGTATAACTCTAGCTATAGTAATATCTATAATATATTTATAGATAATAGTATACTATACTTTATTATATCTTACTATAAAAACTACTTAATAAGTAGTATATATAAAATTATCTACTACTACCTCCCTGCTAAAGTTAGAGAGCTATTACTATACTACCTATAGTTAATTACTCTCTTTCTAGATAATTTTTATATATTAATAAAGAGGTCTTTTTAGTAAGCCCCTAATATTAGCTTCTACCTTTAGCTAGCTAGCCTTAATAAAGCTACTAAAAGTAAGAAGGTTTATATCTATAAAAAGAGAAAGAAGTAGAAAGTTAGTATAGAGAGGAAGCTAGCTAGTAAGCACTATATTAAGAAGGTAAACTATATACTAGAGCTATTCTAGCTAAGTATATATCTAGGTTATATAATTAAGAAAATTCTAGTAGCAGCACTTAGCACTACTATTATAATTATACTATAGTAATATATAGTAATTACTATATTATACTAGTACTTACTAGAGAAGTACTACTTTAAGTATAACTATAGCCTAAAGGAAGGTAATATAGTAATAGACCTATAGGTAACCTACTCCTCTAACTATACTAGTATTAGCTATATATATAAGCTTAATAAAAGTCTAGAGTTTACTAAGTAGGTTAGAGATAACTTCTACTATATTAGTAGGTACTAGTATAATTTTCTTAGGTTTAGTACTACTTTACTTCTATATAACTATATTTAAAAGCTAAAGAAAGATATACCTTCTATACTAAACTCTAAGCTATAAAGTACTAAATAGAAGTAAAAAAAGCTAGAGTATAAGCTAAGATAGTAGGTTAGTAGTAACTAGCTATTATATACTAAGAAGAGAGTATAACCTACTAGGGCTAGTTCTGCTATAACCTTTTACTAAAGTAAAGGGGGGCAGTCTAACTAGAAGTTCTAAGTTAAATAGTAGTTAAAAAGAGTAGGTATAGATATAGTTAGTACTATTACAAGTATATATATTATTATTTTATTATTATATATTAGTTAATAAAAGTAGTGCTAAAAGAAGGAGAAGAAGAAGTACTAAAGAAAGAAAGAAAGTAGTAAATTAAGGCAAGAAATAGGCAGATAAAGTATATAGCTAAAATTAAAAAGATAAGAAAAACTATATATTATAATTAGTATATTATAGTTAAGTAAGTAGATCTAAATAAAATATAAACTAAAGTAAATAAATAAAA
Organism: Phoma sp. XZ068; assembly: GCA_004835665.1. Classification (NCBI taxonomy): domain Eukaryota; kingdom Fungi; phylum Ascomycota; class Dothideomycetes; order Pleosporales; family Didymellaceae; genus Phoma; species Phoma sp. XZ068. The sequence continues at coordinate 16,691 of RBKR01000008.1, read as the reverse complement.
TAAGTCTAGGTAGAAAATCTAGGTAGAAAAGTTATATAAAATCTAGTACTAGTTAGCTAACCTTTATATAAAAGAGATATTACTACTACTAGGCGCTAGCTTCCTCTAGAGTATATCTTAATAACAGCCTTTTATATATTAAAATCCTTCTAGCTAGGCCTCTAGTTCTAGTTTAGTTATTATATCTATAATAGTTAGCAGCTAAACTATTTATTATAACGTACCTCACGGGCGAGCCGGTCACCCGAGCGAGCCGGTCACTTTTGCCAAGACCACACCAAACTTCACTCTACCTGCAATGTCTCAACGCAGTAACGCAACAAGGCCCTTAAACGAAGCAGATATACAGCTTGCCCTCCAGGCTATTAAACAAGACGCGACACTGTCTCAGCGACGCGCTGCAGCTATCTACAAAGTCTCTCAAAGCACGCTTAGTGATCGACTTGCTGGAACCTCCCCACGACGCGATTGCAAGCCCAACTCAATGAAGCTGAAAAGCACTGAAGAGGAGGTGATTGTCCAGCATGTATTAAAGCTGGACGCGCGAGGATACTCGCCCCGGCTTGCTGATGTGGAGGATATGGCTAATTCTCTCCTTGCTGAGCGCCACCAGCCCCCTGTTGGCAAGAACTGGGCTAGCACCTTTGTTAAGCGTCGGCCAGAGCTGAAAGTCAAGTTCAATCGGAAGTACGACTACAAGCGAGCCCTCTGTGAGGATCCCGGGGTGATTCAGGGCTGGTTCCGCCTTGTAGAGAATACCAAAGCTAAGTATGGTATTCTGGATGACGACACCTACAACTTCGATGAGTCTGGGTTTATGATGGGCGTTATATCCACAGGAGCTGTTGTCACAGGCTCTGAGCGTCGAGGAAGGCCAAAGACAGTGCAGCAGGGCGACCGAGAGTGGACTAGTATCATCCAGGGCATCAATGCAAAGGGGTGGGCCATCCCACCCTTTATCATCTTCTCTGGCAAGCACCACCTCTCTGCCTGGTACAAAGAGCCTAGTATACCTAACAACTGGGTTCTTAATGTCTCTAACAACGGCTGGACAAACAATGAGCTTGGAGTTAAGTGGTTAAAGCACTTTGATGAGCACACCAAGGCGCGCACTGTTGGCAGCTATCGGCTGCTTGTTCTGGACGGCCATGAGAGCCACAACTCGGTTGATTTCCACCAGTACTGTGAGGAACACAAGATTATCACTCTGTGTATGCCTCCACACTCGTCGCACCTGCTGCAGCCGCTTGATGTGGGATGTTTTGCCTCTCTGAAGAAGGCATATGGCCGCCAAGCTGAGCAGCTAATGCGGAGCAAGATTACTCGCATCACTAAACTTGAGTTCTTGCCGTGCTTTAAAGCAGCTTTTGACGCCTCAATCACTAAGAGCAACATACAGGGAGGATTCAGAGGTGCTGGCCTGGTCCCACTTGACCCAGAGGCTGTGATATCAAAGCTCGAAGTGCGGTTGTGTACTCCACCACTACCTACTGTGGATGAGAGTACGTGGGAGTCTAGAACACCAAGCAACACCCTAGAATTTGGGTCACAATCGAAGCTGATTCGAGAAAGGATTCAGAGACACGCTGACAGCTCGCCAACTTCAATGGTTAATGCCCTTAATCAGCTCACCAAAGGCGCAGAGATGATAGCGCATTCACTAGTTTTGGTGCGCAACCAAGTTGCAGACCTTGAAGCAGCTAATGAGGCCGCTACACGCCGTAAATCACACAAAAGAAAGCGAATCCAGCGTGAAGGGACACTAACGTTTAGTGAAGGATTGCGGCTAACTACTCTAAAGGAGTTTAACGCTCGCAGCGATGGAAAGAAGGCAAAGAAGAGAGCGCGTGTTGAACCTGGCACTCAGCCTTTAAGACGCTGTGGCACGTGTGGTGAGGCAGGGCACAACGCGCGAACATGCAATAATGATGCGCAAAGTACTGTAGATTAGTTTAATACACTTTAGCCTACAGTACATTCTAGTTGTACACTGTAGTGTTGCAAAGTAGTTGCAGTGTTGGTGTGGTCTTGGCAAAAGTGACCGGCTCGCTCGGGTGACCGGCTCGCCCGTGAGGTACGTTATAGTGTTATTAGTTATATAGTATTATTTAGAGTAGAAAATATAATAAACTTATCTATTATAGCTATACTATATCTCTAAACTATACTAATAGGTTAGAGTTAGGTTGCCTCTAGGGGCAAAAATAGTAGTTACCTCTAGAGGCAAAGGACAGGAGCTGCCCCTAGGGGCAAAGATAGAAGCTGCCTCTAGAAGTAAAGAACAGCTATACTAATAAGTCTAGGTATTACCTGCAGCTTACCTCTAGAGGCAAAAAGCAGCTAGCTAGAGCTAATAAGTTTAGGTACTACTTGCCCCTAGGGGTAAAGAGGACTATACTAGGATCTATAAACTCTTAACTTACTTATAACTAGCTTAGTAACTTATATCTTCTCTAATAAATAAAATATTATCTTTAAAGGCACTACTCTTCCTATATCCTCTAATACTAACATAGCTAAAGCTGTAATAAAGTGTAAAAGTATAGATAACATCTTAATAAAAATAGGGAAAAGATAATATATAGCTATTAAGGAGATTAAAGAGATAGACTTTATCTATAACTAAGCTATACTATACCTACTAGTAACAGCTAAATTTCTAATTAACGCACTTACCTTAGAATAGAGTATTAGTATAAATAGACCTATAGATAAAGCGCACAAATATTACCTATACTAGATTTTTAATAAGGTAGGTATTCTTTAGTAAGATATAAGCTACTAATTATAAATTACTTACTTAAAGGCGCAAGTATAGCAGATACTAGATTACCTAGAAGAAGAGGAATAGGCTTAGATTACTACTAGTATAGCTAAGGGCACTAAAGAAGGGGACTTAAAGTAGCTATTATTTAAAGAATAGGCAACTGTTATTAAAGCAAAGGTAGAGCTTATTACTAGCTACTATTATATTAAAGCTTTTAAAGAGTATCTATAACTTTACTAGTTACTAGAAGAGGAATAGTAGTAGGTATATAGTATTTATAATAAAGGTTTTATCCCCTATATATAGCAGCCAAGCTAGCAAGCTAACCTAAAAGATAGATATACTTTCTATATACTTGCACGTCTAGCTTTGCACTAATTAAGAAGATATTATCCTTCCTAATAGCTATAGCTAGATATAGACAGAGCTAGCAACCCTATTATCTAACAATAGCTAGCTATTTTAAAGTTTAAATAGGTTAGTTAAGCAGGAGATACTAGAGCAACTAAGGCTTAGTAGCAGAGTAAAATTTCTAGTCTAATAGCTAGCTATACTATAGAAGAATCTTAGCTAGAGACTAATAATTACTTAATAGTACTGCACCTTAATTAGGCAGGTAACTTTTAATATCTTTATATTTAAGTAGATAGCAAGCTGCAGGATAGATAATATAAGTATAATATATATCTAGGTATAATCTATACTAAGTAACAACCTAGTATTAGTTTTCTATAATAAATAAGGTAACTAAAATTATATTAGATTTCTAAGGCTAGTATAGACTAGATATTTAGCTAGCTAACTAGAACAAGCTAGCTAGCCTACTATATATATAAACTATATATAAGGTGCAGAGATTATTCTATCCTAGCCTTAAGCCTAACATAGACCTTTATTCCTTATATATATATTAGTAAGACTTCTTTCTAGATACAGACAATAGGGTATACCTTAGTTTGTATTAAACAATTCTTTTAGAACTAGAATACTAGTTTATTAATATCTAGGCGCTTTTAAGAACTATAAAGCAAGAAGAAAAACTAATAAGTATTATAATATCTTATATTACTTTATAGATAAATACTAAGCCTATAAAGGTCTTAGACTGTAATAATAATAAGCCTATACTATAAAAGGACCTAGTCCCTATACTGCAAGTAAAGTATAGTAATAAGGCTAATAAGAAGTCTTAAGTCCTCTAGCAGGCAGTTCTTAATTATATATATAAGAATATAAAAGACTTTACTAGCACTACGCTAGAGTGCTATCTTTATAAGTATCTAAGTAGAGATAATAAAGCCTATAGTATATAGTTTAAGTATAAGGTATAGAGAAAAGTGCTATCTATTATTATAATCTATACAGGGCTGTCTCTATAGTATAAGTATATTACTAGTCCTATTCTAGAGAAGGCTTATAAGATTAGTCTACCTACTATTACTTAAACTACACGTAATCTTATCTATAGAATCCTAGAAGTTATAAACAATCTAGCACTTTAGTTAGCAATTATAGCTAAATAGCTGCTTAAGTTAATATAGCTAGTAATTACTTAATAGATATCTAACTAATATATAGACAAGTTAGATTATTACAGTAGAGACAGACAACTATCTACTATTAACTTAGTAGATAAGCAGTGTATAGAGAGTAAATAATTCTCTTAAGTATTATATAGTAATACCTTATCTTAAGGGTAGCTATTAGCAGTAGTATAGATCTATAGGCCCTTCCTCTAGGCTTATAATAGATTAAGTATATACAAATCTATCTAGAAGCTAACTATTGCCTAGGCACTAAATTCTAGATTAATAGTAGTATTAGGTGCAGAGGCTTTACTATAGATAGAAATATAGAACCTAGTGCTAATTAACTTTTCTTTAGATAGGCTAAACAATCTTTAAAAACAACACTATTATAAAAGTATAATTAGCTAGCAGACAGCTTAGCTATAATAGTGTTCTCTTGCTGCAGACTCTTATTAGTATAGATCTTTATCTATATCTCTTTCTTTATATGCTATAACTAGCTTAGGAGAATATTAGAGGTAGAGAGCATTAGCAAGATATAGAAAATAATAAGGATTTATAAACTCTAAACCTGCTGCAGAAGGTCTAATATTAGTACCTAGTACCTACTATAGTAGCTAAATATTATTAGCACTAGTAAAAATAAAGAATAGAGATTATATTATATATTTAGTGCTCTTAAGGGTAATTTGCCCTATAGCTTGCCTTTAGGGGCAAGCAGCTACTATATAATCCTACTACTAGATCCTATTAGTAATTACTTTACCTATTCCTGCTATAAGAATATGCTGTCTCTATAGGTCTTATAATAGATTTTAATATATTTAATAAGGAGCTTTTAAACCTAAGTCTACCCTAATATATAGATCTATAGCTAAGTTTACTGCTAGCTATTATTATAATATAGCTAACAGATATATAATAAAGTACTAATAGTAATAATAATAGTTCTAGAGATAAAGATAAACTCTATAGTAATATATTGCCTAGAAAACTTAGAGATAACTATAGCAAGGGTAGCTTTAGGGACAAGAAATAGGTAATAGTAGTAGTAGACTAGTACTTATAGAAGATTAATTATTCTAAAGAAGACTATAAATTTAAATATATATTAGTATGTAGTATACTATATATATATATAAATATAAGTAGTAACTAACAACGCAACAGTGCAAGAGTTTATTATAACTACTAAGAGTATATCTTTTAATAGCAGCTAGGCTATTAATATACTATAGAGGTAGTATATAATTAACTATAAAAGTAGAAAGGCTAGCTCCTAAGCTACTATATTAGAGGATAAGTATATACTATTATTCTTCCTTAATCTTCTAACCCAGATGGGTAGGCCAACCATTCCAATGGTTGATTTAGGGGTACGGATTTGTTAGGGACCAGGGCTACAGATTTGCCGCGGATATCTTATCATGGGTACGGTTGGTTTTTCTCCCAACTACGGTCGTTCTGCAACAACAGATTGGATCTGCTTCAAACTTGGACATATGTTTTGCGACAATAACCCGCATTACCTGTGCAAGTTGTAGCGAAATCGGCTTTGTAAATCATGGGGGTAGGGTTTAATGTTGTGGTTAGGGTTGCGCTAGCGCGCGGACAACAACTGCATCAACACAGCAGAACATCAACACTGTAAACACCAACGCAAGAAAGTAACACACTAAATGCACAGCACAGAGCAATTGATTACAGCACACTATGTGCCTGCAAAAGGCTTACAGAGCTCGATCAAGGTAAGCTGGCGCATTGCACGGGCGGCCGCAGGGCTGTTTGTAGTCCTTTGGGAGGGCGCAGGCTTGACGCTGTGGTTGTCACCATCTTCGCCGTCTTCCAGCTCGCTGTCTTCAATCTCCTCCACTTGCGTCGCTGATGTCGGCGTGTTTGCCTCGATCGACAGCGTTGCCTTCTCGCTGATGGATCCGCCAGAGATGCCTTCTGAGCCTAGCCAGGCGTCCAAGGCCATGCTTGCTTTGTGGGCCACCGGATTCGCCTTCGCAACCAACGTGAGCCAGATGTGCCAGAAGGGGATGCGGAGATCGTTCTCGACCCACGAGTTGGAGATGATGTCGTGCGGCATCAGGCAGAGCATACCCCAGCCAAGCTGCTTGGCTGCTTCGTACCAGCGGAGCGCTTGGTGCAGCCGCTTCTTGAATCGCTGACGCTGCTGACGCCCCGACGTAGCGGTGACGGACAGCAGCAGGGCGTCCATGGCCTCGGAGCTGACTTTGCCCCTGCCGCCTCGGTTCTTGGCATCCCTGCTGCGGGCGACGTCTTGCTCCTTGATCTGGTCCATCCTCTCGGTGTACGCCTTGCCGAGGAAAGCCATGGCCCAGCGGTACTTGATATGGATGATATCCAGCTCCTGCTCGTAGCGATCGCACAGGCTCCAGGCGGAGGCGAGCGCGCTCTTCGGCACCGTCGAGGCACTGCTCTTCTGCGACAGCGACCAGCGGGTGCGCGAGGAAGCGGGCGGGCGATCCTCCACGGACTCCTGCGCAAAGGGTGAACCTTGTGTGCGCCAGCTCCGCAGAAAGGCAGCCGCAGAGGCCTGGGAGGTATTATTGCCGATGGAGCGGGCCTTGTCGAGCATGCCAGAAGCTGTCAGGTAAGGCGCTGGGGCACTGCTGTACAGGTTGTCGCCATCATCGACCGGCTGCTTGAGGATCCAAGAGATGAACGGCTCATCCTGCCGCGAGATGGAGGCATAGGCACCGTGTTCCCTGCGAGACGCTGAGTCGGGCGGCGGTACCAACCCAAGGTCCTGTTTCTTCTGCGCTCGTATGAGCTCCAGCTTCCTGGCGCGCTCCCGCTCAGCACGGCGGTTTTTGTTAGAGACGCTTGTGATCTGGGCGGGTTCCTCCTGTCCAACCTGTCCATGGACGGGCTCTTTGGGGTCCTCGGCCGCCTCGGGTTCGCAGGGCGGCGCAAGCTGCTCAGGTTCCTCCGCTTCGTCCTCTGCTTCCAGCGGCGTCGCAGGGCTGGGAGGCTCGGTGGCTTGTCGGAGGCGCTTCAACGGCCGCGCTGAGCTGGATGCAGCAGCACGCTTTGTCGACGGTGGTGGGGAATCGCGGGGCCGCTGCGCTGAAGGGGGTTCCTTCTGGAAGCCGTCGCTCGGGCTGCTGGCAAGATCCTGCGCTGCAGAGACCAGCCGGGCCCAAGCATCAGCAGGCAGCGCGTCCTCGTCGAGCGTCTCCTTCAACAGCCATATCGCCGACAGCGCGGAGTGGGCGACAAAGACAGGCTTGCAGACACTCGTCTCGGCCGGAATCAGCCAGCCTGCGCTGTGCGGGCGCAATAGAGCATCACGCTGCGAGTCCGAGACAGTGGCCTTGTTCCAAAACAGCTTTCGGTAGTCCAGGTTCGGCGGGTCGTATGCGAGCCTGTGGGCAAAGCTCGACTCGCTGGCTAGCGGGAAGCTCCGGGGCCCGCCATCGAATTGCTCGGCGGCATCTTCCAACGCGGAGATCCAGGGTAGATTAGATGGTGACATAACTGTTTGTTTGTTGATGTAGGAGATACGGCGGAAGAAGAAGGATGTTCGTTGGGTTCAGCCCCTGACCAGGGTAACGGACCGAACGGAGATCAGCCCGTACAACATGAGCGGGCGCACAAGCTGGGGTGCGAAACTCAACATAATTCAGAGATAAGAGCAGTCGCCTCAAGGAAAAAAAACACACACAGAGGCTCGCAGAGGACCGCTAACATGTCAGAAGCCACCGTTGAGCATCAGTACTTTGAGCACTTGGCTGAGTACCAGGTAGCAGTGTGCAAGGAGTGCCGGTACGCAGTATGGCCGGACCAGATCGAGAGCCACTTGCAGAAGCAACACAAGAGGCCGCCAAAAAACGTTAGAGCTGTAGGGGATGCCGTCCGTCAGTGGGCGGGCTTGCTACAGTACCCCAGCGAGTGGACGGTACCAGACAACAACGTGCAGCCCATCCCCCAGCTGCCAGTATACGACGACGGCTTGCTGTGCCAACTTGAGCCCGAAAAATGCCGGCACATTGCAAGAACCATCGACTCGATCAAAAAGCACTGGCGCAAAGACCACAACGGCTGGTCGCTGGGAAAAAGGCAAGGACGCCCCAGCCGAACTCGGGCAGGGGCGTTGCAAGCCCAGATGGAAGACGGCTGCAAGCGCGTACACTGCCAGCGACTTTTCGGCAGCCGGCACGGATCACAGTACTTCGAGGTGCGTCACAACCCAGACAGCGGTCCGCAACCCGTCCCCACAGAGGGCGAGGCGGCGTGGGCGCGCGTGGGCGAGGAGATGGCCAAGACGTGGGCCAACGTCGAGGACCGGGCGAAGACAACGATCGAAGACGGGGAGAAGGACGAGGCGGCCCCATGGCTGGAGCGGACTGGGTGGCTGCCGTACTTGAACAAACTGGATCGTCCCGAATTGCTGGCGAGCATTGAGGAGCCCAACATAGACCCGGAGAAGGACGAGGAACCCGTCGAGGCTGCAATTTGGAACGCCATGGACGGACTGGCCCGCGTGAGCCAGGCGTCGGTCATCGAACGGACGGGCATATTCGTGCGTATGGAGGCGATCCGGACAGAGAAGCATCAGACCAGGTACACGCCGCTGCAGGCGTACATGGACGACAAGTCGATCAAAGAGCGATCACGCCCGTGGAAGCAGATACTGATGTTTTTTGCACGGACGCAGAGGGAGCACCGTTGGAAGAGCCCCAAGTACCGCTTCACACAGCAGCAGCGCGAGGCGTGGGAGGCATTGATCGAGCAGGCAGAGAGAGACGTAGGTGGGGTAGAGATGGGGGTAGCCGACGAGGACCAGAACGAGGACGGGGAGGACGAGGAGGACGAGATGATGATCGATGAGCTGGACGACGAGCAGGACCCGTCCGAACGCGACAATGAGCCCGAGCACGCGAAGCTGGGGCCGGTCGAAAAAGCGTGCTTGGACTTTTGCATGGCGCTGCTCAAACAGACCATCCGCCGCAAGGAGTACGACTGCGCGCTGGTGTGCGCGTTGGCTGTGCTTGGCGTCAAGGAGGACGGTTGGAAGGGCCCCGAGCTGTACCCGCCGATCTTGTCGTCCGTGATCAAAATCACCCGTTTCATGGTCGTGCAGCACGCACTGGAGCTGTCCGAGCCGTTTGAAGAGGAGGTGTTCGACGACGACAGCGCGTACGGGGGGAGCGACAGCGGCAGCAGTCCCCCCAGCCCGCGTCGACCAAAAGGCTGCTTGGAGTTTGTGCAGCAGATGATGGACAGCTTCATGGTGCGAGGCAGCCACAGCCCGATGCAGTGGATGCTCGACTTACGCACGTACGGGCTGAAGGTGCACTACAACACCACGTCGCGTGGCCACGTCGAGTGGATGGGGAAGGATGAGCTGCTGTACAAGAACTTGCACTTCACCATGGCCCAGTTCCGCGGGATGGTGCACGGTATGCAGGCGGAGGCTAAGCGGCTACTGGTGGAGGAGTTGCTGTTTTGCGGCAAGCAGACAGCAGGCCAAGTGCCCCAGATCCCGTGGGAGCAGCTGCGCGACAACCCGACCGATGAGCGGCCAGGGTGGAACTTTTTGAAAGACCACCGCACGCGCATGCCCGTAGATGGGGAGAAGTGGTTGTTTGAGCGCGCGGGGCAGGACGCCAACGTCAGGGAAAGGTTCATCAAGCCAGGAAGCCGTTCAGGCATCGACCGGAAAGAGGTGGAGCGGTACATGGATCGAGTGATTGCGTTTCGAGAGAAGCTGGCCGCGTTGGTGCACATGGCAGAAGGGCAACCCGCAAGGTGGCCAGAGCTGGGCAGCGTTCGACACAGCAACACCATCAAGGGGGGCCACCGAAACATTTTCATCGAGGACGGCATGGTCGCGTTCGTTACGCGGTATCACAAAGGGTATGCCGTGAGCGGCGATGTCAAGATCATCCACCGGTACTTGCCGCGCGAGGTGGGCGAGCTGGTGGTGTATTACATGTGGTTGGTGTTGCCGTTCCAGCAGCGGTTGGAGGCGATGGTGTGGGAGAAGGAGGCGATATCATCGCACATGTGGCCAGCCGACCCCAGCGGACGGAAGTGGACAAGCGACCGATTTCGGGAAATATTGAAGCGTGAAAGCAGAGTAGGTTTAAAGCAAGAGTTGACGATTGCAGCATACCGTGAGATTGCCATCGGCATCAGCCGGAGGTTTTTGCGGCCATCGTCGGCATTTCGAGCAGAGGAGGCAGAGGAGAACGAGGAGTGGAACGAGGAGAATATGCTCGCCACCATCCAGGACGAGCAGGCCGGCCACAGCGCGCACGTAGCCGGCATGGTATACGCGCGCGGGATCATGGAGATGGCAGGCGTCACAGCAGACAGGCGGCAGTTGTTCCGCAACTCGAGCACCGATTGGCACCGGTTTTTGGGTTTCCAGTCCGCCGTAGACGCAGTGGCAGACGTCAAGAAGCGGAAGAAGGCGCCGTTCGAGAGCGAGGCGGACGAGGCAAGGATAGAGAGGCTGGAGCGGCTGAGGAAGATGGACCCGGCAGCGCAACTCCAGCGAATGAAGGGCAAGAAAGCAAAGTTCAGAGGCGTGCAGAAGGAGGCCATCGAGGCGATCATTGCCGGCGAGAGCCCCGTCGTGGCCGTGATGCCGACTGGCGCAGGCAAGAGCATGTTGTTTATGTTGCCGGGGTGGGCAGAGCAAGGTGGAACGACGGTCGTCGTCGTGCCGTTGGTTTCGCTGCGTGGAGACATGATGCGGCGGTGCAAGGAGCTGGGGATATCGTGCGCCGAGTGGGAGAGTCGCTGCCCGCCCGACGCAGCAGCCATCGTGTTCGTAACGCCCGAGTCGGCCGTGGGAGAAGCGTTCGCGACATTTTTGAACCGGCTGCGAGCGACGCGGCAGCTGGACCGTATCGTGATCGACGAGTGTCACATTGTGTTGAACCGTCGATACACATTCCGCAAGCAGATGCAACAGCTCGGCAGGCTGGCAGCAGCCGAGACGCAGATGGTGCTGTTGACAGCAACGTTGCCGCCGACCGAAGAAGACGAGCTGTATCGACGGATGCATTACCAGCGAGGGCAGGTCAAGATGTTCAGACAACCGACCACAAGGACGAACGTGGCGTATCAGACCATCAAGATCAGCCGGTCCGTGAAGAAGAAGGACGTCGAGTCGATGGTCATCAAGACAGTGTGGCAGAAAATGCGGAAGTACAGGACAGGCAAGCTCATCGTGTACGGCAATTCGAAGCCGAAGGTGAAGGCGTTGGCAGAGCAATTAGATTGTCACGCGTATCACGCGGATGCCGTGGGCAAGGCGAGCATGTTAGCGGACTTCATGGCAGGCAAGCAGCGCGTGATCGTGGCAACGAGCGCGTTGGGAATGGGCGTGGACATACCGGATGTACGGTGCATCATTCACATCGATTGGCCGTTCACCATGTTGGATTACGCACAGGAGAGCGGCAGGGCAGGCCGGGACGGGTTGCGAAGCGAGGCGGTTTTGATCGTTCAGGATGGGAAACAACGCACCGAAGACAACGAGACAGAAGCCGAGCGGCAGTTGGTGAGGGAGTATGTTGAAGGTGGTGAGAGCGGGGCGGCTAGCTGCAGGAGGGAGGTGTTGGACGGGTATTTGGATGGGAGGAAGGATCGAGCAGGGTGTAGAGAGGAGGACAACGAGGAGATGTGCGACGTGTGCCGAGGGATAGATGGGCAGTTGGAGGAGGTGGTTGAAGAAGAAACAGAAGAAGAGAGCGAGACAGACGACAACAGTAACGATGGAGAAGAAATGGACGTCGTCGAAGCGGAGCGGGAAGAGATGCGGCGGGTGTTTCAACAGCAGGAGCAGGCGCGCCGGGGGCCGTGGCAGACGTTGACTGAGCATCGACAGCAGGAGTTTGCCGACGTAGAGTGGGTGCGCAGGCAGTTGGCGTGGTGGGCGAATCGCTGCGGGATTTGCGAGGGAGCAGGCGATCCACAGAGCGGACACGACATACGGCAGTGTTGGAGGGCAGAAAGCAAAACAGCGAAGGAGATGGTACAGAAGATAGACGACCAGGTTCGGTTCCACATGTTTTCAGGTTGCTTCCCGTGTGGTGGCGTACCGCAGGAAATTTGCAACAGCTGGGAGCCGAACGAGAAAGGGAAGTATCGAAGGGTAGGGGGAGGGACTTGTCAATACAGCGGGGTGTTGAGCGCAGGATTAACAGGCATAGTATTCGGTTACACGGAGGCAAACGCCCGATGGCAGGCCCGATTAGCGGAGTTTGGGGTGGACGATGCAGGACCGGGTAGGATGTTAATCGAATATTTAGGGAAGAAGCAGCCGCTGGACAACGTGGAGAGCAACAACTTGGTAAAGGAGTTTTGTTGGATTACACGGCTGTTGGCTGAGTAGGCGCAGTAGTAGCAAATGAAAGATTTTCCGTTCGCGATTCGCTGTGCAGCAGAGTTTGGTTCGGGCCGGGACGCAAGTTGGGGTAGTGGAGTTTCGGTTGGGCCCGGACGCAAGTCAGGGTGGGGTTACCGGTGTTTACGGCACGCAGATTATCAACAAGACAGACAAAGAAGCTGAGTGTGTAGGGAGCGCAGACAACGCGCATACGAGCGCAGAGAGTGTGAGCAGAGAGGGCAGTAGAGACAAGAGGAGGTGTTAGAGCTTGCAGTCAGGCCAGGACGCAAGTCAAGATTGAGATAGGGTTATACGTGGTTTGGTCAAGCGGGCAACAGCATACAGCATTGTAAAAGAACACAGCAGCCAGCAAGAGGTGCCCACCAACCCGAGTGGTTCCCCAAGTGGTTCCCCAAGTAGTTCCCCACGTGGTTCCCCAAGTAGCGCGCCACCCCAAGTGGTCCGAAAGTAGTCCCACCAGCCCAAGTGGCCCGAAAGTGGTCCCCCGCCCAACCAAGTGAGTCCACATCAGTGACGCCAAATTAGTAAGAGCCGATTATTTAAGAAAAACCAACAGCCAAGAAAGAGCGCGCAACCCAAGAAGAGCCCACAATCCAGGCAGAGCACCCGAAACCAAGTGAGTCCCCAACCCAAAGCACCCGTTTGTATTGAAAAGAAAGCGCAGGATCAAGACAGCGAAAATTTGGGAAAAGTAAGATGCGGAGAGGAGGCATTTGAAAAGGTCACCAGGGGGTTTAGGCAGATGGATCGGGATGGGGACAACATGTAAAAAGGTGTTTTGGGCGTTTAGAGAGGATTGTCACAAGATAGAACAGAAGCTAGGGGAAGTTTGGCAAACCCGATTGTGGTGCCGCAGCCAGAAAGGCATTCCCAAGCCCGTAGATGCCGTAGTGCGTGAGAGAAGGGTGGACAGTGGGCCCGCCAGGTGTCACACGAGAGCGAAGAGGCAGGTGCAGAGTTGGTTGGAGGAGCGGATGCAGGTTAGGGTTAGGGTTACCGGTATTTGGGGCAAGCCGACAAAGGAACAGAGGCCCGTAGAGAGACCCGTAGCCCGTGGAGGTGCCCCCGAACGCGTAGAAAGACAGGCAACAGGCAGGAAACAGCCGCAACCCGCGAAGATGCCCCCGAACCGGTGAAGAGACCGGTAATGCGAGGGTAAGAGAGAGAAGGGGGGGTGGGCGGTGGGCCCGTGGCAAGGTATCAGAGGGGGTAGAGACAAAAGGGCGGGCGGTAGGCCCGTAGAGAGGTATCAGAGGGACGAAGAGGGGTTGGCGGTGGGCCCCGTCAGGGCAGAAAAACAAGGCGAAGACCCGTAGGTGATTAGAGGGCTAAGAAGTGTTAAGGAGTGCGAGGAGAAGGGTTAGAGAGAAAGGGGATTGCGGTGGGCCCCGTTCAAGACAGAAGAGCAGGGCGAAGACCCGTTAGCGAGTGTGAAGATGTAAGAATGTAGGGGTGGGCGGTGGGCCCGTCAGGTGTCACAAAGCAGGCGGGCGGGGCGGTAGAGGATGAAGGAGAAAGAGGGGAGGTGGGTGGGGCCGTGATAAGGTATCACGAGCCGAGGGTGAGGGAGGCAAGAAGGGAGAAGAGAGTCGTTGAGGAGAAGGCAGAAGAGGGCGGGCGATGGGCCCGTCAGGTGTCACAGAGAAGCCGAGCGCAGCGGTGAAGTAGAAGGGGTGGGCGGAAGGCCCGTGGGGAGGCACAAGAAGCGCCGCGGTTGAGAAAAGAGAAGAGGCAGGCGACGAAGTCGTGGTGAGGTATTACCGAGAGGTCCGCAACCCGTGAAGAGGCCCCCGTAACCCGTGCGATAGTGACATGTAAAAGAGGGTGCAGCAGATACCCGTCCGAGTGGCAGGAGCCCGTAGAAAGGCCCCGGAGGCGCAAAGAGCGTAACGTAGAGCGGTTCAAGAGCGCAGCAAGGGTAGGAAAGAGCGAAGTAAAGAAGAAAAGAGCGGCAACCGGTAGCTGAGGGTAGGACGCAGGTAGAGGGTAGGACGCAGTTACAAGGCCCCGCAAGCCGAGGAGGTTTGCGGTCAGTAGCAGACAGCAGGGATCACATCATCAAGGCGTCAGGGAGGGCAAGAAGAGAAGTAGAAGGTAGAGGGTGAGCGGAGAGCCGGCAAGGTGTTTACAGCGTGAAGTTGGGTTCAGGGCCGGACGCAAGTCAGGGTTAGGGTTATCCGTATTTGGGGAAAGTAGACAACAGGACAGAAGCAAACGCGGAGGCCGAAACCCGGATCCCGTTAGCCGTTATCCGTTTCGGCAGTCCGCAAGCGCAAACCGTTGAATTCAAGGAAAGTTCAAAAGTTCAGCAGCTCAAAAGTTCAGCAGTTCAAAAGTTGAAAAGTTCAAAAGTTCAAGAAGTTCAAGAAGTTCAAGAAAAGTCAAGTTCAAGGAAAGTTCGAGAAGAGAGAAAAGATAAGCAGAGGAAAGGGAGTAAAGAAGAGAGTTGAAGTTAAAAGATCAAAGAAAGCGGGTGGGTAAGAGGGCGTAAAATTGAAAAGAAACGTTAAAGGTAAAAAGAAAAAATAAGCAGTTTAGTAGTTTAGAGAAATCAGTAAAGAGAAGAAAAAAGGATTAGAGAACACAGTAGAAAGGATTTGAAAGATTTTTTTCAAAGATAAAGAGAGTTTCAAAGAAGAGTTAGCAAGTAAGTGTTGAGAAATAAATAATAACAAAGAAAAGAGGTAAAGTTATAGGAAAGAAGTAAAGAGGAATAAGAAAAGAAATAGAAATACACAGGCAAACAGAAGAAACAAGTAGTTTAGTAGTTATAAAAAAAAAATCAAGGGAAGATGAAAAAGTTAAAGAGTTACAAAACGTGTTTAATAGAGAGAAGGCAAGGTAGAAACAAAGCAAGAAGGGGGATTAATGGTTTCAAAAGAAAGTTGACAAGAATAAGCAGGGGTTAAAGTAGCAAAAGAGGATAGAAGAGAGTGTTTTAAAGGAGGTGAAAGAAAGAAGATAAAGAAAGTAGTAAAGAAAAGAGAGGAAAGATTGAAATGAAAAAGATAGAGGGAGAATTAGGACAGAGGTAAAAGAGAAAGAAAAAAGGTTAGTTAAGAAAAGGGTGAGGGTAGAGACAATAGTAAGAGTAAGAAAGAAAAGAAGAATAAGTAGAATAAGTAGAAAAGAGATTCAGATTAGAATAGATTTAGAGATACAAAAGAAAGAAAGTGCAAAGTATTGTCAAAAAGTAGTAGGAAAAGAAGAGCGGGGTTAGGGTTTTATAGTTATAAGGAAAAAGAGATAAGAAGAAAGGAGGAAAGAAGTAATAAAGTAGATAAAAGACAGAATAAAAAGAAGTACAAATAAGTTTAAGTAGGGGTAAAAAACACGGAAAGAAATACAAGCAGAGGCGAGTATAGATACAAAGAAAAGGTGTAAACAAGTGAGGAGGTGTAAACAAGTGAGGAGGAGGTGTAAACAAGTGAGGAGGTGTAAACAAGTGAGGAGGTGTAAACAAGTGAGGAGGTGTAAACAAATGAGGAGGTGTAAACAAGTAAAAAAGGTAGAAAAGAAAAGAAAGAGTAGGCAGTAGGCCCGTAGGGTGTTTAAAGAGAGCAGTTATTAGTTAGTTACAAGTAGGGGATGTGGGTGGGGAGCCCGTCCGAGGGTGAGGGAGAGAGAGAGAGAGAGAGAGAGTGAGAGTGAGGGTGAGGGAGAGAGTGAGAGTGAGAGTGAGGGTGAGAGAGAGAGTGAGAGAGAGAGTGAGAGTGAGGGTGAGAGAGAGAGTGAGAGAGAGAGTGAGAGTGAGAGTGAGAGTGAGGGTGAGAGAGAGAGTGAGAGTGAGGGTGAGGGAGAGAGTGAGAGAGAGAGTGAGAGTGAGGGTGAGGGAGAGAGTGAGGGTGAGAGAGAGAGTGAGGGTGAGGGAGAGAGAGAGAGTGAGAGAGAGAGAGTGAGAGAGAGGGTTAGGGTTAGGGTTAGGGTTAGGGTTAGGGTTAGGGTTAGGGTTAGGGTTAGGGTTAGGGTTAGGGTTAGGGTTAGGGTTAGGGTTAGGGTT